>OY992883.1:65592602-66192602 GCA_963921405.1 Cepaea hortensis | reverse complement strand
CCCAGGTCACTACCGTGCTCTTCATAGATTTTACTCGAAAACCCAAAATAACATCCTCCCCAATTTGTAAAAGGAGCTTGATATATAAAATGCTCCCTGGGGTAGGATGGTCGATATATTCGGGCTTGGGCTACTAGCCCTCCATCAAACTAAGGTCGTAAATGGCGTTGTCGCCTTTACGACACAAAACACCTTCAACATAGCCAATATATACCCTACCGGCTTCCACAACGCCAAGTATACATAGTAGTGCTCCCATATTTGTAAGGTAGTCAAATTTTCTACCTAGCCACCCAATATAGGGATTTTTTTTAACCTCAAACCATAGCTCCCAGTCGGGAGGTCCGAATCGGGCGTCGACATAATCCCTCGCGGCCGCTTTAACCGCTTCAGAATGTTTTGCAAGCTCACTGTCACAGTCTTGCGTTCTAGTGAGTGAGTCTCACTCACTCAGGCATTCTCGCGACTTCATCTATACCTCAAATATAACTTCGCTTGTACACATGGTATATACGGATCTTATTTCAGGCAAGCCTGACAATCATACATTTGCGACAAGGCGTTATCTGCCTGTCAAATCAATACAATGGTCGCCACTCGTAACACAGTATATATATATATATATATATATATATATATATATATATATATATATATATATATATATATATATATATATATATATATATATATATATATATAATTAAACATGATCTCTCTCTCTCTCTCTCTCTCTCTCTCTCTCTCTCTCTCTCTCTCTCTCTAATATCACATGCGTTCACAACATTAGATAATGGCTTCAGAAAAACACTATGTCCTATCGGGAAGCCGTCTCGTCGCTGTCTGACTCAACTCAGTCCGTCGCTTGCCTACGTGGTCAAAATCCCTCGTGCGGTCAGCAACTCTGCGTGCTGTTCTGTTTGTCACGTAGTACTGTCGTCTCAGTACTGGTTGACCCTAAAGTTCTATTACTGTTTACGTCGTCACGGTATTCTCCGTGACCTAATGTACCCCTCCCCTATTCTCGGGGTTGGTCCCTCTGTTGTCCTACATATGACACGTTAGTGTCCCCACCCGAGTCTGGTGTTTTAACTGTTCTTAAGTCCTAGCTTGGGTGCTGTCTCTACTCTGTCTATACATTTATAGAGGTCCTGTCTCTCTGTCCTCTCAGTCCTTGCCCCTCTTCTGTCCCTAGTCTGTTCTAGTGGTATCTAACACCTTGACATGCTCTCGTCGCCCCCGTATTGCGTCACCAGATTAATGTAGTAGGTGTGACGCAATGTCGTCGTAGCATATACAATTAGTCTGATCTAATTTATCAAGGGGTTCACTGGTCTGTCATAAGGTACCACTTCTGACTCAAACAAGTCTGATAACAAGTTGCTGTATCTAACCACTGGTTTCAGATCAGCTTGACACACCTCCACTCTAAGTAAGAGTCATTACATTACACTCTTGGGAGCTGTGTTGAACCAGGGCCCGTTTAACAAACGTATACCCCTCAAAATCTCGATTAACCGATATCCCAAAACAAATTGCTCCTATTACGGATACAATACATGAATATATAATTCATGGCTCCCGTGAAATGCACCTTGACTTCAGAGAGAGAGAGAGAGAGAGAGAGAGAGAGAGAGAGAGAGAGAGAGAGAGAGAGAGAGAGAGAGAGCTGAGCAGATGCATGTCATGTAACACGCATGTTATGTAACACGCGAATCCGTATGTTTGTGTATTCTCATCTGTCATATTATCAGTTAAATACCATTTGATTTTATCATGTATAATATAAACTTATGTACATTATTGTAGTTTGAGTGAGAGAGTCAGTGAGTGTCAATGAGAGACAGAATGAGTGAGCATGAGAGTGAATGTGTGTGTGTATATATGTGTGTGTGTGCCTTATCTGTGTGTATCTCTGTGTGTGGGAGCATCACTATGTTTACGTCACATACTTTTTATGTACACATTTTTCTTCATGTTTAACATTTTTATGAGACTGCTCATGACAATTGTCAGTGTATGTGTGTGAGTAAAGTGTGGGAGTTTGTTCATACTAGTTTCAATGCTAACGTGAGACATTTTGTATGTGTCTAGATGTGAGGAGGTGTGAGTGTGTGTGGAGGATGTGTGTGAGTGTGGGGATATGTGTGGGTGGGGGATGTGTGGGTGGGGGTATGCGTTTGGATGGGTTGGGGTGTGTGGGTTTTTGTGGGTAGTGATATTTGTGGGTGTTGGTGGGATGTGTGGATGGATGTGTGGGGGTGAAAGTAGGGGTGTGGGAATGGGTGTGGGGGATGTGTGTATGGGTGGAGGATCTTATATCAGGCAAGCCTGACAATCATACATTTGCGACAAGGCGTTATCTGCCTGTCAAATCAATACAATGGTCGCCACTCGTAACACAGTATATATATATATATATATATATATATATATATATATATATATATATATATATATATATAATTAAACATGATCTCTCTCTCTCTCTCTCTCTCTCTCTCTCTCTCTCTCTCTCTCTCTCTCTCTCTCTAATATCACATGCGTTCACAACATTAGATAATGGCTTCAGAAAAACACTATGTCCTATCGGGAAGCCGTCTCGTCGCTGTCTGACTCAACTCAGTCCGTCGCTTGCCTACGTGGTCAAAATCCCTCGTGCGGTCAGCAACTCTGCGTGCTGTTCTGTTTGTCACGTAGTACTGTCGTCTCAGTACTGGTTGACCCTAAAGTTCTATTACTGTTTACGTCGTCACGGTATTCTCCGTGACCTAATGTACCCCTCCCCTATTCTCGGGGTTGGTCCCTCTGTTGTCCTACATATGACACGTTAGTGTCCCCACCCGAGTCTGGTGTTTTAACTGTTCTTAAGTCCTAGCTTGGGTGCTGTCTCTACTCTGTCTATACATTTATAGAGGTCCTGTCTCTCTGTCCTCTCAGTCCTTGCCCCTCTTCTGTCCCTAGTCTGTTCTAGTGGTATCTAACACCTTGACATGCTCTCGTCGCCCCCGTATTGCGTCACCAGATTAATGTAGTAGGTGTGACGCAATGTCGTCGTAGCATATACAATTAGTCTGATCTAATTTATCAAGGGGTTCACTGGTCTGTCATAAGGTACCACTTCTGACTCAAACAAGTCTGATAACAAGTTGCTGTATCTAACCACTGGTTTCAGATCAGCTTGACACACCTCCACTCTAAGTAAGAGTCATTACATTACACTCTTGGGAGCTGTGTTGAACCAGGGCCCGTTTAACAAACGTATACCCCTCAAAATCTCGATTAACCGATATCCCAAAACAAATTGCTCCTATTACGGATACAATACATGAATATATAATTCATGGCTCCCGTGAAATGCACCTTGACTTCAGAGAGAGAGAGAGAGAGAGAGAGAGAGAGAGAGAGAGAGAGAGAGAGAGAGAGAGAGAGAGAGAGAGAGCTGAGCAGATGCATGTCATGTAACACGCATGTTATGTAACACGCGAATCCGTATGTTTGTGTATTCTCATCTGTCATATTATCAGTTAAATACCATTTGATTTTATCATGTATAATATAAACTTATGTACATTATTGTAGTTTGAGTGAGAGAGTCAGTGAGTGTCAATGAGAGACAGAATGAGTGAGCATGAGAGTGAATGTGTGTGTGTATATATGTGTGTGTGTGCCTTATCTGTGTGTATCTCTGTGTGTGGGAGCATCACTATGTTTACGTCACATACTTTTTATGTACACATTTTTCTTCATGTTTAACATTTTTATGAGACTGCTCATGACAATTGTCAGTGTATGTGTGTGAGTAAAGTGTGGGAGTTTGTTCATACTAGTTTCAATGCTAACGTGAGACATTTTGTATGTGTCTAGATGTGAGGAGGTGTGAGTGTGTGTGGAGGATGTGTGTGAGTGTGGGGATATGTGTGGGTGGGGGATGTGTGGGTGGGGGTATGCGTTTGGATGGGTTGGGGTGTGTGGGTTTTTGTGGGTAGTGATATTTGTGGGTGTTGGTGGGATGTGTGGATGGATGTGTGGGGGTGAAAGTAGGGGTGTGGGAATGGGTGTGGGGGATGTGTGTATGGGTGGAGGATCTTATATCAGGCAAGCCTGACAATCATACATTTGCGACAAGGCGTTATCTGCCTGTCAAATCAATACAATGGTCGCCACTCGTAACACAGTATATATATATATATATATATATATATATATATATATATATATATATATATATATATAATTAAACATGATCTCTCTCTCTCTCTCTCTCTCTCTCTCTCTCTCTCTCTCTCTCTCTCTCTCTAATATCACATGCGTTCACAACATTAGATAATGGCTTCAGAAAAACACTATGTCCTATCGGGAAGCCGTCTCGTCGCTGTCTGACTCAACTCAGTCCGTCGCTTGCCTACGTGGTCAAAATCCCTCGTGCGGTCAGCAACTCTGCGTGCTGTTCTGTTTGTCACGTAGTACTGTCGTCTCAGTACTGGTTGACCCTAAAGTTCTATTACTGTTTACGTCGTCACGGTATTCTCCGTGACCTAATGTACCCCTCCCCTATTCTCGGGGTTGGTCCCTCTGTTGTCCTACATATGACACGTTAGTGTCCCCACCCGAGTCTGGTGTTTTAACTGTTCTTAAGTCCTAGCTTGGGTGCTGTCTCTACTCTGTCTATACATTTATAGAGGTCCTGTCTCTCTGTCCTCTCAGTCCTTGCCCCTCTTCTGTCCCTAGTCTGTTCTAGTGGTATCTAACACCTTGACATGCTCTCGTCGCCCCCGTATTGCGTCACCAGATTAATGTAGTAGGTGTGACGCAATGTCGTCGTAGCATATACAATTAGTCTGATCTAATTTATCAAGGGGTTCACTGGTCTGTCATAAGGTACCACTTCTGACTCAAACAAGTCTGATAACAAGTTGCTGTATCTAACCACTGGTTTCAGATCAGCTTGACACACCTCCACTCTAAGTAAGAGTCATTACATTACACTCTTGGGAGCTGTGTTGAACCAGGGCCCGTTTAACAAACGTATACCCCTCAAAATCTCGATTAACCGATATCCCAAAACAAATTGCTCCTATTACGGATACAATACATGAATATATAATTCATGGCTCCCGTGAAATGCACCTTGACTTCAGAGAGAGAGAGAGAGAGAGAGAGAGAGAGAGAGAGAGAGAGAGAGAGAGAGAGAGAGAGAGAGAGAGAGAGCTGAGCAGATGCATGTCATGTAACACGCATGTTATGTAACACGCGAATCCGTATGTTTGTGTATTCTCATCTGTCATATTATCAGTTAAATACCATTTGATTTTATCATGTATAATATAAACTTATGTACATTATTGTAGTTTGAGTGAGAGAGTCAGTGAGTGTCAATGAGAGACAGAATGAGTGAGCATGAGAGTGAATGTGTGTGTGTATATATGTGTGTGTGTGCCTTATCTGTGTGTATCTCTGTGTGTGGGAGCATCACTATGTTTACGTCACATACTTTTTATGTACACATTTTTCTTCATGTTTAACATTTTTATGAGACTGCTCATGACAATTGTCAGTGTATGTGTGTGAGTAAAGTGTGGGAGTTTGTTCATACTAGTTTCAATGCTAACGTGAGACATTTTGTATGTGTCTAGATGTGAGGAGGTGTGAGTGTGTGTGGAGGATGTGTGTGAGTGTGGGGATATGTGTGGGTGGGGGATGTGTGGGTGGGGGTATGCGTTTGGATGGGTTGGGGTGTGTGGGTTTTTGTGGGTAGTGATATTTGTGGGTGTTGGTGGGATGTGTGGATGGATGTGTGGGGGTGAAAGTAGGGGTGTGGGAATGGGTGTGGGGGATGTGTGTATGGGTGGAGGATATGTGTATGGGATTGGTGTGGGGTGTGTGTGTTTATGTGGGTGGAGATGTGTGGGTGGTTTGAGGAAGTATGTGTGGGTGGCGGGGTTGTGTGGGTAGGGGATTGTGTTGGGTGGATTGGGGATGCAAGGGCGGGTGGGGAGAAGTGTATGGTTTGTGGGTTTGAGATATGTGTGCGGTGTTGGTGGGGGATGTGTGCATGGTGTGTGGTTGGGGTGTGTGGTGGTATGGGTGAGGATATGTGTGGGGGATAGTTTGTGGTGTGGGGGATGTGTGTGATGGGTGCGGGGAATATGTGTATGGGTGGGGTATATGTGTAAGTGAGTAGGGGATGTGGGATGGTGGGGGGAAGTATGTGGGCGTGTGTGGGTGGGAGATGTGTGCGTGGATGGGGAATGTGTGGGTGGGGGTGTGTTTTATGGCTTAGGGATGTGTAGGTGGGTGAGGGATGTGCATGTGTCGAGGTGGGATGCGTGAGTGGGTGGTGGATAAGTGTGGGTAGGGGTATTGTGATCGAGAGATGTTTGGTTGGGGGTGGGTGGGTGGGGGTGTGTGGGTGCGTAGTGGATGATGTGTGCGTGAGTGAGGATGTGTTGGTGGACGGGTAGGGAATGCGTGTGTGGGTGGGAAGAGGTGTGTGGTGTGTTGGTTAGGGATATTGTGTGGGTGAGGTATGTGTGTGTGTGGATGGGCGATGTTTGTGGTGTGTGGTTGGGGTTATGTGAGGTGGATGGGTAAGGGTATCTGTGTGGGTGTGGGTGGGAATATTGTGTGGTATGTGGGTGGGGGATATGTGTGTGGTGTGTAGGTGGGGATGTGTGGTGGTATGTGGGTGTGGGATGTGTTGGTGAGGGATATGTGTGTGTGCGGTGCGTGGGTTGGGAATATTGCGTGGTAGGGAATATATGTGATGTGCGGGTGGAGGATTGTGTAGTGGGGGATTGGGTTAAGGCATGTATGGGTGGGTGGAGGATGTATGTGTGGGTGGTGGGGTGTGTGTGTGAGTGGATTGGGGATGTATGGGTAGTTAGGGAGATGTGTGTATGTGGGGGGAGGGGGGATTGTGTGCGTGGGTGGGAAATATGTGGTCAATGAAGATGTGGCTGGGGTATGGGTGGTTTGAGGTGTGGATGGGGAGAGGATGTGTGGGTTAGGATGTGTATGTGGGTGGGCGTGGGCTATGTGGGTTGGTGTGGAATGTTTGTGGGTGGCGAGTGTGTTTTGGTTGGGGGAACAGGTGAGGGGAGTGTGGGTGGGGGATGTGCGGGAGGGAGATGGGTCGGTTGGTGGGGTATGTATGTGTCCCTTGGTGTGCGTGTGTGTGGGTAGGTGGGTGTGTGTGTGGGTGGGGTGATGTATGGGTACATGGGAGATGAACCTCATAACATGGTAATTTGCCTTGTTTATGTTTAGAACATTCATTTCACAATGTTTATTTTTCTTCCTATGTAAATGTATAATGCTCTTGATGAACGAAAGACGAGTGATATGAAGGGCCGAATGTAAGACGGGCCTGCGCGCCCAATTTGTGACCCTAATAAAGTTACAAACCTTTGAGAACAAAATTTTAAGACGCATCTTTGGACCCATTAGGGATACACAAAGTGGAGAGTGGAAAAGAAGAAGTAACAAAGACATTTATGATCTGTTTAAGTGCCCGCTAACACTGGTATCATGAAGGCTAATAGACTACAATGGCTGGGGCATATAGAAAGAATGGAAGATAATAGGGAAACAAAACTCGCTTACACTCAGGAAATAAATGACCGTTGACCCCGAGGTAGACCAAGAAGACGGTGGAGAGATAATACATGTACAGACCTACAAGCACTTGGAATCAACGACTGGCAAAAGAAGGTCCACCAGAGAGACGAATGGAGACGAATTGTATTTGCAGCAAAGAACCTCAATGGCTCGGAAAGCTGAAGAAGAAGAAGAAGATAAAGTTGATTTGATTTGATTTGATTTAATTTCTTAGTTGTGTGTATGCTGATGTCTGTAGTGTCCCCTGACCAAGTGTTCTCTCCCTTTGCAAAAGCTGCTGTTTGTATTTTTATCTGTTTGTATTCCTGTTTGTATGGGTGTAAATATTTATTTTATATGTGTTGCAATTAGAAACATAACTATATGTCTATAATTGATGTATTTAAGTCTTCAAGTATCACAAGTAGGTTAATGCACGTCACAAAGTAATGCCTCTGCTTAATTTATGACGTACTTTACCGATCTGGGATTCTGGAAAACAACCATTGCTGTAATGTATTAGTGGCTACTGCACACATAAAAGTACACACTTGACATGGTTTACACAGAAGACGCGGACAAGTCACAAAAACTCGTGTGTGCGAAAAAAATGCACCACTGTTCATACTAATATTTTTAATTCTTTTATTCGTCCGTATACTCATCTTGCGTTCACTCATTCATACATTGTCAATTTTAAAAATGTTTTGTCATTGACATAAAATTGGGCTCGTGTTAAACAATATTGAGCCGAAATAAAGTAGTTTTATATATCACACTATTATATTTACAAGTTTAAATGTATTGCTTACGGCAATACAAAAGAACCTAACTAAGTCTAAATATATCTAACTATTCTAATGGATGATTGGTTCGATCAGTCATTAGACTGATGATTTCTAGTATAACTATCATTAACGGGGTGATGTCTAATTAAATTAACTCAGCTATTTATCCTAAATTAAAGTAAATAACTAACTAAGGGGAAGTAAATTACCTAAATTGTTATTTGGTGCTGTTAAGTAAAAGAAACAAGTTATATAATAAATAATGGATGTTTACTAAAGTAAATAATGTCATTAACCTATTTATCTAAATGATGGGTGTAATAACTAAGGGAATTTATTTAACTAAACTAAATAATTACTGTTGTTAAATCTGGTTATATCATTAACTAAACTATTAACTTTTGGGTGTTTCTAAGGGAAGGTAATTAAATAAACTAAACACACTGTAAGAGAAATGTGTTTGTTCCCTTAAGTCTAATAAAGTTATAAATTGCTACATTCTTACATTTATTTGACAATTGGTTTATTCTACTTCTAATTAAATATAAGTCTATTACTTCGCCGTTTTAATTGGCTTCATCGGTAGCAGTCTCGTCAGAGAACTGTTTGCTATATTCTACTAGTCTAAATCTAAATATTACCTACATTTCTAAGTCTAAGCGCTAATTGTAAGTGTTTCTAAACTATTTAACTCATGGTTATTACTACAACTAACTATTTCACTTAGGTTATCGGTTCGTTGGAATACTTGTGGTTCTTATATTACTACTATTACTATTGCAATGAACCACTAAATTGCCTAGTGCAACTTGATTAAAACTTATAGCATATAACATTAATACATACATGTTACATACATATAAACATGTTACATACAAGTCTAACTAACTAACTAATCGTAGATCCAGGTGACGGTGATGATGACGTCTCTTTCCTCTGGATCTTTCCTTACGATAGTTTATATACAATTTTCACTGCAACTCAGGTGACGATGTAGCGTGTCACACTCTGTTCATAGTAGTATCACAGTTCCTACGCACTAGATGACTTTCTAACTATTTTGTTCATGCGTTCAGGCACTAAGTGAGTTCTTGGTAAGTGCACGTAATGATACTTATGTTACACAGTGTCTTCTGTCTTACGATTACTAGCACAGTTTCTATATGAACTAATCGGTAGTAACTGCAGGTAAATGTGATAGTGTTTCATCTCCTTTCTCCATCACTTCAATGTCTGAAGGTCTCGTGAGCAAATCTGCAAGGGAATTGCTGCTCCCTTTAACGTGTCTTATGGAGAATGAATAGTTTTGGAGTATCAAAGCCCAGAGATGAATCCTATTATTTTTAGGCAGGCGTTTCTCCATAACTAACAGCGAAGAATTGTCGGTGTCGACGACAAAGTGAGTTCCAGCCAAATATCTATGAAGTTTACTAATACAATACACGATCGCGAGAGCCTCAAGTTGAGAGACACCATAATGTGATTCAGCTGTGCTAAGGTTGCGACTGACATACACGATTGGATGTAGAATCTCTTCATATTTTTGCAGGAGTACGCCAGAGATTGTAGTCGCACTGGCATCACACCTAAGGATATATTGTATTTTCGGATTAGGTAAGCGGAGGATAGGAACGTTACTAAAAAGGTATCTTAATTTTGACATTGCATTTTGTAAAGTAGCATCTTGCACATTTATCTTTGCAGAAGATTTCAACAAATCCGAAAATACACACGTTATTTGTGCCAAATTGGGGATTAATTTGTTGTAATAGTTTACTAAACCTAGCAAGCTCCTCATTTGTATTTTTGTTATGGGAATAGTGAGGTTCAAGATTTTGGTTACAATTTTGTTATCTGTTTTTAACTGGTCCTTGGATATAGTATGGCCTAAGAAATCTATCTCATCCAACGCCAACTCGACTTTAGTTGGTTTGACTGTTAGTCCAAACAATTTTATTCTTTCGAAGACGAGTCTCAAAGTTTGTAGATGTGTTGTCCAGTCTTTTGTATAGACATATATCATCTATATATGTTTGAGTATTTGTGACTCCATGCAAAAGTTCCCTAGTAAGGCGGACAAAGGTGGCAGGTGCATTGCGTAGGCCAAAAGGAAGGAAACACCACTCATAGAGACCTAGAGGTGTTGCAAAGGCAGTAAGATGAATGGAATCTCTATGCATCGGAATTTGCAAATAGCCTTTCGTTAGGTCAAGTTTTGAGAAGATAATAGATGATGACATGTTCAAGATAAGGTCGTCACAGGAAGGAATAGGCTCTGCATCAATTTTCGTGACTGTGTTCAATTTCATATAATCCACGCAGAGTCTTATGGTGGAATCCTTCTTTTTGACTAAGACTATCGGAAATGAATACTCTGATTGGGATTTCTGGATTATCCCACAGGTTTCTAGACTAAGAATTTCCTTATCTAGATTTTCCCTATAGTTTAGAGGGATAGAGTATGATCGACATTTGATTGGAGTATAGTCTGAGAGAATAAAGGGGGTGTTGTATTCTATCTGTCCTACCTGGAATGTCTGAAAAAAAAATTTGTTTGTACTCAGTCAATAATGCTATTGTCTGCTGTTTCTGTTCGTCTGTCATCTTTGATCCTAGGTGTATGCTGTTAATTGTTGTGGTGCTGTCTACAGTCGGTAATGGTAACTCAAAGTCATCTTATTCTGTTTGGCTGATAACTGTGGCTGCAATGTGTCCGTCTTCTACATAGCTAACTATTGTGTCTGTAATCTGTTCGTCTGGAGTCTGATTAATTGGTGTGGTTGCATTGTGTTGGTCTTCTGTCTCCTGTTCTTGTCTTCTGTAATAAGGCTTCAACATGTTGATATGAAGTATCTTGAGTTTGTTATTCAAGGATATCTCATAGTCAACATCTGAAATTTTCCTCCCCACTTTGAATGGTACTTGCCATGAGGTCAATAATAGGTCACTCTCACCCGGTAACAATAATAAAACATCCTGATTGGGTTCAAGCTGTACGCTGTTTATACTTGTATCGGCCTATTTAAAATACGGTGGTATGTTTGACGTGGCGCGCTGCGCCTGTATGACCTTTTGTGTGGTGTTGTTTTCCATTGTACCACTGGATGCACTGGGGTGTACTATTTTGTTTTGTAGGTCATCATGTTGTTTATTAGCTTTTGACCTAGTTTTGGACTCAGTCTGATTGGAGTAGGTTTCTCTCCAGATTGCTATCTCTTCAGTGGTACATTTCTTCACCTGTGGCAAACAGCCGATTATAAGATCCGTACATGGGTTATGTAATACCGCGCACGTAAAGGTGCCAGACAAGAAAGGGGTATTTATGTTAGCTTTGGCCAACGGGTACTTTTCTATGCTGCCTGAAAAAGTGCGGCAGTTAACAAATTCTCCCGTATAGTCTTCTGGCCTAGCCAATTCCTTTCTCAGACCGATTAATGTACTGCCACTATCGATCAGGAGTTTGCATGGCATATTATTGACTATTCCGTGGTAGAAATCTAACCTGCCTCTGGAGGCCCATGCTGCGTTAGCGTTTTCAAGCGAAAGCGGCACTGGATGCCCACACTTAAGTATTCCGTTCTCATGGAACTGATGGTATGTTGTGCAGTTACTGTAATTCAATACATCAATCGCTGCCACTACATTTTCATCATTCTCTCGCATCTCTTCAAAATCACTTTCACACTCAGATGATGAATCGACCAACAATGCATTCGCTGCTTTCAACCTCTGTCTTCCAGTACATCTAGAGGAATAGTGCAAAAAAAAAAAAAAAAAAAATTCTACAGCACGTCTGAAGGTTTCTCTCTTGGTTTGCTGTTTTTTTTAATCATCATTTCTAAGTGTGCTGGATAATTCGGGTTCTTATCGCACATCGCAATTTGTGGGTGCTGAAATTTGCAATATGGGCATTGTGGTAGGTTGCCTCTTTGCTGTTCTCTAAATTTATAAGGCTTTTGTAGTTTGCCCATAGCAGCTGCTACAATTTCACTTTCTTCACTCAAAGATTTGAAAATATCCCTATTTGATGAAAAATAAGCGGACCCCCGTTTTTCTAGCTGTTCTAGGGAATCTACGTATGACTGTTGTAAAAATTTTGCAAATGAACTAGGAATGGTTGAGATGAGCTTATCCATAATCATAAGGTCTCTAAGTTTGTCATAATTGTTGTTAATCTTAGCAGCCATAAGCCATTTGTTATAGACGTCCTGTACTGTCGAGACGTAATCAATGAACGTTTGATTGTTCTTAGGTTTTAGCTTTGAGAATTGAATTTGGTACCCTGGGGCGTCTAAAAGATAATGCTGCATTACCCTCTGGTGGATGTACTCATAGTTATTTCTAAGGTCTTGGAGAATGGATTCTATTACCTTTAAAGGCTCCCCGGAAAGATATTTCATGTAGATCATCGCCCAGTGTTCTTTTGGTATTTCCTGCACTTTTAATTGGTATTCTACATTTTCTGACCATGCCGAAATGGAATCACCCTGGCAGATTGGTTTAACAATCCCTTTATATCTGGTAAACTTATTCTCTTCTTCTTTACTTTTGAGTTTAGTTGCAGCGATATGAACATGAGACTCAATTTCGAGCTCTTTCATCTTTACCTGTGTTTGGGATTCAATCTCTATTTGCTTTAATCTATTAGTTTCAGCCACTTCTTGCTACTTTAATTTGGTACTTTCAGCTAACTCTGCGAGTTCCTTCTAGTGTAACCGTTCTTTTGCCCTTTCATATCTGTCTGCTGCTGCTTTTCTGTCTCTCTCCTCTTTGTCTGCTGCAGATTTTCTGTCTCTCTCCTCTTTGTCTGCTGCAGCTTTTCTGTCTCTCTCCTTTTTATCCGCTGCAGCTTGACGGTCGGTGTATTCTTTATATTTCTTCACTACCCAAGGTTCTAATTTCTCCCGACTGTAATTTAGGTTTTTACCAGCTTCTATCAAATTCATTTAGTGACGACATGGTTATTCCTTATTTTTCACGCACTCCAATACATACAGTGGTAATCACTTGTATAATGATAAGTTTACAGCGAGAAAATCAACAATAAAGATGCTACTCTATCATGCATGTCAAAATTATGTGTACTTATCTGATTGTTCAAGCTGATCAGGATCTTTTCTTCGTTCTGGGAATATCTTCTATTCTTCTATTGTTACCCTCGGCTGGATGGTACAACCAAATTAATGCACAATCTGGTATATAGAGTGCAAACAATTAATATCTGACATAAATAAATAACACAGCAATGTACAATATGTCCTATAAGTTGCCTGGATAGAACGCTGAAAAGTGGTTTATAATATTTAGATTTGTCTAATTGTTAGCTATTCGTCAGTTGTCGTACTGTCTGTGTCTGTCGTAATGTCTTCACTGGCTTGATCTTCAGCTGAAACGTCTTTAACAACACATGTTATAATCACAATATTACAATTCGTTTCGCTCAGCTCTAAATCTTTTCGATCAATAATGACACATTTACACACTTGCGCAGGTAATAAGTTCACTCACAGGTCACCCGGCGCACTTCACAATCTTTCGTTTTCAATCACTAACTCGTTCCAGCATACTTCGCTGTTAACAATCTCAATCTAACATTCAGGCGTGCGTTCAAGCCTTAACTTCTGACACCATAACTTACTAATGTGTCAGCCATGCTTCGCTCGTTCACACAAACATTGTAACTTTCCTCAATACTAAATTATTAGATTCAGGCATGCTTTCAAACCGTAACTTCTGACACTGTAGCTCAATCTTACATTCCGGCGTGCGTTCAAGCCGTCACTTCTGACACCATTACTCGCTGCGTAGCACAGTCTTGCGTTACTCACACAGGCATTCTCGCGACTTCATCTATACCTCAAATATAACTTCGCTTGTACAGATGGTATATACAGATTTTATTTCAGGCAAGCCTGACAATCATACATTTGCGACAAGGCGTTATCTGCCTGTCAAATCAATACAATGGTCGCCACTCGTAACACAGTATATATATCATTAAACTTGATCTCTCTCTCTCTCTCTCTCTCTCTCTCTCTCTCTCTCTCTCTCTCTCTCTCTCTAATATCACATGCGTTCACAACATTAGATAATGGCTTCAGAAAAACACCTTGTCCTGTCGGGAAGCCGTCTCGTCGCTGTCTAACTCAACTCAGTCCGTCGCTTGCCTACGTGGTCAAAATCCCCCGTGCGGTCAGCAACTCTGCGTGCTGTTCTGTTTGTCACGTAGTACTGTCGTCTCAGTACTGGTTGACCCTAAAGTTCTATTACTGTTTACGTCGTCACGGTATTCTCCGTGACCTAATGTACCCCTCCCCTATCCTCGGGGTTGGTCCCTTTGTTGTCCTACATATGACACGTTAGTGTCCCAACCCGAGTCTGGTCTTATAACTGTTCTTAAGTCCTAGCTTGGGTGCTGTCTCTACTCTGTCTATACCTTTATAGAAGTCCTGTCTCTCTGTCCTCTCAGTCCTTGCCCCTCTTCTGTCTATAGTCGTCCTAGTGGTATCTAACACCTTGACACTCACTATCATAGGTCTTTGCCACGTCTTTGACGCGCTCGTCTACATATTTTTTCGTGGCCGCCTCATTATCCACCGTAGGGTCTGGGAGGCTAGTGATATAGTTACCATGCATATCGAGATTGCCGATCAAGGTTTCCCAAACAAGTTGAAGATAATCTTCCAAACCTGTATAGCCGTATCTTTGGTGCGATCATCTATCACCCGCTTAATAGCAGCACCTTGTAATCAACATACTTTTTATGGCCGCATCTTCAGCAGCAGTTGGTTCGGGGAGTCCGGTGATTTTGGGGTCAGCCATATTGATTACCCTAGACAATGTTCCCCTAAGCCAGCCTTAAGATAGAGAGCCGCTCCGTACAACCTCGCGTTGCAGCATCAGTAGGTGCAGTAGGCTCCCCCACATTAGTGAGGCGAAACCCACCCCTGGATAGTATACCCTGCATAGTGTCCCCATACTTACGCACGAGCCCAGCCCGGTTAAGCTGGACGACAGTCCCACCCTCTCCACCGCACTTTCCAACAGACATGTGTCAGGGTCTTAAACCTGGCTCGTTAACCTAACACATGTGAGACAGTACAAGTACAACGTGATTTGACTTGAGACTCAACGACACGAAGTTTCGATGGATTTATTTACAGATCACGATCTAGAGATGATCATCACAATACATAAGTTATAACAATACACTTACAGGCAACCCACAGCTTACAATCAGTCTCACAAGATGTACAAGCACTCGACTTTCGGGCCACAGAACTACACAAGCCTTTCTCCCATCATACGTCCAGTCGAGTCCGAGTCCCAGAGCTGTCTGGCTATTTCTCGCAACGCGCCTGCCCACCTTAAGTGGCTTCACGAGGCCTGCGTGCGTCCTGCTTTGTCTTTGCCTGACCGCTGGCTGTCTCGTCAGCCGGCAACCTCGCAGGCAGGTAACTAATACTCGCCTGGCGGGCGTAACGCTGTTACAGCATCCCCGCTAGGGACTATTCGCCTGGCGGGCGTAACGATGTCCCTGCATCTCTGCTGGCAATACTTTAGACTCTGACATGCTCCCCCGGGGCTTCTTCATGAAAGATGTTATCTTTCATGTACACTCTATATACAATACTGGGTTAATATTTTTAACCTGTCAGAGTCAACCTTTCTGTTATATACATTTACTTTGGTGTAGAAATACCTAAACACACACATCTTGGCATAGAAACACATAAGAAATGGACATTGTATCTAAAGACATGTGGTGTTCAACCTTCAACACTCATCAAGTTTCATCCTCTCGATGGCTGATTACCTTAGTTGCATTATTGACCCAGTCAGATCGGTAGTAACAGCTTCCCAAGCAACTACCTCGCAGCCTTTCAAAAAAAAGGAATAATATGCTTTTTGAGACAAAAAACATCTGGCAAGACCGTAATACGGCTTTATATAAGCCGCATTCAACGCTCAAACTCTGACCTCATTTGGCCAGGAGTTCTTGTGTCGGTCTGCAATGTCGGTAACACTCTACCATGCCCAGTAGATGGCTTCTTGGCGTGTTAACAATCTGGCAACAACATGGCTATTTATATACAACACATCATCGTATACATTTCACTTAACGCCCTTGGTGTAATAATGTAATAACAATTAAATGAAAGGGACATAACTTCAAAAATTATGACATATAATATCTTACAATAATTCTTCTATTTCTCAGCGTCATAGCTTGAAGTTTTTCCATACTAGCGAAAAAATGTCGGTAGTATGAATAAATTAATCAAGATATGATTCTAAGATTACACTAAATGAAAAATCTTAATACACAATTCGTGTATTCGAAATTATTGAATCGTAAATAGTTTAGAAGTGTTATAACTTTTTAAGCTTTTGTTTGTCGTCTGCTACTTTTAAACTAAATTTCTAACTCATCCGGAAGTACACACGAACAGCTGATGTTGAAATTTGTAGAACACACTTGTTCCGGTCTGATGTAGTAAAACGGAATGTGCAATGTTCTGATCGTTCATGTGTCGGTTGTTTCACTGGAAAAAACTTCTGGATTTCGATTGACTGAAGTGGTGTAGATGTCAATGTTCAGGTCACACTTTCACACACGGAGTTAAAATATCACTGAATATGTTCCAAATGCAGATACCACGGATAAATTTGACAGTTCGCTTACGGTAAGTTCAGAGCGAATGTGGTACTGTTCTTGTTTCGTAATATATACAATTAATAAAGTTTTCTTTCTAACCCACACTACACAATTATTCACGACAATCACTACGTTAATAATAAAATAAGAAAACTATATATATTGGGAATAACCCCTATCACATCATATAGACATACACAGCTTTCGTGAAAAAAAAACTTCACTGATGCATGGCTGTGTTGGTCTGAGTGTATTTTACACACTGCACTCAGACATTGCTTACTGGGTCGGTCGGACAATGGGACAAAAGATCGGCAATCGTGTTGGTTCTGCCCGCGATGTGTCGAACTTCAAAGCTGTAATCTTGAAGTTTAAGAGACCAGCGAGCTATCATTTGGTTGGAAGGTACACCTGAATTGATAAATCTCAATGGACTACTGTCAGACTCCACAATAAAATGACGTCCCAGGAGGAATCTGGACAATTTAGTTATACCCACCACTAGAGCTAGGGTTTCCAACTGTGGTGTTGACCAAGCACGTTCTCTCGGTTTTAATTTTCGGGAGACAAAGTACACAGGATGTAGGATGTTATTGTGCTCCTGTAACAAGACTGCTCCAATCGCCACGGAGCTCGCGTCTGTGCGTAATCTGAAACTGATTTGTAAATTGGGCAATTTTAGAATGGGATTGTTTAAGCTATTATCAGAAAAATAAGATAATACTTTCTGGAATGAAAATTTTAGGCATTCATTGTTTACAATTTTCTCAGGTTGATCTTTCGTTAGTAGGTTAGTAAATACTTCGGTCAGTTCAGCAAAATCTGGTATGAACTGCCTATAATAATTTATAAGTCCTAACAAACTTCTGACTTGCTTTTTCGTAGTCGGAAGTGAGAGTTTTAGTATCCTGGACACAATGTTATCGTCTGTCGTGACAATGCCATTAGATATTTTGTACCCCATGAAGGATATTTCCTGATAGGCTATGTCTACTTTTGCAGGCTTTACCGTCAGTCCGTGTTGTCTAATGCGTTCAAATGTCTGTTCTAATGTCTTTATGTGGTCTGTCATCGTCTTTGTGTGAACACAAATGTCGTCTATGTAACAGATAATATTCGGTATGTCTACTAGTAGAAGTCGTGTCATACGTACGAATGTTGCTGGGGCATTGACAAGCCCAAATGGACAAGCACCATTCGTACAGTCCCCAAGGTGTGGCAAAAGCTGTCAGATGTCTGCTCTGTTCGTCTACTGCTATTTGCCAGTAACCTTTTGTCATGTCTACCTTCGTAAAGAACCTAGCGTCTGTCAGTTCTATCAGTAGATCTTCAGAATTTGCCATTGGCTCTAGATCTAAAAGAGTTATCTTATTTAATTTTCTATAGTCGACACAGAGTCTTATTGTGTTGTCCTTTTTGCGTACTATGACGATTGGAGATGAGAAATTTGATTGGGATCGTCTAATGATGTTGTTTTTCTCTAAGCTGATGATCTCTTGATGTAAGTGTTCTTTGTAATGCAATGGAATGGTGTATGGTCTGCATTTTATGGGTGTATTTGACGTGAGTGTGATGTGATGTTGTACTACTTCTGTTTGTCCTGGGTTGTTGGAGAAAATGGTGTTGTACTGTTGTATGAGATGTTTGCAACTGTCTGTTTCTGCTTGAGTTAACTTTGGGTTGATCTTAATTTCCTTCAAGCAGTTTGTCGTGTCTAATGCAGGTGTTGGAATTTCGTCACTAGCCTCGTCATCTTCATGGTCTATTATCACTGTACATGCTGTTGTATCGTCTTGTTCGTTGTCTCTGTTGTAATATGGTCTTAGCATATTGATGTGGAATATTTTGTGTTTGTCTTTTATTTGAATCTCATAG
The DNA here is from genome assembly GCA_963921405.1 of Cepaea hortensis. Classification (NCBI taxonomy): domain Eukaryota; kingdom Metazoa; phylum Mollusca; class Gastropoda; order Stylommatophora; family Helicidae; genus Cepaea; species Cepaea hortensis. The sequence continues at coordinate 66,173,681 of OY992883.1, read as the reverse complement.
TCTACAGGTGAAATCTGTCTCGTCACTTTAAATGGTCCTTGCCAAGAATCAGTCAATAAGTGTCTGTCACTAGGTAGGAGAAGAAGAACGTCCTGCCCAGGTGTCAACGTTATTGTCCTGTTACCTTTGTCAGCATATTGTGTATATGTAGCACCAGATAATTTTAGTGCATCCTTTGCAATTATACAAGATTTGATGATTCTTTCACGCAATGATGTAACGTATACGTATGATGATATGGGTTTCAGTAAAGGAGTGGATTCAGTTAACATTTGATGATAGATGCTTAATGGGCCACGTGGTTTGGCACCATAGATAAGTTCAAAAGGAGAGAAACCTGTACTAGCATGTGGCACCTCGCGATAAGCAAAGAGAATAGCAGGTAAATATACGTCCCAGTTATTGGGGTGCTCTTGCGTGACTTTAGCAAGCATATGCTTTAAATCACCGTTAAATTTTTCTATAATTCCACTCGAGTGAGGATGGTACGGGGAATTGAAACATTGCTTCACTCCTAACATTTTGGTGAAAGCTTGAGTAGATGCGACGATAAACTGACTTCCCCTATCTGATTGGATAGTGTCTGGAAATCCTATCCGTGAAAATATATGGAAGAAAACTTCCATTATATCATTGGCAGTTATGTTCTTTAGCGGAATAGCTTCAGGCCAGCGGCTACATTGATCAATAATAGTTAATATATATCTATTCCCTCTTGTTGTAGTCTGATTAAGAGGGCCCACTATGTCGACAGATATTTTCTCAAAAGGTCGACTGGCTAAGTCAGTAATTTGTAACTTTGCCTGTGGGTTTTTACCTTTCTTTACAAGTTTTTGGCAGATGTCACAACTCCTGCAATATTGCTTAATGTCATTGCAGAATTTGGGCCAATAAAATTGTGATAATAATCTTGATCTGGTCTTAGCGTATGCCATATGCCCTGCAAGAGGTATATCATGGGCAAGATGTAAGGCTTGCTTACGATACTCAATTGGCAAAACAGTTTGCTCTGTTGTAGTGTCAACTCTGGTATAATACCTGGTGAGGATACAATTTTTCAAAGCAAAATGCCATCTTGCATTTTTGGTTACCTTTGGCTTTTGGCCGATCAGATTAAAATATTTCGACAATGAAGGGTCAGCCTTTTGGGCTGTTACAAAAGTCTCCTTCATGGTTTTAGGAGGTAGTAATACTGGGCTAAGCATTTCTATAGCCTCAGTCTGATTAATTTCATCTTGCATTCTAGCAGTAGATCTGGTTACTGCGTTCACACATTCAATGATATCAGATGGTGATGAAACAGTGTTATCAATGATGTCATGAGATCTTAGTGCTACATTAGCTACCATACATTCATTAGGTGGTACAACATTATCAATGATGATATTTGATGGTGATGTTGTGATCTCATTAATGTAAAGAGATGTTATGTCATGAGGCATATCATTTACCTCTGGTAAATTTCCAATTATAATATCACACACCGGGTTTGTTAATGCTGCGCATTTTACTTTCCCAGTGAGGAAAGGTGTTTGAATATATGCCCATGCTAGTGGGTACTTTTCAATATTGCCGGAGAATGTTCTGCATGTTACGTGCCTGCCTGTATAGTATGTAGGCATTATGAACGTTCTCTTCAGTCCAATCAGTGAACTTCCCGTGTCCCGAAGGACTGTAGCAGGCTTGCCATTCACATATCCTTGATGGATGTTTATTCTGTCTTTGGAATCTACTACCAAATTAGCTTCTTCATTGGCAATAGGAATGGAGTGGCCGCATGTTAAAATACCATCTTCATAAAAGGTATTACAAAGAGTACATTTATTGGCCTGTGCTGAGTTCACAGGGTGTTTCTCTGATTGTTCTTCATCTGATGATGAACTATCAAATAAGGCGGCATTGGCTTTCTTGGTCATTTGCCTACCTTTACAATCATGGCGATAATGTCCATACGCCTTACAGAGGAAACATTTACGCAAATTTCTAAAGGATTTACGCTCCTTATCTTGTCTGTTTACGATGTTCTGTAAATATGTAAGATATGCGGGGTTTTTGTCGCACATCTCACCTTGATGATGTGAAATTCTACAATATTTACAATGGTTGTACTTCTCAGATGTAGGCTTATAAGGTTTTTGCCTACTATAGGGTTTGTCATAGTTAGCCGATGCTACAAAATTGGTTTCAGTAGCTTCACTGGCAAAACAATGTTTGTTGGCTGTGTAATAAGCCGAACCACGCCTCTCAATCTGCTCTACACTCGTACATTCATTCTCTTGCAAAAACTTTGAAAATGCTGATGGAATAGATGAAATGACTTTATCTCTGATGATAAGATCTTCTAACTTTTGATAGTTCTTATCAATTTTAGCTGCTGAAGTCCATTTGGAAAATATATCTCGGACTAAGCAGAGGTAGTCAGAGAACGTTTGAGTCGGTTTGGGGCTCAACTTGCTGAATTGTTCTCTGTAACCTTCCTCATCTAACATAAAATGTGCCATATTCTTTGATTTTAGATAATGGTAATCTTTTCTGAGGTCTTTGGGGATAGTCTCTATGACTTTCAGAGGCTCCCCTGATAAACTTCTCATATAAATTATATTCCATTCAGACAATGGGACCTGGTAATGGTCCATTAAAGTCTCAAAATTTTGGGTGAAGGCTGCAATGCAGTCACCCGAGGTATAATTTCTTACGATACCTTGATATTTCTTGTACTGGTTTTCTTTCTCCAGTCTCTCAGATTTCTTGGACTCTTTGTTTATGGCAGTCTCAGTATCAAGTTGTTTGATTTTTAATTGCACTTCCAGCTCTTCCCGTTTACTTTGAGCTGCTATCTCTGCCTTCTTTAATTCTGTTTCTCTTTCAATCTCTGCCTTTTTCAGTTCGATATCTAACTCCGATTGTTTTGTCTTTGCAGACAGTTCTAGTTCTGCCTGTTTTGCTGCGGTTGCTGTTTCTGCCTCTACTTGCTTGGCAGCTCTTTCAGCCGCTCTTTCATCGCGTTCATTAGCTTTCTCACGAAGGTGTTCAGAGTATTTAGTTTCACTCCACTTTGTCAACTCGTCACCTGTTAACTTTAATTTTAAACCCATATCGATGAAATCATTTAATGAAGACATGATGGAAAATTTCAATGCAAATGAAATATCAGATACACAATTCGTTACAAGTTGTTAGTAAGGTGAACAATTTACAATTATGTTCTACTTACAATATGTGCCTAAATTTGCATCCGAAAGTATATAGAAAGAAAAAAATATACTCAAGTGTCCTGGATGCGGTGAAGAACGGTTGAAATTCAGACTAGGAACTGTAGGGTCGCTACTTCAAAACACAAACGACCTCTACGGGTAAGGGTTTCAGATGGCACAGAAAACCTGCTTTGTTTTTGGAGGAAATAAATTAGCGTCTATTTGATGTGGTGTGTATGCTTGTCCCTAAGTTTTGATTAGGTTTGTATGGCGTTTAGTGTAATTGTAGGTCGTAATGTTGTCCGTCAACAATTTTTTTTTCAAAATCACAAGTCACTTTCTTTCCGAAACTTTCTGCTTTACACAACTCACTTTTCAAAGACAATCTAACTATATCTCAACACTATACAACATTGATGACACATCACTTACATTAAGATGACATTCAGTAAGGACATAGACATCAAGTTTACAAGATGGCGACAAGGTCACAATGGCGACAACTTCACAATGTCGACAAGGTCAAAACGGTGACAAGTTCCACAATCACAAATGTTTTACACGTTTACAAGATCAAACAATATGTATGTACTTTACGTTCACATCTAGTCTCCATGTTTAAACAATGTAATAATATATATCACAATGAGCCTTCACAATCACATTTAAATGCACTCTAAAGTTGGACAAAAATTTCTAAGTTCACAAATCTAGGTTTTAAATGTTAATTACTTAAACCACGTTCATTTTAAAGCCGGACGAGCCCCCACGTCCACACATGTCAGGGTCTTAAACCTGGCTCGTTAACCTAACACATGTGAGACAGTACAAGTACAACGTGATTTGACTTGAGACTCAACGACACTAAGTTTCGATGGATTTATTTACAGATCACGATCTAGAGATGATCATCACAATACATAAGTTATAACAATACACTTACAGGCAACCCACAGCTTACAATCAGTCTCACAAGATGTACAAGCACTCGACTTTCGGGCCACAGAACTACACAAGCCTTTCTCCCATCGTACGTCCAGTCGAGTCCGAGTCCCAGAGCTGTCTGGCTATTTCTCGCAACGCGCCTGCCCACCTGAAGTGGCTTCACGAGGCCTGCGTGCGTCCTGCTTTGTCCTTGCCTGACCGCTGGCTGTCTCGTCAGCCGGCAACCTCGCAGGCAGGTAACTAATACTCGCCTGGCGGGCGTAACGCTGTTACAGCATCCCCGCTAGGGACTATTCGCCTGGCGGGCGTAACGATGTCCCTGCATCTCTGCTGGCAATACTTTAGACTCTGACACATGGTTCATAGCATACGCAGTATGATGTCTTCAAATTGCCGCCCACCCGCCAGCCCACGAAGCACATGAAGACATAAATGGCCACAGACCACATCGTCAGCACTCTGCAGTTGAAAAGTTTGGGTGCGCAAGGGACACCCTAGATAATGCAGGATCTCCTGGGGAGGGTCAAGTCTGAAACTATCGAAGTAGATCGCCATAGGCCCCGCCCTGTAATAAGCTATCCAGTGGGTCCCCTCACCTTCTGATGAGTCTGGATTGACTATCCCACACTCCGGATCGTGTAGAGCCGCGGGTAGATCATCGCGCATAAACACACCGCGGAAGTGGGGTATATCCTTAACCGCCTTCTCAATATCGAAGTTACTTAATTCTTCTTTTTTTCGCACCTCTACCCCTACAGAGGTACACACCTTTTCCAACCAACCCGGCTTTATCAAGAGCGGCGATCATAGGACCATAAATAGGATGACTCCCCACGATACCCTTTAACGCAGACGGCAAAACCCGCCCTTCCATCGCCCAGTGACGAGCCTGGTCAACCGCCTGGGCAATATCTGCACCAGCCAGCCCCTAAGCCCGCCAAGAATGGGAAGTGTCTTGGTTAGGATAGGCAGCAAGGCCCCCCCCCCCCCAATGCGGGGCCTGTGACATAAACTGTGTCTTCTTTTTGCAGAACACACATTGGAGAATGCAGATAGTAGACGTTGTAATTCTTCCTCAGAGTGCATCGAAATTGCAGCATCATCTGCAAAAAGCAACTCTCTGATCAGTACCCTCCTAATTTTGGTCTTGGCCTTCAATCTCTGAGCATTGTAGAGTCCGCCACCTGAGCGTGAGTGAATGTATATACCACCATCCTGATCACGAAAGGCATATTTCAGTAGAAGTGAAAAGTATATTCCAAAGAGTTAGTACACAACCTTGCTCAACTCCACTCTTGATTTCAAACTCTTCTGAAGTTTCACCATCAAACTTCATGCCTGTGTGGAACGATTCCACAATGGACAGAAAAGTTAGTGGGAAGCCAATATTCTTTAGTGCCTTGAGCAGATCCTCACGACTGACCAAATCAAATGTCTTTGTGAGGTCGATGAAGGTAATAAACAGTGGCTGATTCTATTCACGGCCATTTTCTTGCATTTGTCGCAATGAGAATATCATATCAATGTCGGAAACCACATTATGATTCGGAGTAGATTTTATCTCCCAGGACTTGAAGTCTGCGCAGAAGAATTCTGGCAAATACTTTCAAATCAAATGTCTTTGTGAGGTCGATGACGGCAATAAACAGTGGCTGCTTCTATTCACGGCCATTTTCTTGCATTTGTCGCAATGAGAATATCATATCAATGTCGGAAATCACATTATGATTCGGAGTAGACTTGATCTCCCAGGACTTGAAGTCTGCGCAGAAGAATTCTGGCAAATACTTCCCCAACAATACACAGACGTAAGATACCCGTATAGTTGTTACAGTCGCTCTGATCTCCCTTGTTCTTTTACAATTTTATAAAGCTTTAGTCTTTGAAATCCAGCGGGACTTATCCTTCTCGCCAGCATAGCTCTATTAGCTGGTAGATCTGTAGAGTGAGTGTGTCTTGCCCAATCTGCAAACACTATTAGAATAAATTATTTGTATCAGTGTTATACTTTAGTCTTAAATCCCTTGCTTCCTGTTCCGAGCAGCCACATTTGTAGTCAGTCCTCGGGGGAAGGGAGATCTGGCACCAACACAGGAGGAGTTTTTGTGAATCCAGACAAAATGGAAGACAGAACTTGTCTAAACAAACACTTACTGTTAGTCGCTCTATACTCCGATTGGCCTGAATAACAACGACGGTTAAGAGACAAGATGGCGAAATCACCAGCAACCAGTCGATCGAAAGCCTGCAAGCAGACGATAAAACGTACTGTTACACCACATGTAGCCTCCAAAGAATCGAGGAGGCAGTACAAAGTTACCAATAGGCTTATCCAACCCTAAAAACTGTGTCATCATTAGAGAGGTTTTCATCCGCCTCAGCACATAATTATGGAACATAAACTTCGTACCCATCTCTAAAGATTATCATTGGACCGTAAGGTAGTGATGGTACAGATGTTAGGGTGTCTAACTGGATGCATTTGTTCTATCATCGAGGAACTACGTCATTTGGAGATGTGAGACATGTGCCATGTTTCGAAAAGAACTCGGAAAAGAGTTAACAGAAATAGATTATGATGATGCGATAAACTCTCAAGTTTATACAAAAAGTAATGAATAATCGTCACTGAGAAAAACAAACTTCAGTAGACTGAATAATGAACGATTATAAAGAGTGATCAGCGCGCAGGCAGCGGGTCAAGATGAGCAGGTGACCGTATTAACCTCGTGACCAATACGCCGAAGAAGAATTATGCAGCCGAGAAGATTGTGAGCTAGAGCATCTTCGCTAGATGTAAACATATTTTGTGAACTGAACATAATGCCCAGAGTACTAATCTACAATATGGAAGAGCAGATCAAGCTACGTATTTAACCAAACCGTCGAAGAGTTTCCAGGACTAGCCAACATTCATATAATGTTGTCATTCAACCACCGAGCGATTACAGATCCAGTAGCACGGCGAAATGTATGTCAGAGGTTCGTGTGTCACGCCAGTTTGTAAGTAGACGACTTTCACTTAGCGACAGTGTGTAATAACGGGTAGAGTGGCACGTCTGCACTCTGGACGATAAGGCTTTCATGATATATTTGACTTTGTTTGCAAGTGGCTGTGAACGTACGAGATAACAATTTTCGTGCCATCCAGTGAATGAGATTGGCGTGAAATTGGCGGTGCATCAGGACTTGTTGTCAACAGTGTTTATAATAACAGACAGACTGTGGGATCAACACCTTGTGCCACATTTATTGAAAGACAGAAGATCAAGTGGTTTGGCCATATCGTTAGAATGCACCATCAGCAGCTACCATCACTGGCCTTACATCAAAGATCCTCTGCGACGAGACCACGAGGACGTCCAAGAAGAAAATGGATTGACGACATCAGAGACATTGTACAACCACACGGAATGACACTATCCAGTGCCGCCCACCGGGCGCTGGAACGCAAATTATTCCTCCCCACGACGCTTGACGGCAGAAGTGGAAGATGATGATGATGATGGTGGAACGTAGGACGCAGGTAGGGCCAGTCATGTCTCGTTGTTGTTACTAATCCTGCCAAAGACTCATCAAGAGCCAAAGTAAGTCATTGGCAACATGACAAGTGACTAACAAACTGTCACTTTCTGGAATGGCGAAAACATTCCATCCCTCACTATGCTATGTTTTCTTTATCAGCGCGAAGTGATTACAACAGCGGGGACAGAAATAACACTGCCTGTGAACATGACTACACTAATTGTACGATTGCGGGAAAACATTAGGACAATAGAGCACCGAGACAGGAAAATGTCCGAGAATGTTTACTTTATACCACAAATTAATATTCCGGACATTCCTACAATGTAAATTAGATAATTAACCATGCGGGGTTCAATACATGTGCTCCATTTAAATATCGGATGCAAAATTATAATAGGCGCCAGTTGACTGGTAGCCATGAGTGGAGTTTCAGTGAAGTGATGACTTTTAAATTCGTTTTTGAATTATCTATTCTTGAAGACATTGGTAAGTTGGAGATTATAGTGAATAAACTTAGACTAGTAAATATAATTTGAAAAGATCTGAATTTATAGCAGGGCGTTCTTTGTGGAGATCTAAAGTAATCCTCGAAAGATATAGGTGATCTTTTCTTTGGCTTAGAGAATTAGTGAACGAATTTTCTTTCTGGTCCAGTTTATGCCCTTTGTAAGGGATGAACGTCACTTCTCCATTCATTCAGTCTTCATGTGTAGCTGATGATTAGAAAAGAACGTGTGTGTACTAAGTGATTCAATGAGCATGATCCGGAAGGTCGAAGCTGGATCTGTACGTAGATAGAGGAGTGAGTCGCAGAGGAAGTCTGTTGTCCGCAAAGTCACTTTCATTTTCGTCCCGGGACATGCGGGAGTCGAGGGAAATGAACGAGCTGATAAACTGGCTGGCTCTGCACCCCCTGTAGATGGCCAGCCCATGGATCGTGCCGATGTTATTAACGTCCTTAAAGACATGTCGAAAACAGAAGACTTTGACGTCAGTGAATCCGCATCGCTGTTCAGGATGAAAGACTTGGGAGTAAGAATTGGCACGGCCAGACACGAGAGGTACATCGGGAAAACGAGGTGCCTCGTTAACCAACGCAGAACTGGCACTATTAGCCACCGAACGCTGATGCTTATGCTGGGGGGGGGGAGGATCTGAGCGCCTATGGACCTGTCCGGAGTGCAATGAAGATACCCCAACTGATAACTGATAACTGATAACTGATAGAAAAGAACTACAATGATGCTTTTCCAGAATATCACTTGAATTCTTTTATAGATGATACTATTCTGGCCTATCTCTTATAATCTCTTTGCCTATATGTACAGAAGAGAATGTGTTTCTTTGTATGTGTATTCATGTATAAAGAATGCATAATGAGTTCATCTATAAATGTATAGATATGATTTGATGTTACATTATAAATATGACTACCAGGCTGTGACGAAACGCAATTATCTGTCTGTAGTCGTCAGGATCCCGCACTTTTTTGGCGCGTCATCGGGGGACTTTCCCAGCTATAAATAGACTGAGGGAAGCCGATGGAGGAATTACCGTCTAGAATCTTCTCGGAGCACCTGAATTTGAGTGACCCGTGAGGCTGGGTATAGCACTAAATTCTCGTGCAGAGAGATCTAGAAATTCTAGGCGGAGAATGACTGTTTCCCGAGAAAGTGTCTTTTCCCAAGAAGCACTAGCTCCGCGTGCGCATGAGTTGGCACGAGTGGGGAAATGCGGCTAAACCATTCATTCACTTCATGACTCTCGAAGAGAGCAGACGCAGGCCCGTGTTGAGCAATTTTGTGTTGCGTCTCACCTCAACCATGTTTCGGCTGACTGTTATAGAAAGGAGGCTGATGTGCCCTTGAACAGTTCTGAAAGCTGACTGGAGTCTGGTTCTCAATATTCAGGTACTTATTTGTTTAAGTCGTGTAACTTTGTAATTGTTTACAAAACGCCATCGTTCTAACCTCATTACACATGCGGATGTCTTTGCATTACTAATGAGCAAACCGATCGATAACGCTGCTGAAGGCTAGGTCGTGTGTTTGTTTACCAACGTGTGTTTGCGAATCAGCTGTTGGGAATGCAGGCATGCGATGTGGGCGATTTGGGTTTAAATTGTATTTACCATGTATCGCAAATCGTTGCATCTATTAGGTTGCTGTGTTAGAATAGAACATAGTTAATAGTGCCTGGTAGAAACCTAGATTTATGTCAGTCAGTTGGTGAAGCAAGGAGAACGGTTAAATAACCAGGTAAGTTGGTAGGTGGAGATTCAGACAAAATTGTGCTTAGTTACTAAGTAAAGAAAGAACTTAGTTCTGTGCCACCAGGAATGATGTAACTATTGTGTAGTAACTTAATAGTGAATTCATCGTGTGGAACACGGGATTTCTGTGTGAAGTTAAGTCTTCATTGATGATATATATATGATGTGGCATTGTGTATATATATGTTAGGTCATGGCATGTGATACTTCCTGGAGTAATTCCGAACGCCGCATAGGTCGACGCGTGATAACAATGCGTGCCGTCGCGATATGCATATGCGTTCTGAATTCTTGTCTTAGCTATCCTGTTCTTTCATACTGGCGCTAGTGCGAGTGAGTGCTAAGGTGCTGGAAGTATGGAAGGATGCAAGGAGGTTGTATGAGACACGGGGACATATAGGATATGGGGGATGTGAAAGCAAGTTATGAAAGTATAGGTTGGCAGACTAGGCCAACTATGACGTACGGTCCAGGCCAAGGCTAAACCACTTGGGAGGGCTGAACCGGAACATCACCCTTGGAACATGTGGGGAACATGTATTATCAAGAAGGCTTCTTGACTCTAAGGAAGAGTCTGATAAGAAGAGTTTGCTATAGCGTGGTCAGGTGGTCCCACCAGCAAACAGGCATGTGTACATATTGGATGTGATCATGTATTATTCCTATATCCCGAGGGATGGTATATTGATCAGTATTATGTTTACTAATGAACATTGATAATGTAAGGAACGAGTCCAGGGACTCTTTACCTTAATGTTTAGTTCGATTAAATTAGAACTATGATAACAGCCTACTATCACTAGTGACGTTAGCGACGACTGGTAAATGATTAGGGATAGGTGAGACCTACGATCAGACTCGTCATTCTGATTTCTTGCTCTGTTTGACGGGCGCTTCTTTGAGGCCAGCTGACATTCACGAACCCATGCTTTACTACTCTCCAGATAGAGATAATGCTTTAGTTATGTGCATAACTAAGTAGCATGACTGAAGGTTGAGTAGTCATTGGTAGGATGCATGTGGACTGATGTTTGGGCCAGTATACTCTCACCACTCGCTCTTCCGTTTCAGGAGTTTGCCTGTTGAGGAACCAGTTAACTATACTTGTCGTTGGCCGGAAACCACTTCGTGTAACATAGCGAAGGGTTCAATTCTTTACTTATCACGCCAGACTCAACCATACCATGTGCCCAGTGTGATTCATCATGCGTGAAGGTTTGCATCCAGTGATTCAGGTGCCCTGAAGGTGCACGTGTGGGACATGATGGTTTGTGTTGTTTTTCTGCATTAGAAGATACTCTATTTCAGCAAGCAACATTTCAGCAACTTGAGAAATCATGCTCAAAGAAAGGAAACACCTGACCGTATACTATTACGGTGGTTCCGCCTAAACGCTGAAAGAATATATTTAGACACTTGAATGGTTCCTATGACAGCTTTAGTGGCAGGTCTTGAGGAGACCTACACCAGCTTACGAATAGTAACTTGTGGCAAGTGTTACCAGGTGGAAGGGACAATAGATTATAGTCCAACCTGAATAGTTTTCCTTGGAAGTAGATGTCTGATTCTAATAGTGTACTGAAAGAGTATGAAGACTTTGAACTGTGTTCGTGTAGGACTCAGTGACATATCAGTTGCCTTATATGAGTCTCCAATCACTGTGTTATGCGTACCATTGAATTGGTCATTGACTTATTCGACAACCAGTGTTACTGTGTTATGAGTGCGGGACCATTGAATTGGTCATTGACTTGTTATCCAACCATGGGTAATGTACTACTGAGGGACCATTAGATTGGTCAGTGACTACTTAGATTAATTGAAGTCACGAATAATTGGGGTCAAATCCAGGAGGATTGTCTCCCAGCCAGTGTTGATAGAGAACTGTGTATTAACAGTGACTTAGTAGGAGTGATAAAGATGCAGTTGGTCCAGTTGAGTGAGGTCCAGCTGTGACTCTATTGTTGTGGATCCACGCTCTGGGGACGGAGTGGTCTTCAAGGTTCTAGTCATCTCACTGGAAGGAAGCCGGGTGAGTGGCGGACCGACTGGACGGGACATCTGCATCCAATCTACTTCTCAACCTGATGATGACAACCATATCTCTGATTCTGTCTCTACTCTATCCTCTAATTGTGTAAATAGATTATTCTATCAGGATGTTCATTTCAGTTCTATATTCTCAAGGGTAGAATAAACTTTCTGTAAGTTGACTTGCTCTTTGTATACTGATTGAGTGTGGTCTCGGACGATGCCTAAGTGTTCATTGTTCCACAGGAGTAGGTAGTTAGTGGGGGTCTAGAATCTGGAGGGGCTTGTAGACAAATGTAACTAATATGAGATCAGCCACAGAGTAAAAATGTGTATCTGCCTATCCAACCCCTGGGGTTAGAATACACGGGAGTGCTAGAGACACCTCGGGTGGGGTTCACTCTCACTATCCAAGGCGATCTTGTCACAGTTACCTATCCAATTATCCTGGAGAAGGGAGACAATGCCAGGACAGTGTAATGGTATCACTCTTGCTGATAGCCACCAGATCTTCTCAGAAACATAGCCTTGGGCGCACGAGGATGATTCACCTCCATAAGGCAGGAGAGAGGGAGACATATCATGTAAATATAAGGGAGGACTGCATAAAATGTTAGAGAGATGAGACCCAATGGGGCTAGGTCCTGCTAAGATGCCCTTATGTAATCAACCCTTCACCTTACCACTTTCCTGTTCTCTCTCCTCCCTCCAACACCCCCCTCTCTCTTTGTTTTTCGTTTCCCCCACTGTTTCTATGAGTATGGCTATATGTGTGGCACATGTTTTCCACAGGGAAATGTTGTCTTTGGTTAGGCTGATACTGGAGTATATACCAGAATGCTGGATCTTGTTATCAGGAGGGTCAAAGTCATTTATGACAGATGAAGGGATTCGCCTTGTTACTGCCTTAAGGGCGAATTTGGATTAAACCGCAGTACACATCATCCCCCAGCATATGGCAACCAGCTAAACAAAATGTCAGTATTCTTCTTCTTTTGTTTTGATGGAAGGGCCAACACTAGTTTCAACTCTAGTAGACCTATAACAGTACAGATGACACGACAAGGCTGTGTATAGTGGATGGCTCGTGTCGAAATAGTTGACAAAGTCCCGACTATGATATAGGTATAAGTTTATTGAATGAAACAATACATCGTCAAACTGGTGATGTTAACTTTCAGACATCTTTGTTGTTCTTCTCCTAGCCGAATCCCAAGTGACGCGTGAGCAACCCCTGGATACCTAAACCCATTCGTGCTCACGCGTTCACTAACTTTATTTCCCCATTAGTTAATGAATGCGCAGCATTCATTAACTCCCTAACTACTCTTTCCAGCTAACCTAAATCCCATAACAGAGATACTGTTATAATACCTCCCTTTTTCAACAAGACTTTTTCTCTGGAAAAGTCTCAACTCCAACCCTTAAACACTTAGCTCAATACTGAAATATTTCTTCTTCTATACCGATTCTACCCAACAATCCCTCAACATATATTTCATAATTCAATCTCATCCTTCTATTTGTGACTCTTCCTCATAGCAAACCACTATGAACTTCTTCTTCGTTTTTGACTCTTCATAACATATATTATTTACATATATCCTATCAATCACCAAAATAAACTCTTGTATAAGTAGTATTATACCTCAATAACATTTAACACATATATATAATAATCATAACACATATGGGTACCTTTTTGAAATACTTCTTCTTCTTCTCTTCAATAAGCAATCCGCTTAAACCCTCTTATCACGATCTCAAAATTTCAAAACGCCGTACTCTTTTGATACTAACTCCCTATTGTCATCACCAACATTACTAATTCTCTACTTTCAATCAACCTGAGAACACTCGCACATGATAGGAAGACAAAGAATCGGTGCGCACCGGAGATTCAAAGAAGTAGAACTCTTTCTAAAAAAACAACCACACTCCTTACCTAAGTCACACACCTTTACTCCCCTATGTCATCTGAGACTTTATGTAATAAAGTCTAAAACAATTATATCTTCTACAGTACCACTTATTATGGTAACAGTCCACGCTGCTATCTACAGCATCAAGTACCAACCATCAAAAATTTTATTCACTCCCAAATGTCTATATATTACCGACCTCTTTCCCCATTATACACATCACCTCACATAATTAATCTTCTCCTATACCTAATCTTGCCGAAATTTGCAGCGACCCCCTAATGTCCATTTATTATGGGCATATCTACTAAAACCTCTACTTATGCCGTCACCAACAGCAACAATATACTGCCCCTGAACCCATGTCTGTGACCTTCTAACCCCTCACTGCTTGCAATTAACGTTATTCTTTCTCAGTCCATACACCACGGACCCTCAAAAACCCCATGTCATTTTGTCTCCACAGTGACAATGTTCATTTCTCACCAACACACTTACACCCCCACACTATTGTACTGATATCCACAGTATATTATCATTCTTCGGAGTCAAACATGGATTCAATTCATGTTTTACCAACTGCCCTCGCACTGTCTATCACAGCACGTTACTGACTTCCTCTTCTACAAGCCAGCAATCTCATGCCTCGTATGAAAGCACACCATGGCTCCAAATCCATGCTCACCCGCGACCCCATGGAAACTATGTTTTATGCTTTCCCCCACATTTACCCCACTGCTATAGGCGTTAGTCACGTCAATCTTTTCTTCTCCAATATGGCATATGTTTCTAACACCTCATAGCCACCCTATTATCAACCTCTCCATCCTAAAACACCAACGCTGATTAACACAGTGGCCCTCTTACTCATGAAGTTATTATTCATAAAGAGAATGTGTCTCTCTACTAGTCCTCACTATTTTCTGAACGTAATTCTGCATCTAAAACTCTCTTTTTAATATGGACTTGTTTAAATTTTCTAATTCCCCATTACTGAACGTCAAACGAAAACTAATTTAAACATAGTCAGGGTAACTCATTAAATAACATTATATTGTAAACGAAAAACTGGCAAACAAAGTAACATGCTAATATTTAACCTCAATAAACTAATTTAACTCACAATTCACTAATAACAAGAGTCAAGACAAATCAAGAATAGAATAACAATATCCCCCCCCCCCCCTTTTTGATATTCAAATATGTTTTCATATATCCCCACAAAAATGAATCATGCATCAGTTAAAAGAAAAATATCTAATGTTATCTAACACTACTGGTCTCTTTTACGGACCAGTAGTTTATACGCAAAAGACTAAAAACACAACAACAATCTTATTCTAAAATCAAATGGTGATAATCATTTTACAAAACCAAGTCAATCAAAAAAAAATATAACATACCATACATATTCAATCAACATTGGTCTCTTATACTAACCAATGAAATACATACCTATTCACTCAAGTCATGCCTATTTCATTATTCTCATGACAGAGAAAAAAAAACAACAACTTACTGCTAAGTATTTACCCCAATATATATATATATATATATATATATATATATATATATATATATATATATATATATATATATATATATATATATATATATATATATATATATATATATATGTTACCTACAGACTATATCATAACCAGAACAATATTTGTACCCTCAACAAAAATCATTAATCAACAAATGACCGTACTTTTTCTAGAAGTCAATCATTGATTCTCTCCCCTCACAATATTCTATCTTTTACCAAACTAACTCCTAACACATCACAATATCTGGAATATAACCCTAAACAACCAATGTAAACTACAGGTCAACTCATTTTATCTATTACTAGTGTGACGGCTATCCCAATGTCATCTACCAGTCATCTATCTACCAATAGAACCTGTGGCTCGGCACACCAATTGTTTCCCCTAGATTTGCACCAAGAATTACCACAACTTCTTAATCAATACCGTTAACTACAGTATCTCCACCCTACTACGACCAGCAAAAAATTTTGTCTATTTACTATAGACCTCTCACCAATACATCTATCTACTGTACCAACACTTAATTCTACTTTTAAGTCTCTCGTCTACCCGACTCAATTAACTAACGTATCATTACTTTCCAACATCTCACCACAACTACTCTAAGCTATCCTCAAGTCTTTCCTAGCGTTCTTGCACCGCGATGATAGTTAGACTAGTCACACTTATCGGAACACGTTCTCTAGTACTCTATTTGTAATACTCTGACATTCATTTAGCTAATCATTTTCTCTTGCTTGCCTCACTCCTCTTTCACTGCTATTCCTATTTGTCGGGACTCTATCAAAAACAATAAACAACACCACACATGACTAACGAGAAATTTCACTTCGACTGGGCAAACCATATTATCTCAATTCTCTCTATCAGGCATTCTTGCTTCGATATGTCTCTCTCTTCCAACACTACTAAATCTGTTTCTTGAAACATCATTCAAAACGTTTACTCTCTTTCCGTCAGCCTGTCATACAAGTTTCATTAACTCTGTCTAACGTCAGATATTCTAACCAAAAGACATCACCAATCTCTAATCATGTTCTTTCTACCTCTCAATTTTCATATACTCAGTTACTCTATTCTCTACGTTTTATCAACGTCACTACTCAGCAAATCCTCGCATTTCCACCCATCACTTTTCAATTATTTTTATCATTACTCATGCCCAGCCGTTTAATTATTCGTATTTCCGCCTCTCATACGCACTAACACCATCCTGAGAACAATCTTCACAGCCATGAACCGCATGAACACTCTAAGCATTCGCTGTCTTCTTCACATTCACAATAATACAGACAACCTCGTTCCCGTCACTATCACGACAACCCAACGTGCATATACTGTTGCTTCCAAGAAAACAATTTAGACATCAAATCAACATTCTAGTAACCACTCAACGCACCCTAAGCGTATCGACAACTTCTCCTTTCAGCACGCGTATTTTATGCTTGCTCAGACAGTGACACAATCTCCCTTCACACCGCTTCAAGTCTAAGATATACCAACCGCCCCGTACGTACATCCATGCGCTACTACCAATCACCTGATATCGTTCTATCCATGCATTCCAACCAGACGACGTTTCAAAACTTCACTCTTCATTCTCTAATCAGCGCGACGAACACACAGGTTTGTCTACACGTTTACGCACGCAAGGACAACGCATAAGCAGACAATTCACTCCGACACTCAACTACTCACTCACTTCTCCTCAACCTCCTCATCACCTCATCCTACACTATTATCGGATTCTCTCAACGTATTCCGTCACGTCACTCATCAGTCAACTTTTCAACTCTAACCATAACAAAGTATCTTCTTATAATAGTGTCTGTCTTCATGAGTAGTAGCAATCAAACTCGTTTTCAAGATCTGCAGCTGTAATGTATTGAGGCCATAAACTCATATACTCCCCAATCTTCCTCGCGCCGTCCTCTGTATAATTCGGGTTAATAGAGACCCCTGCCACTTGTCTTTTATTCTTAACTACTTTCCTTTTGCCACCTCTAATTGCTGTTCGTTTCTTTACTGCGTCAGTCTGATCGCTATTTTCAGTATAAGTCTTATATGTCTTAAATCTTCCTATCTCGTCTTCTGAAGATTCACTAATGATAGTTCCTTCAACAGGCTTATTATACTTTACTGCAGACAAAGGAATAACATCCCTATAGTCGGAACTAGAACGCCTGACATTCTTCTTATTTATACCACTAGCTTTCATGCTTCGGTCAGGGATGAACTCAATGTCTCCATCTGAAGAATCCGATATACCAGTCGTACCTACATTGACTAATAGACTAGTTGTAGTTCTATCCCTAACGTTTTTTTCAACTTTCCTCTTGGTCTTTGTCTGTCTATCTTTCTTAATTTCAACTGTGTCTTCTTTTTCTAATTTCACCTGAGGTGGTTCCTCAATTTCCACCGTCTTAATAGTTTGCGTTCCCTTTTCTATTTTCTTAATTGACTGTACCTGGGTTGTCTTCTCTACAGTATCAATTTGTGTCTGTGTACTATCATTTATCGTATTACTTGTCTGCGTCTGTGTCTCTCGGTCCATCTTCTTCACTAATACTGTCGTCTTCTTTTCCTGTTTAACCCTTACATTTGCAAGCGTCTTTGGAATACTTGGTATCTTATTTGTGTGTTCTACTCTGTCTTTCAACTCTGACCTCAAATATTGTCTCCGCCTTTGCTCAAACCAGTCGTCACGTCTTTTTCTAGCGGTTGCACTGTGGGAGGGCCAACCCCATGATTTCTTTGAAAGGTTTCTCTCACGCCCATTTTTGTATCTATGACACTTATACAAGTCCGACATTCCATAATTACTTCTCCTTTCACCATCCCCTACTTTATAGATATTGGGTCCTGGTTCATCGTAACCAGCCGCATACATGGAATCATATCGTCTTCTGTCTTCATTAAGTACTGGCTGTCTCCTGTTATTCTTTCCAAGTCTATTGCACTCCACATTAAATATATAAGTCTCTTGCTCAGTCGTTCTTCTTCGTAACCCTTCTACAAAATTTTCAACCTCACTGACTGCTACTTTCAATTCTTTTAACCATGCAGTTATGCGTCCCAATTCTCTATGGAGGTAGTTCATAATTATTCAGTATGTTGACCCAATAAGAGACTGCGCTTCTGTTACAAATTTATGCAATCCAATATACAATAATCCACCAATATATAAGACTATCACTAATAAAATTCTACAGAAAATTACGAATTAATTAATTTAATATAATTTAATACTTTACTTTACTAGTTTGTGAAGTCTAACGCGTAGGTGTTCCAGTTTTTTTTAGCGATAACAATACCAAATACTTGTGAAAGATCTTGGGCTTCCATTCTAAAAAAATCTGAAATGGAAAATACAGCAGTACCAACCAATATAGTATACTAATATATTAACACAATATGATCTTAAAGCAAACAAGAAATACCCTGTTCAATTGGGTATGTTGTTAATATTATTAATCTAAAGTAACTAATTTCAAAAGTTAATGATTATACTTGCTGTAGATCCTCCATTACATATACTGCTGTGTTGTTTGTCCTGGGTTTACCAACTGACTAGATGCCTGTCCTATGTTTATGGGTGAAAATGAAGTACAATCCCGCATCCAACGAAGTATGGTCCAATCGACAAAGCAACGAAGTATGGCCCAATCGACAAAGCAACGAGGTATGGTCCAATCGACAAAGCAACGAAGTATGGCCCAATCGACAAAGCAACGAAGTATGGCCCAATCGACAAATATTTGACCGTAGGTTATCGAGAAGTTAGATCTATCTTCACTGAGAATTCACCTCTTAGATGGCCTCCAATTTAAAAACGATTCAGTTGTATTGGTTGTAGTTGAACGGTCAGTTCAAATCAATTGTCATCACTGATTTGAGACAAGTTGAACATACTCAAAATTTTCACTGACCTGAAGTGACTATTGACCTTGATTCGAGAAATTTACTGGTCCGAAAAGTGAAAGTTGACCTTGATTCGACCTCAAACAATCCAGTGAGCTGAGGCTACGTTCATATAATTTATCATCCTCGAGACTTTGCTGTTCAAGTTTGAGCTGATCGTTCGGCTGCAGATAGATAATTTATTTCCAGAGGGTTACAAGGTGGATTCACAGGTTGTATGATGTATCCAGCAGTGACGACATCATTTAAAAATTCCGATGCAAAACAGCAATTCAATTTATCTTGACTTCAATAAAAAGCAGCGTATGTCACCGATCAAGGCACTGTATACTGCTGAGTCAGGTGTATCAAAAACAGCGGTCTCTCAATTAAGCAAGATTAAGCAAATCTCCTGACCTTGACTAAGATCCACTTAGCAAACACCGGGAAATCACAACAACTACCCCTGGGCGGGCTTTCAGTTGCTGCGTCCCTCATAATTTACTTGAGAAAACCAATAAACATCCATCTCCAGACGCAGATAAAACAATTCTTCGCTTGTGTCAATAATCTCCGCGACGACCCATGCTGGAAATCCTGGGGTCGACGGCGCCAAAACAGCCTGTATAACAGTACAGATGACACGACAAGGCTGTGTATAGTGGATGGCTCGTGTCGAAATAGTTGACAAAGTCCCGACTATGATATAGATATAAGTTTATTGAATGAAACAATACATCGTCAAACTGGTGATGTTAACTTTCAGACATCTTTGTTGTTCTTCTCCTAGCCGAATCCCAAGTGACGCGTGAGCAACCCCTGGATACCTAAACCCATTCGTGCTCACGCGTTCACTAACTTTATTTCCCCATTAGTTAATGAATGCGCAGCATTCATTAACTCCCTAACTACTCTTTCCAGCTAACCTAAATCCCATAACAGAGATACTGTTATAGACCGCGTGGCCTAATGGACATTTCAAATTTACTAGTCCATGTGATCGAATGGACATTTCACTTTAGTAGTCCGTGTGACCGAATTGACTTTTCACTTTAGTTGCCCGTGTGACTCAATGGACTTTGCAAGTTTAGTAGGCCGCGTGACTAATGGACTTTTTGTAGTGTAACAGTGGTGTTTGAACAATATTGATTTAGATAATCTTTTTTTTTTTTTTTTTTTTTTTTGAGGACTCTGTAACCTTTTTAGTAATATCAGGAGATCATTATTTGTCGTGATATATTTTTATTTATGCATAATTTTTTAGATGTGCAATTTCTGAGATGTCGACACGAGCATATATACCCCCTCCACCCCATGTTATCCCATTAATTTGTCATAATTTACAACAACGAGTGTTCTTCTCTTTTAATTTTGATTGATGTAAGGTATTGTGATGTTAAATGTGATATTGTTACATAATTTCACATCAACTATAAAGGAGAGCAGATGGTGGCAGGGCGACAACACGCATCAAGTTATCTAGAGTGAGCTTTCTCCTCCCTTGACTGCGGTGACTTTACAGGCTCTCATAACCCTCTACTGGAAAACCTTATATATATATATATATATATATATATATATATATATATATATATATATATATATATATATATATATATATATATATATGAACCCCACTCTATGAAATGTCTCAACCGCTAGGGAGTCTTATGAGCCATTTCGTATTTTCTATAGTAGTAGATCTCTTCGAATAATGATATCTTTCTCCCTGTTCCTATTCTAATTTGCCACAAATTGGAGATTGTCATCCGGTCTACATAGTTATCCATCCATCCATTCATCCATCATGTGCCATACCGATAAGTGTCGGCGGTCATGTTTTGCCTTCTCGCTCGATCACTAGAGTCGTGGATTAGCTCCGTTATTCTGTCTCGACCATGCCACGTGGCCAAGCCATCCAGGTATTTACTTCTTGGTCTTCCCCTTGGTCTGGTCTTGTCTATCTTGCCAGTTGTCACCAAGTTCTCCAATTAATTTCTTGTCATAACATGCCCCAAAACTGTCTACGTCTAATGTCTCTAACCAGTTTACGATCTTCATTTGTTTCTTGAAGGACTTGTTCATTGGTTTTTCTGTCTGTCCATGGTATTCTTTGCATTTTCCTCAGAAACCACATTTCCACAGCCATCAGATGTTTTTCAGCTTGACTGCTCATTTATCCACTCCCCACATCCATACAAACGTATAGGCTCAGTGTAGCACTTCACCACTCTTTTTCTCATTTCAATTGATATCTTTTTCTTGGTCAGTATGTTTTTCATCTTGCAAAAGGCTCCCTTCGCCATGGCAATTCTTCTAATTTCTTCAAGGCATCTTCCATCAGCTGATATAACTTTTCCTAGATAACTGTACCAATTCACTTGTTTAAGAATATTCTCATTTACTTGTATCATACATTGTGGTATTTCGTTCTTCCTAGTGACAACCATAATCTGTGTCTTTTTACAATTTAATTCTAACCCTAGTTGTTCACTGTGTGCACCAACCGCATCTACTAAGTGTTGCAGATCCTGTTCATTGTCTGCTGTCAAGACTGTATCATCTGCATATCAAATGTTATTAATGCATCGTCTCCCAATGGTGATTCCTTATATATCTTCTATATTTCTGAAAATATTTTCACTGTAAGGGACAAAAGATCTGGAGACATTACACATCTCTGTCTCACACCTATCTTAATAGGCTGATATTGACCTATATCATTATCAATTTTTATGGCAGCTTGTTGTTTCCAGCATATGTTTCTTAAGGTCAAGTCTAAGGTCTTTTCCATCAATTTGTATATCTTCAAGCATCCTTATCATGTCGACATGTCTCAATTTATCGAAAGCCTTTTGCCATGGAGTTTCTGGGTGTCTGGGTGATGATTCTAACTATCAGGTTGAGTGCTGATAGAGACTGTTTGAGAGTTGCATAATTAGATAGATACTGCTACTCTTTGCTCTTGATTTATACAGCAACCCCGTGGCATTCTTTAACTTTAATGATTGCTGGCAGGAAACGCCTGTTGGTTTACACACGACCTGGTTGAGTAACACATAGATTTTATAGGCCATGTGTGCAAAAATAACTGTACGACAATCTCATTCGTATACCGTCACTACTGTGATATTTCCGTGGCGCTTCGTAGATCTCCCTAGAACTGCTGACTCTTAATGTTGTAGACATCTCTCCTGTCACTTCTGATGGTCATTGCGAATGTACAGTCTATACACGTTAACAACATAGACTGACTCAACATAGCTTTCTGAACAGGACACCGGTGTAGTTTTTTCACAGTCTAATTTACTAACACGATACATTAGACGCTATCAAGAACATCATCATTTGTTCCATACACGAATTCACAGATATAAAAACAATATCTAAACATCACAATTCTACCAGAGCGGCATAATTTGTAGCCGTTGCTCTTTTGACGAGGACTAGGTCCAACACCAAACGAAGTCCAAGTCTGACCTCCAAGTGACGTTTTGTTCTTACACAAAACGTCTGGTCTGCTTTTCACGTGACCAATGTCGTGATATGTCACATCGCACGGTCTTCTTCTGTCGACCGCGCTTAATACGTCGCATTCCATGTCCCATCCTGTATCAACAGGACTATGGCACTCACTCCCCTTTAGTTGGAAAAAAAAAATGGTGAAGAATGTTTTTCCCTTCACCAGCTATTCTAAATTCTACCTTGAAAATCTATGGAATCAAAATTCCTACTATTTAGAAGAACTATTCTGTATGACTATTGTTTACATTTTTAAATAACTCAAATCTCCTATCTCAATACTGTAGTCACTTTGTTATCATGGAACTTTGTGAAATCAATCTTCAATTGGACATCTCTGCTATGTCATTCAATCTCTAGCATATTATTGGTTTGTAGCGTTACTGGTGGTCATATACCATTTGACCAATATGTCATTATTCAACGTCTACTGGTATACAACTCGCCATAAGTCTGTAAAGTCTCTGTTTTGTGCATTATCTTTTTCAAGCATGGTCTTCATAGCCATAGTATACCCAACATATTCATAAATGTACTCTGGAATGAAGCGTAGCATATGAACTATATCAGAAATACAACACAAACTAACAAAAGAAAATTATTTAAATCTGGCATGTCCTTTTGAGTCCCTCTGAGGTGTAGCCACAGCCTGGGATGGGTGAGGTCTAACCTTGCTCTGAGTTTCAAAACGTACCATGGGCGTCCCCATGCAGTCACTCAACCATGTTTTAGACTGTTACGAATCCGTTATGAGTGCAATGGATATCTGTGGGTCCTTTTATTTTGATATCATCCATACACGTTCTAACATTTCAATGAGTTTCAAAACGTCCCCTGAGCGTCCCCATACTGTTTCCGAATCGCTAGGGGTGCAATGAATATCTATCCAGTATATCCTTCATGTACACGTTCTACAGTCTCGTTTCACATGGGCTTCTTGGCCCAGCCTATGCCATTACGCACTCGGTCAAGGTATGTGTGTTTTCTAACAGTGTATTGCTCTCACAATAATTTATATATTAAAGTATATAATTTGTTTTATTATTTATTCCTTGACCCATGGTTTTAGTCACATCTGGCGTCGTTGATTAAGCCCTTTTTTCTCTGAAACTTTTATTAAACTTTAGCGTATCATTCTGTTCAAGATGTGGTGGTTTTGAAGTTCCTGTTGACCAAAATATTATCCCATACAAATGTACAATAATGTACCTAGTGTTTATCTAATTTAAAAAAATGATGTTCTGGAATAAATAAAAAATATAATTTTTTTTTAAACCAAACTTATTAAAGTGTTTAACTATAATATATACCTAATCCCTAATACTGTTAATGATTAACAATAACTATTCAACCTTAATAATAATATAAAAACAATTTATAATAATAATAATTACTATATATATATCTTTTATCTTAACCTTTTCCATTAATGAAATAAATAAATTTACCTTCTTAAATTAATTAATAATCAATATATATATTTTACATCCTTATACTTAAATACCAATATGATTACTCTTCCCATGATTCATCTGTTCTCCCTATGGGAAAATGATGAAGTCTCTAACTCATTTTGTATGGTGCTGTGGCACAATGAACACAAGTTAATAGCATAAAATAAGAAGAAACAAAATATTTACATCATGCCACCATACATGAATCTTCCTTTGCCCCACTATTCACCATCATGGTACTCTTCAACCGAGTCCAATATAAATCAATTGGTGATAAGTGACACATACCTACAATTCTGACTCATTTATGAGTTAAATTTCGCTACCTTATGTGAACGCGATATCGTCGATACGTAAAACCTCTCGCTCACCGACGATGCAACTCACCGATTTGTAACAAAATCACCCAGGATTTGATCCGGACCACCGATCTCTCTCACCTACCCCGGCGGCTCACCGAACACCACAGAACCACACACGCTGCGAAAATTCACTCAAGGATTGCTTCGCCCAATGCACGAACTCCGTAGCATTGGCGAAGATCTTGAGAAAGAAACTCCTGGTTTTCCATATGGCGCACAAATGACACGCAAGAGATGAACATATCCATCCCCTACGCGAAAAAAGGAACGGTCATAAAACAACACGACCGTCCGCCGCTATCTTGACCGGAAGCTTGACCTGCAGCTCGCAGGCAGGTTCACTCCTCTCGTCATCTTTAAGGTCTTGGCCGCTTCCACGCTACTCACCTTGTATGTCGGATGTCTTTTGGTGTTAGTCTTGCAACGTGCCATTTTCTCCTCCGTATCATTTTTCTTGAACATTGTAGGTGACTTGTTCTCGATAGCGCTCCGCAGTTGCTAATATTGCGAATATATTAACCCCTTCAAACCTGTAAACCTTAATACGTTTTGACTACACTCATAATTAAAACATTTTCGTTTTAAAATAAAAGGTGAAATATCAGAAATGGTAGCAATGTGGTAAGAAAATACCCACATTTAACATCTCACCCTTGAGAATTTAAATTATGTATGTGACGCATTCGAAAAATTTTCTCTTCCGCTCAAGACCGTAGGATAACAAAAAAGTAACATGACAAACTACCACATTGCAAATCTACATTCTTATATTTGATCAAAGTATCCGCTTTACAATGAAACCATTGTCATAAATAACAGATGCCATTTCAGCAACTACAAGACTTTGACTTCACTATGTCTCACATACAGGAAAAGACAATAATTTAGCAGACTTACAGAGCAGAGTATAACGCCGAAGCACATAGTAACCTAAAACTGACAGCAGACGGAAAGAAACCAACAAAATAATTCTTCATTACAACATTGATATTCATCACGTGATGTCGTACAAGCAGGTCTCTCTGGCCGAGGGGTTACACCACTTTCTCCGTAATCCCGTTTATCACGCAGAGTCTCGTAGCGGGCGAGAACTGGAAGCGATTCTACCCCCGCTGGTGACTTACACATCCCTAACCATCCACACCCACACACACCCAATCAAATACCCCACCAACATACCCCCACCCACAACCACATCCCACAAGTCTCTCATCCACACACATATCCCCACCTACCCGGCCGCTGAGAAGGCAATGGCAAACTATTGAGCGTAATATTGCCAAGAAATCAACAGACAGCTGAAAGATGCTGCTGTTGACAGCGATGTCCTGTAAAAGGGTATGCGAATTAAAAAAAAAAAATGTCTTACAATCACCATCACAAAGTGCGCCTGGAGAATTGACATACATCGACCATAGGACCGGCATCGTGCAGGCTGTGTTCAATGCACTTAACACATGTACATAGCATAATTAAAAGTAAGTATTATATTGTATGTTTATATTTTACACTATTATTCTAATTCTAATTTACAATGTGTCAGATTATTTCTGGAAAAGATGATCGACTTCATCTGTTGTGTGTAAAAGACAGGTTTTACGATCTCGCGTTTCCAACAAAGCGATATTGTCAAAAAGATATACATTCATTGTAATGCAAGCCATATCGACGACTGAATATAATTAAATTAATTAACTTATAATTTCTCATTGCATTGATGATATACTTTAACATAATAATAGTCCGCAAGATTGTACAACAGACGACAGCAAATTTTCCGTTTTACACAAAACATTATAAACAAACAAACAAACAAACTTTATTTTCAAAAGGTAACAAATTCGGCAGGCTTACATGCGGCCCTTCCAATCACTCATCTTTCGTTCATCAATAGTGCATGATACATTCACATAGGAAAAAAACACACATTGTCAAATGAATGTTGTAAACATAAACAATGCATATTACCATGCTATGAGATACACACCCACAATTCCCCCACCCCCACACTCACACACCCAGGCACACATACATGTCCCACCCACCAACCCCCACTCACACATCCGCTACCCACAGACATCCCCTACATACGCACATCTCCCCACCCACACACACACACATTCCACAACCAATCCCATAACCTACACATCCCCCACCCACAGACACACATATCCCCCACCCATCTCCTAGGGGACACACATTCACCCACCCACATACTCACCCCAATCACACATGGCCCAACCACACATCCCTTAACTACACATCCACCAACCCACACACAAAACCCCCACCCATACACACATCCCACCCAAACACACATCTCAGCCAAACACACATCCCCCACCCACACATCGCCACCCATCCACACATCCCCCATCCAGCCACAAGCATCTCTCACCCACAAACACTCTACTACCCACACATACATCCTCGACCCACCCATACATCCCCCAACTACACACACAGTCGCCGCCCACACACACATATCCCTAAACCACCTACACACACCCCCACACACCTACCCACACATCCCTAACCATCAACACCCACACACACCCAATCAAATACCCCACCAACATACCCCCACCCACAACCACATCCCGCAAGTCTCTCATCCACACACATATCCCCACCTACCCGGACATTTTCGCACCCACCCTCACATACCCCCACACACATTTATCACCCACACATATCCACACCCACTTACACATTCCACACCCACCCACACATCCCCACCTACACATCCCCACCCACACATTCTTATTCCACCCACAAACAGCCCACTACCCACACATCCCCATTCACCTACACATCCCCACCCACACAACCCCACCCACACACCCCCACCCACACACATCCCCACACCACCTACACAAACACCCACACACCACCTACACAAACACCCACACATCCACACACACATCCTCACCCACCCACACTCATACAACCTGCTACCCACCAACACCCACACACCGCCACCCACCCAAATACATACCCGACCCAGAGATCCCCACCCAAAACACACATCCCCCACCCACACGTTCCTAATCCACACACACATCCCCACTCACCCGCACATACCCCCACCCACCCTCACATCCCCCACACACATACATCCCTTACCCACAGATCTCCCCAACCACCCACACATCTCCCCACACACATTCCCCACCCACACACACATTCCCCCACAGACACATCCATCCCCCAACACACACACACATCCCCCAACACCCCCACACATACCCCACCACACATACATATACACACGCATCTACAAACCTACACACATATATGCAAACACAAACACACACGTATACACATACCCACACACATACACACATACAGACGTGTACACACATAAAATACATACATACTCGCATATGTACACCTACACACACAATCACATAAAAAAGCACCACATATACTCACCCAAGCACACGGAAAAGCACCACATACATACTAACATATACAGACATATACACGTATGCACACGTACACCCACATACACATGCACCCACATACACGCATATATACACACATACACGCACATACACAAATACACCTACATACACACATAGACACGCATAAACACATATACACACCCACCCATCCACCTACACATCCTCACAAAAAATGAACGAAATTGGGGGAAATGGTGAATATGAAATAAATATGTTACACATTGTGTAACGAAAAAATTATGATGCAATGCAATTAAAAAAAATATAATTCCTGGAATTGACATAAGGATGATGAAATACGCAGTACATATAGTATATGTTAATGTCGCATTTTGCGCACCTAAGTTCATTACACCGCTGCACACCACTGATCTAAAACACATTGTTCTACACAGTGCCTACGCTAAAGCGCATTGGAATGTCAGGAATGTTGTATCGTGTCTAAAAATAGTAGTGTCACTCGATGATGGACAGGTCAGGTGTTCGAATCTTGTGAAACTATTGGGCGACCTAGACTTGGTAGCGTCTTTGCAAGGACTGCTGGGTAGGAAAGAGCCTTAGAACGCCACATACAGTTTGATATCCTAGGAAGCCGGTCGTGTATTTCGTATGGAGTATCTTATACTTGTATGTCCCTCGCCTGATTCAGCGTCATAATGCCTCTGTAAAACGGATACGTAGCTGATATCTGCGCCAGGTAAAGCTTTGTGTATGTGAGATCTGTGTGTGAAGGTTCCAGCACGAGATAAAATATATTCTTCAATTTGGAGATCGCCGCCACTTCTTTCCCTGTTCGGGCAATGGCTAATTCCGCCATCACTGTCTAGAAAATATCTAGCTCCATCTTTATCTTCTGTTTCCAAAAAGAAGTGCTGTACTGTACACTACATCTTAAGCTGTGAGAAGAGGCAAGTCTAAGCCCAGACTGCTATTCTACTCTAAACCCTTATAGCTTCTTGATTAATTCAGAGCCTGGTTTAGTAAAAGACAAGTTATGACTTCTGTGGCGACCGCTGCCCCCCTTTTAATCCACGGCCAATCTTCAGCACACGTGAATGAGAGGAGGAGGAATGAATGATTTCTTCCTCTTGTCTTTATACGTCCGTGGTGTGAAGAAAGATTGTGTTGCATGACTGATTAGCATTGATGACAGGTCCTGCGTTTTAAACTGCTGTGATATATTCGAAACGATTTGCAGAATGACCAACACTGTATCCTGCACTCTGGACGATCTGAAATCAAGCTAACAACCAGTATAGGCACTCCAGTGAACGAGGGGGGAGAAGATTGGCGTTGGAATGAGAGAATAGGCTGTACTTTGTCATCTCATCTCTTTATCTCTATGTTATATGTTGTTGTCAAAGAATGAGAGGCGGTGTGAAATGTTACAAGGATTACTTCACCTGCACCTTAATATTCATTCTATCTTCTTCTTCTTCTTCTTCTTCTTCTTCTTCTTCTTCTTCTTCTTCTTCTTCTTCTTCTTCTTCTTCTTCTTCGTCTTCTTCTTCTTCTTCTTCTTCTTCTTCTTCTTCTTCTTCTTCTTCTTCTTCTTCTTCTTCTTCTTCTTCTTCTTCTTCTTCTTCTTCTTCTTCTTCTTCTTCTTCTTCTTCTTCTTCAGCGTTCCGAGCCATTGAGGTTCTTTGCTGCAAATACAATCCGTCTCCATTCGTCTCTCTGGTGGACCTTCTCTTCTATACGTGACAATAATTGTATCAACTTATGAATGAAGATAATCATCATATGATTCTGCACATCATTGCTCCTACCAACATGTGGAGTTTCATTATGTAAAATCACCTCCCTGTTTAGGAAAGCGAGTACAGGAGAATATTCATTATGTTTTTCCATACATTATTGCTGCTATCCAACATGTGTAATGTCAGTTTATAAAAACACAACCCTGCTTGGGAAAGTAAGTAAAGGTAAAACACATAATATGCTTTCATGCATTATCACTACTAACCAGCCTGGGAAATATCATTAGTAATATTGCACCCCTGTCTGAAAAGTAAGTAAATGAAGATATGCTTTCATGCATCATCACTTCTAACTAACATGGGATATATCACCCCAGTGTTGGAAGAAGTAGGTAAAGGAAATGACAGATGAAGTAAGAAAGAATAAACAGGAAAGATAACTAGGCAGACAACATCTGAGGCAACCCTGATTCGGTAACATGAGTTTATATGAATGATATGCCATCACCATCACCCTGTTCTGTACCATCGCTGTTCAGGATCAGATCTTGCTGTGTGAATTCCTTCATGAACTCTCCATCACTCATCTACTCGCCTTGTCATTCTCTGTGTCTGTGTCCTCTGTGAGAATATCAACCCGAACAGATCACTATGTACAAGAGCAAAAGAGGATGTAGCTTGCCAGATGAATTGAAGATGCCTGATACCAGTACAAAGAAGAGACACTGTAGCTCTTAACTTGTAGGTACTGTGGCGAAAGCCTGGCTGCACCCTCTCCTCTTGCTTATTATTCAGTGTATGATAAAGAATAATTAGAAATGTTATATAAATGTTACGATCACATTATAT
The DNA here is from genome assembly GCA_963921405.1 of Cepaea hortensis. NCBI lineage: Eukaryota > Metazoa > Mollusca > Gastropoda > Stylommatophora > Helicidae > Cepaea > Cepaea hortensis. The sequence goes on along the minus strand of OY992883.1, from coordinate 66,142,979 downwards.
TTACGGTTTATAGAGTAATTTAGTTTGGCTGACTTATCCTGGCCAACTTCAAACCAACTGACAACTGGCCCGGAAACGACCACTTGCGTATCCTAGTTTCATATCCGGTCTCACTCTTCTGCTAGCCATTGCAGACAGCGGTCGGGGCCCATTTGTGGTGTTCAAAAAGCAACGTTTTTTTAAATAGTAAATTACTTAAATAAGTAATAAGAAAGAGAAAATTTTATATTGAACAAGGGCCCCGATCCGTAGTGAGAATCTGATTCTGGAACTAGGTAAGATCAAACGATTATTATTCCTATATATAATTTTTATGTTCATAACAGTTTGCAATGAATGTGAGTTTACGACATGATGGCCAGCCAATTCCACAAACGGCATGGTTGCCCATAGAATATATATTAGTTAATAGAATATTCAAATTACAACCGAGTTCAGTGGTACAAACTCGTTCTTAATAGAACGAAACACATCACGTTCTACAATATTCGTATAAATCCGGTGTCTAAATCTGTGATAAAATCGGAGAATATAATCGCTGGCAGACAAAGGAGACACTGCAACGTGGTACAAAACCACGCTAGTTTTAAAGTATACGCGGGTTGAGATACTTTGTTAATAAATTAAAATAAGGTTAATATTACTGTTACTGCTAAGACTAGAATATACAGTACTGAATGGAATGGTTTAAATCAAAGAGTAGGTATTTCATCAAAATGGCCTGGCTATATCTAAAACCAGCCCCACGCCATGGCATGACCTAGTTATCATGCCCACGCCGCTTGGGCGCCCATACTGTTCTTTTCTAGATTAGCTCAGTTCTTAAGTATGGATAGGATCTCGTCTCTAGTTAATACCTTCTCAAGAGGAAGACTCTTCTTTATATATAGATGGATACGTGGATGACTATCACCAACCTAGGCAGTATTCATTGGAGACTATTCTCAGGCCTCTCGGAATGAATATCAGTGGAGAGCATATTCAGACATCTTAGTATCTGGAACAATTTCCTTACTTTACAACACACCCTTGTGTCTCTTGCACACTTAGGAGCATCAGTTGTGATTGTGAGGTTTGTGATCCATGTCTTTTCCTATCACATCATCAGTACTTGTCTTGAATATTTCTTTTCGCTGAAGGGAATTGGATCCATTCACTCATATATATATATATAAATATATTTATAATTCAGGATCAGACTGTACTCTCCTCATGAATAGAGATAGGCACTGTCACGTACGAGTGTAAATCAATCCTTTCCTTTCTACCTTGTCGGTATGTCCAGTCAGAATAACAGTTAGGAATATGTCCTAATAATTACAGCTGCCTTTGCCTTATGAGAAGACTATAGCTATAGCAAAATGGTTGAATAAAGATGGAAGAGTGATTCCAGACCATAGCTTACCAGATGTCCTGTTTGACTTTATTTGCAGAGTTGTTGTGGTGCACCCTCGAGCGGCACCCTCATCATCAATCAGCATCAGCGAGGTCACACATGATAACTATTTGTTGCCTGAGTCAAAGTAGTACAGTTCACTTGCCGTCATCATCACGTGAGAGCTGATGGACCGGAGAGGAAAGCTGCAGACAACTATCGTGGGAGCTTTGGATATGAGCTGAGTTACAAACCATCAATCTGAATTCAACCCACCACCGAATGCTTTGCTGTGCTTCTATGATTTAAGAGCACATGAAACAGCTTTGTTTGCTGTATTAGCCAGAACTAACATTAATCCATTTTTCTTTTATCTCCCGAGTGGAGACATTTTTTTTTCTTTTCTTTCATTTATATTTAAACTGTGCGGTCTGATTTGTAGACCATTACACAAAACTTTACCTACTGCCTTTTTCACCTCATAATAATTAATAGTAGTGTAATGTGTAAGGATAGAAGTTGAGTGAACTAGTTGTGTCTCTCCTGTATGTTATACTTGAGGGCACTGGGGGCTTTTCTTCATCACAGGGTAGCGTGTCACTGCTAACCAAGTCAGCTATCATCTATCGGTGTATAGTGTCCAACTTTACTTGCATTTCCCTGTGCCACTGATAGGAAGGTAGACTCATCTGGGACCAGGATTCATACTATCTAGACCCAATACAAGCCTTTTTGTCTTCTTCTCCTACAGTGGACTGACCTAACCAAGGGTCAGGTTTTCTATCTACATCCTTACCCGTAGGGTTTTCTTACACGGCTGTAGATCACGCGACAGATTGGGGGCTCGTCTCCGGGATTTAATTTTAACCCAATCCTACAGATTGAGCTGCTCCTCTGCGAGATAATTTTTTTTCAATAAGTTCACTGTCAACTTTATAAATTGCCTGTAACACTATAGGTCTACTAGATGATTGTGTAGGTTAGTAGGATTTCCTTTCCACGTAATTCTCACACTAAGACTAGACGGTTCTAGTATTAGTTGCCTGCGAGTAAATATTTCAAATTTTATACGCGAATAAGAAAATATACAGCAAAAGCAAAGTGGGTTGGTGACAGATTGGTAAGTGTGTTTGTTTGTCCTAATTAATTGCTATACATACTATATTAGGGCATTTAATTAAGTTGATTGATAGATAGGGGGTGAGCATTGCTTAAAAGTTTTTTCAGGTATCTCATCTAGGTGCTCAATTATCATGTCATTTGACAAGCAACCCACTACCCAGGAGTTGACGGAGAAAGGGACATTGACGGGATATGAGGGTGATGAGTTGAGGAAGTATATCAGAGAGGCTGAAAGAGAATGGAGGCAAGAACAAAGGGAAGAAAGAATCCGAATGGCGGAAATAGAATCCGAAAAACAGATGAAACAGACTGAACTGGAGAAGGACTAGGAGTTAAAACTAGCCGAACAGACGAGACAGCAGGAGATAGAATTAAGAAGACTGGAATTACAACACCCAGATGCTTCAAGATTCAGTAGTGCGAGTTCTCCAGTCTATAGTATAGATACTCCTCCAGCACAGAATGGTTCTCTTGGATCCATGAGTTTTCCTCTGCTGCCATTTGATGAAAAGAATGAGCAGATGGACAACTGGATTGACAAATTTGTTTTGATGGCCGAAGCATATAGCCTGCCCAAGGACAAATGGAATTTAAAAATTTCACAAGGACTCCGCGGCGCAGCGTATGACATATTTTCTATACTACCTCCTGGACAGGAACGGGACTTCGAGTCTCTGAAAAGTGCTCTACTCAAGAGGTATGAGTTGACTTCATCTGCCTACCGAATGAAGTTCCGAAACGCCAAGCGGTTACAGGGAGAATCGTATTCCCAGTTTGCCTCACGGCTACACACTTATTTCTCCAAGTGGGTTGGACTGAGTGAATACGAGGCAACCTACGCAGGGCTGGAGGAGATGATTTTGGCAGAGCAGATGAGGGAGACAATGCCCAAGCCGATGCAGACTTTTGTGGCAGAAAATGGTGGGACTCGGTTAGCGGAGATAACCTCTCTGGCGGAAAGATACCTAATGGCCCATGGCGAAGCGAATACCACAAAAGCTGGGAGTAGTTCTCATGTTGAAAAACCACAACTCTCTAAGAATTCAAATAACTCCGGTAAGGACAGCAGAGGACAATTTGGGAAAAATGTTGGTCCTCATCAACATCATGGGTTTCAACAATCAGCACAAAACCCACCCACAAACCATAGTGGATGGGGTAAACCATACTGCAAAAATTGCAAAAACCATGATCACCACACACGGTTCTGCAAGAATAAACCCCAAACCCACTATGCGGCGTGCCTAGCGTCGGGAACCGGAGACCACCCCAACAAGAACTCTGGGAGCAATGCTAGACCTCCTGTGGTTGAGACTATTATGGTAAATGGGAGTCAGGTGCGATGTCTATATGATACGGGACTCCAGTATGATTCAGTTATCGCAAAATACCTAGTCAAACCCGGCCAGCTAACAGAACAGACCATTACAATAAAGGGGGCCACCATGAGCTCTGAGACAATAGAGGTGCAGATTGCAAAGGTAGATGTGGAATCTAAATATGTCACTGGGACGATTTCTGCAGCAGTGATGGAGGATCCAGTGTACCCATTCGTGTTAGGATGTCGGTATGTCTACTTGGGCGAACCAAAATCACCTATAATTGTTGCAGCAGTGCAGACCAGAAGTCAGGCAGCAGTGTCGAGTGAGCCTGATCTTCGTCTTAATAATCCACTACCTCGAGAAATTCGGGCTGCCCAGGCAGAAGACCCAACACTGAAACCTTGCTTTGGTAAACTACCTAAAGCACGGAATCCACCTAAAGGGGGCGATTTTTATATGAAAGAGAAGCTTTTGTACCGGCGGGCGGGAACCAAGGATCACGACCACGGGCAACTTGTTGTTCCATATAAATTCCGGAATCAGATATTACATATGGGTCACACCATATCTTTCAGTGGACATATGGGAGTGGGTGCCACTACTCAGCGTATTACATGCCACTATTTTTGGCCAGGAATGTCCGCCGATATTCAAAGGTATGTCAAGTCCTGTCCAGAATGCCAACGGGTCTCACCTAAACATTGGACCGCCCCAGTAACTTTGGGCGAAATGCCAATTTTGAGTATTCCGTTTGAGCGTGTTGCCGTGGACATTGTTGGTCCTCTGCCACGCTCCAAGAGGAAGAATGCATTTATTCTAACTCTAGTTGATACATGCACTATGTGGTCAGAAGCCATAGCTCTACCTGGAATAGATTCCAAACGAGTAGCGGATGCCCTAGTGACTATCTTCACCAGATTAGGTTTTCCTAATCAGATTTTGACAGACAATGGTTCGCAGTTCCGGGGGAAGTTAATGGAGGAAGTCTTCAATACCTTTCGGACTCGCCATATCCATACAAGTCCCTACCACCCTCAAGCTAATGGGACGGTGGAACGCTTCAATGGAACCCTCATGTCGATCCTACGTAAGCTAGCACAGGAGAAGCCAGAATGTTGGGATGAGTACCTGCCCGCGGCATTATTTGCATACAGGGAAGTACCACATGCCTCGACAGGACTTCCACCTGCTACACTATTATTTGGTCGACCCATAAAAGGACCGCTGGAGGCCTTAATGAGGACTTGGACTGTGGAGGGAGCTGATGAAACTGTCATCACTGCTTCCCAGTATGTTGAGGAGTTGAAGCAAAAACTGGAGACAGGCTGGAAATTAGCAAATTCCAACCTGCGTCGTGCCAGAAAGAAACATGCCTCATCCTATAATAAGAAAGCCAAGGACCGTTCTCTGGAGGTAGGAGACAAGGTCTTATTACTTTTACCCCAAGGGAGTAATAAGCTTGAAATTGGATGGCAGGGACCTTTTCCCATCATAGAAAAAGTATCCCATACAAACTACAAGATTGCTATTCGAGGAAAACAGAAAGTATTCCACATCAACTTACTTAGAAAGTATGCTGAGAGGGTAGCAGATCCACCGGTGCATCTTATGGCATTATCGGTGGCAACTGAGGTAGAAGGTGGAGAAGACTCAGGTGTAGAGTATCCGCTAAAACCTCAGGAGACCATGAAGGATGTCGTCATCAACCCTGACTTGGAGACGTCTGAGTTGGAGAAGATGAGGCGAATTCTAGTGTCTCACGCCCCGGTGCTGACGGATAGGCCAGGTCGGACTAAGCTTGTAGAGTTTGACATGAAATTAACAAACGCAGATCCAGTCCGCCAAAAGTATTACCCTGTTCCCTATGCAAAACAGGAGGCTTTACAAGCTGAAATAAATTACCTACTAAAAGAAGGAATAATTTCGCCCTCGGAGTCACCCTATAGTGCAAGCGTGGTGCTTTTGAGAAAACCCAGCGGCGAGCATCGATTGTGCATCGACTATCGTCAGCTAAATAGAGTCACAGAATTTCAAGCGGAACCCTTACCGGATCAAGGATTATTGTTCACGAAACTGAGTAAAGCGAAGTATTTTTCCAAGATAGACCTCAGTAAGGGGTACTACCAGATTCCAGTAAAGAAAGAAGTCCGACCGTATTTGGCTTTCAGCACAGCTGACGGCCATTACGAATTCAATGTGCTCCCATTCGGGCTGAGCAACGCTCCTGGTGTGTTCACCCGAATGATGAGATTGTTATTAGATCCATTAAAGGACCCGAGTATCAGTAACTTTATGGATGACATCCTCATCGCCTCGGACACTTACGAGGAACACCTGCAGTCCATCGACAGACTGTTAAGGAGACTGGCAGAGACAGGGCTCACCGCCAGACCAGCAAAATGTCAGCTCGCTTTCCGGCAGCTGGAATTTTTGGGGCATACAGTGGTTCAAGGACACATGCGCCCAGAACAAAAGAACGTAGATAAAATACTCAAGGCTACCAGGCCCAGGACCAAGAAAGATGTCAGATCCTTCGTATCCCTCTGTGGATTTTATCAGAAGTTTATCAAAAACTTCAACGTTCTAGCTGCGCCATTAACAGATGCCACCAGGAAAGGAGCACCTGAGCAAGTTAAGTGGACGCCAGCGTGTGAAGAGGCTTATACTACGCTGAAGGACAGACTAACAGCGAAGCCTATTTTACAATTACCCGACTTGTCGTGCCCATTCACCTTAAGGACGGACGCGAGCAATGTGGGAATTGGAGCAACTCTTTTACAAAAGGGTCGAGATGATGGAGAGATGCTGTTTCCAGTAGCTTACGCTAGCCGCAAGTTAAATACAGCGGAAAAGAACTACTCCACGATCGAGAAAGAATGTTTGGCTCTGGTATGGGCTATACAGAAGTTCCAACCGTACCTATATGGAACCAAGTTTATTGTACAAAGTGACCACCAGCCTTTGATGTTCTTAGCCTCATCCAAACAATTAAACACAAGATTGATGAGGTGGTCACTATTACTGCAACCTTATACCTTCACCGTGGAATATATTCCCGGCAAATATAATGTTGGAGCAGATTTCCTAAGTAGACACTGCTCTACAGAAGACGAGGTTGTGGCTACTCAGTGTTCCCATACACTAGCGTGAAAGCTAGCAAACGAGAGGGCTTAGCCAGATTGTAAAAGTCCGTCTCACGTACTTTTTTTTTCCAATGGGGGACATCTGTGGCGAAAGCCTGGCTGCACCCTCTCCTCTTGCTTATTATTCAGTGTATGATAAAGAATAATTAGAAATGTTATATAAATGTTACGATCACATTATATTTACGGTTTATAGAGTAATTTAGTTTGGCTGACTTATCCTGGCCAACTTCAAACCAACTGACAACTGGCCCGGAAACGACCACTTGCGTATCCTAGTTCCATATCCGGTCTCACTCTTCTGCTAGCCATTGCAGACAGCGGTCGGGGCCCATTTGTGGTGTTCAAAAAGCAACGTTTTTTTAAATAGTAAATTACTTAAATAAGTAATAAGAAAGAGAAAATTTTATATTGAACAAGGGCCCCGATCCGTAGTGAGAATCTGATTCTGGAACTAGGTAAGATCAAACGATTATTATTCCTATATATAATTTTTATGTTCATAACAGTTTGCAATGAATGTGAGTTTACGACATGATGGCCAGCCAATTCCACAAACGGCATGGTTGCCCATAGAATATATATTAGTTAATAGAATATTCAAATTACAACCGAGTTCAGTGGTACAAACTCGTTCTTAATAGAACGAAACACATCACGTTCTACAATATTCGTATAAATCCGGTGTCTAAATCTTTGATAAAATCGGAGAATATGATCGCTGGCAGACAAAGGAGACACTGCAACGTGGTACAAAACCACGCTAGTTTTAAAGTATACGCGGGTTGAGATACTTTGTTAATAAATTAAAATAAGGTTAATATTACTGTTACTGCTAAGACTAGAATATACAGTACTGAATGGAATGGTTTAAATCAAAGAGTAGGTATTTCATCAAAATGGCCTGGCTATATCTAAAACCAGCCCCACGCCATGGCATGACCTAGTTATCATGCCCACGCCGCTTGGGCGCCCATACTGTTCTTTTCTAGATTAGCTCAGTTCTTAAGTATGGATAGGATCTCGTCTCTAGTTAATACCTTCTCAAGAGGAAGACTCTTCTTTATATATAGATGGATACGTGGATGACTATCACCAACCTAGGCAGTATTCATTGGAGACTATTCTCAGGCCTCTCGGAATGAATATCAGTGGAGAGCATATTCAGACATCTTAGTATCTGGAACAATTTCCTTACTTTACAACACACCCTTGTGTCTCTTGCACACTTAGGAGCATCAGTTGTGATTGTGAGGTTTGTGATCCATGTCTTTTCCTATCACATCATCAGTACTTGTCTTGAATATTTCTTTTCGCTGAAGGGAATTGGATCCATTCACTCATATATATATATATATAATTCAGGATCAGACTGTACTCTCCTCATGAATAGAGATAGGCACTGTCACGTACGAGTGTAAATCAATCCTTTCCTTTCTACCTTGTCAGTATGTCCAGTCAGAATAACAGTTAGGAATATGTCCTAATAATTACAGCTGCCTTTGCCTTATGAGAAGACTATAGCTATAGCAAAATGGTTGAATAAAGATGGAAGAGTGATTCCAGACCATAGCTTACCAGATGTCCTGTTTGACTTTATTTGCAGAGTTGTTGTGGTGCACCCTCGAGCGGCACCCTCATCATCAATCAGCATCAGCGAGGTCACACATGATAACTATTTGTTGCCTGAGTCAAAGTAGTACAGTTCACTTGCCGTCATCATCACGTGAGAGCTGATGGACCGGAGAGGAAAGCTGCAGACAACTATCGTGGGAGCTTTGGATATGAGCTGAGTTACAAACCATCAATTTGAATTCAACCCACCACCGAATGCTTTGCTGTGCTTCTATGATTTAAGAGCACATGAAACAGCTTTGTTTGCTATATTAGCCAGAACTAACATTAATCCATTTTTCTTTTATCTCCCGAGTGGAGACATTTTTTTTTCTCTTCTTTCATTTATAATTAAACTGTGCGGTCTGATTTGTAGACCATTACACAAAACTTTACCTACTGCCTTTTTCACCTCATAATAATTAATAGTAGTGTAGTGTGTAAGGATAGAAGTTGAGTGAACTAGTTGTGTCTCTCCTGTATGTTATACTTGAGGGCACTGGGGGCTTTTCTTCATCACAGGGTAGCGTGTCACTGCTAACTAAGTCATCTATCATCTATCGGTGTATAGTGTCCAACTTTACTTACATTTCCCTGTGCCACTGATAGGAAGGTAGACTCATCTGGGACCAGGATTCATACTATCTAGACGCAATACGAGCCTTTTTGTCTTCTTCTCCCACAGTGGACTGACCTAACCAAGGGTCAGCTTTTCTATCTACATCCTTACCCGTAGGGTTTTCTTACACGGCTGTAGATCACGCGACAGGTACTTCCTGAATCTTCTTCTTTCTATCACTTTTATCTGTAGCCCTTTCCATTCTTGTCAGCTGGAGATCTATCATCAGTTGAGCATATATAAATAGGATCACCATGTTTATTCACGTCAGGTGAGGAAGACGGTGTTCGCAAATTTATGGCAGATTATAGCAGATTAATGAAGATCAAAGTCGATAAGATAAGACTGGATGGAGGGACAGACTGTTGAGTGACGGATGGACTAAACCAGAACCAATGCCAATGATCAGCTGGAGAAAATTGGGGATTCTTGCATTGTGTCAAGTGGTCAGTTACCCCGAATCAGTTATTTCAAAAAGACTATATGTTCTTATCTTGAAGCAAAACGGTTCATAGAGGAGCTGCCAACCTAATAACTCCCAGAGAATCTAGTGCTCAGTGTTTCTAGGTGTCTTTCCAAAAGCCAGCATGTCAGACCCAGTGCCATCTCACCACCAACGTTATTGAACTAAATTGATTTCCCTTGGACTTTAAGGAAATTAAGAACCGTTGCCAAAGGCAGAGCACATTCAATGGACTGAGAACATTCAATTAATATCGACCAGTCATAAATGTGTTTAGAGACTTTATTAATTTCACAAAATCTTCAATCCATGGAAATTCCAATAATATCGTGTGTAACCCAGAGACATTGTTAGGAGGAAATTGTGGATAAGCACCGTGGCTATCTGAACTGATACATTCTTAGATCGCATGGGAGTCAGGTATAGACTTTATCTCTTAGTTTAATGATTGTAATTCATGTTTCAGAAATGCACAACATGCTTTTAACTCCACAGCATATTAGTCAATAAACTGATTTTCACTTTTACTTCCTCTTTTGTCGGGTTTATTGTGACGTGACAACAACTTTTATATGTGTTAGTTAACATTACTACATCACATACTTGAAGAATCTGGAACGACAGGTGGCTGGGTAACCACGAATAGACAGCAACGTCCTGTACTATTGTAAGCACCCAGGTTGCAGGTTATTCATAAAGGAGAACTTAAAAATATACACATTTTCTTGTAACCGTTTCACCTATAAGGGAAAATGGATACAAGTGGGGGAAGGAGCTAGATAAGTAACTCCTTTCTGGGAAGGCTAAGTTTGGAGAGAAATCATCAATATTCTCGGGAAACCCCTAGATTTCCTGAGCCAGTATGGGGCACTTTGGCTTCCAACGACCCATCCCCTCCAGACGAAATTAGTCTCATCCTTCTAGCTTGACTTCAATACGGGGCAGTTAAAATCAAGTGGCAGTAAAAATGATAATATGAAATATTAGGATCAGAAAAAATGAAATAGCATGTCACATGACATGCGTGCGCTCAGCCCCCCCCCCCCCCCTCTCTCTCTCTCTTGATTTTTCTTTCTCTCTCTCTCTCTCTCTCTCTCTCTCTCTCTCTCTCTCTCTCTCTCTCTCGCCCACACTCACTTGCTCTCACTCTCTCAAACTCTCTTTTACTCTATATCTCTCAAAGACACACATACACACACACACACACTCTCTCTCTCTCTCTCTCTCTCTCTCTCTCTCTCTCTCTCTCACCTCCTTTGTCTCATACTTATTCTCTCCCTCACTCACTCTCTTACATGCTCTTTCTTACGCTCTCACTCAAACACACATAGTGAAAATTGATACCCGTAGGTGACTTATGGAGGCATATAGTCGGTATGGAGTAAGTATTATAAGAGTTTTTGGTTGAATGTGTAAGGACTCATTGGAGTTTTCAGATCTGTTGGAAAGTCATTCCAAAAGTGGGCACCAGAATACGCCAAGCATGTTTTGAATAAGTCCAATCTAGGATTTGGAACATATAATAAATTTAAGCGCTTGCTGTTCGTGAATAGCAGGACAACGAGAAGACAAGACACCTTGTAACGACCGCTTAAACCAGGATACAGACATGACACATTATATACCGCAAAAGTATACACTCTGATGTAAACAACTTGTAAAAACCATTCACAAATTGTACAAGACACCAATCTTGAGACAGAATAGGAAGGAAACATAGATTAAATGACATTTATCGACAATGACTCAGTCAACCATTTATCTTTTTCTCTAGTTTGGAAAATGTATTTACCACTGGCAAACTTTTCAATTGTTGTTAACATGATGCGTAGTTAAAGAGAAATAACTTTGTCTTGCTTAGAATTTTCATTACTTACATACCTTTAGTTACTATAATGATTGTTACATTTCTAACATTTGTTTACATACAATATTTATATACCTTATTTATTAGAATAATTGTTAAAATTGTATCACGATGTTGTATCACATTCTATACAATGTTTAGAAACCCGGATTTAAATTATTAATAAATATTAAATATCTTACCAATGTTTACATTCAAGGCTTAAATACCGTACTAAATAGAATTATTATTGTATATCTTACCACAATGTTTAGATACAATGCTTAGATGTCTTACTTGATAACATGAGTGTTAAATATCTAAGCACAATGTTTATAAACACAGATATACAACTATTCGTCCGCAACTTATATAAAACATATTAGAAATAACAAACGAATCATATCGCTAAAATAAGATGAGCAGAAATACATTAGTCTCTCTAAAGAAAATATGCACCGGACACCTATAAGAGAAACAATGTTTAATAAAACGATGAATAAATTTATACAACAAACATACCAGAAACTGGCTCATTTTAAAGGGTTGAACATACGAAAAAGTATCCAAAATAATTTTCCAATTGTATATTCTGATTGTTAACAATGTTAGGTACTATTGTTACTTGAAACAAAAAGAATATTTACTGGTCGTAAGAAGGATTATATGAGAAATCCAGATAGAGCATACGACCACGTTCCTCCCACCGAAGATTAAAAAAAAACAGTTGGACGGCAAAGTCAAATAAAGAGTTCATCAGACACAGATATTAGAAAAAGTATCAGTAACTTTGGTGATGAAGCTTACTAACATTCCATGTGGAAAAAAGAGTCAAAATGAGTGTTAGCAAGATAAATAATAAAGATGCATACCTTCACCCAGAGTCCGGTTGACTTGTGGAAGGGTGACATGTTTCTCATGCGCGTCATAGGGTTATAAGGATCTGCATAAGGTTATAAGGATCTACATGAGTGTATTACTCAGGGCAGGTAAACATCAGCGCTCTAAAGACAACGGAGGCTCATGTTACACGTTGACCCAGGAAGGTTGGGTTTGGATATAATGTCCGAATTTAATTATTGTTATGTTATTGAGATAATTGTCTAGGAATATGTCACTTCAATGCTAAAGTTACATCGAATGAGTATGTGAAGAAATGAATTGACCAAAAACAACTTAGAAAACCTCACAACTTTCTGTACTTGTCACAGACAGTAGGCAGATCAAACCTGTAAAACGTGGATTCACATTTTGGGGAAAAACGGGGTGGGGAGAATATGTCATGCACAGAAAGAGCGAATTAGGATAAGTACTCATAAAAGAGACAGACTATGTCATGCACAGAAATAGTTTATCAAGACCACTGCTCATGGGGTGTGACTAGAGTGTCACATTAAAAACTTGAAGGTTTCGATCGATGACAGAAAGCCGCGCCAAACGTCTACACACAGTCGGCATTTCTTTAATATGTTGTTGCTCGAGGAGGGACTATAGCGCCATCCGTCTGCAAGGCGGCAGCCATCCTTTGAAGTGATAGACGGAATGTCTGGGCAGAAGTCGGCTAGATCTTGTGTTGTGGGGAAATTATTCTCTGGTTCACAGGCAGGCAAGACTTTTTGTTGTACGGGAAACAGGTTCCCAGATGAAAGCAAAATAGACGGCGGGTTGTTTCCACCCAGTCTAAACAGGAGGGAGAAAAATAGATTCTAGACTGTCTAGTGTCTAAACAGTTTTGTTACGTCATTGGTACCCAGTATAAAAAACATTGAGATAAACAACTTTGGGTTAGTCGACCAAAAGTTGTGAAGCGCTACGGACCGGTGCAATATTCCTAGTTGTTTCTATAGAGAGAGAGACTATAGTGTCTATTGTTGATTATATCGGCGGACATCGATCCAGTCTGTGATTTCATAGTGTCCATCTACAACAGGAATAACTATATGGTATTCTATTAAACATATCTAACTTAGATTATTCTTAGGAATAGAGTGCAGTACTGTGCGGTGATAGAACGTATTATATGTGCGGTGATAGAACGTATTATAAGAGCGTCGGCAACAGTAGCCTATCGCGTAGCTTAAACTAGCTGGTGTGAGATATCATTTAACTCAGTGAGTTAAGGACAATGTAGTGGGATAATATTTAGAGAGATTGAGTATGGTTGGGGGGGGGGGAATTGAGGGAATGTAAAATGGTAGGATCTTCCAGTAGGGCATCTGCTGGGTTTCTACCCGTTTCCGTTAGTCTTTCCTTGTCTTACCGTGACTCAGACCGAAGTGATGAGCTCCTCGGCCTTATGACAGAGTTTGGTTCTCTGTTATTTTTTTCTGAGTGCGGCCGGTAACCTTCACTCACCTAATAAAGGTCAGAATTGGGTTGCTCTCACCAAGTGTGTTCTCTGTTCAACAGGTTCCATTCGATTGTTCCACGTTATTCTACCAAGAAGCTAGCAACAAAGTCATAGAAAGTGATGGCTCGAGTATTGAAGGCAGAGTTTACTGAGAGGCTTTTGCACTGGGCCCATAACCCAGATGGTCTGCAGGAACCTGGCCTCTGCTGAGCAGGACATGATGATTGTAAGTGTATTTCTTAAGTGATAGTTTATATCACAGTAAATTCAGGACACTGTAAATAACATCTGTACCAGGAACACTAGTAAATATAACTACCTGGAACAGTAACATTGTGTGTTAACATTGGGAAAATCTTACAACAAGTGACATACGAACAGTTAGGTTTTCCAAAGTGATATTAACAATATCTGTAGGATTCTCTGATCACAGAACATTTAATGAACAGAGTAGTTACACTGTGTGTGTGTTAGAACGATGATCAATATTGGACTGTTTCCACTATTGAAGACCAAACATCCGGAGTGTTCACGAGCTATCTGAAGAAGTCGACACTTGGCCTGAGAGACACATCACTTGGGTGAGGTTTTCTTTCCCTGATATGGTGTTGTGGTGTGGCCAGTACGATGATGAAGCAGACTGTGCTCCTTGACTGTTCGGTCTGATTTTGCATACACACTAGATTATACTACAGACATTCTACTCATACACTTTGCACATACATGACACTTTTCTCTATTAAACTAAATTGTTGTTTTGTTAGAGCCAGTGTTGTTTAGTGTGTTTTGGGAAGAGAATGAGAGGGGGCTTGATACAGTAGTAAAAGAGAGAGAGAGAGGGAGGGATCCAGGGACCGACGGGGTTTTGTAGACAGAAATCAAGAAGATCCTCAAGATAGTGATATGGGGGTAAAAGGATGTCGATGTTGATTCCCCTCACCCCAGGGACGACATATAACATATAAAATAAAATACGACACAGAGATAGTTAATAAATAAGTGCTAGTTAGGGAAAACAGTAGAAGAGGAGGACTGTTAATTATAGTCAGTGAGCTCAGCGGATCACGCGAAACGCAGAGGTCACAAGCTACTACTTGACAGGGAACTAGCTGATCTCGAGTCATTTAGGCGCGGGACAGCTTAGCGACCAAACACAGCTTCATTCGGTTAGACACAGCAGGATTCGTCCATTATACACAGCAAATGTTTCAACACCAAGAGCTAAAGTAAATCCTCTCGACAACTAGTTTCACCACAATGTTACATCTAGGTACAGTGAGTCTCCAGTGCAGTGGAGAAAACCGACAGGGAATTTCCCTTGCGGATGTATTTACCACTCCGATGTGGTCTGCATAAATGATGGTAGGCCGACTAGAATGGCAATGAGGCCTGGCGATGCGGACACAGCTATTGACTTGGCACTTGTATCCCAGTCATCAGTCCTTGATGTAAAGTGGACTGTTTTGAATGACCATGGAAGTGATCACATGCCATGCTCAGTTCTGATCTTTAAATCCAGGAAAGTTAAGGCTGGGAGAGCGCGAAAGACCTATCCGTATGAGTGGACCGTTAGCCTTCTTGGATGCCTCAGACAAGGAGCATGCAACAGGGCTGTTAAAAATCCTTTTTTCCATCCCCCATGGTGGACCCCAGAAGTATACCAGGCTTGGAATGCAAGGAGAGCTGCAGTGAAGCAGCTAAGGAAAGTGCGACAGACACCCAGAAGCTCACCAGAGGAAGTGGACATGACGGAAAATGTCAAGAAAGACAAGGTGGAGGTTTTCAAGCACTCTGCTGCAGAGGCCAAAAAGGCAAAATGGGAATGTTTCATGAATGAGATTGGAGGTGATAAAACACTGCGAAAGTTCTGGAAACTGCACAGACAAATACAAAGAAAAGATCGGCTTATGACAGTGGGAACAATTTACAGAGATGTTGGTGTGCGCGTGACAACAGACACAGAGAAAGGTGAGGCGTTTCTCCAGAGATTTTTAGAGCAGACCAATAATGATGATGTGGACACCAGGGATGCAGTTAGAGAGGAGTTATCTGGCACCATAAAGAATATGCTTTATGAAGACATCATACGGGTTGAAGATGTTAAATATATTTTGGAAAAGGCAAAAGACACGGCACCAGAGCCTGATGGGGTCAGGTATGGCCACATGAAGGCTTTGAGCGATGTAGACCTGAAGGAGATGACCGACTGCTTTAACCAGAGCATTAGGACAGCATCAGTACCGCAGGATTGGGTACACAGTTATCTCATCCCTCTCCCAAAACCGTTAAAGGATCATTCAAATCTTAGCGGCTTTAGGATCATCACCCTTCAAAATACATTTGGGAAGGTTTTAGAGAAGATAGTCGCTGTCAAGCTGCAAGAGTTTTTGGAAAGGGGGAAGCTTCTTCCAAGAGGCCTTGGGAGCTACAGGCCAGGAAAAGATACCTGGTCAAATGCAGCCACTTTTGCCTTTGACGTTTATGAGGGGTTCCAGAGTAGACAAGAAACGATGGCGGCGGCGCTTGATCTCGAGGATGCGTACAATAGAGTTCGATATGATATTTTGATGACCGCACTGATGGAGAAGGGGGTCAATCCCTGGTTGGTGAACTGGATAGCGGCCGTCCTACATTCTTGTCGAATTGCTCTCCCTCTGGGTGCATGGACCTCAGAGCCACATATTTTAACCCCGGGACTGCTCAGGGATCCGCAATCTCACCGGCGCTTTTTAATGTGTATACTTGCAAAATTGCAAACCTAGAAGCACCAGGGGTTGGAAGGATACTAACATTTGCAGATGATATTCTTGCATAAAGGCAGGGGAGAGATAGGGAGAAAATAGCCCAGGAGCTACAGGCGACAGTAGACAAAGTGATTGACTGGTGCACTGAAATGGGTGCTGTCATCCACCCGGAAAATGAGGCTGTTTTGTGGTGCTCTCTGGACAACAGGATTGTGAGAGCTGATGTTCCAAGCCTCACGATAGATGGTGGAAGCGTCAACAGAGAGAACAAACTGAAGTATCTGGGAATCACATTTGACAGGAGCCTGTCCTTCAAGGACCATGTGGAGACGGTTGTGACAAGATCTCAAAAGGGACTCAACGCACTTAAAACTATGGCTGCAAAGGACATAGAGCAGAGAATGCTTTTCAGACTATACCAGCACTTGATCCTCTCAGCGATTGATTATGGACTAGGACTGCTCACTGTCTCAAAGAGTCAGCTGGTGAGATTGGAGCGCATACAGAACGAGGCTATGCGGGTCATTCTGGGATGCACCAGAGACACCTCAGTGGTGTGTATGCGGTACATCATTGGTTTGCCGACTGTTGCTGGTAGGCTCAAGGTGTTGCAGGCGAAGGCATACGTCAGAGTAGCTGCCGACACAGATCACCCGTTGCATGAGGCGCTGGACACAGTTAAGGGCCAGCGACTGATAAGAGGGAAATCATGGATGGTTCAGGCGGAGAATGCGATCAGACAGGTGTGCCCCTTGCAGAACATTAGGCGAGGAGAGGAGTGGGTCAGAGTGCCAGCGGAGCAGTCAGATATGTGCAGTTATAATAACATTGAGCCGGGAGTGCAGGGAGTGGCCAGCAGGGGCCACGGAAGTGGAAATCCAGCAACTAATTCAGGTCAATGCTCGCCCGGGTATTGTGATTATCTAGACAGATGGTTCGGTGTTGAGAGGTAGTAGAAGTGCCTGGGGTTTCATGGCAAAGACTAATGGTCGACGTTTGGTGCAGGAGAGCCTAGCAAATGATACCACAACATCTATCTTAAGAATGGAGGTGGAGGCAGTCAGTGCAGCATTCCGCTGGATGGAGAATACGATACACACACATCGTGATTGTAACTGACTCAGAAAGCATGCTGAGTAGGGTGAGGACTGGCAAACATCGTGCAGTGTGGCTTGCTTCGCTTCGGAAGTCACGGGTGGCAAGCATCGTCTGGATATTTTCTCCTGGTCATGCTGGTGTGTTGGGGAATGAACAGGCAGACAGATTGGCTGGCTCTGCAAAACTTGATGCATGATAAGGCAGACGTGGTTGCGGCTTTGTGGGAGCACGTGTACACCTCGGAGAAGCAAATGGATCACCATGGTCTGGCAAGAATGCGACAGCGTGGAGTGACGAGGGGATCTGGCCGATGCTCGACGCTTAGAGGAAAAGTGAGACGCACATATAATCAGATTGCTACTGGTACTATTGGGATTGGAACTCTTCGCTGGCTTCTGAGGATGGGGACGGAGCGCTTATGGGAATGCCCCGAATACTGTGATGTCGGTTCCTAAATCAATCAATCAATCAATGAATCAATCAATCAATCAATCAATCAATCCACTGAGACTGGTTGAAAGGACAGCAGTGAATGACAATGGCTTTGCTTAGGTTTTGCGACAGATGGAAAGTAACGTTGTGTTATCGACAACATCACACGCGTTACAGTGACTGTACTGGTGAGAGATGGCCACCATGAGTGTTGTCTACAATGGACAGTGAACGAGCACCAGAACATAAGTCTGAGAGATATTTTAACATATATTTAGTTCTGAGCTTTAAATTTTCGTATACTGTAAAGGGCAAGTCTTAATTTTGGTGCCCAGATACTAGGTAGGTTTCCACTGACCCATAATATGATATGATTGATGTATGTAGATTTCATGTGTGACTTTCTCTATCATGTTCCCGACAATGGCATAAATCAAGGGATACTTAAGTTTATTTCTCAAACAATACATTCAAAGAAAATGAATAACTAACTTGTCTGTGTGTATGTGTGTGTGTGTGTGTGTGTGTGTGTGTGTGTGTGTGTGTGTGTGTGTGTGTGTGTGTGCGCGTGTGCGCGCTAAATGTCATTATTTTATTGTATTTACAAGCCAATTGTAAATAACATTCCAACAATAAATATGTATGAAAGAAAATATAAACATTTGTGAACCCCAAAGGCCATAAAGAAAATAAATTTAATTTATGTGCATGTATTAACAGTCATCCAGTAGGGACAAATACAAGGGCAAGAAGTACATAGTAAACAAGTACTAAGCGACTCAGTTCCATATTTAATACGTGGTGGTAGTTCCATATTTTGTCGGACTAAGCAGCTCTCGATGAGCGATGCCATCAGTATCACATCTCCACCCTTTACTTCCCAAAGCATTTCCTGGCACTTGTTTTATGCTGAGTCGACCTAGAAGCCCAAGTTAGTTTTGTAAACTATTCCAGCGTTTATAGGATACTAACACTGCGTCAACAGGCAAGTTTGATAGTCACTAAGCTACTGTGGTTCCCTAAGAAGTCATCTGTCATTTACTGCCAATATAGTACCTTGCAGTGTATGGCAGAGGAGTCTTTGAGCCTGAGGAATAAAAGCCGCCTGGCTAGTGCATTCGCCGCGAACTGTGCAGGTTAGGATTTTCTTTTTGCCCCCGACAGAAAAAAATCCGTCACCTTACCGAGGGATCGAACCCGGGCGTCCCGATTGAGAGTCCGGCGTTCCAGCCTCTCGGCCAAAGAAAATAATAAATTCA
Organism: Cepaea hortensis; assembly: GCA_963921405.1. Classification (NCBI taxonomy): domain Eukaryota; kingdom Metazoa; phylum Mollusca; class Gastropoda; order Stylommatophora; family Helicidae; genus Cepaea; species Cepaea hortensis. The sequence continues at coordinate 66,123,592 of OY992883.1, read as the reverse complement.
ATTTTTCTAAGGCATACAATCTTTCTTCATCTAAAGTATTCTATGATATCACCATTTTGTCCTAATCAACTTTCTTACTGAGTACCAATCATGATTTGCACATTTATTATTAATCTGACTACCGTGGAGAGGAATCTCAAAAATATTACTTTAAATCTTTATTTATATAAGGGGCTTCACATAATTCTTTAGTCTGACCATGAAGGAGTAGGCGGAGAAAATTGATATTTGGCACATGTATAGCTCATTCAATTTTCAATGGACATATGAATGATGAATTTCCCTCCTCAACTGGTTTTCCCGATATGGTGCATGGCACAACACACCCTATTGACCAGATCTGCACATTCAACGGTCTGTCAGAACAATGGAGAAATCAGACGCCAGGACTGATATAAAATTCTTGATGTTACAGGGAAAAACACCTACAGAAATGCACAGGGAGATAGAGCCAGTGTTTGAGGAAGTTTGTCCTTCGTATGCTTATTAAAAAAAAAAATTTAAAATAAATGATGTTTGCAGTTTAAGTGTCGCTGTTCCCAAGTTGCTGATCTGCCAAGATCAGGACGACCGCCCTCAGAGTCCAATGATGCAAAAGTGAAGAAAATTATAGACAGGATAGAAAAATGACAATTGCAGAGATATTTCAGAAAAACTGAGTAACAGTACAGTTTTTAGAATTTTACACAACAGACTGAACACGAGAAAAGTGTGTGCCCGCTGGGTCCCGCATCTGCTGACATGTGAACAGAAACAAACACAGGTTGATTGCTGTGGCCAGTTGCTCAACATATGGCGGTAGAAAAACATGTTGATGACCATGGTGAAGGTAGATGAGACTTGGATTCACCATTATGACCCAGAATCGCCAGCATGCAGTGGAAAATCCCGGGCTCGCCAACACATATCAAGCCAAGAGCACACAAATCTGCAAGAAAAGTGATGCTGACTGTTTTTTGGGACGTCAAAGGTGTCATATTGAAAGATTACACGCTTCATGGCAACATGATTAATGGGCAGTACTATGCAGATCTCCTTATCAAACTAAGAAAGGCTGTGACCAGAAAACGAGGGATAGCGCGTACGCAAATTATGCCTTTGCTTCTAGACAACGCGCCCTCCCATAAATCACGGCTTGTGCTGCAAACTGCCAACGATTTGATTGTTGAAATTCTTCCACACCCACCATATTCTCCATATTTGGCTCCATCAGACTTTTTTCTTTTCCCAAATCTTAAAATACAGCTGAAAGGAAATCGTTTTGACAGAGACGAAGATGTCATACTGGCGTGTGATAACTGGTTTAGTCCGAAAAATAGGTTGCTTTATTCTGAAGGTCTTTTCAAGGTCACGCAGAAAGGGCAGAAATGCATAAATTCAGGTGGTGGCTACACTGAGAAGGAATAAGCACTGTGCCAAATTTCAATTTGCTCCGCCTACTCCTTCATGGTCAGGCTAAAGACTTATGAGAAGCCCCTTGTATAAAATATAGACAGTGATATTTACAGACGACAATCAAACATCTTGATTGGCTTTGATTTTCATTGCAATCATCTTTGTCTTGGCATCCTTAGATCTCTTTGCGCACGGCTCAAATAGAGGTGGTATAGACCCTAGTATGGACATGATACCACAGAAAATAAAAGCATAATCCCATTTTGAGGTTGCATCCTGGATCTCACCTGTAGACAGATACACAACATGCATTATTGTTTCTGAAATGTCAATATGTTTTCCACATAATGCTTCATCAACATCATGATACTTACATATATGCATACTTGCACGCATCCAAATATTACTCTACATTACATGCATACATTACATCAAACTACATAACATAAAACAGGACTTTTTTCATGTTACACTGGCAGTACATGGTTCCGTCGCCCTGCTACTGAGTGAGTGCGTGACGCGACACTGTGAGCTGTGAAATTCGTCTGGAATGCTTATACATCTGTCAGCTGTTGTTTGCACAGTGAACTGCATATTCGGAACAATGGCCGACTGTCGCTGAATTGACTGGTTTGCCTTTTCGTTTCAAAAGTGTAAATTTCAGGAGGCTCCTGAAAGGCTCGCTTGAACTACGGAGTTTGTGCTTTGTGCGGCACTTTCGGCGGGTCGCCCTGCTGAAAGAGACCGAACCATGTGGGATAAAACCCGGGTCAATGAAGTCTTTCTGGTGACTGCCGATTCCATCGACGATGAACTGTATTTTTCGTGGAGGACTTTTGTGTTGGCATTCTGACGAGGTAGGGGTATTCCCTTTCAAAAGAGAGGTAAGTTAGTTAGTTCTTCTTCTTCTTCTTCTTCTTCTTCTTCTTCTTCTTCTTCTTCTTCTTCTTCTTCTTCTTCTTCTTCTTCTTCTTCTTCTTCTTCTTCTTCTTCTTCTTCTTCTTCTTCTTCTACTTCTTCTTCTTCTTCTTTCGTTCGCCTGAAATATGTTTATAACTGCAATGTTGTCTCTTGTATGAATTTAACAGTCTTTTTTTTAAAATTCACTCAGCGGTCCATAGAGTTTATCTTCCACTGTTGTCTCTCTAGGCCAGAAGGTTCGGCTGGATATGTTGTAGATTGGGCAATCCTGGCATATGTGCTCTGCTGTCTAGACGCCAAACCACATGTGCACATGGCTGAGTCACCAATCTTGAATTTTGTATGCATGTGGTTGCGTAATCTATTGTGTCCTGTTCTGAGGCGCAGAATAATGACCTGTTCTGGCCTGTCCATAACGCGGTAGTTGTCTTGAGAAGGGTTTGGTGGCCTTCTGACTGATTTGATCATTCCTTTCGTTTGGTGGTATGTAATGGGCACATCAGGTTGTTCTTCTTTTGCTCCTTCCTTAGCCAATCGATCAGCTCTGTCGTTTCCGGGGCTCCACAGTGGGATGGTGTGGCGAAACGCCAGTGGCTCATGTTGACAAGGTTATTAGAACCTTTAAAGGATCCCTCTGTGGTCTCGTTTATGGACGATATTCTCATCGCGTCTGACAATCTGAGTGATCACCTGAAGTCCTTGGGACAGATCTTCACAAGGTTGAAAGAGGAAGGGTTAACCGCCCGTCCAGCCAAATGCATGATTGGTTATCAATCCTTGGAATTTCTGGGACATACTATTACCCCAGGGTGACTTGTACCGGAAGAAAAGAATATTGAGAAGGTCAGACTCGCACCCCGTCCTAAGTCCAAAAAGGATGTTAGGTCTTTCTTGTCTCTGTGTGGGTTTTACCAGAAATTTATTCCAAGGTTCAACGAAATTGGGGCGCCGTTAACCGAAGCCCTGAAGAAAGGATCGCCAGATCCTATAGTCTGGACCCCGAGCTGTGAAGAAGCTTATGGGAAGTTGAAACAGGCTTTGGTGGATAGGCCAGTCCTGCAACTCCCAACTTTGGAGAAAACGTTTGTTCTAAGAACCGACGCGAGTAACATAGGGATTGGGGCAACTCTGTTGCAGGAAGGGCGAGATGATCCTTCGGTGCTTTGTCCGGTAGCGTATGCCAGTAGAAAACTGTTAACCGCGGAACGGAATTACTCCACCGTCGAACGGGAATGTCTAGCTCTAGTGTGGGCGGTACAGAAATTTCAACCTTATCTGTATGGAGTACCGTTCAAGGTACAATCCGACTATCAACCTCTGACGTTTTTGGCAACTTCTAAGAAACTGAACGCTAGGTTAATGAGATGGTCATTGCTCCTACAACCGTATCAGTACACAGTCGAATATATCCCCGGAAGGGAGAATGTGGGAGCGGATTTTCTATCACGGCATCCTATGGTTGAATGTGACGGTGGGGTCATTCGAACAGAACCTCTGGTAGTCGAAAGTTCGTAGGGTTCGACTTTCTTAAGAGGGGGCCTATGTGGCGAAACGCCAGTGGCTCATGTCCTCATGCCTTCTATAAATTTGGGGAAATAGAGGGAAACAGCTTTCGGGAACCCACAGTTCTCTTGTTCACTCAATCCCCATGGCAGATACTTTAACAACACGATCTTCTTAATAGAATCATTAGAAATATATCTTTCTTCGGGGAAAACCCGATAGGGTCCCCTACACCAAATGAGCACCAGTGCAAGTTCTGGTGCAATTCATGTCCGTTCCAGCACATACCGTTTGGTAGTTGCAGCATGTCCATTTGATTTAAAGATTAAGACAGAGGTGCAACCTACTACTGATGCAGCTGGAAAGGTAATAATTGGGTTTTGGGTAGTCCAGCCAGACCTGGACCTATAAATGTATTTTGTCTCGACGGGGAAGATGAATTGGCGAAAAGCCAATCATAACATATGAAGAGTTGGTTGACCGTGGGCCAATCTAACTAGGCGTCTTGTTCTTGGCATAGCCGGGGGAGTGAATCTGAACAAAATATCTCCACAGAGGATTTCATTTGTTCTTGGCGGCCGATGAGCTGTTGCTATCTTTCTTCCTACGGCCTGAACTCGGCATAGTAGCATCTCTCATTTAAATATAAACACATTATATAGCTACGGTGTGCCGGAAGGAGGGAAGGGCTCCGTGCGGACGGTTTCCACCAATCTATGTTCTATCTTCTTGAGCCGGAAGAGGCTATCCACTGTGATATCTCTGTCATCTTTTAGCGGATAGGGTGGCCGGGTGAACTAAATAGTTACTGGTCGATCATCTAGTTCTACGGGTAAGGTGAGGCACTGCCGGTACATTGCGGCGACAGCTCAGACAAGAGCAGCGGCCGGAAGGAGTAGTATTTTTTTTTTCCTATTCTTGGTGGGAATGGGGAACGACACTGCTTTACATACACATAATTACCCACACATCACCACAAGAGCTTTGTCGTGAGAAAGGCAGGGTTTGCAAGTGAGAGATAAGCCTGGGAATGAATGTGCCCAATAATAATAAAGGCTTGGTATGAGTGTGGAGAGTGAGTCTTGTAGGCAAAAGTTTCCTAGGGTGGACAACCGGACGTCTACAAGCTGGAGGTCTACTCAAGCTCGGACGTAGCCAATCCAGGGGCTACCTGACAGGTAAGGCCCATTCATTCGGGCCTCTTATATAATGTATTGGGTAAGGAACCTATATTTCAAATGTGGTAACTGAGGCCCTATTGGTCCTTAGGATTGTGGTACTTGAGTCAGCCTGGTCGCTCACTTATTTCTGTCATCTCCAGGGTCCTCCTTGAATTGAAGGGAGCATAGGAGATCTGCAAGGCCACGAGAGTATCACCTTAACACATTCTCAGGTGAACCATGGACTTTCAGGACGGCCACAGGCTAATGACTCCAATCAAGGAATCAATGTCCGATTAGTCCTGATCTAGTAGCATCCTTCGGTACCCGCTCTGTACAAATCCCATCGTCAATAGTGGAGTGGTTGAACCTATGTTCCTGAATGGACCTACAGCTCATTCTCGGTCCTACTCATCCGTATCAGTGACATTGAAAAAACCCATACCCATACCACATTCACGAACCATTCCCATTATGTGAAATCTTACCCAGCCTGGTCAGTGCCATTGAAACACCCATACACGTGTTCACCTTCATGAACTGGTCCCATTGTGACAAGTGATGTATTCCTGTACCATTGGGCTACAACGAACACAAGACTCATTGTGTAGAGAAGACCACTGGAACTAGTAGGACTGGTTCTACAGGCGCCTGTTGTTTGTACCACCTATCGGGACGGAGGGAAATACCTGCGGACCAAATCGGTGAGGCAGATGTCGACTGACGGGACTTTGTAGTACTCTTCGGTCTATGAGGGAAAGCCATGAGGCTCTGTGCCTGAACTTTATCCGTGTTGTGTCTGTTTAGAACTCTCTGTATTAACTGCCTTGATGTTTTCCTGTGCTGTTCTTGATTAATTTAATAAATCACGTTTCAGTTTATTCCAACGATCACTGTGTTATATATATGGATCAGCCAGAAGAACACTGCAGGAAATAGGTCCCGAGGTCGAAAGATAGAGTGACAGTGAGTCCAGGGAACGGAGGAGGGTTGGCAAGCAAAGACCTATCCCAGCCAGGGCTATAGAATAGTATTGAAACATTGTGAAAGGCTATTTGAGACCCTCCACGTAGCTTGTTACAGATGGTATCCATTGTATGGTGACCTCATGCTGACTGCTAAGTTGAGAAAATAGTGTCCTTACAGCTGTTAGTCGACAGATCATCCTCATTGCACATCGAACCATTCAGTCCATAAGTGCTCGGATCCCCTCCTCAGCAAATCCCGCAGCGTGTAGCGACTAACGACACCAGTTCTGTGTTGGTTTATCAATCTTCTTTGGCGTCCTGAGTAGTGTTCTTGTTTGGCCACCCCTCTTTTAATTTGCTGTTCTCGCAGCCTGGCCATGGTTGTAGATTCACAGTCATCATTTTGTTCTCGCCAAAGTCTTACTTCTCGTAGAGCATTCAGAATGTCAGCCTGGTCCATGACTCGTCCGCCCTCCAGAGTAGCTTGTCAGCCCGCTCATTTCCTTGTACTCCCGCATGCCCTGGCACGAAGATGAAACTAGTCTTTGCCAACCGAGACCGCTCCAGAGACAGCAACCATTCTCTTCGGATCCACCCCATCTCTATCCTCTTGAGCATGCTAAGGAAACACGCCCTAGTGAATGTTTGTGTCTCGAGCCATGTTATTGTTTTACTTACTACCATGACTTCCATAGTCAGGCTACTTGTGGTATCAGCAAAAGCACCAGAGTCCTCCTTCACAATTCTCCCTCTGGCCTGAGCCGTAAAGGCCAATGAGCTTCTCACATGTCGGACGACTGACCCATCTGTGTAAATGACAGCATCACCGTCTAGCGAATTCTCGAAAATCAACGCTTGTACTTCCGCCTCCACAGCAGCTGGATTTTCTTGTCTGCATTTTCTGTCTAGTTGGATGCAAACTGAAAAGGACGTACAGAAATCTGTTGGCACTTGTACCCACTCGTCGCCAGTTTCTAAGTCAGTGGTTCTCAACTTTTTTTGGCCCGTGCCTCCCTTCACATATTTTCAGAACGTCATTCCCCCCCACCCCCTTCCTATCATAAATTTGGCCCGTGTCCCCCTTCACTATATTTTCAGAACGTCATCCCCCCTTTCATATTTCCTACCTAAAATCCCCCACCCCTACACAGTATACGTAAAAATGGATGGTAAATATGTTAAAACAGGTCTAGACATTCACATAGAACGTGATTTGTAGGTCTACTTACTTTATAAAATGAATTTTAGAAGGATGAGACATGCATAACTGTAAAGTATGAAGGGAAAAGCAATATCAAGTAATCGGTTCTTGTATTAACGCGATCTTGAAATTATCTTCATTCCCCCCCCCCCCCAGGAAACCCTAAAATTCCCCCGTAGGGGGAATTCCCCACCGGTTGAGAACCACTATTCTAAGTCCTCAAGTGAACACACCTGTTGAAGAATGTCTTCGGCTTGACCTATCCACGACCGTCCTCCTTTTAACCTGTTGCTCTTCACCTTCCTAATTTCACTATGCAGTGGATGTTGTGTGTTTGCGTTCACTCTGAGGTAGGCGCGTGCTCTGCAAACTTGTATTCTCTCTTCAATGGTTGGAAAATCAAGAAGGTAGCGCATCGCCCTGCATGCTGTATCTCTTGTACATCCAAGAATAATGCGCATATCTTCATTCTGTATCCTTTCCATCCTTTCTATCTGCTTACGACTGAGAGTCAGGATTGCCATTGCATTCTCAAAAACAGACATGACCAGCCCCTCGTATAGAAGACATAGATGGCGCTGCTCAAAGTTTGCTGCCGCCATCACCCGCATCGCAGCCAAACCCCGCTTGGCCTTTGTTATCACCTGGTCTATGTGCTCATTATAAGCAAGGCTTCGATCAAAACGTATCCCCAGGTAATTCATTGCCTGCGTTCTTTCCACCGTCTCTGAACATAGATTAACAGTTGGTGTTGGAGTGTTGACAATATGATTATTAAACGAGAACCATGTCACTGTTGCCTTTGTTGGGTTGACCATTTCCCCAACTTCAACACACCAAGTACTTATGCGATTGAGTTTGGTTTGTAGTTTCACAGCAACCTGATTCCTATCCTTCCCCTGACGATACACTAAAACATCGTCGGAATATGACAGTGTCCTCCTCGGTCCCTTGATCTGCTCGCTGGTGATTCTAACAGTGTAGGCGTTGAACAGTACCGGAGATAATGGTAATCCCTGTGGTAATCCAGGATATATTGTTGTTGGTTCCGAAGTCCAACTGCCACATCTAAAAACTACTTTCCGCTGGAAGAGGGCTGCAGCGATCCAACTAAGGAGGAATGGACTTATATTGAGTTTAAGAAGTTGAAGCATTAAAAAATCCAATGGTACTCTGTTGTACGCGTCCTCAAGATCAATCGCTGCAGCAAAGGTTTCAATGCCCGAGTGGAAACCTTCATAGACATCATGGGCAAAAACTGCTGCATTGGTCCAGGTACCCACCCAGGGTAGGTGGGAAACACCTTGCCCCTTCAGCTGGCTTGATATTCTTCCGGCAATTAACTTCTGCAGCAGCTTGCCTATTGTATTCTGCGTGGTTATTACTCAGTATCCCTGAATTTTTTGTGTGCTCTTTGCCAGGCTACGTCAAGGGAATCAGATAGCTGTGTAACCACTCCTCCTTGCTGCTAGCACTCCCTATACTGTTGTACATGTCTGCTAGTTTCTCTAGCTCGTTGTAGGTACACCTATTGATGTCGTCGTATCTTATGCCATCTGGCCCTGGAGCGCTGTTTTTTGATCGTCGAAGCACAGCTTTGATTTCTTTCACTGTCACTAGGTCTTCATCCGAAATGTTCTTGGCATTGCACCTGTCTGAGGTGACCTCCTTTTCAAGATTTCGGCCTCCCATGTCTGTCTGGTTTCTCTGCTCTAGGTAGCGTTCAAAGAGGGCTTTGCCCTTGTCTTCGTCAGTCCTCTGCCAGATGAGGTCAGCACCTTGGAAGTCAAGAATGCTCTTATTCTTGACTACCCCACTCATGCTTTTATGTAGTCGCCAGAACAATTTCAGTGACTTGTCTGTACTTACTCTTTGACATAACTCTGCCCATTTTTCACTTTTAATCACCTTGACCAGTTTTTAAAAATAGCTTACTTTTGTGTGCATCTCTCTTTCTAAGTGCATGCAGGGACTAGGATGGCCAGCTCTGTTCTTCTTGGCATTTTGCCATCTCCTTACAGCACTGCGCGTATCCACCCAAGTGGAACTCGAAATTCTACCAAGGTGGCTGCTCCCAGCTTTTTTCCCCTGCCCTGAAGCTTTCTGCGCTTGTCACGTCTAATTTTACTCACCACATCTTGCCCTGTACTGTCATACTGGAAAGTCTTGACTGTTAACTTGTGCTGCCTGGTTCTGCCTTTCTCCACCAATATGCTGCACTAGGAAATGTTTCCCCTTGATCTGCCTTTAGCGTTGAAATCGCCACAGAAAATAACATTTCTCTCGTGACCTAATATGTCACTTAAGCACTGCCACTTCTGGGAATCCATACTCGCGTTGTGGTCATAAACATTAACCAACACGAATGGTAGACCGGATTGAACTCTGACCACCTGTATGTGTATGTCATCACTGTCCCAACTGAACGTCTAGCTCTGACGCCACCATACTGTCGCGGATGAGATACTGTCGGATACTGTCGCCTTCTTCCCTCCGCTAGCCTGCGGGACACCCTTGGGCAAGGTGGAGTACCCGTTTAACCCCCCGATCAGGGTTACGTGAAGCCATGGGTGCAGGTGGTGGATGAAGTTCTTGAGCAGCCAACAGATAGTTATAGGTTAGGGTCTCCAGCTTCACGACGGTAAGCAGAGTATCTCCTTTGTTGGGAGACAATGGCTACGGTCATCGACCAGTATGGTCACTGCTAGGAAGGAAAGCAATGGCAAACTACCTTCTTTACAGATGCCAAGAATATCATGTACTGCAGTCATCGATAATCAGAGAAACGACGTAAATGGGTGCTCCATAGGAGCAGCCTCGCCCGGTAGGGGTAGTCATGTGCACTACGTGACCCCAGACCGCCAGCAGGCGACTGAGTGCAAAAGAATATCAACATTGAAAGTAGGAACTTGGAATGTAAGAACTATTAGTGGGGATGGAAAATTTGATAACATTAAGAATGAAATGAGAAGATTAAATATTAACCTGTTAGGTGAGACCAGATGGACAGGAATGGGCATTATAACATCTGAGAAGTATAGAATAATCTATTCTGGTGGAGAGAAACAACAGCGAGGAGTAGCAATTATTATGAATAAAGAGAAAGCAAAATCGATCAAAGGATATTGGACTGTATCAGACAGAGTATTACTGGTGAAGTTGAGTGGAAGACATTTTGATGTCAACATCATGCAAGTTTATGCACCAACAGCAGACAGTAGTGATAGTTTAGTTAGTTTAGTTTAGTCGATGGATCAACATCACGTCACACGGGTGCAACCCATAAGTGCTCCGTTCTCCTCCTAACTCAAACCTGAGTCTGGAGAAACTCAGCTCAGTGCACGAACTCCGTGGCCCCGGCGAGGATACTGAAATACTGTGGGTAGATTTTTAACTCGAAATTTTGCCCGGGCAGCGCCGTTAGGCTACTCTTTTTCTATTTTCAACTGAAAAGGGATTTTTTACGTGCGAAACAATACACACGGGCGTCCGATCTCACTACCCAGAGACCAGGGGAAATTTATTACTAGAAGCCCACGAGAAAAAATCCCGGCATCACCGGGGCTTGAACCCGGGACCTCCAGCACTCGAGGCGTACACCATACCTCGAGACAACGCAGCCCCCTAGACAGTAGTGATGACAGTAGTGATGACAGTAGTGATGACAGCATTGATGAATTTTATGATTTAGAGAAAGTCTTCAATAAATGCAAGAATTCTGAAGTAAATGTCATAATGGGTTACTTGAATGCCCAAAGTTGGAAATCAACAGGACGGATGCATAGTTGGCAAGTATGGACTAGGGGAATAGAATGAAAGAGGTTGCAGACTTGTACAGTGGGCAAAAGAACATGATTTAATTATTGGAAACACCTGGTATCAACAGCACCCAAGGAGATTATGGACATGGAGGAGTCCTGATCATAAGATCAGAAATCGGATTGCTTACATTCTCATCAACAGAAAATTTCGAAATGCCTTAAAAGACGCAAAAGCTATACCAAGCGAAGACTGCCACAGCGACCATTGATTAATCTTAAGCAATTTACAAATAAAATTAAAGAAAGTCAAATATTCACCACCAAGAAACAAAAAAATTTGATCTACAGGAACTGAAGAGTAAGGAAATAAAAGATAAATTCAACGAAGAGGTAAAGAGCAGATTCGATGCATTGTCCGATGTGAAAATATTATTTCAAGACGTCAGTTACCAATGGGAAATATTAAAGAAATCAGTCAACCAAGCTGCAGAAACAACCATCCCAAAAATAAAGATTGATTGATTGATTGATTGATTTAGGAACCGACATCACAACATTCGGGACATTCCCATAAGCGCTCCATCCCTATCCTCAGCAGCCAGCGAAGAGTTCCAACACTAATAGTTCCAGTAGCAATCTGATTATATCTCCGTCTCGCCTTTCCTCTGAGCGTCGATCGTCGCCAGATCCACACGTCACACCTCGCTGTCTTATTCTTGCCAGACCATGGTGATCCATTTGCTCCTCCGAGGTGTACACGTGCTCCCACAAGGCCGCAACCACGTCTGTCTTGTCATGCATCGATACTCCACCAAGTTTTGCCGAGCCAGCCAATCTGTCAGCCTGTTAGTTCCCCAGCACACCGGCATGCCCCGGAGAAAAGATCCAGATGATGCTTGATACCCGTGACCTCCGAAGCGAAGCAAGCCACTCTGCACGAAGCTTGCCTGTTCTCACCCTCCTCAGCATCCTTTCTGAGTCAGTTACAATCACAATGTGTGTATGTGTCGTATTCTCTATCCAGTGAAAAGCTGCACTGACCGCCTCCACCTCCATTCTTAAGCTAGATGTTGTGTCATCATACGCCAGGTTCTCCTGCACCAAACGCCGACCATTAGCTTTTTCTAAGAACCCCCAGGCACTTCTCCTACCTCTCAACACCGACCCATCCGTGTAGATGATCACATCACCCGGGCGCAAATTATCCTGAATTAGTTGCTGAATTTCCACTTCCGTGGCCCCTGCTGGCCACTCCCTGCACTCCCGGCTCAATGTGATTATAACTCTGCACAAGTCTGACTGCTCGGCTGGCACTCTGACCCACTCCTCTCCTCGCCTGATGTTCTCCAAGGGGCACACCTGTCTGATCGTATCCTCCGCCTGAGCCATCCATGATTTCCCTCTTATCAGTCCTGACCCTTAACTACGTCCAGCGCCTCATGCAACGGGTGATCTTCGTCTGCAGCTACTCTGAGGTACGCCTTCGCCTGCATCACCTTGTGCCTACCAGCAACAGTAGGCAGACCAAGGATGTAACGCATGCACACTACTGGAGTGTCTCTGGTGCATCCCAGAATGACCCGCATAGCTTCGTTCTGTATGCGCTCTAATTTCACCAGCTGACTCTTTGAGACAGTGAGCAGTCCTAGTCCATAATCAATCACTGAGAGGATCAAGTGCTGGTATAGTATAAAGAGCATTCTCTGTTCTGTGTCCATTGCAGCCATAGTTTTAAGTGCATTGAGTCCCTTTTGAGATCTTGAAGATAATAGGACGCAAGAAATGGATGACGGAAGACATCTTAAAACTCATGGAAGTAAGAAGAAATAACAAAAATAACAAGGAAATATATGAAGAGATCCATAGGAAAATTAGGAAGCTATGCAAAGAGGCAAAAGAAACATGGCTTGAGGAACATTGCAAGGAAATTGAAAACCAACACAATACAAAATTAATGCACAAAAGAATTAATAACACCACTAACAAAAGAACACACACATCAACGGGTTGCCTAAAAACCAAAGATGGCAAAACCATAATAGAATAGACCAGATGTTACATGCGTGGTCAGATTATGTGAAAGACCTTTATGATGATACAAGTGATGAACAATATGGTCATCGGAATATTAATGAAGGACCATTAATTTTGAAGATGGAAGTTCAGAATGCTCTCAACCATATGAAAACTGGCAAGGCCCCGGGTACAGATAACACCACAATATAAATGATCAATGCCTTAGAAGAATATGGAATAGGCCAAGTCACCAGGCTGCTGAACGCAATATACGATACTGGAGATATACCTTCTGAATTATGTAATTCTATATTTACTGCAATCCCGAAGAAATGAGGTGCCTTGGAATGCGATCAACATTGAACAATTAGTATAATGAGCCACATCACGAAGATTCTGCTGAGAATTATCATGCAAAGAGTCAGGAAGAAAATACAACCCGAAATAGGAGAAGAACAATGTGGGTTTGTAGAAGGCAAGGGCACAGTAAATGCTGTGTATATAATGAGAACAGTAATTGAACGTTCTATAGAAGTAAACAAAGATCTATATCTTTGCTTTATTGACAAAGGGTTTCGATAAAGTGAGACATGTCGAACTGATAAGGATGCTTGGAGATCTACAAATTGATGGAAAAGACCTTAGACTTGTAAAAAAAACATATATTGGAAACAACAAGCTGCCATCAGATCAATATCAGACTATTAAAAGAGGTATGAGACACGGATGTGTAATGTCTCCAGTTCTTTTTTCCCTGTACAGTGAAAATATTTTCAGAAATATAGAACACATGGAAGGAATCAACATTGGGGGACGATACATCAATAAAATTAGATATGCAGATGATACCGTCTTGATTGCAGACAATGAACAGGACCTGCACAATTTAATAGATGCAGTTGTTGCACACAGTGAAAAACTAGGGTTGGAACTGAATATTAAGAAGACACAGATTATGGTCGTCACTGGGAAGAAGGAAATACCACAATGCGATATACGAGTAAACGGGCATATTCTTAAGCAAGTGAATCGATACAGATATCTCGGCACAGTCATAACATCAGATGGGAGATTCCTTGATGAAATTAAAACAAGAATTTAAATATTGAGCACAACCCACTACTGGCAACGCCGATCGCATTCTGGTATGAACCTAAGGCCTATCCACGTCAATATGGAAACACTATACTCGAGTTTCGCCCTCATTTGAGCTCGTCAGTAGTGCATATCCCTGACAGGATCCGGAAACAGTCCCGGATCACGCGTGTGAAGCGGGTGTGTGACCACGCGGCACACACTGGACACACCAAATTATCACAACAGAACATCACAACGCTACCCATCGTCGGCTATGCTCAAGATTGCCCAATCGCCGCGACCGACGTCCGTCAATCGATGGGACCCGAACGATCAGGACTTCTCACTGGCAAGGAACACCAGGCCTCCTAAATCCAGTGAGCAATAATCAATTGATTATGTGGTTGTTTCGGGATTTGAAATTTAAAATGTTGTGATGTTCTGTTGTGATAATTTGGTGTGTCCAGTGTGTGCCGCGTGGTCACACACCCGCTTCACACGCGTGATCCGGGACTGTTTCCGGATCCGGTCAGGGATATGCACTACTGACGAGCTCAAATGAGGGCGAAACTCGAGTATAGTGTTTCCATATTGACGTGGATAGGCCTTAGGTTCATACCAGAATGCGATCGGCGTTGCCAGTAGTGGGTTGTGCTCAATATTTAAATTTCAAATCCCGAAACAACCACATAATCAAAACAAGAATTGCCATTGCGAAGGTAGCCTTTTGCAAGATGAAAAACATACTGACATATAAAAAGATATCAATTGAAACGAGAAAAAGATTGTTGAAGTGCTACATAGAACCTATATTTTTGTATGGAAGTGAAGTGTTGACAATAAGCAATCAAGCTGAAAACAGCTGATGGCTGTGGAAATGTGGTTTCTGAGGAAAATGCAAAGAATACCATGGACAGACAGAAAAACCAATGAACAAGTCCTTCAAGAAACAAATGAAGATCGTAAACTGATTAGAGACATTAGACGTAGACAGTCAAAATGTTTTGGGCATGTTATGAGAAGAAATGAATTGGAGAACTTGGTGACGACTGGCAAGATCGAAGGGAAGAGACCAGGGGAAGACAGAGAAGTAAATACCTGGATGGCTTGGCCAGGTAGCATTGTCGAGACAATAACATAGAGCTGATCCACGACTCTGGTGATCGAGTGAGATGGTAGAACATGACCGCCCACGCTTATCGGCATGGCACATGATGGATGGATGGATGCTGGCGGCCGCGGCATTATGCACAGTATACCTGTGCGGGCTGTTGGCTTGCCGAAACTTCTGTCTCTTCCACTTTTCACATTGGGCAGTGAGGAGCATTTTGTGTGATATTCACTGGCACAGGAACGGAGAATAATGGGGACGACCCGTTGCACGAAGTCGGAACCGCGACTAACTAACTAACTAACTAACTAACTAACTAACTAACTAACTAACTAACTAACTAACTAACTAACTAACTAACTAACTAACTAACTAACTAACTAAACAACTAACTAACTAACTAACTAACAAAAACTAACTAACTAACATAACATAAAACAACAATAAAATCACACACCCACCCATCCACACTCGCCCACCTATCCACACTCACCCACCCATCCATGCATGCACACTCACTCACACACCCATCCACACATGCACACACTGAGAGACAGACAGACAGACAGACAGACAGACAGACAGACAGACAGACAGACAGACAGACAGACAGACAGACAGACAGACAGACAGACAGACAGACAGACAGACCATGCATATATATATATATATATATATATATATATATATATATATATATATATATATATATATATATATATATATACTATGCAATCATTTAAACACAACATATACAAGGTATACTTTTTTTTGTTTGAAACCCGTCACGCAAGTTCTCACTTTTTACAACATGGAGAATTTGAGGATTAGTGACGAATTAGTTTACATCCTGGTAAGCAGACATCACACTCATTTTGAACATACACATGGGGTCTCCTATCATGAGTGAAAGGCTTGGGTGTTGGCCACCATCATCGTGGAGTTTTGCTGTGACTTAGACTCGAAGCATGTAAGGTGTCTAGACCTCACATGCTTCATCACAGCAGAGAATTTTAATCAGGTTAGCCTCCCCAGTTGGTTTAATAGGACATTCGACTGCCTTCCAGTGTCAACGTCACCTTCACTTGGCCATTTACAGGTGGTGCATCCCTTTAGGTCTCATAATGGGTTCACTTAAATGTAATTAATAAAAACTAAATTTTTCTGATGCTTCATAAAGCCATCCCAGATTCTTAAAACCCACGCCATTAGGGAAATCGTGCCTTTCGGTAGGTACTCCCAAAATAACCATTACACCACCCAGGATGATGACAAAGTGATAAAACAAATCTAGCATGCCAAAACAGTCATGACATTGTCAATTTCACACCGAAGAATGGCAAGATGATAAAAGACTCAGTATAGCAAGTGGGGATCATCCTCTAAGTCAGTCGTTCTCAACCTTTTTTAGCTCACGCACCCCTTCATCATATGTTCTGAATGTCATCCCCCCCCACCCCCCGCCACCTTTCCTATTTCGTCCCTATACCCCCCCCCCCCATAGTATACGTTAAAATGGAAGCTAAATTTAATAACACGTACTAGAAGTCTAGACGTCTACATAAAATGTCATTTGCGGGTCTACTTAAGTTATAAAATGAATTTCAGAAGGGCGAGAAGTACAGAACTGTAAAGTATGGAGGGAAAAACAATATCAAATAATCGGTTCTTGTATTAACGCGATCTTGAAATAATCTTAATTCCCCCCTTGGAAACCCTAAAATTGCCCCCTATCGGAGGGGAGGGGGGGGGGAGATTCCCCACCGATTGAGAACCACTGCTCTAAGTAATACAGAGAAAAAGATAAACCCGCATTATGTCAGGTCACGTGTGATAACAATAGCGGGAAAGACATGGGGATTTCGAAGATGATTTGGGCATTTATTCAGTGCTTAATCATGAAACACAAAGAACAAGTGCTATTTAACAAACAAAACAAAAATAGACAACGTAAAGAATGCTATGCTGTTTCTCTCTTTAATATTACGCTCGTTGACCAGTCAAACAACACCGCAGATCAACAGAAGCCAGAATCAATATTTAAAAAAAATGAGTTCAGCAACGCTGGCGTTCCACGTCGAATATAACTTTATTGGTGGCAATCGTCCGAACAGTAGAACAACGTCACCGTTCCCATGTTAATGGGAGGGCCGGTGAAATATAATAAATAATCATTGATAAATAATCAATGTTCACTGTCGAGTCCGATTCCATCCTTTTATTTTGATCAATGATGAGTAACTACTTATGCCGAGCTATGTGTGCTGACGCCATGACCTCTAGTTGACAATCGACCGGTAAGTTCTGATGCAGTATACTTTTCTAATTTTTTCTGCGTTAAACCGTCATCTTCCGATCGTTCTCCGTAATGCAGACTGTGCCCTTGTTTCTTTATCTTCCTGGAGTACTAGATGGCATGTTTACTACGTCCTTCTGTTAGATATTTGCGTTTATATTTCGGTGTTGTTATCTTGTCCGCCCATCTCCATGATTATCCCAAAACCTAACTAAATTTAGTGACGTAGTACGCTGTGACGTCATCTAGCAACTTGCGTATTATATCGCTTCTTGGTTAAATCTTCTAGTACTGTTTGCCACAATTTCCGTATCTTATTCTAAATCACTGTTCTTTGCCTCCGACGCTACATGGCAAAGAATAGCCTTCTACATCTTATAACTTACGTCTTAATATTGATAGGAAGGCTAGATGCTACACACAAAATCCAGAGAGAGAGAGAGAGAGAGAGAGAGAGAGAGAGAGAGAGAGAGAGAGACAGAGAGAAAGAGAGAGAGACAGAGAGAGAGAGACAGAGAGAGAGAGAGAGACAGAGAGAGAGAGAGAGAGAGAGAGAGAGAGAGAGAGAGAGAGAGAGAGAGAGCAGGGGTTAGATGGAGTAAAGACGAGAAATGGTGAACATTAAATTATTCATACTTTCTATATTATGTATTCATTCATTCATTCATTCATTCATTCATTCATTCATTCATTCATTCAGTAGCATGTCCTTTGCAGAACCTCGCTCCCATAACAACATTCCGGAAAACCTCTCGATCATAAGCAAGATGTCTCGCGTCTGATACACCCATCTGGAGATCATCCGCCACATCCTGAACCCATCATGATCCATTGGCCGTCCTCTTCCTCTCTTCCCAGGCATATACCGCTCAATTATTGTTCTCAGCAAACTTTCGTGACGTTTCAAGTGAAAAAAATATTTCAATTTCCTTTGTTTTATTGTCTTTAATAGCCAACCTTCTTCAATATTCAGCTCTTGAAGTATGGATGCATTTGTTCTTTTCTAGGTGGAGTACCCGTTTATTCCCCCCCCCCCCCTCCTCCCAATTAAAAAAATAAATCAGGGTTGCGCGAAGCCATGGAAGCAGGTGGTGGATGGAATGTGAGAGCAGCCGACAGATCGTTGTTGGTTATGGTTTGCACTCTGCGACCATAGGTGCCTTCCCATCAGTAGAGACAATGACTATGGCCGCCAACCAATACAGTCGCTGCCCAGAAGGAAAGCAACGTCAAACTACCTTCTGCAAAACTTGCCAAGAAACCTTATCAACCATGATAGCCAGTATTATACATGTGCATTATACAAGGTCATGTCTTTTACCATATGTACTGTTTTTATCGTTTCTTTACTTATTCAGTCTCTCGGTAGAGATTTGTTCGCAGCAGACGAGCAAATCTCCGGCGGGCCTATTCTCGCTGGTCGCGAGATCCGCACAGTGGAAGTATGGGAGATTTGCTTGCAAATAGACAGGCAATATCTCCTGCGGTAGCTATGGCGGACCTATTCCCGCTGGACGCGGGGACCGCTATAAGTCAGGTGGGGAGTCTGACGATAGTACACGCTTTACACAGGTCCGGACACTTGTGATTGACAGATGTGCGCGCCCCCATGGTCCGGGCTCGTACAGGGCCCTCACCTGTGGGACATGGCTGAACGTCTCTAAGCCGGGTCCCTTGGGTGTCAGGGTCTGGCCATAACTCGCCACCGGCTCGTGGTGGTGAGGTCTCGGTGGATTGACGCTGAGCCGCCAGCGTCTGCAGCCTACCTTGTGCCAGACGTATTGGTTACCCATTCCTCTGGAATACACAAGACTAGGCCGAGGGAGGGGTCATGTCGTTTGGGCATCACATGATCTCTGAAGCTCTGCCCAGACATTGTGATGGAATATTGGCCACATTCCACTCACATACTTTAGTCTGTCAAGACTGCAAGGTGTCTACTTATACAAGGTGTATTTTTAAATGACGGTACAGTGTTTGAAAATATTGTCGGTCCAAGTTTTGTATTTACCTATTATGTTGCATGAACTTTTCTTACTCCTGAACTTTATATCAACATTGATGGAAAAGATTTAAGAATAATAAAGAATATTTACTGGAACCAAGTAGCAACAATTAAAATGGGAAATAAAGAGGGTAGTTATGAACAGATAAAGCTAGGAGCATGACAGGGGTGTATCTTGTCACCGGATCTCTTCTCCCTCTATAGCGAAGTAATAATGAGAGAGATCGAAGATAAGCCAGGAATATTAATCGGAGATTATAATATAAACAATATACGCTATGCAGATGACACAGTATTGGTGGCGGATAATGCAACAGACCTACAACAATTGTTGGACATTGTAGTAACTGCGACTCAAGTAACAAAGACTCTCCTTGAATATCAACAAAACAGTAACAATGGTGACATAAAAAAAATGGTGACACCAAAATGTAACATAGAAATAGAAGGAAAAATCCTTAACCAAGTGGATAATTGTAGATACCTAGGGGCATTTATAACATCAGATGGAAGATATACAACAGAGATTAGGAGCAGAATAGGGCAGGCAAAAGCGGCATTTCAGAAAATGAAGAGTATCTTGTGCAATAAGTCACTATCGCTGAATGTAAGAAAGAGAGTGCTGAAATGCTATGTACAACCAGTTTTGCTGTATGGCAGTGAATCTTGGAATGTAAATGAACAAAGTAAGAAGAAATTAGAAGCAATAGAGATATGGTTCCTGAGACGAATGTTGCGAATTCCTTGGACTGCCAGAGTAACTAACGATGACTGCCTGAAACAGGCTAATGAAACTAGAACATTATATACAACAATAAGACAGAGACAAACATCTTTCTTCAGTCGCGTTATGAGAAGAGAGGCATTGGAGAACATCGTAACAACTGGAAAGATCGAGGGGAAGAGAGGCAGAGGCAGACCAAGAGAAATGATGCTGGATGGATTGAGACGGTGGCATGGAGGAATATCAGCAGCAGAGTTGATCCAGAGAACCAAATACCGAGATCTGTGGAGAGCCATGAACGCATACGCTAGCCGGCACGGCACTTGATGATGATGATGATGATGTATAACTGCTTTGACTTCTGCAGGTATAACATTTTGTTCTTGTTGCCCATGACTTTTAGGCACACAAGTGAGGGTGTCTATGTTATGTGTGGGGTTAAGTAGTTCTTGAAGAGTATTCTACCCACCTTGCTAGTCTTTGTTGTGGATTAAATATTGGTATACCTCTTTTGCTGTTTATGATAGTGGTTGGGTTGTAGCATGTAGCCTTTTCCTGATCTACGAACACAATATTCTTACACGCTACATAGAGCAGACTGACCAGAAAGATGAGCCTGCGAGACAGTGGACCACAACAACACTCTCTCAGTTGTGCGATGGGGTCGGGACAGACGAAGAATACATAATCACAGCTGAGACAATATGTGCGATGCTCAAGAAATCACCTAACACCGCTCCAGGCCCAGACGGCATCCGATATCGTGACCTACTGGTGATGTCAGATGATGACATGGAAGAACTGGCCAGAGAATTCAACACCAGTATCCAGAGGGGTCAGATCAAAGAGGAATGGCTACTTAGCTACTTGCTGCCGCTGCCAAAACCGAACAAAGACCATTCCAAGATAAGCGGCTACAGAATCATTACGATGCAGAATACTGCTGGCAAGTTACTGGAGAAAATTGTAGCACACAGACTTGCTTGTGACTTGGAACAACTCGGCTGCTTCCCGCCCACACTTGAAGGATACAGACGTAAAAAGAGTCATGGCTGAATGCGGCAGTCTTTGCTCAAGATGTTTACGAAGGATTTCAGGTCAGAGAAGAGACATGTGCGGCCGCCTTAGACTTAGTGGACACATACAATAGAGTATCCTTCGAGCACTTGATGCAAACCCTCCTCAGACTGAAAGTGCACCCTCACCTTGTACGATGGATAGCTGTAGTCCTGCTCCAAAGGAAGGTGGTGCTAAGATGTGGGAGTTGGTCTTCTGAGCCGATAACGATATGTCCAGGATTGCCGCAGGGTTCACCACTGTCACCAGTACTATTCAACGTGTATACGGTGCCCATCACTGAACAACAGTTGGACGGGAGGGGTAGGACTCTGTCATTTGCTGATGACATTCTCGTGTATCGACAGGGTCGAGATAGACAGGCGATTGCCAATGATATGCAGGGCGAACTAGATCGAATTTCCTCATGGTGTGCGGATGCCATTGCCATTGTCAACTCTGCAAAGGCATCGGTTACATGGTTCTCCCTAAACAACTATATTGTGAACACAGACATACCGGCAGTGAGAATGGATGGGAGCATTTTGAGTAGAACCCAGTCGATGACATATCTTGGCTTGAGGCTTGATCGGAGCCTGTCTTTCAGAGATCATGTCGATTATGTCATAACGAAAGCTCGAAAAGGTTTGTCAGCAATGAGAGTCATGGCGACTACCAATATCGAGCAAAGACTGCTAATACTTCTGTTCCAAGGACTGGTGCTTTCACCCATCTAGTATACCCTGGCCATCCTTACTGTCAGCCCTACACCGATTGGTAGACTTGAAAAGGTACAAAACGAGTCCATGCGCATCATTTTGGGCTGCACGAGAGACACCAGATGTGTAGCGATGAGATACCTCCTTCTCCCCCGATGTGTCTCCACCTTGCCGCGGTGGGGGAGCTTGCGTGTCCCATTGACCCCATCTGCTTGCCGATGGATGAAAACTACATATCGGACAGCTTATGGGATAGGGGCCAGACTAAGAGAGACACAACCTGCTGCTCTGCAGGTAGACTGAGGATAGCAGTCAAAAGTTTAAATCAGGCCTATGGAGGCAGAAATTCTTGGTCCTGACAATACCCTAAGGCTCTCTGTCGAGGATTTAGGCTGAACGCCTCTAAGCCACAAACCCTTGGATGTGAGAGCCGGGCCGATACCCACCTACCGAAAAATAGAAGTGAGATACTGAGCACGCTACATGCCCAGTTCTGATACTTGTTCGAAGGCTCTCAGCTGGGGGTTATGAGGGATTCCTGGATGAGAGGGCTAGGCCGTTTCTCGTTCACTGCTGCACGGAGGTAAGGTGCTGAGCCGGCAGCACATGTAGCCTACCTCGTGAGCGAGTACTAAAATGCAGAAAGTGCCCCAGTCGAATGAAATGGTTACGAAAAATGTCTGTATCTAACCCATAGAGAGCGTAGACAAAAGTGAAAAAAACGTCTCAATAACACGAAATGGAACGCACGGCTAGCGAATCCATTGCGTGGACCGAAGTCAAAAGCAAAAGCTTACCGAGTGGGTGTCGCCCGCAGTCTGACCGTTCCTGGTGTGTGCTTGACCGATCAGTGGCAAGCGAGATGCCCAACACATGGAAGTGAGGAACTAAAGCAGCCATGAGCAGGACGTGGCAACTCCTTGTGTGAGCCCAGTCTCAGAGCAATATGTGCCGGCTCTGCAATTATGGAAGTCTCCTTGGATAGCGGGGGAATGCCCATGGTCTGCCCCTGCCTTCCCTTGAGGGTTGACCGTGATGTCGTTGATCGTTCTATCTTGACCAGCTGAGATGTGGGCGACATAACAACAATAAGTCTAACGTGCCTCGAAACCCGAGAAAAGCTAACCTCATTAAAAAATGCCCGCTGAAGTCGGAAGTGCCGTCCTACGGGTGGCAAACTATAAATTGGCACTACGCATTTACATCCGTCCGAATGTTTCTCGTGCTAAGAACAGCTCTGACTACCTAGTTTCCGAATGCCGCTCTTGTTCGGAACAGCTCTGACTAGGTAGTTTTCCGAATGTCCGCCGTGCCCGGAACACCTCTGACGGGCACAAGGACAAGCACATGTCCGAAAACTCGCTGAGTGGATACCATGTGCAGACTTGTCTGGTTTGTGCAGGAACGGCCCGGGGCGAACGAAATGTCCAATACATTGAAGTGAGAAATTAAAGCAGCCATGAGCAGGACGTGACGATTCCCTCGGTGAGCCCAGCACCAGAGCGTTATGTGTCGGCTCTGCAATTATGGAAGCCACCCAGGATGTCGGAAAATGCTATGGACTGTCCCTGCCTTCATTTGAGGGATGACCGTGCAGTCTTCGACTGTTTCAACTCGACCAGCTGGGAGGTGGACGGTATCACAAAAGTGAGAGTCTCCCAGGAATGCTAACCTGGTCAAAAAATGCACGCTATAAGTCGGATGTGTTGGCCTAAGGGTTCGACCCAAGGGTGTCGAGACACACCGCAATCACATCTGAAAAAACACTCCGGATGAACGCAAAGAAGAAGAGAAGAAGATACCTCCTTGACTTCCCGACAATGAACCACAGGATCAAGATCTGGAGAGCTCGTGCATACTTGAAAATAAGTGCGGATGAGCAGCACCCTCTGCATGAAGATATATTCAGAGAAAAGTGCAACAGGCTAAAGAGAGGCAAATCATGGATGGGTCGGGTGGAGGATATCATCAGACAAGTCTGCAGTCCTACCAGTATCAAACCCGGCAAGGAATGGGTGCTTGTACCTCCAGCTTTAAAGTGCACCTTCTCCTGCATTATCACACTTGACAGACGGTGCAGAGAACATAATCCTGTCACTGTCAATGCAGAGGTCAACGCGCTCATCAATGAACACGCAGACAACCCTCAAGTGCTCATCTATACAGATGGATCTGTTGTAAAGAAGCAGAGAAGTGCATGGGAATTTACAGCCCGTTCAGCGGGCCGAACCGTCCAAGAATCCAGTGGTGCCCACACTATGCCCACGAGCAGCATGACGATGGAGGTGATGGCAGTAACACAGGCTTTCCTATGGCTAGAAGCACAGCATTATACCAACGTGTGTGTACTAAGTGATTCAATGAGCATGATTCGGAAGGTCGAAGCTGGATCTGTACGTAGACAGTGGACTGAGTCGCTGAGGAAGTCTGTTGTCCGTAAAGTCACCTTCATCTTTGTCCCGGGACATGCGGGAGTCGAGGGAAATTAACGAGCTGATAAACTGGCGGGCTCTGCACCCCCTGCAGATGGCCAGCCCATGGATCGTGCCGATGTTATTAACGTCCTTAAAGACATGTCGAGAACAGAAGACTTTGACGTCAGTGAATCCACATCGCTGTCCAGGATGAAAGACCTGGGAGTAAGAATTGGCACGGCCAGACACGAGAGGTACATCGGGAAAACGAGGTGCCTCGTTAACCAACACAGAACTGGCACTATTAGCCACCGAACGCTGATGCTTATGCTGGGGGGAGGATCTGAGCACCTATGGACCTGTCCGGAGTGCAATGAAGATACCCCAACTGATAACTGATAACTGATGCATCTCTGTTTCTCATTGTATTGACACGTTTATAAAATTCTCTTGGGTAGTCTTTGCTAAGGGTCGCCATCTGTCCACCGTATGTTCTCCAGGATTCATCTTTAGATGCTCTAATTGTTCGTTTGGCATTTCGCAGTGCTATTCAATAAGTAACATAGTCTTGTTCAAATTTAATTGTGTCTTGGGTGTACTGTATTATTTATGAGTCAGGTCTTAGTTAGATATGACTGATCTACCGTAATGACAGCAGATGGTACTACCTGCCTTCTGTTAGCGCCGAATGTTGGGAGCCGCTTACCAAACCCGACACCCCACATTGTACCAACGGCTTCGGGCGGAAGAGCGCAATTGGGAGGGTACAAGCCTTATCCTGGTGCGAGGAAATGCAACCTAAAGACAAAATGTCATGGCAAGGCAGACCAGGCCCTAAGCCTTGTTGGCAGCTAGTCTAAGATCGAAGCTCCGATCGGCGGACAGTTAGAGCATTGCATTGCTGATCCGGCAGCTTCTGCAGCTTGTCTTGTTCCAGATGTATTGCTGTTATCTTTCCTTTGGAGTGAACTGGACAGGCTAAGAGAGAGAGAGAGAGAGAGAGAGAGAGAGAGAGAGAGAGAGAGAGAGAGAGAGAGAGAGAGAGAGAGAGATCATGCTGCATGGGCAATACATGGTCTCTACATTTTAGCCCAGGCTTTGTGCTATGGAGAGGTATAACTCCATCCCTATTCTTAACCGGTCAGGGAATCAAAGCGAGAGGTAACAGTTACGGGTTATAAGTCCTTGTCAATTGGCGAAGAAATGGTGCGCCACGGGTTGCCTCTGAGGGTGGGAAACACCTACAGGTGTCACTGATCAGCTACCGCCCGCCTCAAGCTGGGCAGCTCCCTGCCAATTGGGTGCTGATCCACCACAGCCTGCCTGCTTCGTTGGGTGCTTGAGAGAAGGACAAAATCTGAATCGCAGTTTGTAAAACCAAAGCACCAAGTATTACTAAAACCAAAAATAAAAATCTCAAGCTACGGCTTGCAACCTGGAACATAAGAACCATGTGTCTAATGGGAATAATTGCAATTCCAGCTGGAGATAATGAAAGACTATTATCCATGCGCTTGGCAACCTCTTGTGGTTTTGCCACCATTATCACCGCAAATGCACCGACACTAACTTCTCCTTATGATATGAAGGATTCGTTCTATGAGGAGTTAGACTCTATGATCGAGGCAGTTCCAATGTGTTAGTGTGTGTGTATGTGAGCGCGCGCATGCGTGTGAGTGTGTGTATATGAAAGAATAGAGAGAGAGAGAGAGAGAGAGAGAGAGAGAGAGAGAGAGAGAGAGAGAGCTGAGCAGATGCATGTCATGTAACACGCATGTTATGTAACACGCGAATCCATATGTTTGTGTATTCTCATCTGTCATATTATCAGTTAAATACCATTTGATTTTATCATGTATAATATAAACTTATGTAGATTACTGTAGTTTGAGTGAGAGAGTCAGTGAGTGTGAATGAGAGACAGAATGAGTGAGCGTGAGAGTGAATGTGTGTGTGTGTGTGTGTGTGTGTGTGTGTGTGTGTGTGTGTGTGCCTTCTCTGTGTGTATCTCTGTGTGTGGGAGCATCACTATGTTTACGTCACATACTTTTTATGTACACATTTTTCTCCATGTTTAACATTTTTATGAGACTGCGCATGACAATTGTCAGTGTATGTGTGCGAGTAAAGTATGGGAGTTTGTTCATACTAGTTTCAATGCTAACGTGAGACATTTTGTATGTGTCTAGATGTGAGAAGGTGTGAGTGTGTGTAGAGGATGTGTGTGAGTGTGGGGATATGTGTGGGTGTGGGGTGTGTGGGTGGGGGTATGCGTTTGGATGGGTTGGGGTGTGTGGGTTTTTGTGGGTAGTGATATTTGTGGGTGTTGGTGGGATGTGTGGATGGATGTGTGGGGGTGAAAGTAGGGGTGTGGGAATGGGTGTGGGGGATGTGTGTATGGGTGGAGGATATGTGTATGGGACGGGTGTGGGGTGTGTGTGTTTATGTGGGTGGTGATGTGTGGGTCGCTGAAAAAAGCGGCGAGGGTGGTTTGAGGAAGTATGTGTGGGTGGCGGGGTTGTGTGGGTGGGGGATGGTGTTGGGTGGATTGGGGATGCAAGGGCGGGTGGGGAGAAGTATATGGTGTGTGGGTTTGAGATATATGAGCGGTGTGTTGGTGGGGGATGTGTGCATGGTGCGTGGGTGGGGGTGTGGTGGTTTGGGTGACGATATGTGTGTGGGTGGGGGATAGTGTGTGGTGTAGGGGATGTGTGTGAGGGGTGCGGGGAATGTGTGTATGGGTGGGGTGGTTGGGGGAAGTATGTGGGGGTGTGTGGGTGGGAGATGTGTGCGTGGATGGGGAATGTGTGGGTGGGGGTGTGTGAGTCGCTTAGTGATGTGTAGGTGGGTGAGGGATGTGTATGTGTCGGGGTGGGATGCGTGAGTGGGTGGAGGATGTGTGTGGGTAGGGGTATTGTGATCGAGAGATGTTTGGTTGGGGGTGGGTGGGTGGGGGTGTGTGGGTGCTTAGTGGAGGATGTGTGCGTGAGTGAGTGTGTGTTTGTGGACGGGTAAGAAATGCGTGTGTGGGTGGGGAGAGGTGTGTGGTGTGTTGGTTAGGGATATTGTGTGGGTGATGTATGTGTGTGTGGATGGGGGATCTTTGTGGTGTGTGGGGTGGGGGAAATGTGTGTGGTGTGTAGGTGGGGATGTGTGGTGGTATGTGGGTGTGGGATGTGTTGGTGAGGGATATGTGTGTGTGCGGTGCATGGGTTGGGAATATTGCGTGGTAGGGGATGTATGTGATGTGCGGGTGGGGGATTGTGTAGTGGGGGATTGGGTTAAGGCATGTATGGGTGGGTGGAGGATGTATGTGTGGGTGGTGAAGTGTGTGTGTGAGTGGATTGGGGATGTATGGGTGGTTAGGGAGATGTGTGTGTGGGGGGGGAGGGGGTAGGGAGATGTCAGTTGGTGGGGATGTGTGTGTATGGTTTTGGGGATGTGTGAGTGGATGTGCGATGTGTGGGTTGGTGGGGGATTGTGTGCATGGGTGGTGAATATGTGGTCAATGGAGATGTGGCTGGGGGATGGGTGGTTTGAGGTGTGGATGGGGAGAGGATGTGTGGGTTAGGATGTGTATGTGGGTGGGATGTGTGGGTTGGTGGGGGAATGTTTGTGGGTGGCGAGTGTGTTTTGGTTGGGGGAACAGGTGAGGTGAGAGTGTGTGGGTGGGGGATGTGCGGAAGGGGGATGGGTCGGTTGGTGGGGTATGTATGTGTCCCTTGGTGTGCGTGTGTGGGTGGGGTGATGTATGGGTAGGTGGGAGATGGGCCTCATAACATGGTAATTTGCCTTGTTTATGTTTACAACATTCATTTCACAATGTTTATTTTTCTTCCTATGTAAATGTATAATGCTCTTGATGAATGAAAGACGATTGATTGGAAGGGCCGAATGTAAGACGGGCCTGTGCGCCCAATTTGTGACCCTAATAAAGTTGATTTGATTTGATTTGATTTAAGGACTCGAGTTCATGGCCTGTGTGCCTTGGAAAATACAATATCGGTCGCATGAATGAAAATGGCCAAAGGCTGCTGGAGCATTGCACCAGAAATGACCTATGTATTACAAACTTCTTTTTTAAAACTAAAGAACTGTATTAGGTCACATGGAAACATCCAAGATCCGGCCATTGGCATCAGCTGGACTTCATCATCACTCGGAGACAACATCTGAACCAAACATCATTAACTCGAAGTTACCACAGTACTGACTGTGATACGGGTTATTGTTTGGTTGTTGCAAGGGTTAGACTGAGACCAAAGAGAATCTACACAGCTAAACACAAATCTAGCCCCAGGATTAATATTATTAACACCCACGATCCTGATAAGTGCTTTGAGTTCCAACAGCAACTTGAAGACGCTTTCACTGATACATCAGAAAATTGTGCAGTAAGTGAAAAGTTGGGTAAACTTGAGGAAACTCTTTATAAAACAGAGGTAGGGGTTTACGGCACCGTGGATCATAAGAGGCAAGACTGGTTTGCAGCAAACAGCCAGATACTGCAGCCCTTTATTGATACAAAGAAGATAGCTCTCTTAAGAAACAAGGAAAGAACAACGCGTAATACTCTCAGTGAGCTGAAGCAAGCTAGAAAGGATGTGCAAAAGGTTGCCAGGCAGTGTGCAAATGACTATTGGATCAAGTTATGTTAGTCAAAATGCAAGTAATAAAAGAAACATAAGAAGCATGTATGAAGGGATAAAGAACGCATGTGGTCCAATGATCAAAAGAAGTGCACCATTGAAAACATTGACAGGAGAAATCATCACTGATAAGAAACAGCAGATGGATAGATGGGTAGAGCACTATTTGGAGCTTTACTCAAGTGAGACTAGGGTTGCCAGACGTCCGGCAAAGAGAGGACATGTCCTACTTTTTAGCCTCGTGTCCTCCGTCCGGCAGGCAAAGCTAAATACCTTTAAAATGTCCGGCTTTTTAAATATTTTATGTTATCATTTTTTATGTATTGTTGTTACAACTTACAATGTATCTACACCCTATCGTGTGTTTACATTCTTTATTAAAACCCATTGTTTAATAATATTTATTTAATTTTCCTATTTATACCAAATTTGAAACACCAAATATTTGTATAATTTGAATCTGACTATTGCTCTACTCGGCAACACTAACAATGCTGTAGTCTCTATGGTCAAAATGTTAATGTTAGGTTGGTGTATGAAGCATGCATTAGTTACTTAGAAAAGTGGTTGAAACCTTTTGATGAATTTCAGTGCTTTGGTTAGATGTACTTAAATAAAATCAAAGACTTACATTTGACGACCTTTTGACAAGCTTATTGTACTTGAAAGAGAAGGGTGTTATTGTAGATGATGTGCAATTATTTGACCAATACTGCAATCTTACATCCTTTGAGCAAGACAAGAAAGAATGAAGTTTTTTGAAAGACTCTTGCATGAACAGTGAAGTTTATTTTTCCAAAGTTGCCCAAATGCATGTTGCTTTTCAGAGTTACTTACAATTTTTGAAGTATTTTTCTGTATCCCTGGACACAATGGCAATATGGAAAGAGTGATTAATGCTCAATGGACAAAGGAAAGGAACAGACTCTTACTGGACTCTGTAAAAGGCATCATTCTCACAAAGTACAATTTGAAGAATCTTACCTGTGAACAGTTTTATGCACATGTGATTGCTAACGAGGATCTTCTACGAAAAGTTGGCTCCTCCAAGAAATATGTTGCGTAATTAATAAAGATTATAAGGTAATAATTTAAAATCGGCTGTTTAAATAATGTTTTTAGCATTTTGAAAAAAGGTCTAAATTTAATTTATATTTATTTTTTAACATGATTGTTTCTTGGTCGATTCACTAACAGTAAGATAAACTTATTGGCAGCTATTGTAATAAATTGTACTGATTGTGGATTTAATCTGGAACGATTTAAATGAAATATTCAATATGTCCTCCTTTGTCCTCCTTTTTGTCTTATTATGTCCTCCTTTGTCCTCCTCTTTGTCTTATTATGTCCTCCTTTTGGTACCAACGTATCTGGAAACCCTAAGTGAGACCAAACTAGCGGATGATGCCCTCAACGCCATAGAGGCCCAACCAACTCTTGATCACTTGGACACATTTGCCATCATAACAGAAGATAAGTGTAATATAAATGAACTTGCATCTGACTAGGCCCCAGGTACGGATGGGATTCCAGTAGAGGTTATCAGGACTGGGCAAGACAAACTCAGTCTGCAGATCCACCAGCTAATAAAGCTATGCTGGCGAGAAGGACAAGTCCCACTGGATTTCACAGATTCAAGCATCATAACACTGTACAAGAACAAGAGCGACTGCAACAACAATTTTGGTATCTCACTGCTCACTGGGAAAGTATTTGCCAGAATTGTTCTGCGCAGACTTCAAGTCCTAGGAGATCCAGTCTATCCCGAATCACAGTGTGGCTTTCGACAGAACCGGTCTACCATTGATATGATATTCTCATTGCAACAAATGCAAGAAAAAATGCCGTGAACAGAATCAGTCACTGTTTATTGCCTTCATCGACCTCACAAAGGCATTTGATTTGGTCAGTCGTGAGGGTATGTTCAAGGCACTAAAGAAGATTGGCTGCCCACCAACTCTTCTGTCAATTGTGGAATCGTTACACACAGTCATGAAAGTTATAATCAAGTTTGATGGTGTAACTTCAGAAGAGTTTGAAATCAAGAGTGGAAGTAAGCAAGGTTGTGTACTAGCTCACACCCTCTTTGGAATATACTTTTCACTTCTACTGAAATATGCTTTTCGTGATCAGGATGGGGTATATACATTCACTCACGCTCAGATGGTGGCCTCTACAATGCTCAGAGATTGAAGGCCAAAACCAAAATTAGGAGGGTACTGATCAGAGAGTTGCTTTTTGCAGAGAATGCTGCAATTACGACCCACTCTGAGGAAGTATTATAAGGTCTACTATCTGCATTCTCCAATGCTTGTTCTGAATTTGGTTTAACAAATAGCAAAAAGACGACACAGATTATGACACGTTCACATGGGGTACCATCAATCTTTATTGACAACGCCAAACTAGAGATAGTAGACCATTTTACATATCTAGGATCAGAGGTAAATAGCAAATTTAAGGCAGCAACAATAATGAACAGGTTAAGAAAAAGAGTCTGGGAGAATAGGAAGCTTACTGCTAAAACAAAAGTCCTTGTCTATCAATCATGTGCCCTTAGTACTCTTCCTTATGGTATTGAAGCCTGGAAAGCTTACACACACCAAGAGAAACGTTTAAACAGCTTTCATATGCGGTGTCTGTGAAGAATTCTTGGTATTATGTGGCAAGACAAAATCACAAATACTGAAATATTGGAAAGATCAGGTTGTGTGACGGTATATTCCATGCTCAGTCTTCGTAGATGGATAGGACACGTTAGTAGGATGGTGAATTACAGATGGGTAAGAGATCTCAAGTCGGTCTCTACTACGATACAAAGATGTGTGTAAGCGGGACCTGATTTATACTGGCATTGATAACGCACATTGGGAGCAAGTCGCCGCTGAACGTGTTGCATGGAGGGCAAATATCAGAAATTGAATAAAGACAATGGAGAAAATGATTGCAGATAAGTCACACACCGAGCGTGTGAGGCGTAAGATGGTGCATGATGGTTAAAATGACCATGTGTTCACATGAATCCACTGTGAACGAACATTTACAGCGCGAATTAACCTTATCAGTCACATTCGCCACCGTCATGGGTTGCAGTTATAAGCACAATGTAACAAACTATCGTCTGTCAAGACGGCAAGGTGCCAATGGATACATCAGCTTTACAGAGGATGAATACAAAATTTGACAGGCAATAGTTTCAAATATTGCGCAGTCATTAAACATACACCCTATACGTCACTACAGAGTGGTCGGGTTAGGCTTTCCACTTTATGAATTTATGAGAGCCATTTTCCATTTGATGATCAGTCAGACTTTTGCTACATACTCTTAAAAGCTTCAGAGAATTTCATATAACAGGTTACCGGGTTGTTTCATACACATTTCATTGCCTTAGAGTGGTCACATCCACAGGTGGTGCATTTTAACAGGTCTGCCAATAACAGCCACGCTTATGCAGCTTGGCACTCAATGGAAGGCAGAGGCAGCACGTGGACATTCCTCAAAGTTTCAATAAATACAGAGCCGGTACATGATTCTTTGATACAGGTCTCAAAACAGAGGATATCTAGAGAAGCTGATTCGGCAGGGAGTGGGCACTCTTTGGGGAAAAACCCTATAATTAGAAAGTAATTTATCTGGAACCCATAGGCCAAAATAAATAGAGTGAAACCTAAGACACATTTCAATGAGAATTAGAGACATTCTAGAATAATATCATGGCGCGCCCTGCACTTGACTTATAACCTTGAATAAAATGGGAAGGACATGGGGTAAACTGCAGGAGACAGCAAGAGATAGGAGGGATTGGAGTAAGTTGGTTGACGGTCTGTGCTCCAGCGGGCGATATAAGGCAGAGGAAGGTTGGGTTCACCATCATATAGTAGTCAAGCCATCTGCCTTGCTCTTTGAAGGTCGTGGCTTCATTTTATAGGAGTTATTGTAGGAGATTCGTGCTTTGTGCAATGCTCCTAGAAAGTAGCTTGCCATTCTGCAGGGAGAGACCGAGCCAGATGGGTAAAACCTGTCGCAATGAAGTCGACTCTTTTCATCTTTAATCCTAACCTTTAGGCAGAGAAAGAGGATAGTGGCAATATCAAGTTTAGAAGTACTGCCCCAAATGATGTTTTAAAGGTGCTTTGTATATTAATATAATTACACATTGTTCTTATTTGACAGTGAACTGTCAGATATAGGGTTGAATCCAATTAATATAATTACACATTGTTGTTATTTGACAGTGAACTGTCAGATAGAGGTTTGAATCCAATGTTTAAACAGGAGTAGACATATGAGTTTCTGTTCTACTAAGAACACGTTCCCTGCAGATATGCCAATATGTCAGGGTCATATAACATACAGACCAAGACCTTCCTTTACCCAACTCTCTGTGTGGTATCCTGCAGATATGCCAATATGTCAGGGTCATATAACATACAGACCAAGACCTTCCTTTACCCAACTCTCTGTGTGGTATCCTGGAAACAGACATAATTCTGACTTACAAAGACACGATTGACCATACGTCATATAAAGCCTGCAGGGGACTGTAAATCTTGCACAGTGTGAGACTGAAGGAGTCACAGAAATTAGTCATAGTAATAGTACATATATGAAAGTTTGGAGAGAACAATACTGGAGAGGCATATGCCCGGTAAGATGCCCGGTAAGAGAGGAAGAGAAAGGCCAAAGCGAAGATGCGTGCAGGATGTAGCAGATAATCTCAGATGGGTGTATCGGACGCGGGGCATCTTGCTTATGACCGAGAAGTTTTCCGGAAGGTTTAGTATGGGGGTGAGGTTCTGCAAAGGACATGCTACTGAATGAATGAATGAATGAATGAATGAATGCATGAATGAATAGTACGTATGTAACTAGTACCTACATATAGTACACCCTGCAAGGAAAGCTCATGAGTAAGTTGCTTGCCTATTGGGAAAGGGAGCTGTGGGAATGCAGTGGCTATCATGCTTGCCACCCAGCCATGTGTTCGAATCTTTATTGAGGAAGAGGATTTTTAACACTGACCTAGGCTCCCAGGATAAAATGGGTACCAGGAAATGTTCTTGGAAGTAAAGGTGGTGGGCATAATAATGGCCACATCCCTCACTGAGTGCCAATTGGTCTATACAAATATGGGACTGGCACCATATACCATTATGCCTCAAGACATGGAAATGGGTCCTTTATGTTGTTACCTTTTTTACCTATGGAATACGTCATGAACAATCCTTGATTGTATGAATTCTTACAAGAGTGACCAGCCGGATGCAATGAGATTCTTAACCAATCACTAACTAACCAACTTAGGAAATTCCCATAATTCTCACTAACCTATGAGGACATGATCATTGTCAAAGACTAGAATACATAGGAGGGAAGACCATCCTGAATGAGTGGTCTACCTCAAGTAGATTAGAGGTAACCCAGTGCCCCAACAAGAGGGCAGGGTAGGTGTAGGGAGTAGATAGGGAGGAGAACTATCAACAGTTCTCTCATGAGACACGTAAGTGTCAACCAGAGGGTAAGCACTCTGGTCACGGTGTAATCACCTCAACGTGATAGACACCAAGAACTTGGAATAGAACTCAAGAGTAGGCTTACTACTCTAAGCGTGTGGAATGATGTAGCACGCAAAAGCCGAAGTGCGCATGAAGACCCTCCGCGTGCTGTGTAATCAGGACGCGGAGGATGGTCAGACAGGGGACGGACTTCGTAGCGGACACATTGCTTAGAGTCTATGCGTCTGTCTTTAAGTGAATAGATAGATTTAGCAGTAGGGCTAGGGACGACTAGAGATAGGAAGTTCTGTGTATTCATGTGTGATTCATTAGAGACAGTTTTGTGCATTTATGTATTGTAAGAGCCAGTGGCAATAAAATGTGTAATCAATTCCTCTCGTACGACTGACAAATCTTTTTGTGTGGTGCGAGAGAAGTTTATCCCTGAATGCCTGTAGCATCGCTTGATGACAGGCTAGGATAAAAGTGGTGTCAGAAGTGTAGCTTGGACATTTGGTCAAGCTAAAACACTCACCCACGGCTCTAAAATAGCTTTACTGTCAGTTAATCACAGGGTTTAATTTGTGTTAGTGTAAAATGGCGTGTGCAGACTAGAACATGGTGCGAACTGTGCCCATCGTGACCGATTACCATTTATTTATACTTATTGAAATGTTTTGTGCTTTATGAACATGTTTCCTTCTGATTTGTAAGTATTATTATTATAATTTTGTATCATTTATTTCTACAATTATTTGTTTATTTATGAGTATTTATGAAACATGATTCACGGCGGAGCAATACACTAAGAAATGAGCCGGCGACAATATCGATTTTTCAATCTAAGAATAGCGCTGCGCCTGTGACGTGTCACGGTTGACCCACAGCTGTCCCACGCCATTGGCAATCAGTGACGGATTGTTTACAAATCGCCAAGCCGCTGCTCGCCTGAACCTTTGAATTATATTGAGTATTATTTGTTTATACAAGCTATTTATTGAATATATTTAATAATTTGAACATTATTATTTCCGTTATATTTATTTTAACGCATTTATTTATTTATTTGTGGACATATTCTATTTTCTACCGTCACGATGGCACTACTTTCTTTATACAAATAGGATTCGGTCTGCACAGCACTATCATAGATTAAACAGCAGTTAGTTAAGGAAAGCAGAAGATATTAGAACGAAGACAGGACAGTGACAGTCACTATCAACTATACCACATTGTGTTGTCCGGGGGCATGTAATTGTAAATTTCAAACAAATGTCTAAAGTCATATGTCGTTTGCAAATGGTTAATTATTGATGCTCTAATAAACCAGATATAACAAGAGCTGTTTAGAGGAGTAACGCAAGGTGTGTGTCGAGGTGCCAAACGATTGTACCTGATTGTTCCGGATTGTTAAGATGAGTATACCCAAATTATTTGTGAATGCAATATGATTAATAATGCATCTCTTTTTCAGGGTATAAACTAATAGTATTTTTTTATACAAAGGCATTTAAAATCTTAACATATCAAATATACCTGAGTAAATAACGAACTGCCTGTCAACTCTAGCTAATTATCTAACACCATGTCAACTTTAGCTGACTGCATACAAGCAGGCAAGGAATTAGGATACACCGGAAAGGAATTAGAGCAATATGCTGATCAAAAATTTAGGGAAGCAAAAGATGCTGATAGAGATGAACGTGCACGAGAGAGACAACACCAAAAAGAGATGGCACAATTAGCTGAAGAAACTAAACAGAAGGAATTAGAGATTACACAAAAAGAATTAGAATTAAAGCAAAAACAATTAGATCAGGAGAGAGAGAGAGTTGAAGCAAAGAGAGATAGATGAAATGGCAAGAGTGAAAGAAAAACAAATACAGATTGAATCAGAGACACAGTTAAAGATGAAAGGTATGGAAGTAGATTCACACGTAGAGATCTCCGCTACAAAACTAAAGAGTCAGCAAGAAGAGAATAAACTTAATAAATACAAACATATTATTAAGCCATTCTGTAAAGAAGATTCCATATCAGCTTGGACAGAAAATGTCGAATATCAGCTTAAATACCATCAAGTACCAATCGATATGTGGGCCATGAACTACATGAAAAACCTCAGTGGGGAGCCCCTTAAAGTTATTGAATCAATACCAACTGATCTTAGATCTAACTATCAGTACATTCACGATAGGGTAATGCAACATTTTTACTTGATGCCCCTGGGTATCAAGTCCAATTTGCTAACTTAAAACCAAAACCAAGTGAGACCTTCATCGATTATGTCTCGAATGTCCAAAGCGTGCTGAATAGATGGCTTAATGCAGCAAAAATAGGAAAGGACTTTGAAAAACTTAAAAATTTAATAGCCATGGATAAAGTTATATCCACAGTCCCAACTCCTTTCGCTAAGTTCCTTCAGCAGTCAGACATCGAAACAATACAACAATTCGAGAAGAAAGGCTCCGCATATTTTTCCTCGAATAGGGAAGTTTTTAAAACATCAAACATCGACTCTGAAATAGTCTCTTTTGTTAAGGACCAACCTAAAAGTTATCGTAGCAATAAAAAACCATTTCAGAGAGTCGACAAGAAAGATCAAAAATTGCCTAAATGTATGTATTGCCAACTTTTTCATGATACTTACGCTATGTGTGATAAATTACCGAACTATCCGACACATCTTGAGATGGTCATTAAGAAACAACAAAACAAGAGAAATGCATACAGGCGTGCGGTTAAATGTTTTTTCTGTGCTAGCTACGGGCATTATTCCAGTAAATTCCTAGGCCGTCAAAGAATGAAAGCCAACAGTGCAATGTTAATTGATACATCTTCTGATAGTGGGAGTGAGACTGAGTGCGAGGTCGAGAATGAATTACCTTTTAACCAAGCTGAAGATGTTTGTTGTGTAAACGATATTTTAAGCTTTGACAGTTGTGAGCTATGTCACCAATTTCATGCAGACGGAAAATTAGAATGTGGACACACAGTGCCATTCTCCACTGAGAGTGCAAATGCAGCATTAGCCTCCAGAGGCAATTTGGTGTTCCACAATGCACTGGTCAATGAAATACCATGCCAATGTTTACTTGACAGTGGAAGCACTCTTATCGGTCTTAGAAAGGAATTTGTGAATCCAAATGATTATACAGGAGACTCAGTTAAATGCCGAACCTTTTCGGGTAATATCGAAATTTACCCGTTGGCAAGAGCCCGTATAAACACTCCTTTCCTTTCTGGTACCTTTACATGTGCTATTTTAGATAACCCTTGTACTGATTTAATTTTGGGATGCTTACCCCAATTGAAGCATTGCACTAACAAAGAAATAGCTGCATGGGAAAAATTAAATGCAGCAAATGCAACAACCAGAGCAGATACTATTAAACACCAAGACACACTACAGGAGGAAAGACTACTGTTGCTATCACCAACTAGGACGGATGATACCACCAGACAGACCAGCAAAAAGCTGATCCGAGTGTGTCTCCGTATCTAAAACTGTTAAAAGAAAAAGCTAAAGTAACAAAAAACGCATCATTCTTTAGACTTAATAATGGGATTCTTACTCGAAGATATCATCATCATCATCATCATCATCATCATCATCATCATCATCATCATCATCATCATCATCATCATCATCATCATCATCATCATCATCATCATCATCATCATCATCATCATCATCATCATCATCATCATCATCATCATCATCATCATCATCATCATCATCATCATCATCATCATCATCATCATCATCATCATCATCATCATCATCATCATCATCATCATCATCATCATCATCATCATCATCATCATCATCATCATCATCATCATCATCATCATCATCATCAGTTTCATCATTATCTAGTCTTAATCATGCAAAATGTCTTTCAACATTGTTCCCATCCCCCCCCCCCCCACACACACACACAAACACACGCGCGCGCGCGCGCACACACAAATAAAATACAACTTAAAACACGCAAGGAACAAACTAAATAATCATTGAAATATGTACTTTACAAAATAACATCATAACCAAATGAAGAGAATCATATCACCTTGACCTGAAAATATATGCAAGGAACTAATAAAATTAATATAGCTATAACGGATTATTGGCTGAAATAACAATATATTACCACAAATTAGAGGTCCTGGCAGCAAACCCACTGACATAGCCAATGTGGCAAGTCCATAAGAGCTACTCAACTTTTCAACTCCTGACGAAAAAAGAACAACATAAATTACTTTCCTTACAATATAAATTAATAAGTTTAAGTTAATTGCATGTTGCTTACAGTTGTAATCAACATCAACATTTACTGGCTAATTTTTTTCTAGGCAATTTTACATTAAGTAGTTTGTCATTAAGGAGTCCGTCGGGGATGTGTGCTGTCCCCCTATTTGTTTAACCTGTACGGCGAAAATATAATGAGAAATGTAAGAGACGATATAAAAGGGAGCTATATGATGCTCTAAATATCGGTGGTCATGAGATACCAGAGATTCGGTATGCTGATGATACAGTTGCTATCCACAACACAGAATGGTATAGAAAACCTAATAACTTCAGCCCAATTAAATAGTGAAAATCACAACTTATATCTTAACATAGAAAAAGCAAAGATAATGCATACAGATAAAACTACTATGGAGAAAGAAATATATGTTAATGAGAAAAAATTGGAGGTGGTTGAAAATTTTGAATATCTTGGGTCATTGATTACCAACAACGGTGACACAATGAAAGAAATTAAACGGCGACTATCAACTGCTCTTCAAAGACTAAAACAAATGAATAAATTATGGAGTGGGACAGACAGAACTACAAAAATTAGATTTTTAAGAGCATGCATCTTTCCCATTGCAGCATACGCCTGTGAGACCTGGACACTTACTAAACAAGCTGAACGCTTATGGGAATGCCCCGAAAGCTGTGATATCGGTTCCTAAATCAATCAATCAATCAATCATAAACAAGCTGAACAGCGTATAAATGCCTTTGAATATAAATGTTATAGACGAGTTCTAAGAATATTTTGGGTAAAGAAAAGAACAAATGCATCCATACTTCATGAGCTGAATATTGAAGAAGGCTGGCTATTAAAGACGATAAAACAAAGAAAATTTAAATATTTTGGTCACTTGAAACGTCACGAAAGTTTGGAGAGAACCATACAGGAGGGGTATATGCCTGGGAAGAGTGGAAGATGAAGGCCAAAGAGAAGATGGGTGCAAGATGTGGCGGATGATCTCCAGATGGGTGTATCGGACGCGGGACATCTTGCTTATGATCGAGAGGTTTTCCGGAAGGTTGTTATGGGAGCGAGGTTCTGCAAAGGACATGCTACTGAATGAATGGATGAGTTTGTCATTGCTTTCTGAACAGTGAATGCTCATGCATTGCAAAACTCAATGCAACATAATCTGCTCCCAAATCGCCTTTGGCTGACTTTGAACATGATGTGTCGTGATTTGTTAATCTGTGTTCAATAATGTTAGGCAACAGACACTGACAAAGTAATAAGAAGCAGTAATTTTTTGTGGGCAGAGGAAAAAGTGAAAAAACAAAAACAAATTATAAATAATAATCTAAGGAAATGTATCATACAAATTTGCAGACAGAAAAGCTGAGAAAAGAATCAGTAAGATGTTTACTTTTGTGTGTGTAAGCATTTGCAAACTAATTATCTGCTACTGCCATCTGTAATCACTTAATAATTACTTCTGTCTTGCTTTTCAAGTCAGGACCTTTACAGATTCTGCCGCCACACAAATTATTTCCTGTAGTCCTTTTTAATATTTTTTTTTTTTTACCAAAACGGTGTCATTAGTAAATTGTAGTTTGGTTTTATTATTTTCACCAATCACAATCCACACATTTCTAAATAGCTTATTACAAGTTTATTTTACAATGAAAACCATAACAGGACGGTATTCCTTTGATCTGTAGAGCTCAAAAGACAAGAAATGTGCCTATATTTTGAATCAGCTCTTCTTGGTTATGTCTAAGTTGGGTTGCCACCAAATGTGAAATGTCTCTCTGTAGATGTTGTGGTATGTTAAAATGAAATGGTAGATATCCCCAAATCATTGCTGCCGTTTACTAATTGAAAACTACACATGGCTCGTAAGACTACCTAGTACTGGAACAGACACTCTGGTAAGTTTCCACTAAGGTATCAGGTAAGGTTTTATAGTAGAAGGCCAAGAGAGCACAGGAAAGTCACTGCCTCAAATAGGAGAAAATTCACTCTAGTCATCTGAAAACGTGTAGTATACTTGCCACACATCTCTCCTGATCTGTTGTTAAGTAATGTAGTAATATCACACTATTGTTTAACACAATACATACTTACCACTCTGATAAAAATAAAACTAACTCATTGGAATAAGATCATAATCTTATAATGAATAAATGGGGGAGGTGTATTCGCCATGGGCATCATATATAAACTATTAATACAGAAAATATATAATTGTTCATAATTATCCATAACACATTTAACTATCTGTAACGTTCTGTCTCTGTTCATCCGGCTTAATCGGCTAGAGATGACTGTACTCGTGTTTTAGCTAATCTAAGGGCTACTAACAAATGTTCATATTCAGGGGTTCTCGCCTTGTTCGTATTCCCTTTTTTTTTATCTAGTTAACAGTGCATTCCAGTAGAGTCTAAGCTATTGGCCTTTGGTGGTCACAGAGCTTATATGTTGGTCACTTAGCTTCATTCTTGAGTGGCACAAGGCAATTCTGAGTGGAAAATGTTGATTAACTGTCCTCTGCTCTTCAATGCAGTATGAAGGCGAAGACTCTTTTCATTCACTGAGGATTGCACCACTCATACTTTTGAGGTACACCATGTAAACCAATTCACCATTACCCTCATCATCTGTTAACAACACGAATAACAAACATGTACCAATCATCATATAACAATTTAGGGGTTGGGGAAAAGGGGACGTATTACTAAACAGGTGCAGATAAGCCAGACCTTTCATTATTGTGTGTTATCACGCCAATGATTGGATGTGACTAATACCCACATATAAATATCTGATATAGGCATCCCTCTCTCATGTCTGCAAGACATGTCTCTTTTATTCGTGCACTGGTCATCTTACTCAGTCGTACATTTAAATACCTATTATCTAGTTTACTGAGGTGGGTCCTATCAGGACTGATTTCATCACACGGCCGTGGTAAAATTTCCTTTCTTCGGGATAGAGAGCCCCATATATATATAGGGGCGTTCATTTGAAATCCGTTCGTGCCGCACTGCGCTTAATTGCGTACGGTGAACATGATCATGTCATAATCATGTGAGAAGTTCTGACCAATGAATAAAAAGCACCTGCTTATCGTCCCATGAAGCATAGGTTCTGTTTCTGACCGTTGAGACAATGGCCAAGTTGATCCAAAATCCGCCCAAAGAAGCTCAAAGAGCGGTGATTCAGTTTCTTTCATTTGAAGGATGTCGACCAGTGGAAATTCATCGAAGAATGCAGGCAGCGTACGGTAACAAATGTGTGTCGAAGACAACAGTGACAGACTGGGCACGAATGTTTCGGAAAGGACGTCAGTTCACGACAGATTTTCGACGGCCGGGTCAAGCGCATATTGTTGCAGCAGAAAAAAAACCATCGCCAAAATTGATACAGCAGTACAGATGAACCGTTGTCGAAGCATACGTTCGCTAGCGAAAGAATTTGATGTCTCAATTGGGACACTTCAAAAGGTTGTTCGTAAGAAACTGCAATAACGGAAGATGTGTTCGCAGTGGGTACCAGGGATGTTGACCGACCACCAAAAAGAAGAACGCATGGGATGGTGTTTGAACCACTTGCTGCGTTACAGAGTGGAGAGTGATGCACTTCTCTTCCGCATAGTGAGCGCATTTTTGACCATGAAGGGCTATTGTTGGCCGACTGCATTCTCAT
This sequence comes from Cepaea hortensis, assembly GCA_963921405.1. Classification (NCBI taxonomy): domain Eukaryota; kingdom Metazoa; phylum Mollusca; class Gastropoda; order Stylommatophora; family Helicidae; genus Cepaea; species Cepaea hortensis. The sequence goes on along the minus strand of OY992883.1, from coordinate 66,081,163 downwards.
CTTTCATATTACGAGGTATCATTTTGTATGCCAGTTGATTTTCCTGTAACATGCCATTCCATATTTTTTTTTAATGTATTCTTATCTTTCATATTATCATTTTGTATGGGACGCAGAGGTGTTTCCAAGGCACCAGGGCCGGGTTATATACTGGCCAAGACCTATTGACGCGTCCTCGTCGAGCGTCCTGGGCAACAAGTCCCTTCGGGGTCCTGGCTAAAGTCAGTAGGATCGTCGATTCCTCCGAAGTAGGAGAGTGTCTGCCTGTACGGCGAGGAACCACCAGTCTGCACATCAGTAAGACAGACATGGGACAACGGATACTCACGCAAACTTCAGGTCCTGTATGACATCACACTGATGTTGGACAACAGGATGCCTTCATCCGACATACGGGACTTCGCGTTGGAGCTCAAGCCAACGAACACAAGCAAGCAAGCAATCATTTTGTATGCCACTTGATTTTATCATGTATAATATAACATTACTGTGATGTGAGTGAGAGAATTAGAGAGAGAGAGAGAGAGAGAGAGAGAGAGAGAGAGAGAGAGAGAGAGAGAGAGAGAGAGAAACGCTCACGACAATCATCAGTGTCTCAACTATGTGTAAAGTGTGGGAGTTTATTCTTATTAGTTTCAGTGATCATATATGTGTGTAGATGTGAGGATGTTTGTGTGGGTGTGTATGTGAGGGATGTGTGTATGGGTGTAGGTAATGTATGTGTGGAGGGGTTGTGTGTGGGGGATGTGTATGGGTTGATGGGTAATGTGTGGATGGGTGAAGGGATGTGTAGTCTGTGGGGGATGTATGTGTGTGTGTGAAGGATGTTTCTGTGTGTGGGGGATATTTGATTATTGGAAGTATATGGGTGTTGGTGGGTTGGGGTGTGTGGGCAGGGAATGTGTATTTGGGTGGGTGAATGGGTGTGTAGGAGATTGTGTGGGTTGGGGGATGGGTGTTTAATGGGTGTGGGGATGAGTGTGGGTGGGTGTCTGTTAATGGGATATGTCTGTGTGGGTGGGAGTGTGTGAGTGTGGATGGGGTAAATGTGAGTGGGTGGAGGATGTATGTGTGGGTGGTGAGGATGTTTGTAGGTGGGGGATATGTGGGTGGATGGGGAGATGTGTGTGTGTGGGTGAGAGATGTGTGGACGAGGATTGTATGAAGAATGCATGTGGGGGATGTGTGTGTGTGGGGGGAATGTGTTTATGGGTGGAGTTTTGTGTGGGAGGGCAGATGGAGGTGGGGGAGGTGTGGGATGTGCAGGTGGATGACGGATGTATGTGAGGATGGGGGTGTGTGTTTGGCTGGGTGATTGGGGTGTGTGTGGGATGGAGGGTATATGAGAGATGCATGTTTTGATGGGCGGGTGGGTGATGTGTGGGTGTGAGTGGTTGATGGATGAGTGCGTGAGTGGGTGGATGTGTGTGAGAGATGAGTGTATGGTTGGGGGATGTGTGTGTCTGTGGGAAGATGTGTGTGAGCGGCGGATGTGTGTTGGTGGGGTATATGTGGGTAGTTGGGTGTGTGTGGGTGAGAGGTGTGCGTTTTTGGGTGTTTATGGGTGGGGGGGGGGTATGTGTGGGCAGGTGGGGAGATGTGTTTATGGGTGGGGATGTGTGTATAGGTGGAGGATGTGTAGTTGAGAGGTGGCGGATATTGGGTGGGTGAGTGGGTGTAGGTTGGCTGATATGTGTGTGGGTGAGTGGAGAAAATTGTGAGGGTGCAGGATGTATGTATGGATAGGTGCGGGATGTGTGGGTTGACAGGGGGTATGTGTGTGTGGTTTTGTGATGTGTGGTTTGCTGGGTGGTTGCGGGTTTGTGCTTGGGTGGTGGAGAATATGTATGTGGGTGTGTGCGTGTCGGTTATGGGATGGGTGGGGGATGTATGTGTGGGTGGGGAAATGTGTGTGGGTGGGGGAAAGGTGGGTGGGTGGCGGCATGTTTGTTTGCCTGAGTCTGTCTGAGTGCTTGGAGGTATGTGTGGGTGGGTGGGGGTGTGGTGGGGGGGGTGGATGGGTGGGTGGATGAGGGATGAGTGGGTGGCTGCGGGGTGTGAGAGTGGATGGGGGATGTGTCTCACAACATTGCAATATGCACTGTTTATGTTTACAACCTTCATTTGAAAATATTTCCCCCCCCCCCCCTCCCATGTGATTGTACCATGCTTAATATGCATTGTTTATGCTTACAAATCAATTTCACAAGGTTTTTTTCCCCTATGTAAATATAACATGCACATTTGATGAATGAAAGATGAGTGATCGAAAGGGCCGAATGTAAGACGGGCCTGCGTGCCCAATTTGTTACCCTTTTAAAATAAAGTTCGTTCGTTCGTTCGACTTTAAAAAACCTGGTGTCAACACCAACTTTACCCACTACTTGCAAACACTAGACAGGCTGCAAAAAGCCACCAAGAATAAACGACCCGGCATTCTTTCTCGCGATGTGAATTTGTTGCACGATAATGCTCGTCCACATGTAGCAAAGATTGTGCAGGAAGCATTACAAGGAAGAAGTGGGAAATTCTGCAACATCTAGCCTATAGTCCTGATTTGTCACCATGTGATTTTCATTTGTTCTGGCCTCTAAAAAAAAGCTCCCAGGGAGCAACGATTTTACACAGATGCTGACGTAATGAACGCGGTAACACTTGGTTCAGTGAGCAACCAATCCTTTTTTGTGGACGGCATTCACCGCCTACCTAAAAAATGGGATGCTTGCCTGAATGCCTACGGCGACTTATTCTGACCAACCCATGATGCATAGTTCTTTCAAAATGAATGCTTTATTTAATTCTACCACACCTGTTAATGTTTATTTCATGCTTTTGTAATAATGCCAATTCCAATTTCAATTTTCGAAAAAAAAAATATTCCAAATTCGGTCTCGTCCAACCTGCCTGCTCAGCGTCGGTTATTGTTGAGATCCGTGGTTGTGTGGACTGTTAGTCCTAGTTCCTACTGGTTTTATTGGTTCCGCCCTGTTCGTCGGATATATTTATTTTGTGCTATCTGGTTGTTTTCTTTGTCTTGTGTTGGTCCTAATAAAGACCGGTCCTTGGTCGGGCCTACTGAGGCCCGCATTCTTTCGTTTGTTGGCTTCTTTTCTCTATTAGCACTGCTAGTGCTTGTCGCTTCTTGTGTTATTCTCATCTGGGCTGGTCCCGGTCATGTCCAGTCCACATAAGGACTCGATGTAGGCAAAGGCAGAGCATTCAAGTGCAAGTCTCTAGTTTTCCCCCCGGTTAGCGGCCCGAACTCCTTTACGTTTTTTTTTTTTTTTGCGTTTTTTATCATCACGTTGTAATAATGTCATTGGAACGGGTTTATATATATATATATAAATCTCATCTCATAATGTTCCTCTTGTACCTTACGGTGTCGAGGTGAAGTATAAACATCGTGAGAGTGCCCGATTATGGGCTTCGTGTATCGATATTCCCATGGACTCTGTTATTTCCTGCGTCCATCGTTTAGGTGGTCGGCCTCTTCCTCTGCTTCCCTCTAGTCTGTACATCGTTGCTTGCTGTGGAATACTGTTAGTTGGTAACCTACTTGCAAGGCCAAACCATTTGACTTGCTGCCTTCTAATAAAGTCTAGTGCAGCTATAACCCCCACTTTAGTCCTTACTTCTTCATTTCAGATCTTATCTCCTCTTGATACATTAAGTATTCTTCTCAGGAATCTCATTTCTGTTGTTGTGATGTTTCTTTTCTCTTTTTCTGTCGTTGTCCAGGTTTGGCATTGGTAACATCGAGTTGGTAGGAAGATTGTGTTGTAAAGTGCTTCCTTTGGAGTTATTGATACATGCTTGTTCTTTAGTATTGGTGCCATTTGTCCAATGAATTGATTTGCCTTACTACATCTATTTTCGATCTCGTCTTCTTATTTGCCATTTGATGATAATATACTTCCTAGGTACTTGAAACTCTTTACTTGTTTCAAGGGATGTTCGTTTAGGTGAATTGATGTTGCTCTTTCTTCTTTAGTTATAGTCAATACTTCTGTTTTACTTGTGCTAATTTTCATGTTATGTTCCCTACACATTTCGTTTAGACTATTCATGTGGTCTTGTAATTCAGCTTCTGATATTGCTATTACTGCTTGGTCGTCCGCAAACAGGAGTTCTCTTATAGTTAGATTTGCAGATGGTTCTTCTTCTGTGTTCTCGTCATGCAGTGTTCTTTGCGGTCTCTGTTTGGCTTGTTTCTTTACAAATGTTGTATATATATATATATATATATATATATATATATATATATATATATATATATATATATATATATATATATATATATATATATAAAAGAGAATGTTTGTGTCTTTGTATGACCTTTATGCGTTCCCGAACGGTCCATCCGATTGAGATGAAATTTTCTATAGATGTTCTTCTCATTCCCGCGCAGCCAACTGGCATAGATTGTTAGTTTAAAAACACTTACTTACGTAATAAATTAACTTTAATTAAAATATTGCAAGGGACCTTAACTTAAGAAAAGTTATATCAAGGGACATTACTTTTAGTAGCATTGCTATATTATGTAATCTAAATAATTGTTGTATTTATCTTAAGTTTTATAAATTGTTTAAAAAAGTTATCAACATTCACATGAGTTATAAACAAAGTGATAAAAACTTTAAGGCATCTTCAAAGTTTTCATTAAAATAATACATCTATTTTAGATACGTGAAAATGTTCTAACTCATCTTTCTAACTCTCTCTCTCTAACTCATCACATTATATGTTTGACTCTTCTTTATTTCTTTTCGTCATCAAATTAAATGTTTTTTTTCTTCTATGTAATGTAACTTTTTTGTGAGACAAAGTTAATTGCATATCCTTTGCAGTACTCCGCAGTCAACCCACCATTTATTGGCTGTTCGTGATATCTTGGTAAGTTTACTTTCACGTTGCCCTTTTTAGTTTTGAAGATAGATCTCTTCCAATCATATCGTCTACTATCAATCTAACTATCTATTCTTCTATTCTATCTATATTTTTAATTTTCTATTTTAAACAAAGTGATACAAATTTTATAGCATCTTCAAAGTTTTCATAAAAATAATGCATCTATTTTAGAAAGGAGTTGAATTGATGGATGGATGGATGGATGGATGGGTGGATGGGTGGATGGGTGGATGAATGAATGGATGGATGGATAGATGGATGGATGGATGGATGGATTGATAGATAGACGGCCGGGTCGTCAGACAGACAGACAGACAGACAGACAGATAGATAGATAGATAGATAGATAGATATAGATAGATAGATAGATAGATAGATAGATAGATAGATAGATAGATAGATAGATAGATATATAGATAGATAGATAGGCAGGCAGGCAGATGGATGGATGGATGGATGGATGGATAGGTAGGTAGGTAGATTGATGGATGGATGGATGGATGGATGGGTGGATGGATGGATAGGTAGGTACGTAGGTAGGTAGTTAGGTCGGTATGTATGTAGGTAGATAGATAAATAGATAGATAGATAGATAGATAGATAGATAGATAGATAGATAGATAGATAGATAGATCCCCGCAAGGGAAACAGACATGACCAGCCCCTCGTACAGAAGACATAGATGGCGCTGCTCACAGTTTGCTGCCGCCATCACCCGCATCGCTGCCAAACCCCGCTTGGCCTTTGTTATCACCTGGTCTATGTGCACATTATAAGCAAGGCTTCGATCAAACCGTATCCCCAGGTAATTCATTGCCTCCGTTCTTTCCACCGTCTCTGAACACAGCATTACAGTTGGTGTTGGATTGTTGACAATATGATTGTTCAACGAGAACCAAGTCACTGTTGCCTTTGTTGGGTTGACCATTGCCCCAGCTTCATCACACCAAGTACTTATGCGATTGAGTTCGGTTTGTAGTTCCACAGCAACCTCCTCTCTATCCTTACCCTGACGATACACTAAAACATCATCGGCATATGACAATGTCCTGCCAGGTCCAGTGATCTGCTCACTGGTGATTCTCACTGTGTAGGCGTTGAACAGTACCGGAGATAATGGTGATCCCTGTGGTAGGCAGGATATATTGTTGTTGGTTCCGATGTCCAACTGCCACATCTAAAAACTACTTTCCGTTGGAAGAGGGCTGCAGTGATCCAACTAAGGAGGAATGGACTTACGTTTAGTTCAAGAAGCTGAAACATTAAAAAATCCAGTGCTACTCTGTTGTAGCCATTATAATAGATAAGCAAACATCAAATTCTGTTTAAGGATATCGGGCTGTGTCAGACAGAGTTCTATTAGTAAAATTAAACGGAAGACCTTTTAAAATAAATGTCATTCAAGTATATGCCCCAACAAGTGAATGCAGTGCAGAAAGTATAGAGGAATTATATAATGACAGAGAAATGAAAGAGGATACAGACTTGTAGAATGGGCAAAAGAACAAGAAATGGTTGTAGGAAACACATGGTTTAAACAGCATCCTAGAAGATTGTGGACATGGAGGAGTCCAGACAGCAGGATTAAAAACCAGATAGATTACATCCTGATTAGCAGAAGGTTTCGAAATGCGTTAACATTTGTAAAAACAGTTCAAAATGCAGACTGTTACAGCGATCACAGATAAATTACAGGCACATTGAGGGTAAAGTTAAAGAAAGTCAAGTATATAGCGGGAAACCCTAAATATGACTTGTGCAAATTGAAAACTGACAAAGAAATACAAGATAATTTGAACATAGAAGTAAAGAACAAATCTGATTTCTTGTCTGATCTAGATATCTTATTTCAAGATGTAGATGATCAATGGGAAATGCTGAAGAATTCAATCAGTTGTGCAGCAGAAAAAAAAAAAAAAAAAACTTCCAAAATTAAAGAAAGTGGGCCGTAAGACATGGATGACTGAAGACATTTTACAACTAATGGAAACAAGAAGACAGAACAAAAATAATCCTGCCAAATATGAAGAAATTCACAGAAAAGTCCGAAACTTATGTAATAAGGCAAAAGAAACATGGCTTGAGGAAAATTGCAGAGGAATTGAAAACCAACACAACAGTAAAAATGCGAAACTAATGCACACAAGAGTTCAGGAGCTTACTAATCAAAGAGCACGTGCATCAGCAGGCTGCCTACAGACAAAAGATGGAAGAGTCATAATAGAAAAAGATCAGATCTTATATGTATGGTCAGGTTACGTGAAAAACCTTATGACGATAACAGAGACGAACAGTATGATGTTCATAATAATAATGAAGGAACAGCAATTTTGAAGATGGAGGTTCAGAATGCTCTTAACTATATGATATCTGGCAAGACCCCCGGTTCAGACAGCGTCACAACAGAAATGATTAATGCTTTAGAAGAATATGGAATAGATAAAGTTACCAGTCTTCTTAATACAATATATGATACTGGAAATATACCTCATGAATTATGTAATTCTGTATTTATTGTAATCCCAAAGAAATCAATAGCCTTGGAATGTGATCAACATCGAATAATTAGTACAATGAGTCACATCACGAATATTTTTCTAAGAATTATCATGCAAAGAGTTAGGAGGAAAATACAACCTGAAATAGGAGAAGAACAATGTGGGTTTGTAGAAGGCAAGGGTACAGTAAATGCTGTGTATATACTGACAACTGCCATATGACAGGCACGCCAGAAGAAGATGTAAGGAAAAGAAGAAAGGGATTTTCCAAAATGATGCACCAAAGTTGACGATGCACAGGAGAAACCAAGGGAGACACGAGACGTCATATGACAACAAAGAGTCAGACGTTGTGAGGCTGTGCTACAAAACGGTTGTGTTTTTCTAGAGCCCGTGTCAATTGAAGATCTGGACGTGATGATTATGAGGATCGGCAAGTAAACAACAGGAGGAGGAATTTATTGACAAGGAAGCAATCAATGGAAAGACCGGGAGCACAAAACCTAGGCGATTCCTGAATTCGGAACTGTGAAATAGATAACTAAGCTTCAAGGTGAACAGGATAGAATAAGGAGGTTATTCGTAGACATTAGATAGACGCCGACCCTGCGTTAGGGGCAGTTTATAGTCTAGAAGAGCTAAAGCCTATTGTTATTCAGCGCATAATTAAATGTGTGTAAACGTTCGCTGGATTGCGTCAGTTTCTTTCACATTTTCCCGAAGTTCAGGTGAGAATTTTCTTGTTTTCAGTTAGCGAGTTGAAGAAGCCTTTGATGGTAGATTTCATGTTGAGTATTACTGGAGTAACGTCAAGGCAAGAACCGTAATCGAACGTTCTATAGAAGTAAACAAAGATCTACACCTTTGCTTTATTGACTACACAAAAGCTTTTGATTAAGTGAGACATGTCGACATGATAAGGATGCTTGATGATCTACAAATTGATGGAAAAGACCTTAGCTTGTAAGAAATATATATTGGAAACAATAAGCTGCCATAAGAGTTGATAATGAAGTAGGCCAATATCAGAATATTAAGAGATGTGTGAGACAGGGATGTGTAATGTCACCAGATCTGTTTTCCCTGTGCAGTGAAAGTATTTTCATAAATATTGAAGATATGGAAGGAATCAACATTGAGGGATGATGCGTCACTAACATTATATATGCAGATGATACAGTCTTGATTGCAGACAATGAGCAGGACCTGCAACATTTAGTGGATGCGGTTGTTACACATAGTGAAACAACTAGGGGTAGAATTAAATTATAAAAATACACAGATTATAGTCGTCACTAGGAAGAACGAAATACCACAATATACTATACAAGTAAATGGGAATATTCTTCAACAAGTGAATAGATTACAATTATCTCGGACCAGTAATAACATCTGATGGGAGATGCCCTAAAGAGATTAGATCAAGAATCGCCATAGCAAAAGTAGCCTTTAGCACGATGAAAAACATACTGACCCATAAAAAGATGTCAACTGAAACGAGAAAAAGAGTGTTGAGGTGCTACATAGAACCTATACTTTTATATGGATGTGAAGCTTGGACAATGAGGAGTCAAGTTGAAAAACATCTGAAGGTTGTGGAAATGTGGTTTCTGAGGAAAATGCAAAGGGTACCATGGACAGACAGAAATACCAATGAACAAGTCCTTCAAGAAACAAATGAAGATCGTAAACTGATTAGAGACATTAGACGTAGACAGTCAAACTTTTTTGGGCATGTTATGAGAAGAAATGAATTGGAGAACATGGTGACAACTGGTAAGATCGAAGGGCACAGACCAAGGGGAAGACCTAGAAGCAAACACCTGGACGGCTTGGCCACGTGGCATGGTCGAGACAGAAACACGGAGCTGATCCGCGACTCTGGTGATCGAGTGGGATGGCGAAACATGACCGCCCACGCTTACCCGCATGGATAACATGATGGATGGATGGCACACACACACACACACACACACACACACACACATATATATATATATATATATATATATATATATATATATATATACACACACACACATACACACGCACATGCACACATACACACATATATATATATACACACACATATATACATATATGTACATGTCTACGTATACATACATCATACATCCAGACATGTATACTTATGTATTTGCGCATACACACAGAACAGCATATCCAGTATGTTTGTTATCGTGTACGGGGGATTATGTGGTCCTAGAGGAATCGTGAAATCCTTCTGGGGTGCACACTATATTGCGTACGAAACCTGAGCCAAAGAGTGGCACTACGAGGTGCCACTGGTAACTACGTACTGATTCGGTCACCAAGAGAGACAGGGTAGAAGACAACTTTAGTAGAGAAAGAAATTATAGTTGGAGATACGGAGAGGGTGACAACTGGGAGGGTGTGGAAGCAAGGGAGGGGAGGGGAAATCTCTATGATTAGATGAAACTATACTGGGTATTGAGGCCGTGTTGTGTTAGGCACCCCATAGAGAATATGAGCCGGTTTTCTATACTTTTGCGATGTTTAGCACTGGACGAACAAGACTGGATAGCAGTTACCTGGACATCAGAAGCACCGTGGTGAAATTGGTGGCGACAGGCATATGATAGCATAAATTATGTTACGACTGGTGCAAGAAAATTCTTCATTGATGTGAAAACTGCTTTTAGGGAATAGCACCACTGGGGTGGGTAACACATATGGGCAAGTCTTGCAACGAAGTCTTAGCCAAGCCTTAGTACCTAATTGTGATGGTGGAGGTGGAGATCCCTGTACCCTATTGTGGGCGCGTGCATCTTTGAGGTTACGGTCACGTCTGTAGGCCACTGGTGGTTTCTCTGAAAAAAATGACGTTAGTAGTAGGATCAGCTTGAATGATAGACAGATATTGAAAGAGGATATTTTTGACTGAAATACTGTGCGGATGGTAGGTAAGAGAGAGTACCAGTCGAAGGTATTGTGGTTTAGGCTCGGAGGTGAGAGCTTCTGCGTGGCTGACAGGTAGAGCACGGCGGAAAGCTGACGATAGGACATGAACAACGATGACTTTCGGGAATACACATTATTAGATTCTTAGATAAGTAGTAACACGTTTTTCTCATATTTTCATTTTTACTCCATTGCTCTCATATTTTCATCATTTCATTCTTCTCATCCCATCGTTACGCCTTAATGTAGCCACAGGAGGGTCTTCTTGACTATATATTGTATTTTGTGTATGTATTTGTTTGCTGATGAAGGCTAGTCGCCGCAACGCCCTGTATGTGTCGTAATTCTGTTATGTAAAGCTGCATTATTTTGTGTTATTTTATATTGTAGAAATCCTTTCCGTGGTAGCATTGATTACCATGTTTCCACTGAATGGTAGACTTAATGGTGGCCCATATCTAGAATTTGAGCTCTGTAATATGATGTAACAATGTGTTGCGCATACCCCTGTCCTTCTTTCCCGGATGAATGTGCTTTAGGCAGTTTGTTGAAACATGACGCTAAGGTGATATCTGCTGCCTGAGCTTTTTTCAACTCCTCTGGTTAAGAATTTGTTGGAGTTTTTAACGCAGGAGTTTTCCTTGCTTGGTGTCTAATCGTCATGGCTGCAACTGCCACAGGCTGTATCGGGTCTCCTAAAAATACGTGCCGACATTCCAACATCACAAGGTAAATGGGGTTATTTAAGGCGGCTGCTCTTATTTCGCCAGTCTCATAACGTGAAATTATGTTTACTTTTGCCACTGGTAATGACATGGGGACTGAGATCTTTAAAGGCCCCTGGATTTTAATTGTTTTCTCAGTGACTTGATCAAGATTCACCGGTGAGGTTGCAACAATTGCATCAAATTGTAGATCAGCGTCATATAGACACGTGGTGGAGAATCCGTTAAGTGTAACTGATTCTACTACAGGAAGTCTTGTAATTGTGTTTTTATTCTCATTCTTATATGGATGGGCATCCGTTCTCACCTTCTTTGCTTCATTTTCTGCCATGCATGTAGCAGTATGAGGAGGGGACGTACGCCGGCAATATTTGGTGTGGTGTCCCGTATCCTGCACTTGAAACAGTACAGTTTCCCTTCACTCAATGCATGCTGGTTTCTGTTTTGTGAGGTGGTCTTTACCTTTTCATTGTGCTTACTGTAACTGTAAGAATTCTGTGCCTTTGGCTTGTGAGAATTGTCATGTGATGGAGTAAATGTCGTCCGACGATTACCCCAGATTCCTTCTGTGACTTTTCGAATCTCTCGGCCATAGTGATAACAGCTTCCAGTTCTTCAGCTCCATGCTGAGTAAGGAATGCTTTCATGTCAGCTGACATTTTGATCCCTCAGCTGATAAATGCTAATCATTTCCGGCAAACCTTCATACGTTTTCTCAAATTTGCATAATGTGTCCCAATTGTGTTAATATGTCTTCAATCTGTTTATAAATTGTGCGAAGTTTTCTCCTGGCTCCTTCCGAGAAAGTTAAACTTTCTTTTTATAGCTTTCTGAATCAACTTCAAATCTTGCGAGTAGTGCCTGTTTGAGTACTTAATAATTGTCATGTTCTTCAGGGCGTAGTCCTGAGAACACCTCATAAGCAATGTCTCGCAATCCTGGAGATAACTTTATACTTATTTGCTATCTTCCAATCCGCATATCGAACATATCGTCTCGTATTTGTGAAGATAGTTTTTAATCGAGTCACTGTGTTCGAAAATAATTCTAGCGGAAAAGCCATGGCACCTGTTTGAAGAGAAGATGTTTCTGTATTTGCTTCTGCTATCGGGCTGGCATTGGAGTTTGAAGACAGTGGACTGATTACTGATTCTATTCTGTTAAATTCAAGTTCATGTTCCAATTTCCTCAGCACAATAGCGTGCTGGCCATCTTTCTCTTTGTTGCCTATTTCAGCCTGTAGCTTTTTCTCTGAGAGTTCCTTGTCCATTTTCAAATTTGCATATCTTTCAAATTCATCTGATACATATTTCGCTAACTCTGTGTTGGTAAGACCACATTGTGAACCTATATCTAGGAACTGGGCTCTTAAGTTTAGCTTCTCTGAAATTCTTTAATATTTCCTCTGGTAACAGCAGGTGTGATCTGCTTATATGTAAACCCACAGATAAATGCTACAGAGACTGAGCAGGCAAGAAGATTAGCAAGCTAATTAAACTAACACTTGATTACACAAGTGGATAGTAGTAAGCACATGCAAAGTATATTTCCAATGGTCAATAGCAGATTCACAAAAATAACCTCTATTAAACTGTTCTAGGGGTGGGGTTGTACTTGCAAATATACAAATGTACAACTATAATATCCCAGACCGTGCACCCAATTGTGGTATATTAAATTGAAATGGGAGATAAATATCCCCAAATTGTCGTTGCCATCTACTAATTGAAAACCAGAAATGGCTCGTAAGAATCCCTAGTTCTGGGACAGACACTTTCGTAAGTTTCTACTAAGGTATCAGGTATAATCTTATAGTAGAAGGCCAAGAGAGCACAGAAAAGTCACTGTCCTCAGAGAGGAGAAAGATAACTCTAGTAATCTGAAGACGAGTACTATACCTGCCACACAGCTCTCATAATCTGTTGTTAAGTAATGTAGTAATATCACGCTATTGTTTAACACAATGCATACACAGCATTCTGATAAAAATAAAACTAACTCATTGGAATAAGATCATAATCTTATAATGAATAAATGGGGAGGTGTATGCACCATGGACATCCAATATACACAACTATTAATACACAAAACATATCATCGTTCACAACTATCCATAACAGATTTTAACTATCTATAACGTTCTGTCTCTGTTCATCATGTAAAATAATTGATTGATTGATCTATAGTATGTTCCGAATTGAATGCCTTCATTGACGATCAATTATTTTGAAAACTGTCTGTTGCATCGTTATGAAATTTTTCCAGCCGTCTTATATTTACCCCCACCCAAGGAATATGTCTTTGATAGTTCCAAAAACAACTTAAATCATCAAAAGCGGCGACATTCCTTTGATGTTTTGCTGAACAACTAGTGATTTCTCGCTAACGAAGTTATGTTTACAGTAATTGGAGACCTGCCAATTCAGATGAACACAAAGGCGTATCCGGATTCGTATGGGAGTGGGTGCAATGAAAGAAGTAGCTTACAGGGTCGGCTGCATTGCACCGAGTTGTTATCCCATATGGCTCAGTTTCTTTCCGCAGCGCGGAAAGCGTCGCACAAAGCACGAACTCCATAGCTCCAGCGACGACCCTCGGGAGTCTCCGAAAAAAAAATGCACTCGTGAAATGAAGGACGCGGCCCGGAATCGAACATACAACCTTCGGAGCCCGAGTCAGACGGCTTGACCACTTCACCACGGAGAATCCCGAGAGGGGTGCAATGTGTAATATTAGTAAAGACAGAGAATTTACAGAGGCACGGGGTAAATAATTTGTAAATTAACAGGAAAGTAGAAGGAATATATTTCTTACCTTATTTTTCATTTCCTTCTTGTTTCTTCATTACAGCATCAGCTGTAATGTTTAGGGCCTGCAATTCGTCTGAATAGTTGGAGCAAAATATCCCAGTAAGTGTGTACGTAGATCAAGGTCTGCGATCTGCTCAGACCTTAATCTGTGTCGGACGATTCCAGTAGGTTGATGATTGCTCTCGGTTGATAGAATTCAATCCATCCTTTCTCCAATAGTCCTCTTCCTCTTTCAACACATGGTCCTGACGTTTTTTCCAGTAACTTTTATCAATATTTAATAGCGCGGACAGACAGACAGACAGACAGACAGACAGAAAGGTAGGTAGGTAGGTAGGCAGAAAGGTAGGTGGAAGGGTGGGTGGTTGGATGGCTGGCTGGCTGGCTGGCTGGCTGACTGGGTGGGTGGGTCGGTCGGTCGGTCTGTGGGTCTGAGGGTCGGTCGATCGGTGGGTCGGTGGGTCGGTCGGTAGTCGGTCGGTGGATGGGTGGGTGGCACGGCAGGCAGGCAAACAGACAGACAGACAGATAGATAGATAGGTAGGTAGGTAGATAGATAGATAGATAGATAGATAGATAGATAGATAGATAGATAGATAGATAGATAGATAGATCTCCGCCAGGAGCTGGGCCGAGCCAGCTAGTTTATTTATTTAATCACGTTTCATGAAAGAACCCACAGTTTGACGACACCTCTGAACTATCCCATATAAATTCCCTCACTCTCCCAAAACGAAAACCGCCAGACAAAATTCAAAAAGAGCGGGTGTGTGTCTTGCTGAAGCTGTAATACTCTTAAAATGATGGAATGAATGCGGGAGCCATAAATTATATACCGCATATAAACAAACATTGAAATCTGCTGTACAATCTCCAGAACAAAATTTCTTTGTTGGGTGGACATAATGTTAAGGTTACATGCTAAATCTCATCATTTTCCCTCAATTGGTTACTGAGATATTGAATTTTATATTGTGGCCAAAAAAAAAAAAAAAAAAAAAAAAAAAAAAAAAAAAAAAAAAAAAAAACTATAGGAACCGACATCACAGTATTCGGGGCATTTCCATAAGAGCTCCGTCCCCATCCCCAGAAGCCAGTGAAGAGTTCCAACACCAATAGTACCAGTAGCAATCTGATTATATGTCCGTTTCGCCTTTCCTCTGAGCGTCGAGCGTCGACCAGATCTCCTCGTCACTCTTCGCTGCCTCATTCTTACCAGACCATGATGATCCATTTGCTCCTCCAAGGTGTACAAAAGCTCCCACCAGGCCTCAACCACGTCTGCCTTGTCATGCATCAATACTCCACCATGTTTCACAGAGCCAGCCAATCTGGCCGCCCGTTCATTCCCCAGCACACCAGCATGCCCCGGAGAAAAGATCCAGGTGATGCTTGCCACCCGTGACCTCCGAAGCGATTCAAGCCACTTTGCACAAATCATGCCTGCCCTCACCTTCCTTAGCATGCCTTCCGAGTCAGTTACAATCACGATGTGTGTGTATCGTATTCTCGATCCAGCGGAATCATGTAAATCATGTAAAATATCATGTCATCATGTAAAATTTCGGCTTAATCCGCTAGAGATGACTGTAATCGTGTTTGTAGCTAATCTAAGGGCTGCTAACAAATGTTCATATTCAGGGGTTCATTCTTATTCGTATTCCCTGTTTTATCTAGTTAACTGTGGATGCCAGTAGGGTCTAAGCGATTTGCCGTTAGTGGTCACTGAGGTTATATGTTGATCACATTGCTTCATTCTTGGTTGGCATTGGGCAATTCTGAGTCGAAAATGTTGATGAACTCTCTTTAATGCAGTATGAAGGCGAAGACTCTTTTCGTCCAATGAGGATTGCACCACTCATGCTTTTGAGGTACACCCTTCAGACCTCTAGAGCACTTCCCCATCATCTGTTAACAACACGAACAACAAGCATGTACCCATCCTCATTAAAAAGTTAGGGGCTGGGAAAGGGGGGACGTATTACTACACATGTGCAGGTTAGCCAGATCTTCTTATGTTGTGTGTTATCACTCCAATGATTGGAGGTGACTAATACCCACACATAAATATCTGATATAGGCATCCCTCTCCCGATCTGCCCACCGTTGGTATCCACCTAAAAACTATTCCAGAGCGAACTCCATTGAAAGATGAACATAGACTATCACTACAAATCCAGACACAAGTGAGAGGAATATTTGACAAGGAAGAACAGAACAGTGTACAACGCAGAACAGCCACTCTTAGCTTCCTTGATGAAGAATACCCACAGGACCTCTGGATCCGAGTTTACACAGATGGGTCAGCACAAAATGCTGTTCGAAATGGAGGAGCGGGAGTGTACATTGAATACACAAATAATACTAGGGACACAACAAGAGTACCAACAGGAAAGTACTGCCATAACTATGATGCTGAAATTGAGGCAATCAAGATAGCAACAGAGAAATTATTAAATACCAACCATAGTATACAACCTGTGATGCTATTGACAGATGCAAAATCAGTACTCGAGGCGCTCCTGTCTGGGAAATTGCCAGTAGTAAGGACACTACTTTCTGAACTTAGCAGTCAGTATAAGGTCACCATACAGTGGATACAATCCCATTGTGGAATACCCGGAAACGACAGAGCTGATCGATTGGCTAAGGAAGGAGCAAATGATGAACAGCCTGATATGCCCGATACATACCACCAAAAGAAAAGAATGATCAAATCAGTCAGAAAGCAAACAAAAGCTGCTCAAGATGACTATCTAATTATGGACAGACCAGAACAAGTAATTATTCTGTTCCTCCGAACAGGACACAATAGATTACGCACACATGTATACACAATTTAAGATTGGTGAATCAGCCATTGCACGTGTGGATTGGCGTCACAGACAGCAAAGCACATACTCTAAGACAACCCAAATTACAACATATCTAGGCAAACCTTCTGGCCTAAATGGATAACATTGGAAAATAAACTCTATGGACCACTGAGTGAACTAAAAACGACAGTTAAATTCATACAAGTGACAACTTTGCACGTATAGACATATTTCAAGCAAACGCAAGAAGAAGATGTCTGCAAGACATGTCTCATTTTATTCGTGCACTGAGCATCTCACTCAGTCGTACATTTAAATACCTATTTCCTAGTTTACTGAATCGGGTCCTTTCAGGACTGATATCATCACACGGTCGTGGATAATATATCCTTTCTTTAGGGTAGAGGGCCGCATAAAATCATCACGTGTTTCCCATACACATAAGTAATTATATATATATATATATATATATATATATATATATATATATATATATATATATATATATATATATATATATATGTGTGTGTGTGTGTGTGTATAGTATATATCATCAAGTGCCGTGCCGACTTGCGTAGGGGTTCACGACTCTCCACAGATCTGGGTCTTTGGTTTTCTGGATCAACTATGCGGTTGATATTCCTCCATGCCACCGTCGCGATCCATCAAGCATCATTTCTCATGTTCTGCCTCTGCCTGTCTTCCCCTCGATCTTTCCAGTTGTCACGATGTTCTCCAGCGCCTCTCTTCTCACCACATAACCCCAAAAAAAGCTGTTTGTCTCTTTCGTATTGTTGTATATAATCTTCTAGTTTCGTTAGCCACTTTAAAGCATTTGTTGGTAGTTACTTTGGCAGTCCAAGGAATTCGTAACATTCGTCTAAGGAACCACATCTCTGTTGCTTCCAATCTCTTCCTAATTTGGGTATTTATATTCCAAGATTCACAGCCATACAGCAAAACAGGTTCTATATAGCCCTTCAGCACTCTCTTACATTCAATGATAGTGACTTATTGCATAATATATTCTTCATTTTCTGAAATGCTGCCTTTGCTTGCCATATTCTGCTCTTGATCTCTGTTGTGCATCTTCAATCTGATGTTATAAATGTCCCTAGATATTTAAAACTATCCTCTTTGTGAAGAATTTTCACTTCTATCTCTATGTTTCATTTGCGTGTCACCTGTTTCTTTGATATCACAATTGTTACTGTTTTCTTGATATTTAAGGAGAGTACTTTCTTTGCACTCTCTGTTACTACAATGTCCAACAATTGCTGTAGATCTGTTGCAGCATCCGCTATCAATACTGTGTCATCTGCATAGCGTGTATTATTTATTTTATAACCTCCAAATAATATTCCTGGCTTTACTTTGATCTGTCTCATTATTACTTCGCTATAGAGGGAGAAGAGATCCGGTGACAAAACACATCCCTGTCTTACTCCCAACTATATGTGTTCATAATTTCCTTTTTTATTTCCCATTGTAATTGCTGCTGTTTGGTTCCAGTAAATATTGTTTATTATTACGAGATCTTTCCCATCAATGTTAACATCTGCCAACATTTTAATCAGTTCATCATGTTTTACTGTATCAAATGCCTTGTATAATCTATGAAGCACAAATATATGTCTTTCTTTGTCTCTACTGATCTTTGTAATAGTGTTCGCAATGTGTATATTGCATTGTTTGTACCTTTTCCTTCCACAAACAAATCCATATTGTTCTTCACTAATTTCCATTTTGATTCTTCCTTGTTCTTCTCATTATAATTCTGAGTAGAAGCTTAGTGACATAATTTATGAGGTTAATCGTACAAAAATCTTCGCATTCAATTGCTCCTGGTCTTTTTTGATAAAGCTATAAATACAGATTTCAACATGTCGTTTGGTATAAATCCACTGCTATAAATATCATTAACCATTTTGGTTAATAGATCTACTCCAAATTCCCCCATCACACACACACACACACACGCACGCACACACGCACGCACGCACGCACGCACGCACGCACACACACACACACACACACACACACACACACACATAATCATGCATATTAATATGGGAAAGGATATACTGAAGTGATATGTTGATATCACAATTATTATATCTGACATAAAATCTACTGTCCGTAAACCAAGATATATTACTTATAGATTTGCCTAGCAGAAGATTATATCATTAAATGTAGCATAAGTAAAGAAAGTCACTGAATTAATGAGAATTGTAACTTTCAGTAAGTGCGTGTAATGAGCAAAGAAAGATAATCCAGTGATATTTTATTAACCAAGGGAAATAATTGTTATATATATATCTTCAGAATATGCCATTTCGTTAGACTAAAGTCACCAACCCCATTCCAACATAAAGAGATATACTGAACTGGAGGGTTCGAAACCTCTTCGAGATAGTGCTATTACTACAGGCGGTGTTATTATAAGTACTCTCTTACTATCTGTTTCCCGGGATACAGAATTTCTCTTATTTAATCCACTGAATCACACCACAACCTTGTCTGTTGAAGACTACATCTTAAAGTGTCATTGGAAACATTCTGGCCTAGTCATTTAACAACGTCGGGCGATTTCCCCCTAGGGAGAAAATTACATTCTCCACCTAAACTTTAGGGGTAATTGATTGATTGATTGATTGATTTAGGAACCGACATCACAGTATTCGGGGCATTTTCATAAGCGCTCCGTCCCCATCCTCAGAAGCCCCAATAGTACCAGTAGCAATCTGATTATATGTGCGTCTCGCCTTTCCTCTAAGCGTCGAGCATCAGCCAGATCCCCACGTCACTCCACGCTGTCGCATTATTGCCAGACCATAGTGATCCATTTTCTCCCCCGAGGTGTACACGTGCTCCCACAAGGCCACAACCACGTCTGCCTTATCATGCATCAATACTCCATCAAGTTTTGCAGAGCCAGCCAATCTGTCTGCCTGTTCATTCCCCAACACACAAGCATGCCCCTGAGAAAAGATCCAGACGATGCTTGCCACCCGTGACTTCCGAAGCGAAGCAAGCCATTCGGCACGAAGCATGCCTGTCCTCACCCTACTCAGCATGATTTTTGAGTCAGTTACAATCACGATGTGTGTGTGTATCTTACTCTCCATCCAGCGGAAAGCTGCACTGACTGCCTCCACCTCCATTCGTAAGCTAGATGTTGTGGTATCATATGCCAGGCTCTTCTGCACCAAACGTCGACCATTATCCTTTGCCAAGAACCCCCAGGTACTTCTACTACCTCTCAACACCGAACCATCTGTGTAGATAATCATATCACCAGGGCGAGCATTATCCTGAATTAGTTGCTGGATTTCCACTTCCGTGGCCCCTGCTGGCCACTCCCTGCACTCCCGGCTCAATGTGATTATAACTCTGCACATGTCTAACTGCTCCGCTGGCACTCTGATCCACTCCTCTCCTCGCCTAATGTTCTCCAAGGGGCACACCTGTTTGATCGTATCCTCCGCCTGAGCCATCCATGATTTCCCTCTTATCAGTCGCTGGCCCTTAACTGCGTCCAGCGCCTCATGCAACGGGTAAAATAAACAGATTCTTGCACGGTGATGTTTAGTTTACCAATTATCTGTTGTTTAGTATATCTTAATTAAAACATGGTGTTAGTTGTCGCTCCGTCTACGAGACTGGCGCAGTTTGTCCTGATTGCATTGGTAAATCAACAGGTTTTGAGCGTTGGATGGACACACATAATATCGGTGTCTGAGAATGTGCGTATTAATTCTCAAGCTGTGTTTTGAAAATTCACTTTTGGTGGTGCAATGCAAATGTCACAGATGTGCAAGTTCAAGTGCTGGTATTGTAGACTGTTGGTTTCTTACCTTGAAGAGGGGAAGGGGAGTTCAGCAACACAGTCTCCATGGGTACTGGGTGGGAGGAACCAACCTCACGTTGACAGATGCAAGCCCTTTTCGGGGCTTAAGTGACCTGTATGCCATTGTATCAGGCTTCAGAGTTAAACTCACAATCATCCAGTTGATTCACAGCCAGTCAACCACAGCTGCTTTTTGTTGCTAACATATTTTCTTCATTATTCTGAGATCATTGCCATCAATGTAGCATATTTATAACTATTCTTATGTTTCACTGTCAAACGTGTATGTGTAGTTTATGAAACATATATCTCCCTCAGCAGAAGCTGTAGTGTGTGGATAACTACCCCATCACATGCTGGCTTGACTTACACTTAATACATTCAAACAATCAGCATTTAGCGTTAGTTCCAACTTCTATTTTAAGTTCTTTTAATCTGGGCGTGACATCTCTTTGCATCATGTATCATTACACAGAAGTCTTTCCTCGATCATTTACATGTTTAACATTATAAGATTATTCTGTAAAGACATTCTAGAATAATATCATGACAATGTACATGGTACTGATTTTGTTTTTGTGTCTACAAATACATCATGTTCACTAATTTCTGTGTTAATGTTGTCATAGTGATACTCAGCAACAGCATTGTAAGCCTCATAAAATAGTGTTACCAAATATTATAGCATGTAGTTTCTTTGTCCAACGCCAAAAATAAACATATATGAAGTTTAGTAGGTCACAAGAAACGCAAAAATAAACCAGGGTAGGTTATACGCTGCAGAATAACAAACAATAAGTAGCAATGTGTATTCGTTATTTCTCTGCAGTATCTTAGCCTATGCTATTTGTCACATTTTATATTTACATATTCTTCTGTGGTCACTACTGGGATGTACTCGCTGTTTTAGATATCGTTGGCAAATTGCTATTCATATCCAAAATCTCCCAAGACTTTAATTTCTTTTAATGTAATGCTGTCTGAGCCAACCTTTCTGCGTGTAATGCAGTGTATCTAGACTTATAAAGTTTCTTATTTTTCTTCATTTGCACTCCATAATAATAGAACAGCTTCTTCAACCGTTTTGATTATATTTACACTGACGAGGTGACGCCTAGATCGCTATGAGAACATCAGGCTAACTATGGTAGTGCTGAAGCAAAATATTCTTATCTAAGCATAGCGTTATAATTGCAAATGATGACGTTTTTAGACGCCGCTGATAATGTCTGCAGTTAAAAAACGCTGTAGTGTTAGGTATGGTATTTATTACCAAGTCATATATTAAAGTTGACGTGGTATTTTGCTCTTTTCAGTCTTCGATACCTTTTCTTGTCCTATAAAGTTAGTTTGACTGGGGACATAATTTTAACTCAACCACCAAGTCCTTGGGTAATAAGTGATACGCTTTTAGTACTACAGTAGCGGATGCTGAAAAATAAATTCCGCCCGTTTCAAAAACGAATAAGCGCAGGAGAAAGCAGACGTATGCATGCATTCTAGCTACCACATCAGACACTGATAGTGCCTTATAAAGAAACGCGTGTAAGGTTACAGAGAATCTTATTCACCATGTAGTGGAGAGTGAACGCAGAATGCGGAGGAGAATCGAGTATCTGTTTGTATCTCGACTCCCATACCGAAACAGTAGGACTAAGTTCAGCTATATCCCTAAACACGAGTGTTCTTCACCTTCTGTCTTTTGTCTCCCAAATAAATCCCAGTCTTTCCTACTTCTATGGGGGTTACCCCTTTCGACATCCTTCTTACGAGCCACAATTTATATAAATTGTCGGCTAACTCTTGAGTAGGATTTTCTGCCTATTACCGGAAGGCCCCGAATAACCGCGGGGTTACGTTCTTGGAAAACGCGATTTTAAGTGAAACGACGTATAGCGAAACACTATACAGGTGTATACACAGGTGACGACGTTATGGCGGAACGTAGCGACGTAATGGCGGAACGTAGCGACGTAAAGTGAAGTTATGTCAATAGTGCTCAAACATGGCGGTAAGGCATTGAAACGTTACGGTCTCTGGAGTGTTTATCCTTGTGGCTACGGTTTGCATTCACATTTAACTCATGTTGGACTGGTTCCGTCGCCCTGGGTGAATGCGTGGCGCGAGACTGTGAGCTGTGAAATTCGTGTGAAATGCTTTTACATCTGCCCTCTGTTGTTTGTACAGTTAACTGCATATTCGGAACAATGGCTACCGGGTGTTGCTGAATTGACTAGTTTACGTTTTCGGTTCACGAGTGCATTTTTCAGGAGACTCTAGAGAGTCATCGCTGGAGCTACGGAGTTCTTGCTTTGTTCGGCGGGTCACCTTGCGAATAGCGGCCGAGCCATGTGGGATAAAACCTGGGTCAATGAAGTCTTTATGGTAACTGCAAATTCCATCGACGATGAACTGTATTTTTCGTGGAGGACTTTTGTGTTGGCATTCTGGCGGCGGCATTATGCACAGTGTACCTGTCCGGGCTGTTGGCTTGCCGAGACTCCTGTCTGTTCCACTTTTCACACTGGACAGTGAGGAGCATTTTGTGTCATATTCACTGGCAAGGAACGGAGCATAATGGGGAGAACCCGTTGCCGTGAAGTTGGAACCGCGACTAACTAACTAACCGACCAACCAACCAACCAACCAACCAACCAACCAACCAACCAACCAGCCAACGAACAAACGAACGAAGGACCGAAGGAACGAGCGAACAAACGAACGAATGAACGAACGAATGAACGAACGAACGAAACTAACTAACTAACTAACTTACTAACTAACTAACTAACTAACTAACTAACTAACTAACTAACAAACTAACTAACTAACTAACTAACTAACTAACTAACTAACTAACTAACTAACTAACTTACTTACTAACTAGCTAGCTAGCTAGCTAACTAACTAACTAACTAACTTACTAGCTAACTAACTAACTAACTAACTAACTAGCTAACTAACTAACTAACTAACTGATAGTGATGTTATAGCAAAACGACGTAAACCGACGCGACGTATAGCGGGGCCTTCCAGTGTAGTTAGCCTAGCGACCAGTGACAAATGTCATTTACAAATTGGTATTCTTACCCATAATTCAATTTTATTTAGTGTAACTGTGTCTGAGCCAACACTTCTTCGTGTAATGCAGAGTATCCTCTACGTATATAGCTCTTAATGTTTTTTTTTTTTTCATTTGTACTCAGGCCATGTTAATTAGACATATTCTTTAGTCATTTTGATTTTGTTTAATATTTCTTTTACAGAGTATCACATCGTCTGTTATCTTGTTGTTTCTATTCTTGTTATTTCTTCTTCTTCTTTCGTTCGCTTGACATATGTCTATATCTGCAATGTTGTCTCTTGTATGAATTTAACTGTGCTTGTTATTTCAATTATCAGCAGAACTTCATTTGTCACAATTTTTTATTGTGTAAATCTTTTAACAGAGAGTACATCATCACCTACACAAGCTGATTTGGTTTATAATGATTATCACCTGGCATGACGTCTCCAATAACAACTGAATAAGTAATCTCAGAATGTTCCATATTATTAATTAGGAATATCTTGGAATCAAAACAAGCCGTCCGGGCGATGAGGACAGTGCTATTGATCTGGCGCTAGTTTCACCTTCACTCACTACAGTGTGTAGATGGGGTGTCCTAGGACACCATGGCAGCGACCACCACCCTTGCAGCATACTGGTGGAGAAAGGCAGAACCAGGCAGCACAAGCTAAAGGTAAAGACTTTCCAGTATGACAGTACAGGGCAAGATGTGGTGAGTAAAATAAGACGTGACAAGCGCAGAACGTTTCAGAGCAGGAAAAAAAGCTGGGAGCAGCCACCGTGGTGGAGTTTCGAGGTGGAGAAGGCTTGGGTGGATAAGCGCAGTGCTGTAAGGAGATGGCAAAATGCCAAGAAGAACAGAGCTGGTCATCCTAGTCCCTGCTTGCACTTAGAAAGAGAGATGCACACAAAAGTAAGCTACTTAAAAAAACTGGTCAAGGTTGTTAAAAGCGAAAAATGGGCAGAGGTGTGTCAAAGAGTAAGCACAGACAAGTCACTGAAATTGTTCTGGCCACTACATAAAAGCATGAGTGGTGTAGTCAAGAATAAGAACATTTCTGACTTCCAAGGTGCTGACCTCATCTGGCAGAGGACTGATGAGGACAAGGGCAAAGCCCTCTTTGAACGCTACCTTAAGCAGAGCAACCAGACAGACATGGGAGGCCGAAATCTGGCCAAGGAGGTCACCTCAGACAGATGCAAGGCCCAGAACACTTCGGATGAAGACACAGTGACAGTGAAAGAAATCAAGGCTGTACTTCGACGATCAAAAAACAGTGCTCCAGGTCCTGATGGCATAAGATACGACGACATAAATAGGTGTACCGACAATGAGCTAGAGAAACTAGCAGACATGTACAACAACAGTATAGGGAGTGCTAGCATCAAGGAGGAATGGTTACACAGCTATCTGATTCCCTTGCCGAAGCCTGACAAAGACCACAAAAAAATTCAGGGATATCGAATTATAACCATGCAGAATACAATAGGCAAGCTGCTGGAGAAGGTAATTGCCAGGAAAATATCAAGCCAACTAGAGAGGCAAGGTGTTTTCCCACCTACCCTGGGTGGGTACCGTCCAAAAAGAGAAACCTGGACCAATGCAGCAGTCTTTGCCCAGGATGTCTATGAAGGTTTCCACTCAGGCACTGAAACCGTTGCTGCAGCGATTGATCTTGAGGACGCATACAACAGAGTACCACTGGATTTTTTAATGTTTCAGCTTCTCGAACTAAACGTAAGTCCATTCCTCCTTAGTTGGATCGCTGCAGCCCTCTTCCAACGGAAAGTAGTTTTTAGATGTGGCAGTTCGACTTCGGAACCAACAACAATATATCCTGGCCTACCACAGGGATCACCAGTATCTCCGGTACTGTTCAACGCCTACACAGTGAGAATCACCAGTGAGCAGATCACTGGACCTGGCAGGACATTGTCATATGCCGATGATGTTTTAGTGTATCGTCAGGGTAAGGATAGAGAGGAGGTTGCTGTGGAACTACAAACCGAACTCAATCGCATAAGTACTTGGTGTGATGAAGCTTGGGCAATGGTCAACCCAACAAAGGCAACAGTGACTTGGTTCTCGTTGAATAATGTCAACACTCCAACACCAACTGTAATGCTGTGTTCAGAGACGGTGGAAAGAACGGAGGCAATGAATTACCTGGGGATACGGTTTGATCGAAGCCTTGCTTATAATGTGCACATAGACCAGGTGATAACAAAGGCCAAGCGGGGTTTGGCAGCGATGCGGGTGATGGCGGCAGCAAACTGTGAGCAGCGCCATCTATGTCTTCTGTACGAGGGGCTGGTCATGTCTGTTTTGGAGTATGCAATGGCAATCCTGACTCTCAGCCATAAGCAGATAGAAAGGATGGAAAGGATACAGAATGAAGCTATGCGCATTATTCTTGGATGTACAAGAGATACAGCATGCAGGGCGATGCGCTACCTTCTTGATTTTCCAACCATTGAAGAGAGAATACAAGTTTGCAGGGCACGCGCCTACCTCAGAATTAACGCAAACACACAACATCCACTGCATAGTGAAATTAGGAAGGTGAAGGGCAGCAGGTTAAAAAGAGGACGGTCGTGGATGGGCCAAGCCGAAGACATTCTTCAACAGGTGTGTTCACTTGAGGACTTAGAACCTGGCGAGGAGTGGGTGCAAGTGCCAACAGACTTCTGCACATCCTTTTCAGTTTGCATCCAACTAGATAGAAAATGCAGACAAGAAAATCCGGCTGCTGTTGAGGCTGAAGTACAAGCGTTGATTTTCGAGAATTCGCTAGACGGTGACGCGGTCATCTACACAGATGGGTCGGTCGTCCGACATGTGAGAAGCTCATGGGCCTTTAGGCCTACAGCTCGGGCCGGAGGGAGAATTGTGAAGGAGGACTCTGGTGCTTTCACTGAAACCACAAGTAGCCTGACCATGGAAGTCATGGCAGTAAATAAAGCAATAACATGGCTCGAGACACAGACATTCACTAGGCTTGTTTCCTTAGCGACTCAATGAACATGATCAAGAGGATAGAGGAGGGGTCGATCCGAAGAGAATGGTTGCTGCCTCTGGAGCGGTCTCGACTGGCAAAGGTTTGTTTCATCTTCGTGCCAGGGCATGCAGGAGTACAAGGAAATGAGCGGGCTGACAAGCTCGCAGGTGAGGCTACTGTGGAGGGCGGACGCGCCATGGACCAGGCCGACATTCTGAATGCTCTACGAGAAGTAAGACTTTTGCAAGAACCAAGTGATGACTGTGAATCTACAACAATGGCCAGACTGCGAGAGCAGCAAATTAAAAGAGGGGTGGCCAAACAAGAACACTACGCAGGAAGCCAAAGAAGATTGATAAACCAACACAGAAATGGCGTCGTTAGCCGCTACACGTTGCGGGATTTGCTGAGGAGGGGATCCGAGCACTTATGGACTGAATGGTTCGATGTGCAATGAGGATGATCTGTCGACTAACTAACTAACTAACTGAATAACGAAGACACAAACCATAGAATGTATGATTTATTGCCTGGCATATTTCGCTGTATCTCGTCAGGTACATACTGCAGAAGATTTTGTGTACATGGGAAGGCTGACACACCACAAATATAAACTTTCGGCGTCGTCCATTTCACGTAATGTCTCGTGTCATTGATAGAGACAGTGCTTTTCGCGAGTTGTTTCATACACAAAATAGTCGTTTGTTACAGTATGCAGAAGCCTAATGATTGATCTACATAGGCCAACTTTGTGCAAATAGAAATACATGGTAGTGAATTTAAAATTACCATGGTAAACAATTGATATTACTGTGCGAACATGTGTATATTTCAGCTTGAATGATTTATCTAGTTAATTTACGTTGTGTGACATCTGCAGTAAGTACCTGACGTGATGCAGCGAAATATGTCAGGCAATAAATCATACATTTTATGGTTAGTGTCTTCGTTATTCAAATATCTTGGAATGTTCAAAATATTCATTAATTAGTTTTAGGTTATCTTAGAATGTTTCAGCAACACATTATTTAGGTTATCTCGGTATGTTCTAGCAATTATCTTAACTTAGAATGTTCCAATGACTCATTAATTACGTTATCTTAGAATGTTTCAGCAACTTAATAATTAAGGTTATCTTAGAATGTCCAAACACCAGATTAATTAGATTCAAATAACTCATTAATTAGGTTATCTCGGAATATTCCAACACCTCATTTATTAGGCAATCTCACTTACCCAGGGCTTCTGCCAGCATGACAGAAATCAGAGCGAAAAAAGACCCCGCAAAGAACCCATAAAACGCTGCATACACTGCCATACGTGCAAATGATGTCATTAAGGGTGCTACTAGGTTCAAAACAGCACTGATGGCCAACCCTCCAACAAACCTGAAGGCAAACAGTTTATTCTTAACTTAACAAAGCAATGATAACAATATATGAAAACATAAAGTGTAGAGCAGATTTACAAAAACAATTATGGAAAACAAAGGACGTCGTGTCGAAAAGCTTTCATCAGCAAATAAACACAAGAAAACACAATAAACCATGAGGATGACATTACTTGACATATTAAGGTACAATAGCAGAATCAGAAGAATGGAAAAAATGAAGAATGAAACATGTTCTTTCACACTCTGGGAGTCTGGGATACGTAGCACACCTGTTTATTGCTAAACAACTACTATGAGCAAATATTTCTCTGGGTTCCTCGACCCCTTCTTTGCCTGTGCTGGGGAGTGCGGCCCTCGCAAGACGACTATCACCATGGCATGGAGGTTGGACTTAGGCCAACATTTACCTGACTTGGCTACTGCTACGGTGTGGCGATTTGCCCTCACTGAACACTCCCGTTTTCAGATGCACTGCCCTTGCCCGGAGGGAAGGCTATAGAGAGGTTGGGGGGGGGGGGTGAGATTATAAGAGTAGCTAAACCGTCAATGTGACAATACTAAATAAATAAATTGTCAATATGGTAAGATTATATATCTGAACTTAGCCTTGTCACACTCAGTTCAACTATTTAGTTAAGACTAAATAATTTAGTCTTACTACACATAAACATGCGACATGTAAACATTTAAATTTGTCACACTGATAGCTTAACTCTTTAGACTTGTCACCTTGATAATTCAGCTATTTAGTGTTGTCTTAATATACTAGCATGCATTTAACATTTCAACATGTATTTCACAATACCTACAATACAATACTAGCATGTATTTTACATTTCAACGTGTATTTTACAATACTCAACTGTTTGGATTTGTCACATTGATAGTTCGATTAGTTAGTATTGTTACACTGACAGTTAAACTAATTAGTATTACCATATTGATAGTTTAACTATTTAATGTTATCCCCAAAGATCTCCTATACGGAGAACTAGCCACAGGAAAGAGGCCAACCGGAAGACCCCAAATGCGATATAGGGATGTGTGTAAACAAGATATGAAAACCCTTGAAATAGATCCAGACACGTGGGAAAGAGTTGCAACAGACAGATGTTCCTGGAGAAGAGATGTACGAAAAGGACTGGTGCTTTTTGAGCGCAATCTGATCCAACAAACTGAGGATGGCGGCACAGGCTCAAAGCGCAGTCACTTACTGCGGGACCTGCCTCGTCTTACAGATGCGGAAACTGTGACAGGGATTGTCACTCTCGCATTGGACTATACAGTCACCAGCGGTGCTGCCAGGTACCTCCCAAGCGGCACAACTCTATAGTCCTTCAGGACTGAAAGAGGCCTACTACTACTACTACTACTACTACTACTACTACTACTACTACTACTACTACTACTACTACTACTGCTGCTACTACTACTACTACTACTACTACTACTACTACTACTACTACTACTACTACTACTACTACTACTACTAGTGTTATCATATACTGTTTAAAAAAACAAAAACAGAAACGCAACATTTTTGGTGTTACTTTTATAAAAGAATTTCGCTGATTGGACATCAGTCAACCTATCGACTGTGTCCACCAGTCATTAACTTCTCGTGGTTACTTGAATTGTACTCACCTCATGATCTGGGTTGCTATTCTAGATATTTTGTATCCAGATCTAGAGGTTTTTTGCCGGCGTCTGGATACCGTTTTCTGACGTTTGGATGCTGGATGCAATTCTAGATACTTTTCATTTAGGGTTGGATATTTTGGATACTTTCTAGATTGTACTTTTCTTACGGTGTCATTTACCCAGTTTTTGTTTGGTCTGGGCGGGCGTAAATTATGGTAACTGCCATTATTTAAACTTTGAACTGACTTGGGTCAACGCTCAACAATCTGGCAACCCCCCGGGTAATGAGTAAAAGGGCGCATAAATTACAATAACATTATTTGAACTGTAAACTCACCGTGTTGCGAATTATTGCTGTGATTCCGACTTTGTGATTCTTTTTCATGTGATTTTTTAAAAATAATTGCTCAACTTCATATGTGTCTTCGGCACTCTTCCGAATGACGGGTCTAAGTCGGGAGATGTTGTTTGTCCATCAAGAATGATGATGACCTTTCATTTCATTCAGTGGGGTTGAAAGTATGGAGCCGTGAGTTCTAAGATGGCCGATAAGGCCTATTTTGGCTAGAAATGTTCTTTGACAATGTGGACAAAGAATGCTTGACGTTTCTGGAGGAGGATTTTCTGCAGTGGTTTTTCTGTTCTGTCTTTTCTTCACAGCTCTTGCAGTCCTGGTTGCCTCACAAGTGACTGCACCCTATCGTAATGATGCACGCCACGAATTTCGGTCTCTGGCTGCAGTCTCCCAGGTGTCATGGTGAATTCCAAAAGCATTTAGTGAGATTTTCAGAGTTTCTTTAAAGCGTTTCCTCTGGCCGCCTTGGGAGCGTTTACCACAACGCAACTCGCCGTAGAAAATTCGTTTAGGGAGCCTGTGATCTGGCATGCGAGTCAAGTGACCAGCCCAGCGAATCTGATTCTTCATTAGTAGAGTGTGGATACTGGGCATGGATGCTCTTTCTAGGACTTCAGTTTCTGGGATCTTGTCTTGCCATTTAATCTTCAGTAAATTCCTGAGGCAGACTGTGTGGAAGTGGTTTAATTTCTTAGCGTGTCGCTGATAAACAGTCCAGGTTTCACAAGCTATAGCAGTGTGGATAATACAACTGCTTTGTAGACTTTCAGCTTGGTTTGCAGGCTTATTCCATTTCTGTCCCATACATTCTTGTACAGTCTGCCAAAGGCCGCGCTGGCCTTGGAGATTCTTGCATTCACTTCATCATCAATTGTGGCAGCTTGTGACACAGTGCTGCCAAGATAGGTGAATTTGTCCACAACACTTAGGCTATGACCATTCACTTTGATATTCGGCACAGTGTGATTATTCCCCGGAGCTGGCTGGTACATAACTACAGTCTTCTCCAAATTGATATTGAGCCCAAAGTTGGCACAGGCATGTAAGAAAGCTGAAACATTATGTTGCATGTCCGCCTCTGAGTTGGCGTATAGAGCGCAATCATCAGCAAACAGGAGCTCTCTGACGGTGTCGCTGTCAATTTTGGTTTTAGCTTTCAGCCTTCTGAGATTGAATAACTTTCCATCCATGCGGTAGTTGATGTCTATTCCAATGTCGTTGTTCTCGAAGGCATTCGTCAACATAGCTGAAAACATGAGGCTGAACAGTGTCGGTGCCAGGACACATCCTTGTTTCACTCCATTGGTGACAGGAAAGGGCTCACACAGTTCACCATTTTCCTGTACTCTTGCCTGCATGCCATCATAAAATAGCCGCACTATTTGGACAAACTTTCGTGGACAGCCATATTTTGCCATAATCTTCCACAGTCCTTCTCTGCTGACTGTATCAAACGCCTTGGTAAGGTCAATGAAAGTGGAGAACATTTCGCAGTTCTGTTCCTGACATTTCTCTTGCAGCTGCAACTGCGAAAATCATGTCAACAGTTCCACTTTCTTTTCTGAAGCCATACCGGCTCTCGGGAAGAAGACCTTGATCGAGATGGGCCGTGAGGCGATTTAGAATGATTCTGGCGAGTATCTTCCCTGCAATTGAAAGCAAGGAGATGCCTCGGTGGTTGTCACAGGATTGGCGGTTTCCTTTTCGTTTGTAAAGGTGGACTATTGACGCGTCCTTGAAATCTTGTGGCATGGGCTCGTTCACCCATATGTTTGTAAAGACTTGGTGAAGCTGCTCTGTTAGGACCGACCCACTTGCCTTGCCGGGATGGAGTCCGGACCAGGTGCCTTGCCGCTGGAGAGTTGCTGAATTGCTTTGTTAACTTCCACTATGATTGGCAGGTCATCAAGTGTATCATTGATGGGAATTTGAGGAAGGCAGTTGACGGTTTCATCATCGAAGAAGAAAGTTGCATTTAAGATGTTGCTGAAATGTTCTGCCCAGCGCTGAATGATGTCTTTCTTATAGCTGATCAATGTTATCCCATCTGCACTGAGGAGGGGAGCTGTGCCTGGTGATGTAGGACTATAGACCGCTTTCAGTGAGTCGTAGAAGTTTTTCATATCATGTCTGTCAGCAAAGCCTTGAATTTTATCAGCTTTGCTGCTCAGCCAGGAGTACCGCATGTGCCGAAGTTTCTGCTGCACTACTCTTTGAATGTTCTTGAAGGTATCTTTTTTTTTAATGTTGACTTCGGGTCATTCAAATGTGCCTTGAGGAGAAAATGTTTCTCGGCCAGCAATTGGTTGATGTCTTCGGAATTTTCATCAAACCAGTCTTTATGCTTTCGGGGGGTTGGACACAGGATTTCCATAGCAGTGTTGTAAATTATGTCCTTTAGGGCTCTCCACTCTGTTTCTGTATCCTGTTTAGCGGTAGCATTGGGTTTGAGGCGGTCTTCCAGCATATTTTCAAACGACAGCTGCATTTTCTTGCTGTTTAAGCGGGTGACATTTAGTGTGTGTGTTTTTTTTTTTTTTCATTTTCACTCCTTGAGGACGCCGTGGTGGTTTGGTGTGAATGTTTATTTTCGAGATAATGAGACGATGGTCTGTCCAAAATTCGGCACCACACATGGATTTTGTCACCCGAACGTCTTGTCTGTCACTCATCCTGACGATGGCATAGTCAATGAGGTGCCAGTGTTTCGATCGAGAGTGCAATCACGATGTTCTGTTTCTCATGGGGATACGGAAAATTGTGTTGGTAATCAGGAGATCGTGTTCGGCACATGTCTGAAGAAGGAGGAGTCCATTGCTGTTACAATTTCCGACTCCGTGCTTTCCGATAATGCCACTCCAAGAGGTGGTGTCTGTGCCTACTCTGGCATTGAAATCCCCAAGGAGTATAAGTTTGTCTCCTTTGGGAACAGATGTTAATACATTGTGCAGGTCCTCATAGAACTTGTTCTTGACATCATCTTCATTGGTCATAGTTGGTGCGTAGACACTCACAATGGTTGCATGCTTCCTCCCATTCAGCAGGGGCAATTTAATGGTCATGAGCCCGTCGTTTACAGCCTTTGGAAATCCAGCTAGTTTTGCCGACCAGGGCTGACTTAATGGCAAATCCCACACCGGACTGGCGTCTTTCCTCGCTTTTCCTTCCACTCCAGAAGAATGTGTAGCCGGCACCTATTTCACAGATTTGGCTGTCTTCTGCAAGTCGTGTCTCGCTCAAGGCTGCAATGTCGATGTTGTACCTGCCCAGCTCTCTCCCAATCAGTGCTGTTCGTCTCTCTGGACCCGACGCGCCATCTCTGTCAAGTAGGGTGCGTACATTCCAAGTTCCGATTGTTAAGGGAATATGTTTTGCTCTTTTAGCTTTACCTGTTTTTTCTTTCTTTGTATGTCGACCGCAGTTTAGGGTACCCACCAACCGCGACTGGCTGGTTAGGTAGTGATGGAGCAGACAATGTTTAGGGCACCTTTTCTAGCCCCTTCCTCATGCTATGGAGGTGAGCAGTGTGTTCCTATAGAGGGCTGCTCAGTCGCTCAGGGGGCTGCCGAATCCCACTGCTGCTCCGGTCAGTAGAAGACGACCATATGGCCTGAGCCGCTTGTGTGCAGGTCTGCGACTACGGCTGCCAGCGTACCCACGCCTCCCGCTTCGCCGCTCGCCCATCGCCACAGGGCTTGAAGGTGATATATGACCTTGGATGAAGAATGACTTGCGCGATGAATTGGATTAAAGTGAGGAAGAGTTACGCAATTCGTCGACCTCACTCTCTCGCCTGAGTTCATCTGAGTCCAGTGGCAGGACAAGTCAAGACGACTGCAGACGAATACAGGTGCAGTGGATGACCAGGACGCTTTACGTGCCTTGCTGTGTTCATTACGTTCCACAACGCTTTGCAGGTAAACGCCGTCTTGCCCGTTGAATCAGGAATGATATCTTCCGCGCAGTCTGCCGGATCCTGTCTTCACATGCTGGGTAGGCATAGCCTACTTCACCGCTTGGTTTGACACCAAATCGGCTATCCGAGCCTGGTTTAGCCAGCCTCTCACAGCTGTTGCCCGGGGGTGGCCACTGTCTCATGCTGACAGCTACTAGGAGCCACAGGCGTTCACTGGGTGTCAGGCTTGGACCAGTGGGGGGATGGGTCCTGAAAAGGACATGAGAGTCATCCTTACCAGAGGTGCTACCAATGCCTGACACCCCGTACCCCCACACCTAAATCGGGAGATAACTCTTAGGTGTAAACAGTCTCCCTTACAGGGCCTCATTGGGTGGTATTAAAAAACTAAAATATAGCTACGAACTAAAATATAGAACTGAGAGAATCGAAATATGTACCAATAATCATCATCATTATCAATCAGGAGCCGTCTCCACAATGAAGGTTGGCTGCAATGGATCTCCAACAATGTCTGTCTCTATGCTGATATATTTGATATCTCCGTGTCGATCAATATATTTCAATGAATTAATCCTGACACTGTGTAATGTATGGCTTGGTTTGGCAAATCAACAGAATATGTTCTTTTTTTAAATTCTCGGGCATGTTTACGTTCAGTAGTTTGCCATTTCTTTCTGAATCACCGGCACTTATACCTTTGTATAAAAACCAACACAAGGCGGTCTGTTTCCAAATCGCTGCAGCTAGGTTTCGAACACGGTATGCAGGATTACGAAGTGCATTCATAACACCTTCACTACAGATCCGGCGACTATTCATGTTTGTTTCAGAAGGTACAGTTAGTTGGATGTCTTTTACAGGACATCAAAATCAACCACGGCATTTATTCCAGAAGTTTGTGTTGTTTTTGCCTTCCACTTATGCCGTAAGCCGTCGTGGAGAAGGTTAACTGAAGCTCCAGCGCCTTTCCTCCAGTTTCCTACCGGTTTACTAGAACTGTAATAGGTTCCTTCTTCCCTAATATAAGACCGCAACGGCTTACTTTAATAAATAATTACTATCAGTTACCAGTAAGTTTCTGACAATTGAAAAAAAAAAATGTTATATATATATATAATATAATGATAATATATATATTTTGCCGGTGGGGAATCGAACCACGGTCTTCTGCACCACAAGCGGAGATACTTATCTCTTTGCTACTGAGGACACGATGAAAATTTTACAAAAATGTATAATATAATTAAACGATGACGTCACGTATGTCACGTGACTAGCCTTTGACCCAATGAGGCCCTGTAAGGGAGATTGTTTACACCTAAGAGTTATCTCCCGATTCCTGGGTCCATCCCCTCTCCCCCCCCCCCCCCCCCCGAAAGCATAAAAACTGGTTTGATGAAAATTCCGAAGACATCAACCAATTTCTGGCCGAGAAACATCTTCTCCTCAAGGCACATTTGGATGACCCGAAGTCAACATAAAAAAAAAAAGATACCTTCAAGAACATTCAAAGAGTAGTGCAGCAGAAACTTCGGCACATGCGGGACTACTGGCTGAGCAGCAAAGCTGATGAAATTCAGGGCTTTGCTGACAGACATGATATGAAAAACTTCTACGACTCGCTGAAAGCGGTCTATAGTCCTACATCACCAGGCACAGCTCCCCTCCTCAGTGCAGATGGGGGGACATTGGTCACCGATAAGAAAGACATCCTTCAGCGCTGGGCAGATCATTTCAGCAACATCTTAAATGCAACTTCCCTCTTCTATGATGAAACCATCAACTGCCTTCCTCAAGTTCCCATCAATGGTACACTTAATGACCTGTCAACTATTGTGGAAGTAAACAAAGCCATCCAGCAACTCTCCAGCGGCAAGGCACCTGGTCCGGACTCCATCCCGGCAGAGATACACAAGGCAGGTGGGCCGGTCCTAACAGAGCAGCTTCACCAAGTCTTTACAAACATATGGGTGAACGAGACCATGCCACAAGATTTCAAGGACGCGTCAATAGTCCACCTTTACAAATGAAAAGGAAACCGCAAATCCTGTGACAACCACCGAGACATCTCCTTGCTTTCAATTGCAGGGAAGATACTCGCCTGAATTCTTCTCAATCGCATCACGGCCCAACTCGATCAAGGTCTTCTTCACGTGGGCCAGTGTGGCTTCAGAAAAGAAAGTGGAACTGTTGACATGATTTTCGCTGCAAGGCAGCTGCAAGAGAAATGTCAGGAACAGAACTGTGAAATGTTCTCCACTTTCATTGACCTTACCAAGGCTTTTGATACAGTCAGCAGAGAAGGACTGTGGAAGATTATGGCAAAATATGGCTGTCTACGAAAGTTTGTCCAAATAGTGCGGCTATTTCATTATGGCATGCAGGCAAGAGTACAGGAAAATGGTGAACTGTGTGAGCCCTTTCCTGTCACCAATGGAGTGAAACAAGGATGTGTCCTGGCAACAACACTGTTCAGCCTCATGTTTTCAGCTATGTTGATGAATGCCTTCGAGAACAACGACATTGGAATAAACATCAACTACCGCATGGATGGAAAGTTATTCAATCTCAGAAGGGTGAAAGCTAAAACCAAAATTGACAGCGACACCGTCAGAGAGCTCCTGTTTGCTGATGATTGCGCTCTATACGCCAACTCAGAGGCGGACATGCAACATAATGTTTCAGCTTTCTTACTTGCCTGTGCCAACTTTGGGCTCAATATCAATTTGGAGAAGACTGTAGTTGTGTACCAGCCAGCTCCAGGGAATAATCACACTGTGCCGAATATCAAAGTGTTGTGGACAAATTCACCTATCTTGGCAGCACTGTGTCACAAGCTGCCACAATTGATGATGAAGTGAATGCAAGAATCTCCAAGGCCAGCGCGGCCTTTGGCAGACTGTACAAGAATGTATGGGACAGAAATGGAATAAGCCTGCAAACCAAGCTGAAAGTCTACAAAGCAGTTGTATTATCCACACTGCTATATGCTTGTGAAACGTGGACTGTTTATCAGCGACACGCTAGGAAAATAAACCACTTCCACACAGTCTGCCTCAGGAATTTACTGAAGATTAAATGGCAAGACAAGATCCCAGACACTGATGTCCTGGAAAGAGCGTCCATGCCCAGTATCCACACTCTACTTATGAAGAATCAGATTCGCTGGGCTGGTCACTTGACTCGCATGCCAGATCACAGGCTCCCTAAATTAATTTTCTACGGCGAGTTGCGTTGTGGTAAACGCTCCCAAGGCGGCCAGAGGAAACGCTTTAAAGAAACTCTGAAAATCTCACTGAATGCTTTTGGAATTCATCATGACACCTGGGAGACTGCAGCCAGAGACCGAAATTCGTGGCGTGCATCATTACGCAAGGGTGCAGTCACTTGTGAGGCAACCAGGACTGCAAGAACTGTGAAGTAAAGACAGAACAGACAAACCACTGCAGAAAATCCTCCTCCAAAAATGTCAAGCATTCTTTGTCCACATTGTCAAACATTTCGAGCCAAAATAGGCCTTATCAGCCACCTTAGAACTCACGGCTCCATACTTTCAACCCCACTGGATGAAATGAATGGTTATCATCATTCTTGATGGACAAACAACAACATCTTCCGATTTAGACCCGTCATTCGGAAGAGTGCCGCGTCTTCCACTTTGAACAAATCTTTGAACATGCCAAAAGTAAAGCAATATGAACAAAAATTTCGCAAAGAGTGGCTGCAGCATGACATAATTAAAGATTGGGTGATGTCAATTCATGGAGATGCGACTAAGGCTCGTTGTAAGTACTGCAAGAACGAAATGAAAGCGAAAATACAAGACTTGAAGAAACATGCAGAGACTAAAAAAACATAAAAATGTAGTGCCATTTAGGGATATGCCACCGTTGACATCTGTTTTCAGAACTACACAGAGTAATGAATCATCAAAAGTTGAAGGATCTGTCGCAATGTTTTTAAGTTGTCATTTTGCAATCGTGAACTGTGACCATTTGATTGATTTGTTTAAAAACACTATTTCTGACAGTAAAGTGCTAAAGGACGTGAAAATGCATCGCAGCAAGTTTACAAATACGATTAGAAGAACTTTGTTTTCTCACTTTGAAGAAGATTTGATCAGTGATATTTCTACAAATAAATATAGTTTATTATTAGACGAATAGAATGACATTTCGATTCTGAAAGTGCTTGGTGTATGTGTTATATATTATAGCAGCAGCAAAGACAAAGTAGTTTCTACATTTCTTGGACTAGTTCACTTGGAAGAGTGTGATACAGAAAGTATAGTTCAGGCACTGAAGAAACTTTTGGTCAGTAAACATTTAAACTTGAAGAATTTGGCTGCAATTGGAACCGATAATGCATCGGTAATGGTTGGTATCAACCATGGCGTTTATGCAAAACTGAAGGAAGATATCCCATCTTTAATCCTCATAAAATGTGCGTGTCATTCCTTGTAGCTAGCATTATCACATGCCTCATCAGAATGTTTACCAAGGAATTTGGAATTCCTTATTGCTGAAACACATAACTGGTTCTCCAAATCATCTGTCAGACAACAGCAATATTATAATTTATAAAAAGCATTAAATGATAGTTCCTCACCACTGAAAATTCTGTCCTATTGCAAAACTAGATGGTTATCAAATTCAACCAGATGCTGAAGTAATTGTGAACCAATGGTTGGAGTTAAGACACACTTCGAAATAACAAGACAAAGTGAAAAGTGCTACACAGCTGAAATACTACATGGAATGTACAGTGATGAAAAAAAATTGGCATTCCTTCTCATTTTACAACCCATTTTAAGTAAAGTGCAAAAAGTTAATAAACTATTTGAATCTCAAAATGTTGATACAGTTAAATTACTTGACGATCTCACTTTGCTATTTCACTCAATTGGTAAAAGACTTATATTGCCAACTTCTAAAGCTGACTTGTTCACTTGCACTATAGAGAGCTATTTGGCTCGTAAGCCATACCTGGGATACCAATTCTAATTAAAATTGATGGTTTAAAAACAAAAGGACTGTTAACAGAAAATGAAGAGAACAACTTAAGACAGCGCAGTAAAGATTTTCTACTCTCATTATTCAAGCAACTGAAGCAGAGACTTCCTGAAAATTTAGATGTGTTGAAAAATATTTCACTCTTTTCTGTTAACAACACACTTCAGCCAGCAAAGGACATATCAAAATAATGTCAAGTTATGACATTTTTAGGGGCTACTGATAATAGTGTGGCGCAAGCAGAATATCAGTTAACCAAAATAAATTTGGTTGACTGGAGAAACAAATCAGAAACTGAAGCCTTTTGCAGAGACAATTTAAAGATGCCTCAGGTAACAGTCCATTCTGCGAGCCCTTTGAATGTGCAATGTCTGCCATGATACTACCCCATTCAAATGCTGATGTGGAAAGAGTTTTCAGTACTATGACAAAATGTAAACTAAGAAACAGGATGAAACTTGACCTCTTAAATGCTATCTTGACAATAAGCTTTGGCCTGGTGAGAGCAGGAAAATGCTGTTCAGCTTATAAGCTCCCTGATCGTGTATTAAAAGAAATTGGAACAGCTAAAGCATACCAGAGTCATTTTGAATCTGAAGCTTCAACTTCATCATCCAAGCTAAGTGCATCTCGTGAGACAGACATCAGTGAAGATGAGGACATGATTCTATAGGGTAAGTCACATCAATTTTTTTTTAAATGTTGCATATCCCTTACAGGACGTTGCAGTCAACATCAGCATTTTTCAGCTGCTGTTGATGTACTAGACAAGATTACGCTCAGTAGTTTGCCATTGATTTCTGAGCGACTGGCTCACATACCCCCGTAAGATACGAGGCCGGCGAAAGTCGTAAACTCCTTCGACAGGGAGACCGGCAGTCACATCAATACATATGTAATTTATTTTCTTACTTTCTCAATCTGGATATTTTTCCTAGATACTTTCCAACGAAATCAAGATATTTATGCATGTTGTTTGGGCCGTTTCTAAATTTTTTTTGGGTAAAAAAAGTGGCAACCCTACTCATGATCCGTGAGGTCATGAAAGAGGTCAAGATGAAAACATTTTTGACAATAACTCGTGACAGGTTCGTGATAATCCTGTGAAACTTACTGAACACAAAACTCTCTTACCAAATTATTAATTGCCTATTAAAGATTGGCCGGCTTCGTGGCTTAGAGGTTATGACTTTTCTCCGAAATCTCGTAAACTCTCGTCGGTAACGTGATGACGGTTCAAATCAGCAGTGGTTCGAATCGCATCGGTAACTTACGGGGTATGTGAGCCGGCCGCTCAGAAAGCAATGGCAAACTACTGAGCGTAATCTTGCCAAGAGATCAACATACAGCTGAAAGATGTTGATGTTGACAGCTAAGTCCTGTAAAGGATATGCTAAAAAAAAAAAATAAAAAATAAATTAAAGATTGACGCTCCTCGAATAAATTCAGTTGAAAATTCAATGCGCAAGTATGGCTCATCTCACTACAGAACAACGACTCATCGTCATTGGACGTTTACAGGCTGGACGGTCACAAAGTGTAGTAGCCAGAGACGCCTTTGGAGGCGATTTCAAGAAACTGGCTCAGTGGCAGACTGGCCGTGCAGAGGAAGACCCCGAATCACAACTGCTGCCGAAAACCGCTTCATTCGGCTCGTCACCTTAGGAATCGATTTGCATCTGCGTCCTCCATAGTCCAGTCAAGGCCAGAGCTCGTCGAATTTCAGATCAAACGGTCAGGAACCGGCTGCACGACGCTGGTCTTTCGGCTAGAAGGCCCTACAAAGGTCCTGAATTTACGGACTGGCATCGCCAGAACCGACTGCTGTAGGCGAATAAGCATCGTCAATGGACCGTTGGGAATGATGTACATTCACCAAATATCTTTTATAAAAGTAACACCAAAAATATTGCGTTTTTTTTAAAAACAGTATACTTACATTTGAGCTATTGAGTCTTGTTAAATCATTATGTATTTCACATTAAAACATTTATTTTTAATCATACTGACAGCAGAGTATTAGTCTTGTCATATTGACAATTAAGTGGTTAGTCTTTACACACTGACATCTAAGTAGTTAGTTTTGTCACATTGATAGTTGAGTGGTTAGCTTTGTTACATTGACATCTCAGTAGTTAGTCTTATCACATTGATAGTTGAGTGGTTAGTCTTATCACACTGATGGTTGAGTGGTTAGTCTTTTTACATTGACATCCGAGTGGTTACTCTTCTCACACTGATATTTGAGTGGTTAGTCTTCTCACACTAATATTTGAGTGGTTACTCTTCTCACGCCGGTC
Source organism: Cepaea hortensis (assembly GCA_963921405.1). Lineage (NCBI taxonomy): Eukaryota > Metazoa > Mollusca > Gastropoda > Stylommatophora > Helicidae > Cepaea > Cepaea hortensis. The sequence goes on along the minus strand of OY992883.1, from coordinate 66,039,918 downwards.
TCTCTGGCTGTGGGGTTACAACACTTTCTCTCTGTAATCCCGTTTATCACGCAGAGTCTCGCAGCGGAGCGAGAACTGAGGTGGTTCGACCCCCGCTCGTGACTTGCGGATACTGAGCCGGCCGCTCAGAAAGCAATGGCAAACTACTGAGCGTAATCTTGCCAAGAGATCAACAGACAGCTGAAAGATGCTGCTGTTGACAGCTAAGTCCTGTAAAAGGATACGCAAAACATACTCTTCTCACACTGATAGTTAAGTGGTTACTTCTAACTACTGATAGTTGAGTGTTTAGACATTTCACATTGACATCCGAGTGGTTACTCTTCTCACACTGATAGATGAGTGGTTACTCTTCTCATATTAATAGTTGAGTTGTTAGTCTTATCATACTGATAGTTCAATGGTTAGTCTTATCACATTGATAGTTAAGTGGTTAGTGTTATCAAATTGATAGTTGAGTGGTTAGTCTTATCACATTAATAGTTGAGTGGTTAGTCTGATCACATTGATAATGCAGTGGTTAGTCTTATCACATTGATAGTTGAGTGGCTACTCTTCTCACAATGACATCTGAGAGGTTACTCTTATCACATTGATAGCCGATTGGTTAGTCTTATCATATTGATAGTTGTGTTATTACTCTTCTTACACTGATTATTGAGTGGTTACTCTTCTCACACTGATAAATGAGTGGTTACTCTTTTCACATTGATAGTTGAGTGGTCACTCTTCTAATACTGATAGTTAAGTGGTGACTCGTTTCACATTGATATTTGAGTGGTTATTCTCGTAACACTGACAGTTGAGTGCTTAGGCATGTCATATTGACATCCGGGAAATTACTATTCTCACACTGATAGTTGAGTGGTTAGTCTTATCACATTGATAAGTGAGTGGTTACGCTTATCACACTGATAGTTGAGTGGTTACGCGTGTCACACTGATAGTTGAGTGGTTACTCTTCGCACACTGATAGTTGAGTGGTTACTCATCTCACATTGATAGTTGAGTGGTTCCTATTCTGAAACTGATAGCTGAGTGGTTACTCTTTTCACACTGATAATTGAGTGGTCACTCTTCTTACACTGATAGTTGAGTGGTTAATCTTCGCACACTGATTGTTGAGTGGTTACTCTTCTAATACTGATTGTTGAGTAGTTAATCTTCGCACACTGATTGTTGAGTGGTTACTCTTCTCACACTGATAGTTGAGTGGTTAGTCTTATCACATTGATAGGTGAGTGGTTACTCTTCTCACACTGATTGTTGAGTAGTTAATCTTCGCGGTTGGCAAGGCACACCAGGCCGCCTTAAGTCAAGTGAACAATAATCAAATTGATTTATTTGGTTGTTTCGGGATTTGAGATTTAATTAAAGATTCAGCACAACCCACAATTGGCAACGCCGATCGTTTTCCGGTATGAACCTAAGGCCTTGACCACATCAATAGATAGTAAAGACATCAACTTAGATTAGAACTCACTAGACGTCATCATTGACAGCTGAGTTGTTAGTCTTGTCACATTGACAACCGAGACTCTTCTCACACTAATAGTTGAGTGGTTAATCTTATCACAGTGATAAGCAGAAAGAGTGGTTAGGCAGCAGAAGTCTGTTGTCCGTAAAGTCACCGTCATCTTCATCCAGGGACATGCGGGAGTCGAGGGAAATGAACGAGCTGATAAACTAGCTGGCTCTGCACCCCCTGCAGATGGCCAGCCCATGGATCATGCCGAGCCGATGTTATTAACGTTCTTCAAGACATGTCGAGAACAGAGGATTTTGACGCCAGTGAATCCACATCGCTGTCCATGATGAAAGACTTGGGAGTAAGAATTGGCACGGCCAGACACGAGAAGTACATCGGGAAAACAACGTGCCTCGTCAACCAACACAGAACTGGCACTATTAGCCACCGAACGCTGATGCATATGCTTTGGGGGAGGATCTGAGCACCTATGGACCTGTCCGAAGTGCAATGAAGATACCCCAACTGATAACTGATCACATTGATAGTTGAGTGGTTACACTTCACACACTGACATTGATAGTTGAGTGGTTAGTCTTATCACATTGATTGTTGAGTGGTTACTCTTCTCACACTGATAGTTGAGTGGTTACCCTTCTCACACTGATATTTGAGTGCTTATTCTTCTCACACTGATAGTTGAGTGGTTAGATATGTCACATTCACATCCAGGTGGTTACTCTTCTCACATTGATAGTTGAGTGGATAGTCTTATCACATTAATATGTGAGTGGTTGCTCTTTTCATACTGATAGTTGAGGGGTTTTTCTTCTCACACTGATAGTTGAGTGGTTACTCTTGTCACACTGATAGTTGAGTAGTTAGTCTTGTCACACTGATATCCGAATGGTTACTCATCTTACATTGATAGTTGAGTGGTTACTCTTCTTAATCTGATAGTTGAGTGATTACTCTTCTCACACTCATAGTTGAGTGATTACTCTTCTCACATTGATAGTTGAGTGGTTAGTCTTGTCACACGGATATCCGAGTTGTTAATCTTATCACATTGATAGTTGAGTGGTTACTCTTCTGACACTGATAGTTCAGTGGTTACTTGTCTAACACTGATAGTTGAGTGATTAGTCGTATTGGACTGATATTTAAGTGGTTACTCTTCTCACACTGATAGTTCAGTCGTTACTCTTCTCATACTGATTGTTAAGTGATTGTCACATTAATATCTGAGTGGTTACTCTTCTCACATTGATAGTTGAGTTATTGCTCTTCTGACACTGATACTTGAGTAGCTACTCTTCTCACATTGAAAGTTGAGTGGTTACTCTTTTCACACAGATAGTTGAGTGGTTACTCATCTCACATTGACAGATGAGTGCTTAGTCTTATCACATTGATAGTTTAGTGGTTACACTTCTCACACTGATAGTTGAGTGGTTGGACTTGTCACGTTGATAGTTGAATGTTTAGTCTTGTCACACTAATAGTTGAGTGGCTAGTCTTGTCACATTGGTATCCGAATGGTTACTATTCTCGCATTAATAGTTGAGTGGTTAGTCTTGTCACATTAACATCCGAGAGGTTACACTTCTCACACTGATAGTTGAGGGGTTACTCTTCTCACATTGACATCCAAGAGAGTACTCTTATCACATTGTTAGCTGAATGGTTACTCTTTTCACACTCATAAGTCGTCACTCTTCTAACACTGACAGTTGAGTGTTAACTCGTCTCACATTGATATTTGAGTGGTTACTCTTATCACACTGATAGTTGAGTGGTTAGACATGTCACATTGACATCCGAGTGGTTACTCTCTTCACATTGATAGGTGAGTGGTTACTCTTCTCAAACTGATAGTTAAGTAGTAACTCTTCTTACACTGATTGCTGAATGGTTACTCTTCTCACACTGATAGTTGAGTGGTTACTCTTCTCATACTGATAATTGAGTTGCTACTCTTCTCACACTGATATTTGATTGGATATTCTTGTCACATTGATATCTTAGTGCTTACTCTTCTCACATTGATAGTTGAGTAGCTACTCTTCTCACATTGAAAGTTGAGTGGTTACTATTTTCACACAGATAGTGAGTGGTTACTCATCTCACATTGACAGATGAGTGCTTAGTCTTATCACATTGATAGTTTAGTGGTTACACTTCTCACACTGATAGTTGAGTGGTTGGACTTGTCACACTGATAGTTGAATGTTTAGTCTTGTCACACTAATAGTTGAGTGGCTAGTCTTGTCCCATTGGTATCCGAATGGTTACTATTCTCGCATTAATAGTTGAGTGGTTAGTCTTGTCACATTGACATCCGAGAGGTTACACTTCTCACACTGATAGTTGAGTAGTTAGTCTTATCACATTGATACTTGAGTGGTTACTCTTCGCACATTGACATCCAAGAGAGTACTCTTATCACATTGTTAGCTGAATGGTTACTCTTTTCACACTCATAGTTAAGTCGTCACTCTTCTAACACTGACAGTTGAGCGTCAACTCGTCTCACATTGATATTTGAGTGGTTACTCTTCTGACACTTATAATTGAGTGGTTACTCTTCTCACACTAATCTATGAGTGAATATTCTCATCACACTGATAGTTGAGTGGTTACTCTTATCACACTGACAGTTGAGTGGTTAGACATGTCACATGGACATCCGAGTGGTTACTCTCCTCACATTGATAGGTGAGTGGTTACTCTTCTCAAACTGATAGTTAAGTAGTAACTGTTCTTACACTGATTGCTGAATGGTTACTGTTCTCACACTGATAGTTGAGTGGTTACTCTTCTCACACTGATAATTGAGTTGCTACTCTTCTCACACTGATATTTGATTGGATAGTCTTGTCACATTGATATCTGAGTGCTTACTCTTCTCACATTGATAGTTGAGTTGTTGCTCTTCTGACACTGATAGTTGAGTAGCTACTCTTCTCACATTGAAAGTTCAGTGGTTTGTCTTGTCACACTGACATCTGAGTGGTTAATCTTCTCGCATTGATAGTTGAGTGACTACTCTTCTCACACTGATAGTTGAGTGATTAGTCTTATCACACTGATAGATGAGTGGTTACTCTATCACACCGATAGTTGAGTGGTTACTCTTCTCACACTGATAGTTGAGTGGTTACTCTTCTCACACTGATAGTTGAGTATTTAGTCTTATCACACTAATAGTTGAGTGGTTACGCTTCTGACATTGATAATTGAATGTTTGGTCTTGTCAACTGATAGTTGAGTGGTTAGTCTTGTGACACTGATGGTTGAGTGGTTACTCTTATCACATTAATAGCTGAGTGGTTAGTCTTATCACACTGATAGTTGACATTAATAGCTGAGTGGTTAGTCTTATCACACTGATAGTTGAGTGGTTACTCTTCTCACACTGATAGTTGAGTGGTTACTCTTTCCACACTGATAATTAAGTGGTCATTCTTCTAACACTGATAGTTGAGTGGTTACTCATCTCTCACTTATATTTGAGTGGTTACTCTTCTGACACTTATAGTTGAGTGGTTACTCGTCTCACACTGATAGTTGATTGGTTACTCTTCTCACACTGATAGTTGAGTGGTTACTTTTCTCACACTGATAGTTGAGTGGTTACTCATCTCACATTGCTAGTTGAATGGTTACTCTTCTCACACTGATAGTTGAGTGGTTACTTTTCTCACACTGATAGTTGAATGATTAATCTTATCACACTGATAGTTGAGTGGTTACTCTTCGCACACTGTCAGTTGAGTGGTTACTCGTCTCACATTAATAGCTGAGTGATTACTTTTTCAAACTGATAGTTGAGTGGTTACTCTTTTCACACTGATAAATGAGTGGTTGATTTTGTCACACTGATAGTTGAATGGTTAGTCTTGTCAAACTGACAGTTGAATGGTTAGTCTTGTCAAACTGATAGTGGAAAGGTCAGTCTTGTCACACTGATAGTTGAATGGTTAGCCTTGTCACACTGACAGTTGAATGGTTAGTCTTGTCACACTGATAGTTGAATGCTTAGTCTGGTCACACTGACAGTTGAATGGTTAGTCATGTCACACTGAATGTTGAACGGTTAGTCTTGTCACTCTGATAGTTGAATGGTTAGTCTTGTCACACTGACAGTTGAATGGTTAGTCTTGTCACACTGACAGTTGAATGGTTAGTCTGGTCACACTGATAGTTGAATGGTTAGTCTTGTCACACTGATAGTTGAGTGGTTATTATTGTCACAATGACAAATGTCCCATTGATAGCTTACTTCAAGGGAAGTCATTAAGTAACAGCTATTTTATAAACAGCTATTTTACACAGTGTCAACTAGAAATTGTTTATAAGTTATTTCTCAATTAAGCCTGGCCACATATTTGGTCCACTTGTCCACTAGCTTGTTGATGCCTTAAAGAAATTTTTTTTCGGTGTGGTCTTAAACCAATTTTCCACTGCCTTCATTACTTTGTTGTCATCTGCAAATCTCTGACCCTGCAAGAGTCCAAACAAATGTTATGGCACCAAGTCTGGACTGCATGCTGTATGTTTCAAGACTTACAATTTAAAAGCATATAATGTATCCACTGTATGCTTAGCTGTATGAGGGCAAGCATTGATTTGCAGCAACAATGCTCCTTTTCTGAGAAGTCCCCGGCATTTTGATTGTATCCTGGGCTTCAGTTTGTTCAATAGCATGTCTACTGAGCACTAGTCAGTTTCACCCCTTTCCTGTAAATGCACCAATATAGGACCCTTGATATCCCAACAGACAATCATCATGACTTTACCAGCAGATTCCTGAAGATGTTTTGTTTTCATTATGAAACCCCTCTACCCATTCATAATCTCCCCTGACACAAACAACTACCTTCATACTGAAACATCATACTTCTGTAGATTTCACAAGGTTTCACACCCTTTGACTACAAAACAACAAATAAGCCTCATTGTTCTCCCACAGTGCAAGTCGATATTGGGGCAGTAATTTTATCATCACTAATGCACATGTGCAAATTCCTCAGTCTTCATGGGGTATTGCTTAAGAATCGGTTTGTGTCCTGAAATAAAATTTGCTGTTGTCCATACTCATCAATGCATTCTATAAAACAATTCCTGTTATTTAATTGCTTTCCCTCATATTTCATTCTTTTTGTATAATTGATAGCTGAGTAGTAGTTAGACTTGATATGTGAATATTTTCCTACTTAGTGTTGCTACATTGATAGTTCAACTAGTTAGTCTACAATTTAGTCTTGGCATATTGACAGTTCAAGAATTTAATTTTGTAACATTCATAGTTCTACTATTTAGTCTTGTCACACTGACAATTCAACTATTTAGTCTCTTCACATTGACAGTTCAACTATTTAGTCTCTTCACACTGACAATTCAACTATTTAGTCTCTTCACACTGACAGTTCAACTATTTAGTCTCTTCACATTGACAGTTCATCTATTTAGTCTCTTCACATTGATAGTTCAAGTATTTAGCCTTGTCACAATGACAGTTCAGGTATTTAGTCTTGCCACATTGACAGTTCAGCTATTTAGCATTGTCATTTAGTTCACCTACTTATTGGTTCGGTTTGTAAAGGATCACTTTTACAGTACACAGATACCTCTATGGGCACTTGTTTCCTCCCATAAATCACACAAGGATAACCTCACAGTGCACACTCTATCAAATGTGTGTATTTATTAGAATCAATAATGCTATAATATTCTTTTGTGGGTTGGTTTTTAAATTTTAAATGTAGCCTGCGGCGTGGCCTATTTGGCTTGCTTTTTCGTTTTTTAATTTCTTACTGCTGTGGTATTTTTAATGCGCTCAATATGCACCTAGTTTGATTCCCATATCAGAGAAGGCTGGAAGTGTAATCTACTACCACAGCATCATTGAGATAGTATACAATCCTTTTCTTATTTTGTGATAATCTATACAATCCACACTGTGAACTTTGCCAGATTCACTTACGTTAGAGGAGGATCTCGGGTCTTTACGTCACTCCTCCCCTCACATTCGTACAAACTCATAAATACTTATACAGTCTCACCACATTGACTCTTCTGCTATTGAACTTAACTATTTTGGACAACTTACCCAGTACGGCTAGGTACACACTTGAGATCTGCAAACCACCCAAAAAAAAGTCGACCTGTCAGATCTGTGATCCCAATGATGGACAATAGAAGAGCAGCACTGTCTCTGTCTTGACCATTCTGTAAAGTAACAAGTTCGCCTGAATAGCTAGATTAAGGATAAAGTGATGATAATGATCTTAATAAATGACATGTGAGCAAATATAATGATACTGATTGAGCTGTTATTGTTGTTAATGTTGGCTCAAGGGTGGGGATAAGACTCCATGCAGGTGGACAATTTAAACTGGACACAACTTTATAATGATGTTACATTTAATAAGATGTTTTCACAATCATCAACAACAACCATGACATGAAATTAGAGCATGGCACATATGTCTTGACCTTTGACCTGAGCTGAGTAAAAAACAAGTTCTGAATACTCACAGTTCAACATATTAATACCTACACTTGGAACTTGCTCGCCCATTTGATGAGCAAAGTATAGTATTCAAGCAGTTAGTGAGTGCTGGAACTCTTCGTTCGCTACCCCACTCCCTAACAATGATATTTTAAGATATTAACAGTTTTGTTGAAGAAAACATGCACAAACATAACCTACTTTTGGTAAACTTTTTGACGTTCAGATGGTTTGACCCATATCAAGAACCCGTGTATCAGACATGTGGTCCGCTCATTCGAGCCACCGAATCATATTTACACACATATTTCAAATACTGCAATGCTGCTGCAATGCACATTCACGCACAGAGAGAGAGAGAGAGAGAGAGAGAGAGAGAGAGAGAGAGAGAGAGAGAGAGAGAGAGAGAGAAAGAGAGAGAGAGCGAGAGAGAGAGAGAGAGAGAGAGGGTGTGTGTGTGTGTGTGCGTGCGTGTATGCGTGCGTGCGTGTGTGTGTTGTTGTTGTTGTTGTTGTTGTTGCATGCATGTTTGTGTATTTTACACACATCTAATCTGTCAATTAACGTCTGGTGTCTATAATATGGATGTTAGCTTCATTCAATGAAAACGTATATGATATATTTTGCTTTTAAACTTCTGTAAGGTAGGTGGTAAACTTGTGACCTGGAAAGGTAAACAGGTTAGTCCATTTACAATTACTACTTCTTCAGATGTCTGGGCTAGACAAACATCTGCATCCATGCCTCTTCAATCATCTCTGTCATTTGATATTTTAATGAAGCTGTTGCCTGTTTTATTATAATTATTTATTATAATTATTGCCTGATGTAAGGTCTTAGTTAGTTATGACAGTAGACGGTACTACCTGCTTTCTGACTGTTAGCGCCGAATGTTGGGCGACGCTTCCCAAACCCGACACCCCACATTGTGCCAACGGCTTCGGGCGGGGGAGCGCAATTGAGAGTGTACTAGTGCGAGGAAATGCAACCTAAAGACTAAATGTAATGGCAGGGCAGACCAGGCCCTAAGCCTTGGTTGGCAACTGGTCAAGGATTGAAGCTCCGACAGGCGGACAGTTAGAGCATTGCTTTGCTGATCCGGTAGCTTCTGCAGCTTGTCTTGTTCCAGACGTATTGGTGTTACCTTTCCTCTGGAGTAGACTAGAGAGGCAGATAGAGGGATCATGCTGCATGGGCAACACATGGTCTCTAAATTCAGCTCAGGCTTTGAGTTATGCAGAGGTATAACTCCATTTTACAAACTGTCGTCTGTCAAGACAGCAAGGTGCCAGTCAGTCAGTCAATTATTGCCCAGCTGCTTAAGCTTCCCATAAACATCTTTCTCTGTCTTTATTGTTCGATAGCTTCCACATAGAGCTCTCTATTTTATCACTTCTGTTGTCATTTTCTTATGGTTTTGATGAGTGATTCAGTGATACCTGCATCTTAGCAGTTTGTTCTCTTTCCAAGATATCAAGAAGCATTATGGGGTGACTCTTAAAAACGACATCTCGACTGTTTCCAGCTTTCCCAGAATTGCACTGCTTATTGTCCAAGCATTCACTTCCATACAGAAGAATGGGTGACTGTCACGAAAACCATTGTGGTTGGCGATAAGATGAAAAAAATTACAGAAAACAGTCTGTGTTCACAGCTGCAAGTTGTTTACTTCTAGTAGCGGTGAGATCGAGACAGTCGGGAGTCCTTGAGAATTCTCCTACATCAAAAGAAACGGTGGCATGATGTTTGCCCGATCGGGAGAATGAAGGGAAAACACCGGCTTGTTTTCGTTGTACCAAGGGGGAGATAAACTACTCTTGTGAGGTTAGTGACAAAGATAGTCTGCCCTTGGGGACACCTGTGTGACATCAAAGGACGTCACTAGGACAAACCCCGACTGGAAATGAGAAAACTAAACTGGTTTCCGTTAGTGTGCGGATTAAAGTCAACCTAGGCGGACGTAATTCGAATAGCCCTATCCTGGTGTAGAAAAGAGAATCTAACGTGTTAATATCCATTTTACATGGTTGGACATGGGTCTGTTACGACAAGGATAAGATTCGATTAAGGGATAGTGGAGTTTTCATAAGGTAATTACTAGTAAGCATTAGATGTGAATAATGTAGTACATTCTAGGGATAAATAGAGTTTAGGTCATTAACATAGTGTTGTGTTGTGGTTAGTCGTTCAAGGAGTGTCGGCGACAGTAGGAAGTTGCCTTGTTAAAATTAACTAGTATGGGAAATCAATTTGCTCAGCTGGTTATGAATAGTGAAGGGGGATGATATTTAAAAGGATTGAAGTTGGTTGGGGGATAGGGGAAATGTCCAATGGTGGGATCTTACAGTGGGGTGGCTACTGGGGTCCTGCACTTTCTATTTTGGTCTTCCCTTGTCTTACCCTAACTCAGACCTATGTGATGAGCTCATCTGTCCATGACAGAGTTTGGTTCACTGTTATTTATCTGAGCGAGGCCAGTGGCCTACACTCATCTAATAGGGATTAGTGACGGGGTGGCTCTCACCAGGTGTGTTCTCTATTTCACAGGTTCCCTTAGGTTAGGATGAAAACCACGGAAACATTGAAAATTCAGATCCGGGATATTTTTGGTGCAGGAGGATTAGTCAGCGACCTTCTCACTGGGCCTATGCTAGAAAAGGTTTGAAATAACATTGCTCTGTGGAGCTGAATCATATAAGTATCCTACAGGATAAATACTGAGAACATTAGTGATAGTATTTCACACTACCTGTGGACAGCAACATAGTAATGGTTTTTAGTTTTCACACCATTTGTGAATAAACCAGTAGTGATGGATTTTCACTCCACTTATAACTAGAACAGTAGTGATTAACTTTCACACTACATGAAACCAAAACTTTAGAGAGTGTTTGTTCCACATAACAAGGAAATTAGAACATTAGGACTTATGTGGGAAATTAAGAGATTCATATGAGACTATGTACAATGACTGTTTTAAGAGTGAAAACTTTAGAACATTTCGTAGGAAGGAAGAATGTCATGTTCATGGGACAGTGTTCCGCTTTTCACTGTGCAGGAATTGTGTGGTCTCAGTTTCTATAAACATTTAGGAACAGTGTTTAGGAACAAGGTAGGATCAGTCCCAGACTGTATATTTGAGTGGTGACCAAGTATTGTGGTTATCAAAGCTCCTGGAGGTGGACAACGTCTGGCGGGAGAGACGCATCGTTTGGTGAGGTCAATTGTGCTGACTATTATGATGTCGTGTAATCCTTGCCACCATGAGTGGACTCTGATCCTGAGCTTTGTGGTCTGATTTCTACATTTACACTAGAGTATACAACACACATTCCACGCTTACACTTCTCACATACAACTCTTCTTTTTTTTGAATAAATTAATTGTTATTAATTTTTAGAAGCTAGAGTTGTTGAGTATGTTGTTTTGGGGTAGAATGAGAGGGGGCACGATCCAGTGGTGATAGAGAGTGAGAGAGAAAGAGGTGTCTATAGACTGACGGAGTCTTGTGGGCGGAATCTAGTGGATTTCTCCAGAATATGATATGGGTTTTAATAAAATGTGGGTGTTGATTCCCCTCACTCCAGGGACGACACTATAGAAGTATAATCTTTCAAGGCATTATAGTAGAGAGAAAGTACTTATCACGACAGTGACACAGCTCTTTTCAGTAAGAAGATTTCTGTGCATGTCACATCTCTGTTTATCATGGTACACATTCTAGTACATGACGACTGTTTTCCTTATATCGCTACAACATCATCTTCACAGTTTGTTGTACAGTTCTTCCTGTTACAACAAGCCTAAAACAAGGTGATGTTAGCTCCCTACTTTATAAAGTAGATTTATAAAACAAATTACTAGAAAAATGAGACTTGGGTAATTTTAACAGTAATGTCAAAATATAGATATTGAGTATGCTAATGGCATTACATTTGGGGTGATAATGCATGAATATTTCAACAGGATTGCCACAGAGTAGACAGATCTTAGCATCAGCCAAGATATAATAGAATACTATATTGTGTGTAGAGAAAGCAAATATATGAATTAATGGGATGATTTTCAACAACTAGACTTCTTCAAGTACTCTCGTTTGATTTTCATTAAAAGAAATATAGTCAAAGAACTGCTGTCTCACATACAGGTAATCATGAACAGAAACATCTGCTATGCCTGCAAGATGTTTTAACTGATTCAGTGCCGAAGGATACCATATCGCCAAATTTGACTTCCCATTTGGACAAAAGGAAGTTTTATCGCCATACTTGGGTCATCGTGTTATATGTTTGACAAAGAAAGTAAATACTGAATAAATCCCAGAATCAAAAGTGAGAAGACACCCAAGAGTAGAATGTCGAACAAGATCTAACAAAACTAAATAATGTAGATGGCATTAACATCATTTGGTATAGAGACAAACTGAAAAAGACTCTTGTTTACAGCACGGGCAGTGAGAAGAAAAGTATTTTAAAAAAAACCTACTTACACTTTCGGCAAATGCTGGCAACATCAAAAAAATATTTGGGAAAGAAAGATTGGCAAAGCCGCATGAAGTTGCGTAAATCAAGAATACAGGATCGGAAAGGAGGGACCAGTTGAAGAGTTTTGCATTTCTCACAGATGGTGGTAATCTTGTTTGGCACAGTGTACTCTTCACATCTGCACATACATTTGTTGAAAGAAATTGCTGTTTCTCTTTAACAAGAACAATTTGCAAGGAAGTGCTTGGGTCATCTTGATTACTGGTAAAATTGTAAAACTGTGATCTGTCAGTGTGAATTGCTTCTGTATTCTTTATGTCTTCAGATGAAGAACAATCCTTTATCTGGGAGTGAGGAGTTTGTAGTTCTGAATAATCGTCTTTCTCATTTACTTCCATCAACTGTTGTAAATCTGATGAGTGCTCGCTGACAGATTGATGATATTTCTTGTTTGGAGTCTTGTGTCGAGGATAACTAGTGACTGGTCGCAGTAGCATTGCACAGACACAGATATTGAGCATCAGGCCTCCCAGCAACAACAAGCACCCGCTCAAACCATACTCTTTCAGCATCCATCGCATGATGTTTGGGAAAATAAAGGAGCCAACACCTGATCCTGACACTGAAATTCCATTGGCCAAACTACGACGTTTCTTGAAGTGAAATCCAACCATCACTACACAAGGGCTGTAGGACAAGGCAAACCCCAGACCTAAGGAACAAAATTAAATAACAGTTAAATAATACACATCAGATAAGTACATTTTCATATAGTTTGATTGTTTTCATACTTAGCTTACTTTACGCTAATCAGTCACTCCAGATATGACCAAAACACCGTCTTCTTTGGAATTCCGGTCGAACATGGCTGATAGGCTGTTGAGCTGTTAAGGCATCTTGAGTGTATTTGCTTATGGCTACGGTTTGCGTATGCATTTTCTTCATTTTGGACTGGTAGAACATGGTTTCGTCGCCCAGCTACAGAGTTAAGTGCATGGATCGATCACATGGCTGCTGGAATTACATTCACCACATTTTGTGTGATATTCACTGGCACAGGAACGAAGCATTATTAGGTGACTCTTTGTCATGAAATTGGAGCCACGACTAACGACTTACAACTAACTAATAACTGTTTTCTTAAGTATGAAGAATAAATCGTGAGTTGCCTCATATACCATAAGCCTAATACATTTCAGTTGGTTGTAGTCAATGTTAAATAATTTTAACAGTAAACGTTTACAAGCAAGGAAATAAACAAATTGGTTGGCAATTTTCAAATTATCTATTTAAAAAAATTATAATCTGCTATTACTATATATACACGAGTATTTTTCACCAATCAGTGCAGTAACGGTTCGTTGTAATAAACCCCAACCACAACATTGTTTTTTTTTTTTTTCATTCAGGTGATTAAGATATTCTCTTCCCATTTGTTACGTTGTCTTGTCCTTGTAGGTCAACTGCAATTTCCTCTCATCATAATCGTCGTCGTCGTCGTCGTCGTCGTCGTCGTCGTCATCGTTGTCGTCGTCATCGTCGTCATCATCATCGTCGTCGTCATCATCATCATCATCATCATCATCATCATCATCATCATCATCATCATCATCATCATCATCATCATCACCACCATCACCATCATCATCATCATCACCATCACGATCATCATCATCACCATCACCATCACCATCATCATCATCACCATCACCATCACCATCATCATCATAAATCATCAATCATCATCATTGTCGTCGTCATCATCATCATCATCATCATCATCATCATCACCATCACCATCATCATCATCATCATCACCATCATCATCATCATCACCATCATCATCATCATCATCATCACCATCACCATCATCATCATCATCATCATCATCATCATCATCATCATCATCATCATCATCGTCATCGTCAACGTCATCGTCGTCGTCGTCGTCGTCATCATCGTCATCATCATCATCATCATCATCATCATCATCATCATCATCATCATAATCATCATCATCATCATCGTTGTCATCATCGTCATCGTCATCATCATCATCATCATCATCATCATCATCATCATCATCATCATCATCATCATCATCATCATCATCATCATCATCATCATCATCATCATCATCATCGTCATCGTCGTCATCGTCATCGTCATCATCATCATCATCATCATCATCATCATCATCATCATCATCATCATCATCATCATTGTCAAAGATCTGAATAAGAGTTTACAGAGTTAAGAATATAAGAAATAGAGCTAAGACAGAGACCATTAGAGAACACCAGACAGAAGAGACACAAGCGCTATAAATAGCTTTACAACAGGACACACTCGTGTCAACCAAGAGGGCATTGAGTGTAAGTGAGCGGGGGTTTCCCAAGACACTAGGAAACTCGCCTCTCGACGAGCAACCATGGAGTACAGGTTACTATAGTTAACTGACCAGCGTGCGGGGACTCCACGCACGCAAGACTCGCCAGCGCACGGAGGACCCAACGTCCGTGTTTGAACACGCGACTAGAAGCGTAGTTCAGACTGCGACTGAGACGGCTAGAGAATAGACGTGTTCACTAGGAATACTATAAGTTTATAGACAATAGTGATAGTTAGGCTTTAGATTCCAGTCAGTGATTAATAGTATCATTATCACCTCTTCATTGCATCTATGTAACGTACTATGATGTTTATTGTCAATGAAGTATTCCGCTCGCGGAGCTTGTTTGTAATCAGCTCCAAAATAAATGTATCCTTTTTGCAAATGACACGAGTTATCATTTTCGTGTAGTGCAAAAGTAGGGGAGTCCTGAAATACCTGTCGCAAGTAAGTCGCTGACAGGCAGGACCCCATTTGGTGTCAGAAGTTCCTGAACCAACGTCAACAGCACAGGCAGGACCCAACAGCACCATTTGTGCAATATATTTGTGTTAAAAGTACCAAAAACTAACGTTAATTATTTACCATACAATGTTAGAAATAATTTTGTTTGTGAGTGAACGTTAGTGATCAACACCGGTACTATTATTTGATACTTAATATGTTACCATTTGTGGAGCTTGAACCACAATGAAGAAAGATTAATTTACAAATTGTGTTATTCTACGGAAATTAATAGGAAATGTGTATGAATTTGTGGTAATGAAAATGTATACAAATATGTATTTAAATTGTCAAGCAAACCATCGTGTACATTTAATTTTCTGTGATACAGCCATCAATGTCAACATTCATCATATTCATTTAGATATTTGTGCAAAATAAGTTCTTTTTGCACAAAGAAAATAAATTAGCTACTGAACGGAAGCCTTAGAACGTAGTTATACCAAACAAGATAGAAAGTGAAGACAAGACGACATTGACATTCATATGACGAAGCATCTTACAAATCATGACGATCATTTATACTATCATAACATTCATTCATTAACATCATTTATCATTATCTAGATCACATTTATAAGTCATCAGCCGCATGAAATATGAACATGTATTTATATCATATGCTTGTTTCTAAAGTATTGATGCTCTACTAAACAGAAGCATCAGCTCTGCAATCAAGTCGATCATTTTTTGTGTACGGAAAACAGCGATGGAACATCCCAAGGGCCGTATTTTCCAACAAATTAGATGAGTATATTTTTGAATTATTTTGATAATCACCATGTTAACCATGCATTTTTATTTTCAGCGAGAATGTAAATAACTAACACATAACTATAAACCATTGTGTAAAAGTACAGTGATATCATTGTGAAGTAACATAAAGCCATAAAATGGCATCGTTAAATGACTGCATCCAGGCGGGCAAAGAACTAGGCCATACGGGAGAGAAATTAGAGAAGTGGGTAGATCAAAAATACAAAGAAGAAACAGAGAGAAAAGCTGCTCTAGAGAGAGACGAAAGAGCATTAGAAAGGCAACATCAAAAGGAGATGAAAGAGGTAGAGGAAGCCACCAAACAAAAACAGATCGAGGTAGAGTCACAAACTAAATTAAAGATGAAAGAAATGGAGATAGATTCAAACATCCAGATAGCATCTAGTAAACAAAAGAGCCAGGAAGAACAAAATAAAGTTAGTAAATATAAAGGCCTGATCAAACCATATAGCGTAGGCGATTCAATCTCAGCATGGACTGAGAATATAGAGTTCCAACTTAAGACTCAGAAAATACCTTTAGAAGATTGGGCAATGATCTACATGAGAAATCTCAGTGGGGAGCCATTAAAGGTTATAGAATCAATACCTACAGAACTAAGGAGTAATTATCAGTACATCCACGATAGGATTATGCAGCATTTCCTTCTTGATGCTACGGGGTATCAAATTCAATTTTCCCAAATAAAACCAAAGCCAACTGAAACCTTTCTGGATTACATCTCTAACGTCCAAAGTACATTCAATAAATGGATGACAATCATCATCATCATCATCATCATCATCATCATCATCA
The DNA here is from genome assembly GCA_963921405.1 of Cepaea hortensis. Lineage (NCBI taxonomy): Eukaryota > Metazoa > Mollusca > Gastropoda > Stylommatophora > Helicidae > Cepaea > Cepaea hortensis. Next base: position 66,022,981 of record OY992883.1, on the reverse strand, counting down.
TCATCATCATCATCATCATCATCATCATCATCATCATCATCATCATCATCATCATCATCATCATCATCATCATCATCATCATCATCATCATCATCATCATCATCATCATCATCATCATCATCATCATCATCATCATCATCATCATCATCATCATCATCATCATCATCATCATCATCATCATCATCATCATCATCATCATCATCATCATCATCATCATCATCATCATCATCATCATCATCATCATCATCATCATCATCATCATCATCATCATCATCATCATCATCATTGTGACAGGTTGGCCCACCTCTCAGATCGTTTTGTTACTAGATGGAGATAGCCCTCAGTAAACCCCTCTATGTATCCTGTAGTAATTTTTATTTTTATCTATATTTTCAAATATTAGATAAAATCGTCTTTGGTTAGTGTATTTATATACATAAAACTATAGAGAGAGTTAAATACTATTTCTTCTTATAGTTAGAAGTAGATGTAGGGTAGAGTTCGTTTACAAGCCAAGAAATCAAGTCAGGCTGAATTTATATTCAGGTTTGGCTATGAAAAATAATTTGGCCACAGGAAGGGAACTCTCCTGGATGAGAAGTTAACTTCCGGTAGCACCCTAAGATCTGCCATTTTTTCTAGCAACCTGGAGGGAGCAGGAGCTATCACGTCAATTGGCTAAAATTGAACACCTGTCTGTGTTTAAACATATTTTATTGCTGGCTCTTGTTAAGCCGAAAAACCCTCTAAAACATAGAAAAGCCAATGATAGTCTCCACTCCCGATAGGCCAGTCAAAATCTAGTTGCAGGGTGAGTTAATAATAATTTTGTTAAACAATTTTCTGTGTGTCAAAATGCCGGCAAAATCTACCGGCCATGCCGATCGATAATAGATACTATTAATTAAAACTAGTGTTAGTTAACTAATATTAGAATTAGGACCATGTTTGTGCCATGTGGCTTGCCGACAAGGGTAAAACGAAAAGCTCGTCACATGTGGCATTAAAAACATGGATAAATTACATTACGTGATTCTCGAAATTAGGTATCTGCCTGCGGAAGGACACCTGAGTTAGTCAGTAGACGATTAGAGTTAAGATAATTTAATTATGTGCTTAAACTTCGGAACTAGCGGATTTCTCTAGATAATATACTTATTAGTGAAGGAATTAGTTCAGAGAGTGAATAAGTTACCATTAATTATTCTTTATTAATCTCTATCTTGCCCATAGTCAGATTACTACCATGTGGTCCAAGATGGCCCACTTAACAAAGTTCAAACCTTGGGGGAATTCTCCAACCCTAATATTGTTCTTGTATATAGTGAAAATAATCTTAAACCTAGCTAAGAAATCTTCTAGATAATTAATTATGTTTTAATTAATATAAGGAAGACTTGCTAGTAGTACAACTCATAACTCCTTAAGTGAACTTGGGGTGTTTCATTGATCTTAATGGTTCACTCGTGTACATCGTGAAGTTATAGTTGTTGTGTGTGATTCATTCTATGGAATTCATCAATATGTGATGTTAATTCATCGTGTGGAGTGTAGTTTGTGTGTTTCCATACTTGAAAAATGATGTGTGGTGTTTCATCGATGTAATGGTTTGTTAATGTATATGTGATGTCGGAGTTGTGGCGTCTGAGTTTCAGTCCATTGAAGTCATCCTATATGTACTGTTAAGTCATTATGTGAATTGTGGTTCATGTTTCCATGAGTAATCATGACTTAGAATATATATTTGGAATGTGGTCTTTGAAGTAGAGCATTGTGATTGTACATGTTTGATCTAAATGTCAGCAGAGAGAATAGGATATCATTTGTATGCTGTTTCCATGAGATCAGTGTGCTGTTGTAGATTTCAGATAAGGAATCAACCTGTAAATTTAAATAATACATGCTATGAAAATTTATGAGACAAGATGCCATGCAGGACATGGCCAGAAGAATTTACAAGGCTGTCTTGAAGGATTATTCACTCCTTCTCACTGTCATTCACAGAGCCTGCACCCTGATCATCTGTAGCCGTAGTCACGACCGGTGATTGAGCTACGAACCACTCACTTGATGCAGCAGAGAGTGGAGTCCATACCACGATCCAGTCAGCACTGCCAGCTTACCATCCAGGAGGCTAAGAATTATCAGATGAGTGGCTACCCACCCGTTTGCCACTGCACAGCAATCCTAATTTGTCCGCTATTGGCTAAGAATCTATGATTATATCCTCTAGCTGAACAGTATCTGGTCAAGATTTCAGGGATCTGCGTATCTCTTATGTGTCAGTGAGTTCCCAGTGGGGCTCACGTAGTGTTCTTTAGGATTAAACGTTATGTTATATTTGTACTTTTAACAACTGCGTCTGTCATTATAGAATTAGCATCATCAGATTGTGTGACGAGTGAAAGGACTACATCTATACGTATCATTCTGTCTTATCTCCTGTTGTGTGAGAATACATTAGGCAGTGGGGGCTCATTTTTTTTCATCCAGGCACGTTAGCAGGAATCACTTGACATACTGTCTTCATTTGTTAGCACAGTTCGTCGTCATAACTTTCCGCCTGGCACTGTTTAGAAGTAGTGATCCATTCTGGGACTTTTGATAATCATTCTTCTAGAATTGCGAGCCATTTGATCGCTTCTTCAGCAGTGGTTAGATTCTCTATTTGTAGAAGTCTATTTAGTATCTACTTTGATCCAATTCCATCATAGTAGAATACGTTACGCGACACTGGTGGCTCGGTCCGGCATGACAATCCTATAGATTTTTGGGTTCAGTCGAGTATCCAACTTCATAGATAGTTCTAACTTTCAGTCACTAAATAGAGATAGCTACTAATCATACTAGTTAATATATACATACTTATAATATAGGATAACATAAGTTAGGGCAAAGGTGAATTGCTGGCAAACGGGTAAGTGTTGTGTCAATGTGTAACATTTTTTATGCTTGTTATTGAAGATATTTGTGAATCTTTGCGACAAACACATTCTTGATTAAGTGAGTGAGTTATCCAGGTGTATCAACAGATATCATATTATTACATAACTAACATGTCTTCTGAAAAGCCACCTACTAAGGAGGAACTGCGAGAACAAGGAACATTGTTAGGTTATGAGGGTGCAGAGTTGGAAAAATATGTAATAGAAGAAGGAAGAACATGGCGCCGAGAACAAAGGGACATCATCAAAGAGAAGGACGAACGAGAGGAAAGAATTAAATTAAAAATCCAGATGGCGGAAATTGAATCCAGACAGAAGATGCGACAAGCTGAATTGGACAACCAGTTGAAACAGGCTGAATTGGACAACCAGTTGAAACAGGCTGAATTGGACAACCAGTTGAAACAGGCTGAATTGGACAACCAGTTGAAGCAAGCAGAACTGGACAAGGAGTTGAAATTAGCTGAGCAGTTAAGACAGCACGAGTTAGAACTGAGGAGATTAGAACTACAAAATCCTGATGCCTCCAGATTTAGCAGTGCCAGCTCTCCAACTGACAGCCAAGACATTTCCTCAGGACCACATATTACTCCAGGATCAATGAGTTTTCCACTGGCCCACTTCGACCCGAAGGAGGATCAGATGGATGAATATCTTGACAAATTTGTGTTAATGTGTGAAGCCTACAATCTGCCTAAAGATAAATTTAATATTAAACTCTCCCAAGCACTTCGCGGTCCAGCGTATGACGTGTTTGCAAAACTCCCTCCAGGTCTTGAGAAGGACTTTGTCACACTCAAAAATGCTCTCTTGAAACGATATCAGTTAACTTCTAGTGCCTACAGGTTGAAGTTCCGTACCGCCAAACGGTCACAAGGAGAATCATTTCCTCAGTTCGCCTCACGGTTACACACTTATTTTAACAAGTGGGTAGAACTGAGTGATTTGGATGCTACTTATGACGGGCTGGCGGAACTAATACTGGTTGAGCAATTTAAAGATGTTCTTCCAAAACAGCTACAAACCTTTATTGCAGAGAATGGTGGTGCTCGGCTAGAGGAGGTTATCGCACTAGCCGAACGATATTTAACTGCCCATGGCGAAGTAGCTACCACTAAATCTTGTAATTCTTCTACTGCTCAAAATACTCCTGCAACACAGAATAAGGGTTTTCAGCAGAACAACTCTTATGGTAAAGACACCAGAGGGCACACTGGGGGTCCGCCCCAAAATCCTGGTTTCCAAAAACAAAAACCACCAGCGAACAATAGTGGATGGGGTAAACCTTACTGCAAGAACTGCAAAAGTAATGATCACCACACGAGCGTGTGCAGAAATAATCCCCCTACCCAGTATGCTGCGTGTATGATTACGGGGGCAAGTACCCAACAGAACATATGTTCAAGTAATGGAACTAGGCCACCCACAGTTGAAACTATTCTGGTTAACGGTAGTCCAGTACTATGTCTCTATGACAGTGGACTCCAGTGTGATGCAATAATAGCTAAGCAGTTAGTGAAACCATCACAGTTAACAAAACAAACAGTTGTAGTTAAAGGGGCTACCAGGAGCTCTCCAACTATAATAGCTAAGATAGCCAAAGTACATGTGACATCTAAGTATGTCACTGGACTCATTTCAGCTGCAGTGATCGATGATCCGGTATATCCTTTCATGCTTGGTCGTAAGTATGTATATTTAGGAGAACCCTCATCACCAATGATAATGGCAGCAGTGGAGACCCGGAGTCAGGTTGCACAGTCACATGAACCTATACTCTCAATCAACCCTCTACCTCGGGAGATTAGGGCTGCACAAAATGAATGTCCGACTTTAGTATCTTGTTTTGGCAAACTGCCAAACGGTAGAAATCCTCCAGCAGCTGGAAATTTCTATTTAAAGGACAAGTTGTTGTACCATAGGGCAGGAACTATGGGTACCGAACACGGGCAACTTGTCGTGCCGAAACAATATCGTAATCAGATATTGCATATGGGACATACCATATCCTTCAGTGGACATATGACTGTAGGAGTTACTACCCAGCGTATTTCTTGTCATTATTTTTGGCCGGGAATGACTGCTGACATACGAAGATACGTCCAGTCTTGTCCGGAGTGTCAACATGGCTCCCCCAAGCAGTGGTCTACTCCTGTTTCCATAGGGGAAGGGTTAGTTTTGAACATTCCTTTTGAGCGAGTAGCTATAGACATTATTGGTCCACTGCCCACTTCTAAGAAGAAAAATACTTATATTTTAACTGTAGTAGATACAGGTACAATGTGGGCTGAAGCTACTGTACTGCCCTCCATCAATGCAACTAGGGTAGCAGAGGCTCTCCTAGAAATATTTACCAGAGTAGGATTCCCTATTCTTATTGTAAGTGATAGTGGGTCATTATTGAATGAGAAGTTAAGGGGAGAAATCTCTGACATCTTCAGGAGGCACCATATCACCACAGGTTTTAGTCTCACAGAGAATAAGCGACTTGTGGTCAAATATACGGGGACTCTCAAATCGATCATGAACAAGTTAGTCCAGGAGAAACCAGATAGTTGGGACACGTACTTATCAGCAGCAATGTTTGCCTATCGAGAAGTACCACATGTCGCCACCGGTCTTCCACCTGCTACACTATTGTTCGGACGACCAATTAAAGGACCGCTGGAGGCTCTTTTGAGAACCTGGACTGATGAAGGAACAGATGAGAGTGTCGTCAAGTCTTCACAGTATGTAGAGGAACTGAAACAGAAACTGCACACGGGATGGAAATTAGCTAACTCCACTCTCCGTCGTGCCAGAAAACAACAGGCTTCCTTCTATAATAAACCTATTAGAAACCAGTCTCTAGAGGTAGGAGATAAAGTGCTAGTCTTATTAACCAAAGGGGATAATAAGTTAGAAATTGCTTGGCAAGGACCATTCATCATTAAAGAGAAGGTGTCCAGCAACAAGTACTCTGTTTCTATTCGCGGGAAAACTGCAGTCTTCCACGTGAATTTACTCAAAAGACATTTTGAGAACAACACGAACCCACCAGTTCATATTATGACTCTGGCAGTGGTTGATAAGGGATCCAAAGGGGATCAATCCAGATGGGAAGACAACCCCGACAGATGTGAGGAAGATGACGCGGCTGAACACGATCCCAACTTAGAGACGTCTAAAGGGAAAGTAAGGACGACGCGCATGAAGTATAGGGATCAAGACCAATTGGGTCGAAGGAGAGATGTTGGAATTGTAGGACCTTTATCAGTGACAGACGAAGGACACCCCGACCAACGAAAGCAAAGTTTCCAGAGAAAATTTCCTTGGAAGCGACATCAAGCGAGGAGGTTTCTTAGAAGGTGTCTTAGAAACGAAGAGTCTGAGAATTGTGAATAGACATTGTGCTATTGATGAAGAGGGGGACCTGTCCAAATGACCCATAAACGTCAGAGTAAGGGCTGACAAAACTATATGAGAGTTCGGGCTGGAGAAAAAGTTGCTTCTCCAACTTTTTTTGAACGATGGGCATTTGTGACAGGTTGGCCCACCTCTCAGATCGTTTTGTTACTAGATGGAGATAGCCCTCAGTAAACCCCTCTATGTATCCTGTAGTAATTTTTATTTTTATCTATATTTTCAAATATTAGATAAAATCGTCTTTGGTTAGTGTATTTATATACATAAAACTATAGAGAGAGTTAAATACTATTTCTTCTTATAGTTAGAAGTAGATGTAGGGTAGAGTTCGTTTACAAGCCAAGAAATCAAGTCAGGCTGAATTTATATTCAGGTTTGGCTATGAAAAATAATTTGGCCACAGGAAGGGAACTCTCCTGGATGAGAAGTTAACTTCCGGTAGCACCCTAAGATCTGCCATTTTTTCTAGCAACCTGGAGGGAGCAGGAGCTATCACGTCAATTGGCTAAAATTGAACACCTGTCTGTGTTTAAACATATTTTATTGCTGGCTCTTGTTAAGCCGAAAAACCCTCTAAAACATAGAAAAGCCAATGATAGTCTCCACTCCCGATAGGCCAGTCAAAATCTAGTTGCAGGGTGAGTTAATAATAATTTTGTTAAACAATTTTCTGTGTGTCAAAATGCCGGCAAAATCTACCGGCCATGCCGATCGATAATAGATACTATTAATTAAAACTAGTGTTAGTTAACTAATATTAGAATTAGGACCATGTTTGTGCCATGTGGCTTGCCGACAAGGGTAAAACGAAAAGCTCGTCACATGTGGCATTAAAAACATGGATAAATTACATTACGTGATTCTCGAAATTAGGTATCTGCCTGCGGAAGGACACCTGAGTTAGTCAGTAGACGATTAGAGTTAAGATAATTTAATTATGTGCTTAAACTTCGGAACTAGCGGATTTCTCTAGATAATATACTTATTAGTGAAGGAATTAGTTCAGAGAGTGAATAAGTTACCATTAATTATTCTTTATTAATCTCTATCTTGCCCATAGTCAGATTACTACCATGTGGTCCAAGATGGCCCACTTAACAAAGTTCAAACCTTGGGGGAATTCTCCAACCCTAATATTGTTCTTGTATATAGTGAAAATAATCTTAAACCTAGCTAAGAAATCTTCTAGATAATTAATTATGTTTTAATTAATATAAGGAAGACTTGCTAGTAGTACAACTCATAACTCCTTAAGTGAACTTGGGGTGTTTCATTGATCTTAATGGTTCACTCGTGTACATCGTGAAGTTATAGTTGTTGTGTGTGATTTCATTTCATTCTATGGAATTCATCAATATGTGATGTTAATTCATCGTGTGGAGTGTAGTTTGTGTGTTTCCATACTTGAAAAATGATGTGTGGTGTTTCATCGATGTAATGGTTTGTTAATGTATATGTGATGTCGGAGTTGTGGCGTCTGAGTTTCAGTCCATTGAAGTCATCCTATATGTACTGTTAAGTCATTATGTGAATTGTGGTTCATGTTTCCATGAGTAATCATGACTTAGAATATATATTTGGAATGTGGTCTTTGAAGTAGAGCATTGTGATTGTACATGTTTGATCTAAATGTCAGCAGAGAGAATAGGATATCATTTGTATGCTGTTTCCATGAGATCAGTGTGCTGTTGTAGATTTCAGATAAGGAATCAACCTGTAAATTTAAATAATACATGCTATGAAAATTTATGAGACAAGATGCCATGCAGGACATGGCCAGAAGAATTTACAAGGCTGTCTTGAAGGATTATTCACTCCTTCTCACTGTCATTCACAGAGCCTGCACCCTGATCATCTGTAGCCGTAGTCACGACCGGTGATTGAGCTACGAACCACTCACTTGATGCAGCAGAGAGTGGAGTCCATACCACGATCCAGTCAGCACTGCCAGCTTACCATCCAGGAGGCTAAGAATTATCAGATGAGTGGCTACCCACCCGTTTGCCACTGCACAGCAATCCTAATTTGTCCGCTATTGGCTAAGAATCTATGATTATATCCTCTAGCTGAACAGTATCTGGTCAAGATTTCAGGGATCTGCGTATCTCTTATGTGTCAGTGAGTTCCCAGTGGGGCTCACGTAGTGTTCTTTAGGATTAAACGTTATGTTATATTTGTACTTTTAACAACTGCGTCTGTCATTATAGAATTAGCATCATCAGATTGTGTGACGAGTGAAAGGACTACATCTATACGTATCATTCTGTCTTATCTCCTGTTGTGTGAGAATACATTAGGCAGTGGGGGCTCATTTTTTTTCATCCAGGCACGTTAGCAGGAATCACTTGACATACTGTCTTCATTTGTTAGCACAGTTCGTCGTCATAACTTTCCGCCTGGCACTGTTTAGAAGTAGTGATCCATTCTGGGACTTTTGATAATCATTCTTCTAGAATTGCGAGCCATTTGATCGCTTCTTCAGCAGTGGTTAGATTCTCTATTTGTAGAAGTCTATTTAGTATCTACTTTGATCCAATTCCATCATAGTAGAATACGTTACGCGACAATCATCATCATCATCATCATCATCATCATCATCATCATCATCATCATCATCATCATCATCATCATCATCATCATCATCATCATCATCATCATCAACCATCATCATCATCATCATCATCATCATCATCATCATCATCATCATCATCATCATCATCATCATCATCATCATCATCAGGTGTCTTGTCGATTTATACGAGCAATCATACTTATTCACATCTCACATCTCCAACAGAATGTATCAATCTGTACAGTTACATTTTCCCATGCTATGATGATGAATTTTCTCTCGCTGTCTTCCTCCAACTATCTGTACACTTTCCGGTTGTTAAAATGTTTAAGTGTTTTCTTTTTCATAACATGACTAAACAAACTAGCTGCCTCGTTCTTCTGTTTGTGATAAGTTGTCTTTGTTTCTCAGCCTTTTTGTTTTTAAAAAATAATTTAGATTACTCGTTTTCGCTGCCCAAGGTACATTCAGCATTCTTCTATAAATCCTTATTAATGTATCTTCAGAAAATTCTTTTGCTTGCTTACTAATTGTCAAAGGCAGTTAAAGTTGGTTCCATTTAACATGCAACATCCAATGACTAAGATTTATTGCATTCACTTTATGAAATGCAAATGTTGCTTGTCCTGTTCTGTTGTCCACTATACACAGTGATGGCGGTTCAAGTAAAGAGATCAAAACAAGACACAGAATTACCCCATGTGTTATTACAATACTGAATCCTTTACGTGAAATAACAATGCATTCCCCGTCAAGATCTAACTATACAAATCACGTGTGGTATCCGTTCTTTTATATGGTATGAGAGTTGGAATTTCACTGTACAAACTGAATGCAGGATTCAAGCATTTGAACACAAATAGAAAAGAAGCAAGAAAATAGACAAATTGCTTGGCAATTTTCAAATTATCTATTTAAAAAAAATTATAATCTGCTAATTCTATATATACACGAGTATTTTTTGTATTATACGGGTATTATTATACGAGTATTTCACGAGTATGGGAAGTACAAAAGACATGCCTATATTAAAGGCAAGTTGTATGATCAGCTGTTTATTATGTATGTTTTTTTAAATGCTCACGTCTACCAGGTATTCTTCCTAATTCTTCAATAAAGCATATTTCAAAAGCCAGTTCTGTCTTGCGGGTGCGTTTTTATTGCCTTTGTATGCAGGCCATCTAAAACTACTTGTACCAGTGGCAAAAGCTTGAACGATCTAGTCATGCCATATGTCTTAACTCCTTCTCAAAGGTAATAATACTCCAGGGAATAGTTAATGTCAAGAGGAGACGAGAAAGAGAAAATCCTGGACATGAAAGAATGGTCAAGAGCATTAGTTATGCACTTGTGTGCATTTTCCGATGACAGAAAGCAGTGGAGGACTATGATTACTGATACTTCCATCATGATAGCCCCATGAACGAAATCGTGGGTTATGTAATGAGATGATGATTATGTTCTTTAGTTCAGTGTATCTGATGTTATCCCTGTGCATAAGTACTTTCACATTTAGGCATGATCCTACCATTAGGCATGATGCTGCAATTGCTTCTGTCTTCCTACTATTCAAGCTGAGTCGCTTCGTTCACTTTCTACAGCCACTGTATCTATCTTTTTGTAGTTCCTTCTGACTAGTTGCTATCAAGATTGTATCATCAGCATAATACAAATCGTTTATATTATGACCGCCTACTGAAATCCCTGGTGTATTTTCTATATATCTCATTATATGCTGACTGTAATGAAAGCAAAGCCAAAGACACAATATAGTATTATCTGGCACCTTTCTGTAGACACTGAAATGTTCCTAAATAATTGTTAATTCTTATGGCTGCTGCTTGCTGCCAATATATGCTTTATAAATATTTTAATATTATAGATTTTTTAAAAAGACCCCAAGTCACTATACAAAGTGCATCCCTAGAATGAGTTTGGTTTCACTCGTGAATGTTTTGAAAGCCAATGCTGCATTGCAGGTGCATGTTTATTGCCTATATTTCTTATAGATGCCCGTATATCCCCAACTCTTTGATTTACTTTCGTCCACAATTGCTGCTAAACATTAAAAACAAAAGATGGGTGAGGTGGATATTTAGGTAGAGGTAAGGTTTAACATTTTCAATCTAGAACTAAACATATCTTGACAATCTACAGCAGTTAATAAACAAAATTAAATAAGTAAAGGACAATATATACTTGCATTAAGGTGTATATGACAAGGAGTGCTAGCCCCATATTTGTATAGACCAATCAGCACTAGAGGGCTGATGTGGTCAATATCATGCCAACCGCCTTTACTTCCCAAGACATTTCCTGGTACACAGTTTATGTTGTGTTGATCTGGGAGCTCTGGTTAATTTTTAAAATCTGCCTTGGTGCAAATTTTAACCATATGACCACCAGGACAGCACGTAAGTGTGAAAAGCACAAAGTTACTGTGGCTCCATTCTTCAATAGTCGCAGTGTTGAATTTTCCCCAAGTAGCGCAGCTTTGGGTCCAACCTCTAAAAATAAGTACTAGAGTTCAGTGAAAGTAAAAGCTGCTGGAATTACATTCACCACATTGTCCATCATTTGCCATTCAGTCACAGAAAATATGGGTTTAACGCCATCAATAATATGTAATAATGCTACTTTACATTATTTTCGGTATATACAGAAGCTTACCTGTAATCACACTGTATGTTAGATATAAAAACTCAAAACTTGGAATGTAGGCTGACAAAAGAAACCCAAGTGACGCGAGAACACCGCCAAAAAATACAACTTTCTGACTTGTAAACTTTATGGCCAACACATTGGCACCCAAACCTGTCATCAAGAAATTGCAGTGTCATTTAAATTGTGCGCCAGTCGTCATTTCTTAACTCTTTCCTTTCTGAGCAATACACCATGTGTGATCAGCTGTCTATTATGGGTATCAAGCAACTCATGCTGTGTATCCTTATATCATTTTGTGCAATATCATGTCCGTTTGGTCTGATCATACTTACTAAAGAAACGAAAAAATGGCCAGATATTTTACCATGCGGCACAGTACATGACACGCATTTGAAAGTAGCATACTCATGCTTTTTTCATTATGGTTATTGTTCTCTTGGACATGTGTGGTGAAATATTCTGGCAATGAAAGTTAAAATAGACACCAAAGATCACGCTGCTTTGTTTGATTTGTGAAGGAACACTTTCATAGCACACTTGGACAACCCCATAAGTGCTCCATTCTCTCCCCCCCCCCTCAATAGATTCCCACGAGTAGGCACTCACTGCGCACAAATATTACTGGTAAGGATCAAGATATGTGTATGTATCTGCCTCCAGATACTGACCTTATCACCCCTATCCCCATCCAAATCGCACAAAGCATGAACCATGAAGCTTCAGCGATGACTGGTCTCCAGAAAAATTGGACTCTTTGCAAGTCTATTGAAAGAAACTACGACCGACCTCATCATGGCTATATTTTCACAGACCAAAATCATTCTAAAAATGTTCTATAAAACACTATAAATGTTCTATTGTGAGAAGTTGTTTTTATATGTTTTACCTGGGCAACAGCCTGCACTGCCTGTTCTTTACCATTTCTAACTGTGAGGGGTGTTTAACGTGTGCATTGGGCACACACAGCGGGCTTGTTGGCGAAGTTGATAGGGAACTGAACTGACAAGGTCGTGAGCATGGTTGGACGAGGGTTCGACACCTGGGCTCATTGCCTGCTAAGTGAGTGGGAGATTGGCCATCTATTCCCCTGTGCATTTAGACCTACAAACTGTGATAGCCCTATCCCATCATACACCTGTAGGAGGTTTGTTTTCAGCACTATCTGAAAAGGCTAGGAATCCTGTCCAGGGAAAACTGGAAGTCATCTTTTGCAGATTATATGTTTTCAACGTGACACTGCTACAGTTTTCAGTGCTACTGCCTGAGTTCTGAGGGTGTCTGAAAATTTTCTTGTGACCAGGGAGATACTGATTTCCTGGTAATTCTTTCATTGTATATAATCTCCAGCTTCGCTCCACTCTTTGTAGACTTGATTATTGATCCATCTGCACTTACATGCACATATAGACATTATGTGGTTGGGTACCATTTACATTTGAAAGCCAATGAACAAGATACATGTTATCATTAAAGTAAAAACACAAATAGAGAATGCTGGAGTTGGTTTAGAAATTATGTATTACACAGACATTCTTTATTGGGAGTATACGCCAGGTCTGAAAACTAACTGAAACATTAGAAACTTAAATGGAACACGAATGACCTCAATATCACACTGTAAATAAAACACTAGTCAACTGACTGACTGGCACCTTGCGACGATAGTTTATAAAATGGAGTTATCTCTCCATATGAATTGGAAACAAATAGGTATATTAAGCTCCTGGTAGAAGAAACGTACTAAACATCAACACGTGGCACATACCTAACAAGGAGATCCATCGTATCGCGAAATACAGGTGAAAATCCGAAATCAGAAGCACTCAATAAATATATAAAATGAATAATAAAATAAAATAAAATAAAATAAACTACACACTATGGGTACAATACGACACACAGGACGGCCGGCGTTTCGATTCTCAGAATCTTTGTCAAGGACAGGACACTACAGATAGCTAACACAACGAAATACAGCACACACACACACAAAAAACAACACACACACACACACTACTCCGATGCCATTGTATTTCGTTGTGTTAGCTATCTGTAGTGTCCTGTCCTTCACAAAGATTCTGAGAATCGAAACGCCGGCCGTCCTGTGTGTCGTATTGTACGCGTTTGTGTGTATTTTATTTTATTATTCATTTGATATATTTGTTGAGTGCTTCTGATTACGGATTTTCACCTGTATTTCGCGATACGATGGATCTCCTTGTAAGGTATGTGCAACGTGTTGATGTTTAGTACGTTACTTCTCGCAGGAGCTTAATATACCTATTTGTTTCCAATTCATATTGTTATATCCTGCTGTAGCCACTGCTTTTTCTTTCTATTCCATATCTATCCGTAACACTAAGCCTGGGCTGAATTTATAGACCACGTGTTGCTCATACAGCAAGATCCCTCTCTCGGCCTGCTTAGCTTACTCCAGAGGAAAGGTAACACCAATACGTCTGGAACAAGACAATCTGCAGAAGCTGCCGGATCAGTAAAACAATGCTCTAACTGTCCGTCTGTCGGAGCTTCCATCTTAGACCAGTTGCCGACCAAGGCTTAGGGCCTGGTCTGCCCTGCCATGACATTTAGTCTTCAGGTTGCATTTCCTTGCACTAGGGTAAGGTTTGTCCCCTCCCAGTTGCACTCCTCCTCCCGAAGCCGTTGACACAATGTGGGGTGTCGGGTTTGGTGAGCGCCGCCCAACATTCGGCGCTAACAGAAAGCAGGTAGTACCGTCTACTGTCATACGGTAGCTGAGTCATATCTGACTAAGACCTGACATAGTCATCTAACAAGGGTAAAACCATTAAACTCAAGCTGTTCAATTAAAAGACATTGGTGTTAGTTTCTTCCCCAGTAGTAACTGAGTTGAACATTTGTTTATCGGTATGGATAGTTTGTGGGTGAATCCTGTCCTAGAAATGGGTATCCAGAAATTTCTTTGTAAAAATAAAAGTGGTATGTATAACACTGACGTGATCCCCGGCTTTGAAGTGGTAAGACCCCAGTGTGCTGTTCAACATTAAAAAATGTAGGTTTCACACCTGATACCCAAAATATCTTAGTGGTGTGTACACGGTATATTTTACATGTTTCATACGTAATAATAGGGTGGAACTCAAGATCAGCAGCATGTTGAATAACTGCACTTGTACAAACAATATGTACTCACCCAGACCCAACATCAGTGTTATGACAATGCCCTGAACAATTCCCAGTTCTCGTGCGCTCACACTGTATTTGTCTCTGAACTCCAAAAACAGAACTCCGAATGATTTCATTGCTCCAACCACCAGAACATGCATTCCAAAGCTGGCTGTTAATACAAACAAATAATTGTCGTTTATATAAACAAACACAGTGTATTGCTTCCCAAAAACAAAACAATCAATACCAATAGACAACAAACTTTTAAAAAAATCCACAAACAGTAAGTTTGTACAAAAAATATTATCCACAAGAACACAAAATTCAAACATTCATAATGAATTTTTACACAAAGACAAAGGCAAAATGTTTATATACAGACAACATCAATCTATTTATTTCTTGGCTTGTATATGAGTGTCAAGTACTACCTATGATACTTATTACTTACGAGTAATTAATTAGCCCTTGTAATTATTAATATACATGCTAGAATCTGTGAAGAGTGTGCACGTCTTATCTAATACTACCTATGGATTGTTACTTCTGTTCATTTATTCTCTCTCTCTCCCTCTCTCTCTCTCTCTCTCTCTCTCTCTCTCTCTCCCTCTCTCTCTCTCTCTCTCTCTCTCTCTCTCTCTGTCTCTCTCTCTCTCTGTCTCTCTCCCTCTCTCTCTCTCTCTCTCTCTCGCTCTCTCCCTCTCTCTCATTTATTGTTGTATTGTTTACCAATTTGCACCTTTAATTACTTATTACTTTACACGTTCATTGTCTTGGTTTATTATCGTGCGTTGGCTACATGTTATCCTTAATTTTGCTTGTGAACTTTAATAAATACACCAAGATGTCGCTGGAAAATGTTTTTATTTCTTAGATGTGGGCTTGTTAGTATCGTAGTTATCATACACAAACCATAGATGTATCTGTAAATGTGAATGTAATGTCTAATGTAAATGGACCCACACGCATTACATACCAGCAACTATAACCCAGGCCCATCCTCGATCAATTGGCACATCAGTCATGTCGTCTGAACCACCCTTAACTTCGGCCCCACTGTAGGTGTCGTCCTCTGGCTTGGTCTTGCTTGTGATGGAAAGTACTGCTGAATTGACTGCGTCAACGTCTGAGTCAGAGTTAACTTCCAGGAGACTCATTTCTGTGTTCGTCATGATGCTGTTTTATGGCCCAAGTTAGCCAGATTAAAACATTTAGAAGTGTTGACTGTGAGTGAAAGATGAGAATTTGAAGTTGGTGAAGGATATGATAACTAAAATGATAGAAAAATCTGACGGAGAACAGTGTCTACTCAAAGTCTTCCTAAGGATTCTAAGATAGTCAACCATCTCGTGCGAATGTATTTCTCACGTGAAACTAAATTATCGTATGCATTTTGTTTACCAAGCTCCTTATGTGAATTTATTTATATCGCTGAATCGGTGCATAACAGTACCCAACCGACAACATAACAATTTTGGGATCTACTAAAGACCATAACCTAAATAAATAAATTTATAGTTGGAACATGGAATGTTAGGACATTAAATGAGCTGGGAAAGTTGAACAATGTTCTAGGAAAGATGGATAGAATGAAAATGAATATAATAGGAATAAGTGAGATGGAAGGGATCGGGCAAAATTATAACTGATAGACACACAATAATTTATTCTGGAGGGAATACAAACAAAAAAGGTGTAAAATAATATTTGATGAAAAAACAGCCACGTAAATTAATGGATATTGGTGTATTTAAGATAGAGTTATTATGTCAAAATCAAAGGGAAACCAACAGATATAAATAATATACAATGATATACACCAGCAACAAGCAGTAGTGTTGAAGAAATACAACACTTTTACGATGAAATAGAAATGGCGATGGCTCAAATTGGTTCACAAGAAATAAAAATAATCCTGGAAAATATTAATGCAAAAGTAGGAAAGGCAAAAAATGGAGGATGTACTGGGGAATTATGGTGTAGGTATAAGAAATGAAAGAGGAGAGAAACTGATAGAATGGGCAAATGTCAATCACATGATAATTGGAAACACATGGTTTAAACACCATAAAATTAAACTATACATATGGAAAAGCACTGATAAGAAAAAACGCAACTAAATTAATTACATATTTATTAATAAAAGATTTAGAAATGCTTTAATTAATGTGAAAACAATGCCTGGTGCTGACTGTAGTAGTGATCTTGTGGACAAATAAAAGTAAGATTAAAGAGAGGACAAAAATGATTAAGAACGTGAGGACTTAATAAATTGGTTCTTCTTCTTCTTCTTCTTCTTCTTCTTCTTCTTCTTCTTCTTCTTCTTCTTCTTCTTCTTCTTCTTCTTCTTCTTCTTCTTCTTCTTCTTCTTCTTCTTCTTCTTCTTCTTCTTCTTCTTCTTCTTCTTCTTTGTTGTCGTCGTCGTCGTCGTCGTCGTCGTCGTCAACGTCTTCTTCTTCTTTCTTCTTCCTGATGCTTCCTGTTTCAAGATGGCAACGGACGGTCGTGTTGTTTTGTGATCGTTAACTTTTTCGCGTAGGAGATAGATCTATTCATCTCTTTCGTGTAATTTGTGTGCCAGGATGTGAAATCAGGAATTTCTACTCAAGATCTGCGCCGATGCTACGGAGTTTCATGCATCGGGCGAAGCAATCCTTGAGTGAATTTTTCGCAGCGTGTGTGGTTCTGTATTTTTTGGTTTTTCAACATGGCGGAACAACGTGTGTTCTCCGAGCGGTTGGCAGTCAACCTAACAATGGGGCGACGTGAGCGCCAGGCAGGCCACAAACGACAAGGTAAGCGTGGTGGTTTAAGGCGTTTTAGACTCAAGTGTGACCGCCTGGGACTCAAGAATATCCGTATTCTGTATTGGAACTGCGCCAGCGTAAAACAACGGGGCCCTATTCTAGAAATTCTGGTTTACAGGAATGACATTGTAGCGCTCCGGGAGACGAGACTGGGTGATCAGCTACTCCGAATTTCCGGCTTCAAATGTTTCTACAACAGACGACATCTGGGGATGACGATTCTCATTCGTGACAGCATAGTGGCGTCAGAGCTAGACATGTCCAGTTGGGACAGTGACGATATACAAATACAGGCGTTAAGAGTTCAATCCAGTCTACCATTCGTGTTGGTTAATGTTTATGCCCGCAACGCGAGTATGGATTCCCAGAAGTGGCAGTGCTTAAGTGACATATTAGGTCACGAGAGAAATGTTATTTTCTGTGGCGATTTCAACGCTAAAGGCAGATCATGGGGAAACATTTCCCCCAACACACAGGGGGAGGAGCTCAAGTCTGCACTTGAAACCATTGACCTGGTTTTTATCAACAGTGGCTGTGTAACCAGGACAGCACGCCGTCCAGGCGATGAGGATAGTGCTATTGATCTGGCGCTGGTTTCTCCTTCACTCACTACAGTGTGTAGATGGGGTGTCCTAGGACACCACTTCAGCGACCACCACCCTTGCAGCATATTGGTGGAGAAAGGCAGAACAAGGCAGCACAAGTTAACGGTCAAGACTTTCCAGTATGACAGTACAGGCCAAGATGTGGTGAGTAAAATAAGACGTGACAAGCGCAGAAAGCTTCAGGGCAGGAAAAAAAAGCTGTGAGCAGCCACCTTGGTGGAATTTCGAGGTGGAGAAGACTTGGGTGGATAAGCGTAGTGCTGTAAGGAGATGGCAAAATGCCAAGAAGACCAGAGCTGGCCATCCTAGTCCCTGTATGCACTTAGAAAGAGAGATGCACACAAAAGTAAGCTTTTTCAAAAAACTGGTCAATGTGGTTAAAAGTGAAAAATGGGCAAAGGTGTGTCAAAGAGTAAGCACAAACAAGTCACTGAAATTGTTCTGGCGCCTACATAAAAGCATGCGTAGGGTAGTTAAGAACAAGAGCATTCCTGACTTCCAAGGTGCTGACCTCATCTGGCAGGGGACTGACGAAGACAAGGACAAAGTTATCTTTGAACATTATCTAGAGCAGAGCACCTAGACAGACATGGGAGGCCGAAATCTTGCCAAGGAGGTCACCTCAGACAGGTGCAAGACCCAGATCACTTTGGATGAAGACACAGTGACATTGAAAGAAATCAAGGCTGTGTTTCGACGATAAAAAAACAGCGCTGCAGGGCCTGATGGTATAAGATATGACGACATCAATAGGTGTACCGACAACAAGCTAGAGAAACTAGCAGACATCTGCAACAGCAGTATAGGGAGTGCTAGCATCAAGGAGGAGTGGTTACACAGCTATCTGATTCCCTTGCCGAAGTCTGGCAAAGATCACACACAAATTCAGGGATATCGAGTCATAACCATGTAGAATACAATAGGCAAGCTACTGGAGAGGTTAATTGCCAGGAAAATATCAATCCAGCTAGAGAGGCAAGGTGTTTTCCCACCTACCCTGGGTGGGTACTGTCCAAAAAGAGACACCTGGACGAATGCAGCAGTTTTTGCCCATGATGTCTATGAAGGTTTCCACTCAGGCATTGAAACCTTTGCTGCAGCGATTGATCTTGAGGACGCGTACAACAGAGTACCATTGGATGTTTTAATGCTTCAGCTTCTTGAACGCACAATAAGTCCATTCCTCCTTAGTTGGATCGCTGAGGCCATCTTCCAACGGAAAGTAGTTTTTGATGTTGAAATTGGACTTCGGAATCAACAACAATATATCATGGCCTACCACAGGGATCACCATTATCTCCAGTACTATTCAACGCCTACACAGTGAGAATCACCAGTGAGCAGATCACTGGACCTGATAGGACATTGTCATATGCCGATGATGTTTTGGTGTATCGTCAGGGTAAGGATAGAGATCAGGTTGCTGTGGAACTACAAACCGAACTCAATCGCATAAGTACTTGGTGTGATAAAGCTGGGGCAATGGTCAACCTAACAAAGGCAACAGTGACTTGGTTCTCGTTGAATAATCATATTGTCAACACTCCAACACTAACTGTAAAGCTGTGTTCAGAGACGGTGGAAAGAACGCAGGCAATGAATTACCTGGGGATACGGTTTGATCGAAGCCTTGCTTATAATGAGCACATGGACAAGGTGATAACAAAGGCCAAGCGGGGTTTGGCTACGATGCGGGTGGTGACGGCAGCAAACTGTGAGCAGCGCCATCTATGTCGTCTGTACGAGGGGCTGGTCATGTCTGTTTATGAGTACGCAATGACAATCCTGACTCTCAGCCGTAAGCAGATAGAAAGGATGGAAAGGATACAGAATGAAGCTATGCACATTATTCTTGGATGTACAAGAGATACAGCATGCAGAGCGATGCGCAACCTTCTTGATTTTCAAACCATTGGAGACAGAATACAAGTTTGCAGAGCACGCGCCTACCTCAAAGTTAACGCAAACACACAACATCCACTGCATAGTGAAATTATGAAGTCGAAGGGCAGCAGGTTATAAAGAGGACGGTCGTGGATGGGTCAAGCCGAAGACATTCTTCAACAGGTGTGTTCACTTTAGGACTTAGAGCCTGGCGAGAATTGGGTACAAGTGCCAACAGATTTCTGCACATCCTTTTCAGTTTGCATCCAACTAGATAGAAAATGCAGACAAGAAAAAATCCAGCTGCTGTGGAGGCCGAAGTACAAGCGTTGATTTTCGAGAATTCGTTAGACGGTGATGCTGTCATCTACACAGATGGGTTTGTCGTCCGACATGTGAGAAGCTCATGGACCTTTACGGCTCGGGCTGGAGGGAGAATTGTGAAGGGGGACTCTGGTGCTTTTGTTGAGACCACAAGTAGCCTGACTATGGAAGTCATGGCAGTAAGTAAAGCGAAGCATGGCTCGAGACACAGACATTCACTAGGGCATGTTTCCTTAGCGATTCAATGAGCATGCTCAAGAGGATAGAGGTGGGGTGGATCCGAAGAGAATGGTTGCTGTCTCTGGAGCGGTCTCGGCTGGCAAAGATTAGTTTCATCTTCGTGGCAGCACATGCGGAGTACAAGGAAATGAGCGGGCTGACAAGTTCGCAGGTAAGGCTACTGTGGAGGGCGGACGCGCCATGGACCAGGCTGACATTCTGGATGCTCTACGAGAAGTAAGACTTTTACGAGAACCAAGTGATGATTGTGAATCTACAACCATGGCCAGACTGCGAGAACAGCAAATTAAAAGAGGGATGGCCAAACAAGAACACTAAGCAGGAAGCCAATGAAGATTGATAAACCAACACAGAACTGGTGTCGTTAGCCGCTACACGCTGCGGGATTTGCTGAGGAAGGGATCCGAACACTTATGGACTGAATGGTTCGATGTGCAATGAGGATGATCTGTCGACTAACTAACTAACTAACTAACTAACTAACTAACTAACTAACTAACTAACTAACTAACTAACTAACTAACTAACTAACTAACTAACTAACTAATCTAAACTAAACTAAACTAACTAACTAGCTAGCTAGCTAACTAACTAACTAACTAACTAACTAAACTAAACTAACTAGCTAGCTAGCTAGCTAACTAACTAACTAACTAACTAACTAACTAACTAACTAACTAACTAACTAACTAACTAACTAACTAACTAACTTATACTTCTTCTTCTTCTTCTTCTTCTTCTTCTTCTTCTTCTTCTTCTTCTTCTTCTTCTTCTTCTTCTTCTTCTTCTTCTTCTTCTTCTTCTTCTTCTTCTTCTTCTTCGTTCATCCGGAAAGTTTTTTCGGACGTGATTGCGTTGTGCCTGTTTACAGCAGAGCTGCATTCTTGCGCCGTTAGGCCGACACATCCGACTTCTGCGGGCATGTGTTGACCAGATTAACTTTCCCGTGATAAAGAGGTTCTAAAAGTAGATATAGAAATTCAAGAACAATACAGAGTGACTGTGAAAAATAGGTACTATGCAATAGCTAAAATACAGAGTATAACTGAACAATGGAAAATGTTAAGGGACTCCATTCATCGTTAGTTAAACGAGCAGTGCAAAAAAGTTGAATTAAATTCCATTAAAGATTTAAAAAAAAATATGCACAGACAAATTAGTGAGCTCACGGGAAGAAAAATAAGAATAAATACAGGGTGTTTCAAATCAAAAATAGAAAAGATATTATCATAGGAGTGTACTATAATTAAGAAGTGGAATGAGTATATATATGATAGAGAACGGGAAGAATTAACAGAAGAAAGTAACTTAGAAGGCCCACCTATTATAAAAGAAGAAGTCGCTGACGTTGTAAAACATATGAAGAAACGAAAAACAGCTGGTCCAGATGAAATCGCAATAGACGAATTAGAAGTACAGTGGTACCTCGGGTTACGAACGCCTCGGGTCACGAACAATTCAGGTTACGAACAACAACTTCGAAAATTGTATGTCTCGGGTAACGAACGAAGGCGAGAGAGAGAGAGAGAGAGAGAGAGAGAGAGAGAGAGAGAGAGAGAGAGAGAGAGAGAGAGAGAGAGAGAGAGGGAGAGCAGACAAACGATCGCGTATAGTACAAACAATACTACAGATGAGCTTGTGGATCTTCAGAATGAACAGCTAAAGACATTAAAGGAGGAGCAGTCGTCCGATGATGAGAAGTCAGTGACCGTTTCAACTGCCAGGATTAAAGAAATTTGCAGCAAGTGGGCAGACATCGAAGATTTCATTGGGAACCAATATTCAAAAAACTTGTTGCTAACAGGGCAGTAAATCTGATGAATGATAACACGATGGCCCACTTCAGAAAGATTCTCCAGCAAAGGAAGCGACAAATTTCCCTTGACAGTTTCTTGGTGCAGAAAGATTCCCAGTCGGCTTCCAGAAACAGCGACAAGGTAATCCTGAAACTAGTGATTGAGAATAACACAGAAAGTGACAAATTTTCCATGATCGTTTTCTTGGTAATAAAGATAGACTAAATCGTTTTTTTTTAAATTTTACATTTAATTCAAATGGTTGTTTTCTTTCTCTTTATTTAATACGTGAAGTACACGTATTCTTTGCTTTTTGTCTGGTAAACGACCGGATGTTAATAAAAAAAAAAAAAAAAACAGAACGATTCTTTCATCTTGAAACGGATAGTCTTTATTTCATTGATTTCAATGTTTAGGGTTACGAACGTTTCGGATTACGAACCGAGTTCTGGAACGAATTAAGTTCGTAAGCCGAAGTACCACTGTATTGGGAGAATTTGGAGTAGATATAGTAACCAAAATGTTGAATGATATTTACAGCAGCGGATATTTACCGAGCGATATGATACTATCTATATAGCTATCCCAAAAAGACCAGGAACAATGTAATGAGAAAATTCTCGTACAATTAACCCCATAAACCATGTAACTAAGCTTCTACTCAGAATTATAATGAGAAGAGCAAGAAAACAAAATTAAAATGGAAATTAGTGAAGAACAGTATGGATTTATGGAAGGAAAGGGTGCAAACAATGCAATATATACATTACGGACACTAATAGAATAGAGACACAGAAAGCCATATATTTGTGCTTCATAGATTATACTAAGGCATTCGATAAAGTAAAACATGATGAACTGATTACAATGTTGGAAGATAACAACATTGATGGGAAATATTTAAGAATAAAAAAGAATATTTACGGGAACCAAGTAGCAGCAATTAAAATGGGAAATAAAGAGGGCAGTTACGAACAGATAAAACTAGAAGTACGACAAGGGTGTGTCTTGTCACCGAAATTCTTCTCCTTATATAACGAAGTAATAATGAGAGAAATAAAAGAGATGTCAGGAATACTAATCGGAGGTTATAACGTATATTATTTGTATTATAACCAAATTATTTGGTGTCATTTGGTTATAATATAAATAATATACGTTATGCAGATGCCACATTATTGGTAGCGGATAATGCAACAGACCTACAACAATTGTTGGACATTGTAGTAACAGAGAGTGCAAAGAAAAGACTCTCCTTGAATATCAAGAAAACAGTAACAATGATGATATCAAAGAAAATGATGACACCAAAATGTGACATAGAAATAGAAGGGATCATTCTTAACCAAGTGGATAATTTTAAATACCTAGGGGCATTTATAACATCCGATGGAAGTGTACAAGACATTAAGAGCAGAATAGGGCAAGCAAACGCCTAATTTCAACAAATGAAGAGTATCTTATACAATAAGTCACTATCACTGAATGTAAGAAAGAGAGTGCTGAAATGCTATACAGAGCTAGTTTCTCTATATGGCAGTGAATCTTGGAATGTAAATGAACAAATTAAGAAGAAATTAGAAGCATTAGAGATGTGGTTCATGAGACGAATGTTGCGAATTCCTTGGACTGCCAGAGTAACTAACAATGATTGCACGAAACAGGCTAATGAAACTAAACATTATATATGTAGGATGTAGGATTTAATATATGAGAATAATTGCTTAGTTTGACTAGGGGATCCCAGATGGGATGAATTTACATTCTCACTCACATCTATAAGGCAAGGTGATCAGGGAACTTTACCACAGATACAAGGCAAAAAACAATACACTTCTTTAGACAATGGTAGGCATCCCCTCCCACTCGATCACCTTTTGAATTTGATATAGTGTTAGATAACATTGATTGTTTACAACATGTAGAACAACCACTGTTGAACAAACATTAACAAGAAATTGACGTAAACATCAACCTTGGACAAACAGTTCACCAGGAATTAAATCAAGATCTGAAGTATACATTCATGTGTAATGAACCACATTGAGTTTTTGTAATATGCATGGGATGAAATATGACATATGTACCCATTCACATGTGATAACCCCATAGTCCCAAAAAATCAATGCACTTAAAACCAAAATAACAACCACTATTTGGTTCCCACAATTTGACAAATCCACAGATTCATAAACCAATGATATCTGTCAAGAAACCAAATAAAACGCCACAAATTCAGAACTCAATCACTAGACTAATTAATCAGTCTTTCGTTTCATTTGTTGTTATGCTGTTAATTATTCCACTCCAGTGTCTGGCAGATTATATCCCTATTATCCATGGACCGAAGATATGTGCACTCAGATGTGTCCTACTCATCTAATATCCACTGTAAATTTGCTCTAGAGGACATCCTAATCCCTATTATCCAGGGATCGAATCACACATAATCCCATTATCCAAGGCCAGAAATCAAGAATACTCTTTTGCAAGTGGGATCTGTGTCCTAGTAAAGCTGAGGCCTGGGCAGTCAAACTTTCAGGAGATTCTCTTCCGTCTGGACAGATGGTATTTCCCTACATCATCGAATATGATGGGAAAAAATGACGACCGTCCAGTGTCTCTGCTTGTCATTGGCAGAATCTCAACTGTTAATCCACCGGGGCTTTGCATACACCCAGTCGCAGGTAGATAGGCCATCCCTCACTTGGTGATAAGGCAATAAGGCCGACCTGGAACCAGTAAAAAGCCATCCATTGCTATAACCATTCCAGTGTGGGAACATAAAATGCTGAGAGTCACTCATTGGTATCATCTGGGACTATGTCCAGACTGGCCTGCACGAGCATGGAACAGAAGAAGAAGAATTCCAGCACACAAACTGGGAGTCGCAAAACAGTTGGAGAATTCCTGCTGTTGCATGTCTATAAACATTGACTCCTCTTAATTCTCTCACAGTGTCTCCCCGATGGTGTCCATATATAGGACCAGGTGTTGAACTTGCCTGCACATGACTTGTGTCAAAGGGTTATTCATTATTTGAATATGAAACTGGGCATCCAACAGGCAGTTGGAGGGTTATTATTGCTGTTAAGTTTGTTCAAACTTGGACTATCCTTTAGTTTCTTTGACCAAACTGGCTGATTGTGAAGCAGGCGGAGCCTTCCAAAGATAATAAGGAACGCCGTCCTGGTGTATCCCGACATAAGTAAGAACTCATCAACTCCGATAGTACGTGTCTTCCTCTGACAAAAGCAGCTAATAATTGTGGCATTCAACTTTTATTTATAGGTCCAAACTGTATGTATAGGGCATTATTCAATGTATCACTCGTAACAGGCTGTTTTCCCAGGTTCCTGTTCAGTGATAACGTCCGATCCACCACCTGTCTCTCCAGAGCTAGGTTCCAGGGAGTGAATTTTATTTGGGCTAATTGCCCTCCCAAGCAGGAGGCGGCTTGTCTTACGAACGTTCCAGACTACAAGTAATCTCTAACGCCTACCTAATTTAAGTGGCAATATCTGGGTCTGGTACTCGACCAATCATTTTGCTCGCATTTGAGCTTAGGCCATATAAAATACGACGTCATCGAATAAAGTCCATCACGTTTCCCTCCAAGGTGTGGTAACCAAGGAATCCAGTCCTAGGAAACTGCAAGGACGCCAGCTATTTATATCACAATATACAACAATAAGAAAGAGACAAATAGCTTTCTTCGGTCATGTAATAAGAAAAGAGGCATTGGAGAACATTTTGACAACTGAAAATATCGAGGGGAAGAGAGGCAGAAGCAGACAAAGCGAAATTATGCTGGATGGATTGAAACGATGGCATGGAGGAATATCATCAGCAGAGTTGATCCAGAACACCAAAGACTGAGATCTGTGGAACGCCTACTCCAGCTGACAGGGCACTTGATGTCTAAAGAACACAATGCATAATAGAACACAACACGTTGCATCCAGCATACACACAGCCAGACCACAACAAACGTACATCATACAAAGAGTAATAGAACTGGGGAAAAAACAGACTAACAGGAATGCAACACCAGCATCACAAATTATGCGGCGCACTTCTAAGAACTAAACTAACTACCATGTCTCAAGAAACCCCCGGTAAACAATACATGGCAATAGAACAAAACAACTAATGCAACAGACAAAAAGGACAATAATAGACATACAAGTAAATACACAAACAAAGGCAACATATTTATTACAAACACTGCAACAATACTACACTGACCTATATAAAGCCGAATCAGCCAACATACAAACACAAAATAGGTTCTTACAATACACAACAAAACTGATACAGATAGAGACATAATAGACAAAGAACTTGCATTAGCAGACATAACACATGCACTCAATCAAATGCAAAAAAACAAAAACAACCTAGTTTAGTTTAGTCGATGGGTCAACATCACGGCACACGGATGTAACCCATAAGTGCTCCGTTCTCCTCCTAACTGAAACCTGAGTCCGGAGAACTCAGCTCAGTGCACGAACTCCGTAGCACCGGCGAGGATCCTGAAATACTTTGGGTAGAATTTTAACTCGAAATTTTGCCCGGGTAGCGCCGTTAAGCTACTCTTTTCCGATTTCCAATTGCCAAGGGAATTTTTACGTGCGCAACAATACACACGGGCGTCCAATCTCACTACCCAGAGACCAGGGGGAATTTTATTACTAGAAGTCCATGTGAAATAAATCCCGGCCCTCACCGGGGCTTGAACCCGGGACCTCCAGCACTCGAGGCGGACACCATACCTCGCGACCACGCGAACCCGAGAAAAAAAAACTCTAAGACCTGATGGATTCATTGTAGAATTTTACCAGTACTTCTTTCCTATCCTTGGCAGCTTCCTTCTAAACGTCTACCAAGAAGCTTTTAACAAACAAGAACTCCCCAACAGGTGCAACATGTCATACATAACACTCATGCCTTAAGGCAACAGACAAAACACAGCTAAAAAAAAAAAAAACTATTGACCCACCTAATTATTAAACACAGACTATAAAATTCTAGCAAAATCCTTTGCAATCAAAGTAAAAACGTTCAGGTCACCACTCATACACCTAGATCAACAGTGCAGTATTCAACACAGAAACATACACACTTCATTAGAGATATCACTTGCACTCACAAGAAAGACTGTCTATCTTCCCTCTTGGCGCTCGACCAGGAGAAACACTATTGATAGTGGATAAAAATCTTGTATAAACATTTGGAAAGTAAAGTACTGGTGAATCATTCACTCACTGCCAGTTTCAGGATCACAAGCTCTGTAAGACTGTCACCAATACTCACACTACAACCACTCTTAGAAGCAATCAGACACGACACAAACATTACAAAAACATTAATACAATGGTTACCAGAACGGAAACTTATGCTTATGCAGATGATACCATTTTTTCATACAACCGACACATCCATAATAAACAAAACTCTCACCTTCAGACAGTTTCGTGAAGGAAGTGGGGCCAAAATAAACATACATAAATCCAAAATAATGGGTCTCGGAAAGAGGAAGAATAAAGTGGATTCTCTTCCCCTTTTTTATATCTAGATTTAACAGACACGGACAACATTAAAATATATAGGATAACAGTTCCAAGCTATTCCCCCCCCCCCCCCCCCCCCGACACACACACACGTACATGGCATTCGCTGACAAAACAAATGATAGGCATATTATATAGGTACAAACACCAGATATCAACATTTTTGGGAGAAGCACAGCTGTAAACTCCTTCATCATTCCCAAGGCAATATATTTAACTACAGTGTAAGATCCCCCGAAACAGACAATCACATACATAACAAACACATCAGACATTTCATCTTCAGCAACACAATTCACAGAATACATAGTGTAGAAAGAAGTAATAAAGTCGAAGGTTGAATAAAAGTTTGTTTATTTGCGTAAGATGACAAGCCGTGTCTGCCTTGCTGGAATATCGGATGTTGACCTCCCTTCACAACAACAATACGTCACGATTGAGCATCTCTCTCCGCTTTCACTCATAATGCTCAATCGTGTTGTATCTCTAATTCCCCACTAGATCCTAATTATAACCCAAACTACACATACTGTTACACCTCCCCATGTTTATTAAAGAATTTTCCTTATAAAGGAAAAATCTTTACTCCTAATCCCCTTACTCTATTCCCTCTTTTTCCTCTAATCTTCCATAGTTCTTCTAATCCTCCCCAAACCAACTCCAATTTAATTAAACATTCTGTTTCTTTAACTCTTTCCCCAGCTATATAATCAACCCACTTCTTCTTCGTTCTTGGTCCTTTAACCAAACATAACATATTTACATATCTTTAATAACATTTCAAATTCAACTATGTACAATAACATCATAACACGTCTTCTTAAATACTCCTTCCTCATAAGCAATCTGCTTTCAAACTCAACTCTAACACCAACTCCTTATTTTATCACCAACGCTACAAATTCCCCATTTTCAACTAAGCCGAAATTACTTTCACACGATAGGAAGACAAAGAATCGGTGGCCACCGGTATTAAAAAGAAGCAGTAGAACTCTTCCACACAAAGACCACACTCAGCTAAAAAATCACACACCCCCTTTACCAAACCATACTCCTTTACCCTCCTATGTCATTTGAGACTTTATGTAATAAAGTCTAAAACCACACTCACCTAAATCACACACCTTTACCACTCATTATGGTAAACATTATTCACATCCAATAATATTCTTCACTTCTAAGTGTCTATATAACAGACACTACCTTACCTCAACCTCACATAGTAATGTAAACTACAAAACACATCCCGAAGACACAATTAAAAAAATCTATTATCCCTTAAGAACACCTCACATAACCTCATCCTCGTATAACTAATCTTCTCCAATACCTCAGGTTCTCTCTTAATGTCCATTTCTTATGGGCATATCTACTAAAATGCTCTACTTATGCCGTCATCAACAGCAACCTAGTAACCTTGAAATCTCCCCTTAAATATTAACCATCAAACACAACATTGTAATCTGACCCACTTATAAACATTTACATCCTGCCCAGGCCATGTAACCCAATGTTTCTCTAAAATCTTCCACCTCTCAACTCATAATTCATGCCGTAATCTACAGCAACCTTAAATGTCTATTTATTACAGACACCCGTAACTTCACAACATCGTAATCTGACCACTATATAGACTACTCTAGCAACCCACTTCTATCTCTGAAACTTAATACACCCAAAGGGATAACCATTTACCTCCCGTCTTTAACGGACTCTCAAGAACCCATGTCATTATGTCTCCACTATGTTCATCAACTTACACTCCCTTACTATTGTACTGTTATCCACAGTGTCTAGTTAAACATGGATCCAATTCATGTTTACTTTCTGGGGTAATTTTCTTATTCTTCTATACCCCAGCATTCTGTGTACATCATGGTTCTTCTGACCCCATGTAACCCATGTTTAAAACTTTCTCCTCATTTACCCCACTGCTATATTAATCTTTTCTTCCCCCATATGGCTTCTAATCCATATTTTTCCAATCAATGCTGACTTTAGTGTACTTCTAAACTTCCCCATAACCATCCATATATTTCCAGTACTTCATAACCATTTTAACCTCTCTACGCTGATTATCACAGCAACAAAATACCCATGAACTTATTCTTCACAAAGAGAAT
Organism: Cepaea hortensis; assembly: GCA_963921405.1. Taxonomy (NCBI): domain Eukaryota; kingdom Metazoa; phylum Mollusca; class Gastropoda; order Stylommatophora; family Helicidae; genus Cepaea; species Cepaea hortensis. Next base: position 65,992,893 of record OY992883.1, on the reverse strand, counting down.
GTGTCTCTTTATTAGCTCTCAGTAGTTTTATTAACTCTTTTCTGAACGAAGGATCCCAAATAAATGTCTCTCTTCTAGTCCCCAGTAGTTTATTACTATTTTCTAAACGAAGGATCCCAAATAAATGTCTCTCTTCTAGTCCCCAGTAGTTTATTACTATTTTCTAAACGAAGGATCCCAAATAAATGTCTCTCTTCTAGTCCCCAGTAGTTTATTACTATTTTCTGAACGAAGGACTAAAATAAAGCCCATGTATTGTCTTTATTCTAGACAAAAACCCTGTAAATTAAACATAACTTACTTAACTACTATTTAACACACAAAACAGCGAAATAAAATCACAACTGGACATCAAACCCCCCCAAATTTTTATAACATCATTTATGTTTCCCCTCATGTCAATTAAAGGTGATGGTGATGAGGATGGTTAAAATAATACAACATACATCCTAATCTATTGTTACCTAATACTACTGGTCTCTTTTACGGACCAATAGTTTACACACAAAAGTCTACAAACACAATAACCCTATTCTAAAATAATAACAGGACCAAATCGAGCAACAAAAAAAATATATTATATATGAGGCATAAAAACTAGAGTCCATAAAACAAGATAAAACAATTGTCTTCTCTCTAACTCCCTTCAAATTACTACCTATAGTGGCCCATCAACCTTGGCCTCCCATAACCGAGAAAACAAAACACCTCACTGCTACGTATGTATATCTGTTAACCACAGACTAACTTTTTAATCTTAGAACAATATTTGTTCTCCTCACCCACAAACACCACTCCACAACTGACCGTTCCATTTTCTGGAAGTCAAACTAACTCCTTACACATCACATTATTTGGAATTCAATCACTGTAAACTACAGGTTGACTCCTTCAATCCATTCCTAATGTGGCGACTATTTCAATGTCAACTCAATGTACCATCCATCATCCACTTATTAACAACCTGTGACTCGGCACAGCTATTGTTTCCCTTGGCTTTATACAAAACATCACTACCACTTCTTAATCATTACTGTTAACTACAGTATCTTCACCATGCTACTCCTATCAAAAGAACTTGTCTATTTATTATAGACCTCTCACCAAAGCCACCAATTCCACTTCCAAATTTCTCGTCTACCCGACGCAATTAATATTTCATCCTCCTGCTTCAATACTTTCAACGTCTCACCAGCACTACTTTAAGCTATCCTCAAGCCTCACCTATCATTCTTGCATCGTGACGACAATCAAACCAGTCACCCTCTTCGGAACACGTTCTCCAAGACTCATTTAACTAACCATGTTTACCTCCGCATCTTTCATTCTTCTTGTTATTTCTCGGAACTCTTTCAGAACTGTAACCTACGCCACTTATAACTAACAGCAGACCTCTCTTTCCTCGTTTCTCAGTCTTAGGCACTCTTGCTTCGCCATTTTCCTGTCAAGAACACTAAACATTCATAATGTTAATTCAGCATATAACTTCCATAATTTCCTTCCAAGTTCAGATATTCTACGAAAAGACATTACAATTTTCTTTCTATTTCTATCTCTCGATTTTCGCATGCTCTATGTTCCACCACGATTTATCAACGTCACTTATCAACCGCTCTTCTCATATTCACACGGACAATGACACACAACCTCGCTCTCATCTCACGCCTACTCTCGCATCGCGACAACCTAACGTCTCCATACTATTATTACAACAACATACTTTAGACGCCACCTCAACATTCCAGCAATCATTGATCTCCTCTACACACATTTACACAAGACATTTTAACGCCACTCTTACATTCTATCTACGTATTTCACTTAGGCGACTTCATCACACCTCTCTCCTACTTCCTTCATTACGCCGAACACCTGTCTGACTACAGTTATATTCACGTATGAACAACGCATAACCAGAGGACTTTCTCAATTCACTGTTTTCTTATATCTCTACTCCTATACGAAGGTCAGACCCTATACATGACATCTCGCAACTTATATTGCTTTCACAGCACTATCTACTATCTCTTCAAAACAAACTTCATTCCAACATGTCACAAATCTCGTAACTATTATTCTATACTTCTCCAGACACAACAACTTTTTCTTTCTCCACAAGCACTACGTAACTCGTATTTTTCAAGCATCTACTTCTACAGTCTTTTACTCTTAATATTCTCGTGTTCAACTGGCTACTTTACACACAGGACGCTCAGTACCACCTCGATCCATGTCTCTTCACCAGACACTCTCGGTTCACCTGTCAACAATACTATTCTTTCTTCTCCAACCAACAAGCAAAACTATTTCGGACATCACGTCATAGCTCTGAGTCAAACCACTTCTAATACGAACATTCATACTTAATTTATCTCTCACCCTCTACTAATTCTCTCTACTAAGTGCTGAATCCACCCTATTTTATTTAATGTACTCTCCCTACATTTTAAGCAAACAGAAGATATGATATCCTGTATTACGTAATCCACGTGGAATATCATTTGCCGTACTTCCTTATCCTCAGCACCACTATCACCTACCTTGTACCATTTTACCCCAAAAATTTCATCTGTCTATTTTAGAGTTCTTCTCCTAAGCCAAAACTATTTCATTTTTCTTCTTCACCCAAGGAATTTTAAGCGTTATATAGTGTGTCCAAATTAAACACTTCACTGTCTTTCAATACATTCACCCGTCTTTCGCTTATAATGTCATCCTCACTATCTGTTGTCAACCTGTTAAAGTACTCAGGTCTTAAGGTCATAAGGTCTTCTATTTTCCTTAAGTCACTTTCTGTCGTTGAGTAAATTCCCGCTAACTGTCTACCACTATTCTTTTTCTTAAATGAGTTATTTCTATTTCCTTTATTTCTGTCGTCGGTCTGCTCACTGTTTCCTGTCAACCTTATGTAACGTTTGTACTTCCCCATCTCGTCTTCAGATGACACACTAATAATAGTTCCTTCATCAGACTCATTATAGTTTACTGCAAACACGTCGGCCCTATTTCCATAGTCATCTTTAAAACGTCTGGCTTTCTTTCTCTTTCTCGGTCTTCGTCCCTTAGTCTTTCCTACTTTATTGTCATATAATCCAGTATCTACATAGTCACTAACCAAAACTCTGTCCGTCTGTCCACCAGCAACTACTCCATATGAGGGAACATCACGCCTCGATTCAGGATCTGCTCGTAGTGTAACACTCTCATTCTCCGAATCCTCAGTAATAATATCCGTTTCAGCATCACTATAATATTTGGCTGTAGGAATATCTTCTCCATAACTTGAACTCTGGCAGCTAATATTCCTACACCATTTGGGAATTAGTTTCCTGTCTATAGCTGAAGAACTAGACATGGCACTACCTCTATTTATAACCATACTGTTTCTTTCTTCAATACTTCTTCTCTTTATCTTTCTTTCGTTCTTGGTCCTCGTCTGTCCATCTTTCCCAACTTCAACCTTGTCTCTCTTAGTCAATTGAGTTGGTTTTGACTGATTCTCTATGAAGTCAGTTTGAGTTCCCTTTGTTATCTTGCTGACTGGTTGTACCTGAGTCTGCGTACTACTTTCTACTGTATTATTTGTCTGCGTCTGTGTCTCTCGGTTTATTTTCCTTACTAACACCGTCGTCTTCTTTTCCTGTTTAACAGTCATATTTGCAATCACCTTGGGAATAGTTGAATTTTCACTTACGTTTTCTACTTTGTTCTTTGACCCTGACTTCAAATACTGTCTCTGTCTCTTTTCAAACCAGTCGTTACGTCTTTTTCTGGCGCTTACCGTATAGGATGGCCAACTCCTAGAACAATCTCTCTCATGCCCATTTCTGTATCTCTGATCATTGTACCAGCTCCTAACCCTAGTCATCCTTGGACTAACATAAATGCTTCCATACTGCCCTCTATTTTCATCAAGTAGTGGCTGTCTTCGGCTATTCCTGTTGTTCCCTTTTATCTCATTACCTCTTACATTGCTCTGTAACCAGTGTACAAAACATTCTACCTCGCTGACTGCCACCTTTAATTCTCCTAACCATGCAGTCACGTGTCCTAAGTCTCTGTTCAAGTACATTTTTACCCTTTATGCTATCTCAGCCGAAATAATTCTCACTTGTGTCGTGATGAATCTGCTCTGCTAAACCTGTGCTAAGGTGTCCTGTTCCGCCATGCTGAAATAATACTGAAACAAGGCAAGCAAAGAAACAAGAAGCACACAATTTCAAATTATTTGTTTCTAAAAACTGGTTGATTAATTACCCTATTTATGAATCACATAAATTTACTAGTTTACAACACACAATTCCCACAGTCCATAAAACTGTTCAATTAGTTATTTAGTTCCAGAATCGCAAAAATTTCACTTTGTTAATCCCTAAAGAGCACCAGTTGTAATATTAATTACACGAATCACCATCAATATCCTGTCAGCGTAGAGGAAGGAAGAACCCTGTCTTCAATAACTCATATTGAAACCAAAAAGTTCACTATAAATCCTCGTACCTGTTTCTTAGAGTACAATAATGTTTTAGACTCTGCTCTAACTAAGAAATTACGGCACATCACCGGAGATCCAGGAAATACAAATTGTCTCCTTAATTAAACAGTTACCTTCTTTTGCTCGCTGACGGATCCAGTTCACTTACACGAGCCCGCATCAACTGACAATTAGTTCCAGAGTTCCGGTGGCGGAGTTCAGATATCCCCTCTCGTCCTCAGATAATTTCGTCCTTCTCGTGGGCTGTTGGACACTCTTCCTGCTTGGGTCCCGTCTCATGGGATGCCTGGATTATTTTCGACCCCTGGTTGGGTCCCTTCCTTGATTCTCGAGTGGGTATTTCATCGTCATTTGGGATGGGTCATACATTTGGGTCGTAGGATTGACAAGGCCCAAAAATGGATCAGGTGTGTTTGGGTCGTAGGATTGACAAGGCCCAAAAATGGATCAGGTGTGTTTGGGTCGTAGGATTGACAAGGCCCAAAAAATTGTCAAGGTCAACCGAAGCCCAATGACAATTAGTTTCAAGAAGCCCGATCACGAATTTACGAGGCTTTTTCCATGATTAGTTGAGCCCGACAAATGTTCAACTTGAATTTCTGATTTTCTCAAGGTCCCAGGACAGGATGGCTCTTCTTGAAAAACGATAGGATTCATGCAACGGCCATGGGAGGCCCCTTGAATTTGATAACGTTCATTGGCTGGCGCTTAGAAATAGTAAGCCTTTTCTTTTGAAACTCCAGAGTTCAGATCGCGGCCCTGGAAAGCGTTGAAGGCTGAGATTCAGTTAACGGCCATTATCAGTTCCCTGATGACATTACAATTCAGCCACGGCTCTAGAAAAGCCTCTTGATACTTTTATCTTCTGAGTTATATAGTACTTCGCGTGGTAGCCGGACGGCTCAATTCAGAATCCTGGACATACGGCTCCATATTTACTTCTGTCATAGTGTAGAAAGAAGTAATAAAGTCGAAGGTTGAATAAAAGTTTGTTTATTTGCGTAAGATGACAAGCCGTGTCTGCCTTGCTGGAATATCGGATGTTGACCTCCCTTCACAACAACAATACGTCACGATTGAGCATCTCTCTCCGCTTTCACTCATAATGCTCAATCGTGTTGTATCTCTAATTCCCCACTAGATCCTAATTATAACCCAAACTACACATACTGTTACACATCATTCCCAAGGCAATATATTTAACTACAGTGTAAGATCCCCCGAAACAGACAATCACATACATAACAAACACATCAGACATTTCATCTTCAGCAACACAATTCACAGAATACAACACAAAACACTAATACAAGATAAGAAACAATTGGGACTAGCACTACAAGACTTTTAAAAAAAAAAAAAAACAAGCATTAAGAATAGATCATAGTTAGTTAGTTATTTAGTTAATTAGTTAGTTAGTTAGTTAGTTAGTTAGTTAGTTGGTTGGTTAGTTAGTTAGTTAGTTAGTTAGTTAGTTAGTTAGTTAGTCGCGATTCCAACTTTACAGCAACATGTCGACACCATTATGCTCTGTTCCTGTACCAGTGAATATCACATAAAATGCTCCTCACTGCCCTATTTGAAAAGTTGAAAAAACAGGAGTCTCGACAACCAAAAGCCCGCACAGGTACACTGTGCATAATGCCATCGCCAGTATGTCAACACACATATCCTCCACGAAAATACAGTTTATCTTACAATGCCGTCACACAGGGCCCATCATCAATCATCCAGACCAACTCTCACTAGCTTTATACTACACTGCAATTAGAATGCACCTGCTTAGGGAAATGTACAACACAGCAACGAAGTATAACGGTACACTAGCACAATTATACAGAACATATATGCAAGCAATACAAGGCAACGAACGCCCAACACAACAGACAACCAAGCAAATACTTAGATACTTAGTGAAACAATAAGCACCACAGTTATACCTGCGAATCAAAATTGAATACAAATACAATATTAAAGACCATAGCTCTGCTTTCACTAACTTAGGCAACATATACACCACACCCAATGCCAAAGAAATAATATACAGACTACTTTGTAATGTGATACCAACTACAGAAAGCGTAGCACAGAGATCCAAACAAAGGGCACCATGCAAACTATGCAGACACAACATTCAAGAAACAGCAGAACATATTTACTATACATGTCCAACAATCACAGTCACTAAAACTGCACTACAACAACTAATAGAAATACACACAGACAAGAAAACTGACATACACAAAGCAATCTTCCTAAAAACAATACCTACAACCACAAAAGGCAAATACACAAAACTGCTTGTAGCATTAGCAGAATACAGACACCTAATATGGTCTAGCCGAAACTCGGCCACTCACAATCAGCACATCATACACTCATATATATTACCACACATGTTTCAACAGAAAATCGTCCGGCTATTCACAGATTAAACAGAATATCCATCCCATCAAGTTCACACTGCATACTATACATGTTCAAACACACACTTTCACAGATAATTCTATATTCCTATTGTGCACCACAGTCCTCAAACAATAATTCTTAGTAATATTGTTATCATTTATGTTTACCATCTTGTCAGAATCTTGCATTCAGCAATAACACAGGCTCGTAATCACTAACAGATGTGATACAAACACTGTCACAGAATGACTTTACGTGACACACTGCAAATACAATTCAAACACTTTATTCACACTTCTCACTCATCACAACCATTACATGCATCGCACAATTGCAATATCGATGCCATAATACAATCAATAGATATATAAATGCAATGTATACAACTCACAATCCTACACACCAGGCGCACAGTCTCCTATACTCACACAGGCTCTCTATCTATTAGCGTTCATACACACAAGTCATACGAGCACCATTCAATCTGTCTGTCCTGTACAACAGTCCCAAGCCGTCTGGCCGCTAACCACTGTGAGTTCTTGCTAGTCGGGGTTGTGTCCCTGCGTGGACTTCATGTCCCACGCATGCACCGACTGACCATTCCTGTCACAGCGTGGTTAGTGTCGCTCACAGGTGGACCTGGCCGTAATTGCCAGGCGTCGTTGACGACGACGCGGTAGAACTGGTGGGGAGATTATGACAATCTTTTCCTTTCGACCCAAAAGAATACCCCACCTATATACTGGAATGCACGCTGTACAACATGTTATTATATGATCCCCAAGAGCCAATATTTAAAAAAAAATGATGATCAGGTTAGTATATCCTCTATATACATATTTATAATACCCATCATAGGGCCAAACTAACCAGGACATTGTCCTTCTTTGTCACCGGGGATTGACAATTATTACCACAGTCAGGGACAAAAATTCATTAAGCTACCCAATACAAAGGGAGGCTGCACTTCATAGGTCCAAGTTCTTTGTCAATTGGGAAGTGAAAAGTATGACCATGAGCAAAACAAAAGTTCATTTAACCACCACCCCTGCCCACTCCAAATAAATCCATTGTGCTTGACATTAAGTTGCTACCCACAGTAACTAACTTTAGTCTTTGTTTTTTTTTGGTTCTCTCTCTCTCTCTCTCTCTCTCTCTCTCTCTCTCTCTCTCTCTCTCTCTCTCTCTCTCTCTCTCTCTCTCTCTCTCTCTCTCTCTCTCACGCGCGCGAGTTAGCAAACGCCACAATACCTATTTGCAATTTACTTTGTATAGTCTATTCAATGATAAGTTAAACTTGTTTAATTAAAACTAAGTGTCAATGGGAATACTTGGAGTATGAAAGAATTTCTATGGAAAGATTGTAATATGCATGAGAACAAATGATTACTCCACCATCATCATCAACAAGTAATGTGTAGGTAATTACACCATGCCATACATGTAATATCATTTGCAAATGAATGTATATGTTGTATTCGCAAATGTAAAATAAACACACAATATATCTTGTAAATACACACTGTTTTGTACGAAACTGTACAGCTATCATCCTCTACCAACCCTTTCGGAAATGGAATCATCACCATCATCATCAGCATGTGACGTGATGGCAAGCATGGGTGGTCATGTTTCATCATCTTACACGATCATTAGAGTCGTGGATCAGCTTTGCGTTCTTCTCCCGACCATGCCATGTGGTCAAGATATCCATCATCATCATCGTCATCATCATCATCATCATCATCATCATCATCATCATCATCATCATCATCATCATCATCATCATCATCATCATCATCATCATCATCATATCATCATCATCTATTTCTGCCGTCAAGCGTCGTTGGGAGGAATAATTTGCGCTCCAGCGCCTGATTGGCCGCACTGGATAGTGTCATTCTGTGTGGCTGTACAATGTCTTTGATGTCGTCAAGCCATTTTCTTCGTGGACGTCCTCTTGGTCTCGTCGCGGATGATTTTTGATGTAAGGCCAGTAATGGTTGTTGATGGTGTTGCATTCTAACGACATGGCCTTACAACTTGATATTCTGTCTTTCAATAAATGGGGAACAAAGTGTTGATCCCATTGTCTATCTGATAACAGCATTTCTTACTCAGATGGTTAAGATGGCAGCTCTCCTCAGGCATCTCACTTGCAGGTGTTGATTTTGCGAAAGTGTGATTTGGATAAAGTCCAAGTTTGAGATTCGTAGCATAGGGTTGGTGTGAATATGCTGTTTATTATTTGTAGTTTTGCGGATATTGGTATATTTTGATGTTTCAGTATGGGTGACAGTTGATATTAAGTGCACTAGCTTTTTGACATCTGATTTCGATTTCTTTGTCCAGTCTGCCATCTTCTGTTATCATACTTCCGAGATACTTGAATTCTTCAACTTGTTTCAGAGTTGTACTATTTATCTGTATACTTAGTGGACCAGGCGATCTGCTAACTTGCATTACTTCGGTTTTGGCTGTATTGATACTCATATTGTATCTGCTGCATGTTGAACTCAGATTATTAATATTATTTTGTAGTCTGCCCTCGTCGCTATAAAACAGGCACTGATCGTCTGCAAATAGAAGTTCATTTATTTCCTGTGGATCAGTTGTTTCATCTGAAGTGAAGAGTTCTAAATTTTCTGAATCTGTTCTGTCAAGGCTTGCTTCTTTGGATATTCTGTCCATGTAGATATGAAATAATAGAGGAGAGAGCACATATTCCTGTCTCACTTCTGTATTGACTGTGAACATATCTGAGATAACTTCTTGTGTTCTTACTGCACTTCTGCCTTCCCTTTGTTCTTTTCCCCTCAATTTTGCCAGTTTGCACAAAGTTCTCTTGTTGATTTCTTCTCATAATATATCCTCCCCCTCCCCCCCCCCCAAAAAAAAAAAATAATGATTGTCTACGTCTAATTTCTCTAATGAGCAGAACTTGCTCATTGACTTTTCTGTCAGTTATGGAATTATAAACGTTTACATTAGACATGTTTCGTAGTACTGAACAATATACACTTTAATAACAACAAAGCAGTGCATGTAAATAGACTATTGGGACTTTTACATAAGTAGTTCTCAAAGCAACACACGAATCAATGCTTAGATGAGACAGAAAACGTCCGGAAGACTGTTACTAGACACTGATAGAAAAACTGGAGCAATAACAAGAACAGCTAAACTGAATGAAAGCAGTTGAGAAGCAGATTATGAGAGGCCAACTAGAATGGCAATGAGACCTAGCACTTATCACCCGGTCGGTGGTTTCGAAAACGAAATGGAACGGGTGGGGGATCGTGGAAGTGACCATTTGCCATGCTCAGCATTGGTTTCCAAATCGAGCAAGTCTACGAGAACACGAGGGGCCTTCAACAATTGGACGCATGCATAAGAAGGATTAGACCGAGCAGACCCATTTTTGTGCAGCTACCGTTGTGGACCCCAAAGTTGAACTTGTGTGGAAGTCTAAGAGAGAGGCAACAAAGCATGCAAGAGGAACTGGAGATGGCGGAAATGGTACAAAAGTAGAAGGTTGAGGAGTTCAAGCTCCTTGCAGCAGAGGCCAAAAAAGACTAAATATGATAACTTCATGGGTGAGCTGGGAGGTGATACGACTTTGAACAGATTCTGGAAAGTATTCAAATAAATGCGTAGATAATACAAACCTACTGTCTGAAAAAATGTCATTTACTGCTAATATAGTACCGGTGCGGTGTAGAAGGGGGGGGGGGGGGTGTCTTGAGCCTGAGGAATTAAGGCCGCCTGGCTAGTGCAGTCGCCGCGAACTGCGCAAGTTGAGTTTTCTTTTTGCCCCCGACAGAAAACAACTACACACCTTACCGAGGATTCGAACCCGGGTCTACCGAAGGCGAATCCGCCATTCTAGCCACTCGGCCCCATACTCCTCAACCAACCTACAACAATGCCAGTAGTAGTTGAGTTGAGTTAAGAAACGGCATCATTGCACTCAGGACATTCCCATAACGCTCCGTACCCTCGTTCAACAGCCAGCGGAGAATCATACAGTGCTTACAGTGTCACAATCGTTCCCACCGCTATCTGACTGAAAGTTCTCCTGGTCTTCCGTATCAGTTTTGAGATTCTTCCAGAACCCCTGCCGATCCCTCACAATCTCATTCTTTCCACATACAGGCTCTCAATCTGCCCCCCCCCCCCACCTTCTCCCACAGGCGCACGGATGCCTCTAACTTGTTCATAAGTTATCTACAATCAAGAGGTTCATTCCTTGCCAGCCTATCAGCCAGTTCATTCCCCCGCAGCTCCGCATGGCCGACGCAAAATATCCACACAATTCTCAGAATCTGTGACCTCTGAACCGAGGATAGCCATTCCACACGAAACATTCTTTTCTCCACGTTAATAAGCATACTCCTTGAATTTATAATGAAGACAATGTGTGTTGCAGTGGTCTTCTCTAACCAACGGAATGCCGCTGTTACTGCTTTCACCTCCATTCCCATGCTGGAGTTCGTAGTCTCATATGCCAGGCTCTTCTTTTGAAAGACTCGTCCATTAGTCTTCACAATGATACCCCAACCATTACGTCTGTATCTCACCACTGACCTACCGGTGTAGATCACTATGTCACCTTGATGTGTGTTACTCTGGATCAGTTGTTGCACTTCACACTGTGTGCGGCCTGCTGCCCATTCTCTGTACTCACGACCAAGTGATACTATTACATTGTGCAGTCTGTCAAATCTTCCGGTATTTGAACCCACTCTTTTTCAATAGTATATAAGGTTTATCAGTTTATCTCTGATATTTTCGCTGTCAATCAGTCAGTCAGTCAGTCAGTCAGTCAGTCAGTCATTCAGTCAGTCAGTCAGTCAGCCAGCCAGCTAGTTAGTCAGTCAGTCAGTTAGTTAGTTAGTTAGTTAGTTAGTTAGTTAGTTAGTTAGTTAGTTAGTTAGTTAGTTAGTTAGTTAGTTATTGGACAGATAATCCTGATTGCACATCGAACCATTAAGTCCAATAGTGCTCGGATCCCCTCCTCAGTAAACCCCGCAGCGTGTAGCGACTAATGACACCAGATCTGTATTGGTTTATTAATCTTATTTGGCATCCTGCATAGTGTTCTTGTTTGGCCACACCTCTTTTAACTTGCTGTTCTCGCAGTCTGACCACGGATGTAGATTCAGTCATCCCTTGGTCCTCGCAAACGTTTTACTTTTCGTAGAGCATTCAGTATGTCAGAATGGTCTATTATAGCTCGCCCACCCTCCACAGTAGCCTTACCTGCAACCCTATCAGTATATGGGATCGGATTTGTCTACCCTCATCGACCCCTACTCTAGCAGTCAGGCGGCCGTGAAGCAACCTCTGTATCTAGGTTCACGCGGAACGTTGGAGGCAATATCTGGGAGAGATGTGGTTTACTGACGCAGACAGTGAAGCCATGAGACACTAACTGCATTCAACCATGTTGCTAGAGGCAAAGAATAAACCGCCCAAACTCGTACTCGTGAAATATGTCATCTGTTGACAAACTAGGTAAGTGGCAGAATCGTACAGCTGCCAGGTCAGACGTCAGACATGCTCTGTTTAATCTCAGATGTCAACATATCCGTGTTATTTCAGGTGAATTTATGACGAAACTCTTGCATAAATGATGCAATATACTGCTCAGATCAGCAGTTCTAACACCATTAGCCAGGAGGTAACTAAAATACAGGCATCCGATTTTAAAGTTAAAGAGATCAATATACTTCTACATAATGATCAGTACAATGAGAATCAGAGGAGAACCCTTTGATCCAACTGAAATAGGTAACAGCGAAAAAGGAGAACCAATAATTGAACAAAAACAAATCATAAAAAGATGGAGGCAATACAACGGACAACTTCTCAATATTCCATCAGATGCCACAGGAATTTAGGCAACCGACACAGATGCCATAGAAGAACTAGAACAAGACATACTGAAAGAAGAAATTGGAGAACCCGTCAGATTAGCCCAATTGAATAGATCACCGGGACAAGACGAAATACCAAATGAACTAATTAAAGCAGCAAGAAAAGTAGGAACAGCATGGCTACATAGATTATTTAACCATGTTTGGGTAGAGCAACAGAATGGACAAAAGATATAATTATTCCAATTTGGAAAAAAAAAGAAAAGGCAGTAAAAGAGTCTGCACACAATACAGAGTCATACTGGAAAAATATTTAGCAAAATTGTTGAAAAATGATTACGAGCGAAACACAACCTGAATTTAAGAAAAGCACAGGGTACACAGACGCAATCTTTGTTCTTTGACGACTTACAGAAAAATCAATCGACTTTAATGAAACACTTTACTTAGCCTTTGTCGACCAAGAAAAGGCATTTGATAGAGTAAATAGAAACAAGCTGTGGAAAATCCTTAAACAAAATGGAGTGAATACACATCTAAGAAACGTATGTAGAAGCTTATACAACAAAAATGAATGCATAGTGGGAACAATTGGAGGACATTAAAAACCTTCACCATAAGATCCGGTGTACGACAGGGTTGTGCCCTGTACCCCTCTTGTTCATAACCTATACAGTTAGTTGCATATCCTTCACAGGACGTAGCAGTTAACACCAGCATGTTTTGGCTTTTTGTGATTCCTGGGCAAGTTTACGTTCAGTAGTTTGCCATTGCGTTCTGAACGACTAGCGGCCATATCATTTCATAAAAAACAAAAACCAACGCAAATCGGTCTGCTGCCGAATTGCCCGTAGCTGTGTTTCGAACGCGGTATGCAGCATTACGAACTGCGTCTGTAACATGGCATAGACATCATATGTAAAGAAACCAGCCAAACAGAGACTGCAAGAACCACATGACTAATAGAACACAGAAAAAGAACCAACGGCAAGTTACACCATTAAAGATCTCGTAATTACGGACGATCAAGCACTAATAGTAAAATTAGAAGCAGAATTGCAAGACCACATGAATAGTCTAAACGAAGTGTGTAAAGAACATAACATGAAAATTAGCACCAGTAAAACAGAGTCAAATGGCGAGTCATGACCGCCCACGCTTTCCGGCATGGCACATGATTGATTGAAAACAGAGGTAATGACTATAACAAAAGAAGAATAAACAACAAAGATTAATTTAAAAGCAATACCCTTGAAAAAAAGGAAAGAGTTTCAAGTACTTAGGAAGTATAATATCATCAAATAATAAATCAGAAGACGAGATCAAACATAGATGCAATAAGGCAAATCAACTCATTGGACAAATGGCACCAATACTAAAGACCCAACACGTATCAGTAGTTATAAAGAAAGCACTCTACAACACAATCTTCCTACCAACTCTACCAATGCCAAACCTAGACAATGAAAGTAAAAGAGAAAAGAGAAATCACAACAACTGAAATGAGATTCCACAGAAGAATACTCAATGTATCAAGAAGAGACAAAATTAGAAATGAAGAAATCAGGAATAAAGTGAGGGGTGGGGGTGCTAGATGTTATTAGAAGACAGCAAGTCAAATGGTTCGGCCATGTAACTAGGTTACCTGTCATCTACTGCCTATAGCAGTGGTTCCCAAGCTTTTCAAGCAGAGGGCCATATCTACTATTTTCGGTAGTTGAGCGGGCCACAACGTTATAAAATTATACAAGTCGTGCAATATCATTCTTACCTTTCTTAATTATCGTCAACAAAATTCTAAAACTTTAAAGGCAGTCAGTGTCAGTACTACACTGCGGTCATTTTTTGGTTTAAAATCAAAAGTTCATTTAACAATAAATTTTAAATCAGTTTCGAAAATCGCTATTAATGTAACTAATTTACAATTGTAACTTAGTCAGTTAGTCGAGGTTCCAACTTCACAGCAACGGGTCGTCCCCATTATGCTCCGTTCCTGTGCCAGTGAATATCACACAAAATGCTCCCCACTGTCTAATGTGAAAAGTGGAACAGATTGGAGTCTAGGCAATCCAACAGCCCGCACAGGTACACTGTGCATAATGCCGTCGCCAGAATGCCAACACAAAAGTCCTCCACGGAAACCACAGTTCATCGTCCATGGAATCGGCAGTCAACAAAAGACCTCATTGACACGGGTTTGCTCACATGGCTCTGTCTCTATTTGCAGGACGACCCGCGGAAAGCTACAGCTACTCCGTAGCTACAGCGCCGACTCCCAGGAGTCTCCTGAAAAATGCACTCGTGAACCGAAAAAGTAAATCAGTCAATTCAGCAACAGCCGGTAGCCATTGTTCCGAACATGCAGGTCACTGTGCAAACAAAAGCGGACATGTAAAAGCATTCCACGTGAATATCGCAGCTCACAGAGTCGCTCCAAGCACTCACTCAATAGCAGGGCGACGGAACCATATACTACCAGTCCAACATGAGGAAAATGCGAAATTCAAACCGCAGTCACAGGGATATATATACTCCAGAGGCCGTAGCGGTTCAATGCCTAACCGCCATGCTGGAGACCGGGTAACTGTTCTTCATAATTTCACTTATTTGGGACAGAAACAGATAGACACTATTTTCAGTGCCGAGAAACGTGACATAACTTGCCCTTTAGATAGCCATCTTACATCCCAGTGTAACAGTAGCTCACCGTATTCCTCGTTCAGGTCTGATATAAACTGTCTAAACTCACTCCTGTCCGGCGCCTTACTTCGAATTTTGTTCACACATCTCAGAACAACATCCATGACCTGTTTCAGATTTAATGTCTTTCCACACAGAGCTTCTTGGTGAATAATACAACGATATTGCGACCAAGAAACTGTTCTAATAATGCTAGACACGCAGACATTTTACCCGTCAAAGCCGGAGCACAGTCGGCGTATACACTGTTCAATTTGGTCCATTCTATGTTGTTTTTCTCTTCATACAACTTCAGAGTTTCAAACAGATCAGTCCCTTTGGTAGTTGCATGCATCGATTCAAGTCCTAGAAGTTCTTCAATGACTTCAAAATTATCGTTTATTGCTCGAACAAAAACTGCGACCTGAGCTGTGTCAGAAATGTCGGTGGTTTCATTCATTATCAATGGAAAAAAAATTATTATTTTTGATATGTGCTGTTACGTGACGATGAACATCGTTGGCTAATTCTTCAACTCGTCTGTAAATAGTATTATTAGACAAAGGAATCTGAACAAATTTTGTTTCACACTGTTTACCGCCAAGCATTCTAGCAGCGATTTTAAGCAAATGAAGCAAATTGGTTTACCACTACGTCTAGGCGTAAACAAAAATTTCCCCGTCCAATGTTCGTTGATTTCACGACAAGCAACATCTTCACATTTTCGCTTTTCACCATTGTTTGATTTTTGATTTTCCCCACTCATGTAAATTTGTATTTGAAAAAATCTAATTTCAACACAATACTACCGACTCTGTTAAACAGTTGTAACAGACGACAACATGGCGCCTTGCGCACTCTGATTGGTCGACAAGGCTGGGATATGAGAACTTCATAACGTCTCGTTGCGAACTGAACAGGCGCATTCGATAATATCTGAGCATAACAACCACGAGCGGATTAAACTATCGCACGCTGACGGGGCGCTCCGAGTGCATTTTTTTTAATTATTAAAATATATTATATTAAACAACAGACCTCGCGTGCCACTTTCTGACAACTGGCGGGCCACAAGTGGCCCGCGGGCCGTGGTTTGGGAACCTCTGGCCTATAGTATCTTGCGGGGGGGGGGGGGGGGGGTGTCTTGAGCCGGAGGAATTAAGGCCGCTGGGCTAGTGCAGTCGCAGTGAACTGTGCAGGTTAGGGTTTTCTTTTTGCCCTCGATAGAAAAGAATCCACAGCTTACATAGATTCTAACCCGGGTTACCCGTAGGAGAACCCGTCTTTCTAGCCACTTGGCCAGCCACTAACTAGGTTACCAACTAACAGTATACCACAATAAGCAATGATGTACAAACCAAATGGAAGCAGTAGAAGAAGCAGGAGATGAGAGGAAAATGAGCAGAATATGAGGTAAACGATGGACAGTGGGAATAACATTTTTTCCCCGCATATCCTTTATAGCTCCCCCGATGGTGTTCCCACCTTGGCGTGGTGGGGGAGCTTGAGTTTCTCAATGACCCTGAGAGCTACGCCGGCGGTAGCGTAGTTACCAGCAGGGCCTCCCAAGCCGGACAGGTCAAAGGGTAGAGAACAGACAAAAAGAAACACCCTGGTATTCCAGGTTGGGGTTGAAGCGTGGGGTTAACATCCTCACCTTTGTAAAAACTATTTTGTAGCGAAACAAATAAATAAGCCTCGAATTCGGACTGACTTATTTGGACAACGACCTCGGAACGTTAACGGACTTTTGAGATTTGGAACATGGAATGTACGGACACTATATCGAGTTGGAGCGGCTGAAGAACTAACACGGGAGCTGTTTGAATATCACATGGATATAACCGCAATTCAAGAAATAAGGTGGCCAGTTAGAGCAAAATGGAATGATTGTAATATATGGAGGAAACACCCAAAATAAACATGAATTAGGAACAGGATTTGTCATCAAAAAAGAGTTATGGGGGAACGTTCTAAACTTGAAAGCTGTTAATGACAGGATTAGTAAATTACGAATAAAAGGTAAATGGAAAAATATAACGATGATTAATGTACATGCACCAACTGAAGAGAAAGAAGATGATATTAAAGAAGACTTTTATAATGATCTGGAAGATGTCATAGAAGAAACCCCCAAATAGGATATCCTGATTGTGTTGGGAGACTTCAATGCAAAAATAGGTAGAGAGCAAACTTATAAAAATGTTGCCGGTATGGAAAGCTTACATACAACTTCAAATGGATGGAGAGTCATCAACCTAGCAGAAGCCAAAGGACTGCAGATCAGCAGTACCAGACTGCAAAGAAAGGATATACATAAACAAACTTGGAAATCATGTGACAAGAGAACCTATAATCAAATAGATCACATTTTAATTAACAACAAAAATGCATCAAACATACAACAAGTTAGAAGTTATAGAGGAGCTGAGTGCCACAGCTCGTTGGAGCAAAATTTAAAATAAAACTTAAGAGAGCATTCTATGCTAAACCACAAAGGTTACACCCGACATATAACAGAGAAAAACTACAAGAAAGTACAGTCAAAGAGAAATTTGCAGATGAAATAAAATGTAAACTTGAAATTCTACAAAACCCGCTGGAGGAAAGCGTTGACCAAACTTGGTTGAACATCAAGAATACAATTCAAACTACCGCAGAAGAATGTCTCGGTGTGTTAGCCATGCATAGAAAGAACAGATGGTTCAATCAAAAATGTGAAGAAGCAGTCATTAGGAAAAAGAATGCCAGACAGTTGTGGTTAAATGACATCAACAACATCCAAAATGAAGAGCAATATGGAACTGAATGTAAAGAAGCTACAAAAATAGTTCGGCAGCAGAAGCGAGAATATATGAGCAATATAATCAAAGATATGGAAACTAATCACTAGAAAAACGAATCCAGAAAGTTTTTTAAAGAACTGAAGTCAATGAAACGAGGGCACCAACACAACACATATGGTTTAAAAGACAAATAGGAATATGATAAATACCAATGAGGAAATGTGTAACACATGGAAAGAATACTTTGTTGAATTACTAAATTGTGAAGCTCCAAGTAACACTTTCCCAGAGGAAGCGGTTCTAACGTGTGAACCACAAATTGAAGAACCTGCTTTTAAAGACATTCTATATGTAATAACACGACTTAAAAACAATAAGGCAACAGGGGCTGATGGAATTGCTGCTGAATTGATAAAGGCAGGCGGCCATGCATTACATCTAAAGCTATACGAACTAATAATAAACATCTGGAGGACAGAAGAATTACCCCATGACTGGAAAGAGTCATTATTGATACCTATCTTTAAGAAAGTAACACCAAGATCACAATATACAAAACACTGATTAGACCAGTTGTGCTGTATGGCTCGTAACACCAACATCGCAATATACAAAACACTGATTAGACCAGTTGCGCTGTATGGCTCTGAAACCTGGAGTACAACTAAAGGAGACGAAGCCTTGTTACAAACCTTTGAGAACAAAGTCTTAAGACGCATCTTTGGGCCCATTAGGGATACACAAAGTGGAGAGTGGAAAAGAAGAAGCACCAAAGACATCTATGATCTGTTTAAGTCCCCGCTAATCACTGGTATCATGAGGGCTAATAGACTGCAATGGCTGGGGCATATAGAAAGAATGGAAGATAATAGGGAAACAAAACTCGCTTACATTCAAGAAATAAATGACCGTAGACCCCGAGGTAGACCAAGAAGACGGTGGAGAGATAATATACATACAGACATACAAGCACTTGGAATCAGCGACTGGCAAGAGAAGGTCCACCATAGAGACGAATGGAGACGGCTTGTATCTGCAGCAAAGAACCTCAATGGCTCGGAATGCTGAAGAAGAAGAAGAAGAAGGTATCCTTTATAGGACATCGCTGTCAACATCAGCATCTTTCAGCTGATTGTTGATTTCTTGGCAAGATTACGCTCAGTAGTTTGCCATTGCTTTCTGCTACTGGTACTATTAGTGTTGGAACTCTTCGCTGGCTGCTGATGATGGGGACGGAGCACTTATGGGAATGCCCCGAATGCTGTGATGTCGATTCCTAAATCAATCAATCAATCAATCAATCAATCAATGCTTTCTGAACGGCCGGCTCACTTATCCCGTAAGTTACCAACGCTGCGAGAACCGCTTCCAATTTAGTTACTCAACGTGGATAAACGGGAATACGGAGAAAGTCGTTTAACCTTTAGGCCAGGGAGACATGGGCACTCTCCCGATGTTTATACTTCACCTTGACATAGCAAGATACAAGTGGAACAAGATGATATGAGATCAATATAGTCTCTCTCTCTCTCTCTCTCTCTCTCTCTCTCTCTCTCTCTCGCTCTCTCTCTATCTCTCTCTCTCTCTCTGGATCGTCTGGATATTCTCTCCGGGGCATGCTGGTGTGTTGGGGAATGAACAGGCAGACAGACTGGCTGGCTCTGCAAAACTTGGTGGAGTATTGATGCATGATAAGGCAGACGTGGTTGCGGCCTTGTGGGAGCATGTGTACATCTCAGAGAAGCAAATGGATCACCATGGTCTGGCAAGAATGCGACAGCGTGGAGTGACGAGGGGATCTGGCCGATGCTAGACGCTTAGAGGAAAGGCGAGACGCACATATAATCAGATTGCTACTGGTACTATTGGGGTTGGAACTCTTCGCTGGCTTCTGAGGATGGGGACGGAGCTCTTATAGGAATGCCCCGAATGCTGTGATGTCGGTTCCTAAATCTCTCTCTCTCTCTCTCTCTCTCTCTCTCTCTCTCTCTCTCTCTCTCTCTCTCTCTCTCTCTCTCTCTCTCTCTTAAATAACTGAAAGTTTTGTATTATTTTCTATCAGCCAGTTAAATTATTAAGCCTAGAACACGATCAGTTGGCCTTTCTCTTCCAAGACTTCCCATTTCTAAGTGTTTGAATCTCTTTATGAGAAGCTGTTTTCTGTATTTGAATTCTGTACATTCCATATCCAGCATAATCTTTCTTGTGGTCTTAGCTCTCTCTCCACACACAGGCTTAGATTTTCTACCATACCCACGCTTTTTCTTGTCGTAACGTTCTTTACTCTGTACATAGGGTGAAACTGATCTCTCACCCTTGGAGCTTATCGTCTCAACACAAGTCAGGAGAATGTGTTAATCTATACAACAATGTTTGCAGACAATACTCTAGAGTCGCCTTTGTGGCCAAGGGGTTACGGACCCAGTTCGTAATCCCGCATGCCGCGTTCGAAACACAGCTGCGAGAGATTTGGAAGCAGACAGCCTTGCATTGGTGTTTATAAAATGGTATGAGTGCCGGTCGTTAATAAAGCAATGGGAAACTACTGAACATAAACTTGCCAATAAATCACAAAGAGCCAAACAATGCTGGTGTTGATGCGACTCCTGTAGATGATATGCAGATAACTTAAAGCCCTTGATAACCCTACCATAACATAAACTTTGTTAAATAAATGAAGCAAACAGTAACGTTTTTAATGGAGGTGGAGAGAAAGAGAGAGAGAGAGAGAGAGAGAGAGAGAGAGAGAGAGAGAGAGAGAGAGAGAGAGAGAGAGAGAGAGAGAGAGAGAGAGGTTTATAATAATATAACTCTGTCATTTAAATATTGAGCACAACCCACTACTAGCAACGCTGATCGTATTCTGGTATGTACCTAAGGCCTATCCACGTCAATGTGGAAGCACTAGACTCGAGTTTCGCTCTCGTTTGTGCTCGTCAGTAGTGCATATCCTTGACCGGATCCGAAAACAAACCCCGGATCATTGGCGTGTGAAGCGGATGTGAAAACTCTACGTCCCATAGTGTGATGAAATTGCCAGTGACAAATTATTTGAAGACAAGGTCAGTTAAAAATAACAGATTCAGTCATGTGTGGGTAACACCTTACCTTACACTTTTTACCTTACAGTTAGCAAAGTCACTGTAGCATATTGCACTTGTTCATCATAATCATCATCATGTGTTGCACCAATACGCTTGAGCGGTCATAGTTCTCCATCTGACATTGTTACGTCAGTTCTGTCTTGCACCATTATGCCTTGTGGCCAATTCAACTAGGTTATTTATCTCATTGTCTTCCTTATGCTCTTTCCCGACCAATTTTGCCAGTTATCACTGAGTTTTCACGTTTATTTCTCCTCATAGCCTGCCTACAAATTCTTGACTTTCTACCACTTTCTGATAAGATTTTCGATTTTTTTTGCTTCTTGTAAGATTGCCATGTTCGTTTATCTGTCCTTTCCTTGGAAACCAATTTCTACTGCCATTAGATTTTTTAAAGCTTGTCTGATCATTGTCTACGTTTCACATGCATAAATCAATTTTTAATTAATGCAGTTGACAGCCTTTTATTTGCGAATATTTGCCTACCTTTGCCATCGGGATTCTCGTTTTAAGGCATTTTCTATCAGATGGTATGACTATTCCGAGATAGTTGTACCGATTCATCTGTTTAAGAATGTTCCCATTATTTGGGTGTTACATTCTGTTGTTTATCAGTCAATACTAAATCATCTGTACATGTCATTTTTAAGTTGATATTGTTTTCTCCTAGGGCGATTCCTTTTATACCCTTTGAATTTCTCATATTTTGAAAATATAGGGGAAAATGGCTTGGATATTTTACAAATCCCGTCACACACCTCTCTTGACTGGCTCATATACTTCATTTTCAATTTGTATGGCAGCTATTGTTTCCTGAATATGTTATTTAAACGTTTAAAGTCACTACTGTTGTAGGCTCTTTGGTAAGAACGGCACTGGCAAAGGAAAATCTCACTCCCTATTCTATGTTGTGTCTTTTAACCCCAAATAGAGCATATCCCATGACAAACTCAAGCCAAAAACTCCTATCATTGCTGTCTCCTGCAGATCCGTGCATGTCCTCACCATTTTATTAATCTGTCTCCAATTGTCTTCTTCGTATTTTCTGATGTATACAGCAGTACTGATTTGGCATAAACTCCCTAAGTTTGGTTCTAGATTTAATTTCATTTGACGTCTACAAATTTTCTAGCGCCATGAAGGCACTTTTACTCTTTTGTTATTCTTGTGTTATTATCGCCATCTGTTCACAAACGTTATCTACATTGATGTGTGTGAATCAACCCATTGAGAAATAGGGTTATAATTTCATAATCTATCCTTAATATCCTTGTCTTTTCCTCTAAAAGTACTTGGGAGTTTGGGCCATAACTGTGTTTGTTTTGTTTGTTCGCATATCCTTTACAGGACATCGCTGTCAACATCAGCATCTTTCAGCTGATTGTTGATTTCTTGGCAAGATTACACTCAGTAGTTTGCCATTGCTTTCTGAGCGACCGGCTCACATACCCCGTAAGTTACCGACGCTGAGAGAACCGCAACCGATTCTCGCGCACGTCACGTTACTCACGAGATTATACGGGATTACGGAGAAAGTCGTGTAACGCCTAGACTAGGGAGACGGCGACTATAACTTTAGGACGGTAAAATCCCGACTGCAACTCCCAGTGGTAGGGGATGGGAAATACACCACGGTGTGGCTAACACAGCCCTGGGGACCGAGTACCCACCGGAATAAGTGGATAACTCTGCAGCTGAGCAGAGCAGGGCACTCGCAGACGGAAATGACTGTTAAAGGCTGTAAAAGACCACCACGTGGATGTGGAAGGCAAGGGGAAACCACCACATTATCTTCCATAGATTTCATGGCTAAACACAATTCAGAGGTAGTGAGCTACGTTAATGGCAATCTTAGAACATCCTCGTCCGGTAGTGACAGTCATGAGCCACAGGTGACACCAGACCGTCGTCCAGCTACTGATGGCAAAACCATAACTAAAATAAATACATTTAGAGTAGCAACATGGAATGTTAGGACATTAAATGATCTAGGAATGTTGAACAATGGTCTAAGAGAGATGGATAGCATGAAAATGAATACACTAGGCGTAAGTGAGATGAGATAGAAGGGATCGGGCAAAATTATTGCTGACAAACACACAATAATTTATTCTGGACGCACGAAAAAGCTGTAGGAAGAATATTTCACCAAAAAAAAAAAAAACAGCCAAGTCAATTAATGGATGCTGGGGTATTTCAGATTTAATTTCAGAGTTATTATGGTCAAAATCAAAGGCAAACCAATAGATGCAAATATTATACAAGTATAACCACCAACAACAAGCAGTAGCGATGACGAAATACAACACTTTTACGATGAAGTAGAAATGGCGATGGCTCAAATGGATCCCAAGAAATAAAACTAATACTGGGAGACTTTAATGCAAAAGTAGAAAACGGAACAATGGCGGATGTGATGGTTTAAGTGCAAGAAATGAAAGAGGAAAGAAACTACGAGAGTGGGCAAATGATATAATAATTGGAAACACGTGGTGTAAACACCATAAAAGACGACTATTCACATGGAAAAGTCCTGATAAGAAAATACGCAACCAAACTGACAACATACTTATTAATAAAAGATTTAGAAATTCTTTAATTAATGCAAAGACAATGCCTGATGCTGACTGTAATAGTGATCGGTCCACTATGTGGAAAAATAAACGTAAGATTAAAGAGGGAAACAATGGTTAAGAACATGAGACGTAAGAGAACGAAAGAGGGTCTGAAAGTAGATAAATAAATTCAAGAACAATACAGAGTGACTGTGAAAAATAGATACAATGCAATAGCTAAAACACATAGTATAAATGAACTATGGGAAGTGTTAAGGGACTCCATTAATCAAACTAGCAAAGCAATATCACCGGAGAGAAACCAGAAAGCTAAGAAAAAGTGGATGAATGAAGAAATCTTAATGCTCATGGACAAAAGAAAACAGAGTAAAAATGAAAAACAAGAATATGTTAAGATAAATAAATAAATAAGAAATAAATGTATGAAGGCAAAAGAAAGTTGGTTAAACGAGAAGTGCATAAAAAATTGAATTAAATTCCATTAGTTAGTTGCATGTCCTTTACAGTACGTAGCAGTCAACTCCAGCATTTTTTGGCTGTTCGTGATTTCCAGGCAAGTTTACGTTCAGTAGTTTGCTATTTCTTTCTGAACGACCGGCACTCATACCATTTCATAAATACCAACACAGCTGTGTTTCGAACGCGGGTATGCGGGATTACGAACTGCGTCTTTAACCCTTTCGCCATGGAGAGGTTAAATTTCATTAAATATACAAAAAAATATATGTAAAGACAAAAGCAGTGAGCTCACGGGATGAAAAATAAGAATAAACACAGGGTGTTTGAAATCAAAAACAGGAAAGATATTATTGAAGGAAGGTGCTATAATGAAGAGGTGGAATGAGTATATTCATTAATTCAGTAGCATGTCCTTTGCAGAACCTCGCTCCCATAACAACCTTACAGAAAACCTCTCGATCATAAGCAAGATGTCACGCGTCCGATACACCCATCTGGAGATCATTCCCACATCCTGCACCCATCTTCTCTTTGGCCTTCCTCTTCCTCTCTTCCCAATCATATACCCCTCCATTATTGTTCTCTCCAAACTATCGTGACGTTTCAAGTGACCAAAATATTTCAATTTTCTTTGTTTTATCGTCTTTAATCGCCAACCTTCTTCAATATTCTTTTCTTTACCCAAGATATTCTTAGAACTCGTCTATAACATTTATATTCAAAAGCATTTATGCGCTGTTCAGCTTGTTTAGTAAGTGTACAGGTCTCGCAGGCGTATGTTGCAATGGGAAAGATGCATGCTTCTAACAATCTAATTTTTGTAGTTCTGTCTGGAATGAGTATATAAGAGAACTATATGATGGAGAAAGTGAAGAATAATAGAAAGTAACTTAGAAAGTCTACCTATTCTAAAAGAAGAAGTCGCTGACGCTGAAAAAAAAAAAAAACATATGAAGATAGGAAAAAAAGGATGTGCCAGATGAAATCACAATAGAAGAATTAGAAGTATTGGGAGAATTTGGAGTAGATATATTAACCAAGATGTTGAATGATATTTACAGCAGCGGATATTTACCGACCGAAATGCTGTAATCTGTATTTATAGCTATACCAACAAGACCAGGAGCAATTGAAGAAGATTTTCATACAATTAATCTCAAAAACTATGTCACTAAGCTTCTACTCAGAATTATAATGAGAAGAACATGAAAGAAAATAAATATGGACATTAGTGAATAATTTGTGGAAGGAAAGGGTATATCCATTACGAACACATAGAAATGTCAGTAGAGACACAGCAAGACATATATTTGTGCTTCATATATTATACTAAGGCATTTGATAAAGTAAAACATGATGAAATGATTACAATGGTGGAAGATATCAACATTGATGGGAAAGATTTAAGAATAATAATTAATATTTACTGGAACCAATTAGCAGCAATTAAAATTAAAAATAAAGAGGGCAGTTAGAAACAGATAAAGCTAGGAGTATGACAAGGGTGTGCCTTGTCACCAGATCTCTTCTCCCTATATAGCAAAGTAGTAATGAGAGTGATCAAAGAGAAGCCAGGAATACTAATCGGAGCTTATAATATTAATAATACACGCTTTGCAGATGACACAATATTGGTGGCGGATAATGCAACAGACCTACAACAATTGTTAGACATTGTAGTAACAAAGGATGGACTATACTTATATATCAAGAAAACAGTAACATTGGTGGGATCAAAGAAAATGATGACACCAAAATGTGACATAGAATTAGAAGGGCAAATTCTTAACCAAGTGGATAATTTTAAATACCCAGGGGTATTTATAATATCAGATTGAAGATGTACAACAGATATTAAGAGCAAAATAGGGCAAGCTAAAGCCTCATTTCAGAAAATGAAGAGTATATTATGCAATAAGTCATTATCACTGAATGTAATAAAGAGTGCTGAAATGCTATATAGAACCACTAGTGCTGTATGACAGTGAATCTTGGAATGTAAACGAACAAATTAAGAACAAATTAGAAGCAACAGAGATGTGGTTCATAAGACGAATGTTGCGTATTCCTTGGACTGCCAAAGTAACTAACAATGAATACTTGAAAGAGGCTACTGAAACTAGAACATTATATACAACAATAAGAAAGAGGTAAACAGCTTTATATATATATATATGTGTGTGTGTGTGTGTGTGTGTGTGTGTGTGTGTGTGTGTGTGTGTGTGAAAGACAGACGATCAAGTGGTTTGGCCATGTCGTTAGAATGCAACATCAGCAACTACCATCACTGGCCTTACATCAAAGAGCATCTGCGACGAGACCACGAGGACATCCAAGAAGAAAATGGATTGACGACATAAGATACATTGTACAACCACACGGAATGACACTATCCAGTGCCGCCCACCGGGCGCTGGAACGCAAATTATTCCTCCCCTCGACGCTTGACGGCAGAAGTGGAAGGTGATGATGATGATGATGATGATATATATATATATATATATATATATATATATATATATATATATATATATATATATATATATATATATATATATATATATATATATATATATATATCTTCTTCTTCTTCAGCATTCCGAGCCATTGAGGTTCTTTGCCGCAGATACAAGCCGTCTCCATTCGTCTCTCTGGTTGACCCTCTCTTGCCAATCGCTGATTCCAAGTTCTTGTAGGTCTGTATGTATATTATCTCTCCACCGTCTTCTTGCCGGCTTCGTGGCTTAGAGGTTATGACTTTTCTCCGTAATCTCGTATACTATCGTAGGTGACGTGATGACGGTGAGAATCAGCAGTGGTTCGAATCGCGTCGGTAACTTACGGGGTTTGTGAGCCGGCCGCTCTGAAAGCAATGACAAACTAATGGGCGTAATCTTGCCAAGAAATCAACATACAGCTTAAAGATGCTGGTGTTGACAGCGATGTCCTGTAAAGGATATGCAAAAAAAAAACCGTCTTCTTGGTCTACCTCGGGGTCTATGGTTATTTATTTCCTGAGTGTAAGCGAGTTTTGTTTTTGTATTATCTTCCATTCTTTCTATATGCCACAGCCATTGCAGTCTATTAGCCTTGATACCGGTGATTAGCGGGGACTTAAACAGATCATAAATGTCTTTGTTGCTTCTTCTTTTCCACTCTCCACTTTGTATATCCCTAATGAGCCCAAAGATGCGTCTTAAGACTTTGTTCTCAAAGGTTTGTAACAAGGCTTCGTCTCCTTTAGTTGTATTCCAGGTTTCAGAGCCATACAGCACAACTGGTCTAATCAGTGTCTTGTATATTGTGATCTTGGTGTTACGAGATAGCGCATTTGATTTTAGTAGATGTTGTAGTGCATAGTATATCTTATTTCCAGAGTTGATTCTAGCTTGTATTTCTTCCCGTATTATGTTGGAGCAGCTGAAGATTGTTCCCAGGTATTTGTATGTTTCCGTTCTTTTAATGGTCATATTATCTATTTGTATGTGGCCAGAGGTTTTAGCCATTCCTTCTCTTGAAATTACCATATATTCTGTCTTATCTTGGTTGATAACCAGCCCCATCTGTTGGGCTTTTTCCTTTAAGTGAGTCAATATTTCTAATGTCTTTTGTTCATTTTTCCCTATAATATCTATATCATCTGCATAACCAAGCAGTTTGGATGTTCCTGCAATATCACGTTCCTCCTTTACCTTCCTTACAACTTTCTCTAGCGCTAGATTGAAGATTAGCGGCGATAGTGCATCACCCTGTTTCAAGCCAGATGTTATTTGGAAAGGGTCTGATTTCCTGCCTGTATATGTTACTATGCCGGTCTCTCTGGCTGTGGGGTTATAACACTTTCTCTCTGTAATCCCGTTTATCACGCAGAGTCTCGCAGCGGAGCGAGAACTGAGGTGGTTCGACCCCCGCTCGTGACTTGCGGATACTGAGCCGGCCGCTCAGAAAGCAATGGCAAACTACTGAGCGTAATCTTGCCAAGAGATCAACAGACAGCTGAAAGATGCTGCTGTTGACAGCTAAGTCCTGTAAAAGGATACGCAAAACATATCATATCATATGTTACTATATTATAAGTATCTTCCATGCATAGTCTGGTCATGTTGATTAACTTCCTTGGTATTCCAAATTCC
The DNA here is from genome assembly GCA_963921405.1 of Cepaea hortensis. Classification (NCBI taxonomy): domain Eukaryota; kingdom Metazoa; phylum Mollusca; class Gastropoda; order Stylommatophora; family Helicidae; genus Cepaea; species Cepaea hortensis. The sequence continues at coordinate 65,964,373 of OY992883.1, read as the reverse complement.
TGCATAGCATTCCATAGACTATTCCTATGGACACTATCATAAGCCTTTTTAAAATCCACAAAAATGTTATGGAGATTTCTTTTATATTCCCAACTTTTCTCGGCTATTTGTCGTAAGATAAATATCTGATCTATTGTTGATCTGTTTTGTCTAAAACCCGCCTGGTAGTCACCTAATATGTCTTCTGAATATAGTTTTAGTCTATTTAGTAATACTGCGGATAGTATCTTATAGCTTGTGGACAGTAGTGATATTCCTCTATAATTTTCACATTGGAACTTGTCTCCTTTCTTAAAGATAGGTATCAATAATGACTCTTTCCAGTCATGGGGTAATTCTTCTGTCCTCCAGATTTTTATTATTAGTTCGTATAGCTTTAGATGTAATGCATGGCCGCCTGCCTTTATCAATTCAGCAGCAATTCCATCAGCCCCAGTTGCCTTATTGTTTTTAAGTCGTGTTATTACATATAGGATGTCTTCAAAAGCAGGTTCTTCAGTTTGTGGTTCACAAGTTAGAACCGCTTCCTGTGGTAAATATTACTTAGTGCTTCACAATTTAGTAATTCAACAAAGTATTCTTTCCATATGTTACACATTGCCTCATTGGTATTTATAATATTCCTATTTTTGTCTTTTAAGCCACATGTGTTGTGTTGGTGCCCTCGTTTCATTGACTTCAGTTCTTTAAAAAACTTTCTGGATTCGTTTTTCTGGTGATTAGTTTCCATATCTTTGATTATATTGCTCATATATTCTCGCTTCTGCTGCCGAACTATTTTTTAGCCTCTTTACATTCAGTTATAGATTGCTCTTCATTTTGGATGTTGTTGATGTAGTTTAACCACAACTGTCTGGAATTCTTTTTCCTAATGACTGCTTCTTCACATTTTTGATTGAACCATCTGTTCTTTCTATGCGAAGTTAACACACCGTGACATTCTTCTGCGGTAGTTTGAATTGTATTCTTGATGTTCAACCAAGTTTGGTCAACGCTTTTCTCCAACGGGTTTTTAAGAATTTCAAGTTTACATTTTATTTCATCTGCAAATATCTCTTTGATTATACTTGCTTGTAGTTTTTCTCTGTTATATGTTGGGTGTAACCTTTGTAGTTTAGCATAGAAAGCTCTCTTAAGTTTTATTTTAAATTTTGCTCCAACGATTTTATATATATATATATATATATATATATATATATATATATATATATATATATATATATATATATATATATATATATATATATATATATATATATCAAATATATATGAAAATTAATATCCTAATCATGAGTGAGATGAAATATGAAAAAAATTGTTGTTGAGTTGAGTTGAGCTAAGAACCGACATCATTGCCCTCAGGATATTCCAATACGCTCGCCGTTCCCTCGTTTAACCGCCAGCGAAGAGTCACATTACTAATCGTTCTCACCACTATCTGATTGAAAGTTATCCTGGTCTTCCGCCTCAGTTTTGAGATTCTACCAGAACCCCTGCGAATCCCACGCAATTTCATCTGTTCTACATACGGGTTCTCAGTTTGTCGCTCCAACTTCTCCACCAGGTTCCTCAGGCACACGACCACCTCACCTTGTCCATAAGCAACCTACCACCAAGAGCTGCATCCCCTGCCAACCCAACAGTTTGTTCATTTCCCCGCACTCCCACTTGGCCAGGGTTAAAATTCTATACGATTCTCACAATGTGTGACCTCTGAAGCGATGTGAGCCATTTCACACGAAACATTCCTTTCTCCATCTTACTAAACATTCTCCTTGAGTCCGTGATGAAGACAATGTGTGTTGCAGTGGTCTCCTCTAACCAACGGAATGGCGCTGTGACTGCTTTCACCTCCATTCTTATGCTGGAGATTGTAGCCGTATATGCCAGACTCTCCATTTTTATTAATCGACTTTGGCTTCCGGTAAAGATGGCCGCGGAAGGTTGTGTTGTTATGAAACAGCTCCTTTTTTCACGTAGGAGATGGATAGTTTCATTTCGCGCGTGTAATTTCTGCGCTAGGATGTAAACCAAGAGTTTCGTCTCAAGACTTTCTTCGGTGCTACGGAGTTTCGTGCATCTGAGCGAATCAATCCTTTAGTGTATGTCGCAGCGTGTGGGTTACTGTGTTACGTGTTGTGTTTTGGTTTTCTTCAACATGGCAGACCAGCGTCTGTGCCCCGTACAGAGGGTAAACCCACTGAGTCGGTGCGTTCGGTCGGGTTGACGTAAACGGCAGGGCAGATGGGCTAGAGCCAGACGTTTCAGGCGAAATTGCAACCGACTGGGTCTCAAGATTACGCGTATTTTATATTGGAATTGTGCTATCGCAAAACAACGAGGCCCCGTTCTGGAAAGCCTGGCATACAGGAACGATCTTGTAGCGCTTCGGAAGAAGAGACTGGGTGTTAATTCACTCCATATAGCCGGCTTGAAATATTTTTTTTTACAACAGGCGACACCTGGGAATGGCGATTCTGATTCGAGACAGTATAGTGGCTTTAGAGGTGGGCATGTCCAGGTGTGACAGTAACGAGATACAAATACAGGCTGTTAGAGTTCAGCCCGGTCTACAATTCGTGTTGGTTAATGTTTATGCCCGTAACGCAAGTGTGGATTCCCAGAGGTGGCAGTGTTTGAGTGACATATTACCACCCTTACAGCATATTGGTGGAGAAAGGCAGAACCAGGCTGCACAAGTCAACGGTCAAGACCTTCAATCATGGCAGTACAGGGCAGGATGTGGTGAGTAAAATAAGGCTCGACAAGCGCAGGAAACATCACGGCAGGAAGAAAAAAAATAGCTGGGATCAGCCATCTTGATGGAATTTTGATGTGGAAAAGACCTGGGTGGTTAAGCGTGGTGCTGTAAGGAAATGACAAAACGCCAAGAAGAACAGATCTGCCCATCTTAGTCTTATCGTGCACTTGGAAAGAGAGATGGACGCAGAAATTAGCTGTTAAAAAACTGGTTAAAGTGGTTAAAAGTGAAAAATAGGCAGAGAATAAGCACACACAAGTCACTGAAATTGTTCTGGTGACTACATAAAATCATGTACCTAAACCATAATTCCCCACTACATCCTCCATTTTCCCCTTTCCTACTTTTGCATTAAAATCATCAAGTATTATTTTTGTTTCTTGTGATCCAATTTGAGCCATCACCATTTCTATTTCGTCGTAAAAGTGTTGTATTTCTTCATCACTACTGCTTGTTGTTGGTGCATATACCTGTATAATATTTATGTCTATTGGTTTGCCTTTGATTTTTACCATAACTACTCTATCTGAAATACACCAGTATTATTCCTACACCTTTTTCATGTGTATCCCCTCCAGAATAAATTATTGTGTGACTGTCAGCAATAATTTTGCCCGATCCCTTCCATCTCATCTCACTAACGCCTAGTATATTCATTTTCATGCTATCCATCTCTCTTAGAACATTGGTCAACTTTCCTAGCTCATTTAATGTCCTAACATTCCATGTTCCTACTCTAAATTTATTTATTTTAGTTATGATTTTGCCATCAGTAGCTGGATGACGGTCTGGTGTCACCTGTGGCTCATGACTGTCCCTACCGGACGAGGATGTCCTAAGACAGCCATTAACGTCGTTCACTAACTCTGATATATGTTTTGCCATGAAGTCTTGGGAAGATAATGTGGTGGTTTCCCCTTGCCTTCCACATTCACATGGTGGTCTTTTTACCTCTGCCTTTGACAGCCATTTCCGACTGTATGGACAAGTGAGTGCCCTGCTCTGCTCAGCTGCAGAGTTGTCCACTTATTCCGGTGGATACTCGGTCCCCAGAGCTGTGTTAGCCACGCCGTGGTGTGTTTCCACCTTCTACCACGGGGAGGTGCAGTTGGATATATATATATATATATATATATATATATATATATATATATATATATATATATATATATATATATATATATATATATATATATAATCAGTTGGGGTATCTTGATTGCACTCCGGACAGGTCCATAGGTGCTCAGATTCTCCCTCCAGCATAATCATCAGCGTTCTGTGGCTAATAGTGTCAGTTCTGTGTTGGTTAACGAGGCACCTCGTTTTCCCGATGTACCTCTCGTGTCTGGCCATGCCAATTCTTACTCTCAAGTCTTTCATCCTGGACAGCGATGTGGATTCACTGATGTCAAAGACTTCTGTTCTCGACATGTCTTTAAGGACGTTAATAACATCGGCACGATCCATGGGCTGGCCATCTGCAGGGGGTGCAGAGCCAGCCAGTTTATCAACTCGTTCATTTCCCTCAACTCCCGCATGTCCCGGGACAAAGATGAAGGTGACTTTACGGATAACAGACTTCCTCAGCGACTCAGTCTACTGTCTACGTACAGATCCAGCTTCGACCTTCCGAATCATGCTCATTTAATCACTTAGTACACACACGTTGGTATAATGCTGTGCTTCTAGCCATAGGAAAGCCTGTGTTACTGCCATCACCTCCATCGTCATGCTGCTCGTGGGCATAGTGTGGATTCTTGGACGGTTCAGCCCGCTAAACGGGCTGTAAATGCCCATGCACTTCTCTGCTTCTTTACAACAGACCATCTGTATAGATGAGCACTTGGGGGTTGTCTGCGTGTTCATTGATGAGCGCGTTGACCTCTGCATCGACAGTGACAGGAGTCTGTTCTCTGCACTGTCTGTCAAGTGTGATAATGCAGGAGAAGGTGCACTTAAAAGCTGGAGGCACAGGCACCTATTCCTTGACGGGGTTGACACTGGTAGGACTGCAGACCTGTCTGATGATATCCTCCGCCCGACCCATCCATGATTTGCCCCTCTTTAGCCTGTTGCCTTTTTCTCTGAATATATCTTCATGCAGAGGGTGCTGCTAATCCGCACTTATTTTCAAGTATGCACGAGCTCTCTAGATCTTGATCCAGTTGTTCATTGTCGGGAAGTAAAGGAGGTATCTCATCGCTACACAGCTGGTGTCTCTCGTGCAGCCCAAAATGATGCGCATGGCCTCATTGTGTACCTTTTCAAGTCTTCCAATCTGTGTAGGGCTGACAGTAAGGACGGCCAGGAAATACTCGATGGGTGAAAGCACCAGTCCTTGGAACAGAAGTATTAGCAGTCTTTGCTCGATATTGGTAGTCGCCATGACTCTCATTGCTGACAAACCTTTTCGAGCTTTCGTTATGACATAATCGACATGATCTCTGAAAGTCAGGCTACGATATGTCATCGACTGGGTTCTACTCAAAATGCTCCCATCCATTTTCACTGCTGGCAGGTCTGTGTTCACAATATGGTTGTTTAGGGAGAGCCATGTAACCGATGCCTTTGCAGGGTTGATAATGGCACTGGCATCCTCACACCATGAGGAAATTCGATCTAGTTCGCCCTGCATATCATTGGAAAAGAAACTGTGCAGAACTAAAACTGTTATAACAGAAATACCGCAATTGTGAATAGGAAGATTCCCGCGTTCTTACAGAACAACTGTGTTACACTGTAAAACTTAAATGTGTAGTTAGTTAACAGATGCAAACAGACCAATTATTGGTGATGTTAAGCAATTAGAAATTACGGTCTATGGTGGTAAATGCCGGTTAGAGGGGTAGGGGTATCCCTTCTCAAAGACGACGTAAGACGCCTGCACAGTTTCTGTTTCTAACGATCACATTTGTAATTTATAACAATCGTCCACATTACTATTTCACACTGTTCGACCACATTAACGATTACAAAAAGTTTCTATTTATGACTGATTCTCTAAGCTTTTCCGTTGTTAAATCTCGATGCGTTGTGTTGACGTCTTATACAGCTGTATCCAGCGACGCTCCCGTGTTGACCTCACAAGTGTCAGTGCATTATTTCCAAATTACGTCTGGTCAGGATCTTTTGTTCTCCGCTGTACCTTGCCAAACATCTGATGTATACAGCTTGTATTCCGTTAGTCTACTTGACACTCTTAGGCAAGGTGGAGTACCCGTTTAGCCCCCCCCCCCCCAATCAGGGTTACGTGTAGCCATGGAAGCAGTTGGTGGATGGAGTGTGAGAGCAGCCGACAGATTGTTGTTGGTTATGGTCTGCACTCTGCGGCGATAGGCAGATGATCTCATCAGTAGAATCACAGTGCAAGAGAGGTCCAGGGTATACAAATGGAGATTGATGGCTTAAGTTGAAACATCATAAATGTATATGCCACAGTGGACTGTTTTGTCAGAAAGAAACACTGGGTTCAAATCCGCGCTTCCGCGCTGCCACCCACCCGCCAGCACTACATACACACACACGCGCGCGCGCGCGCACCTACACCCGGCAGGTGTTTAAAAAAAAATGTATTTAGCGAAATATTATACATCGACCTGTAGACATTGCAACATTTAGTATAGTATGTCCCGAAAAGAATGCCTTCATTCACGATCAATTATTTTGAAAACTGTCTGTTGCATCGTTATGAAATTTTTCCAGACGTCTTATATTTACCCCCACCCAAGGAATATGTCTTTGATAGGTCCAAAAATAGCTTAAATCATCGAAAGAGGCGACATTTCTTTGATGTTTTGCTGAAAAACTAGTGATTTATCGCTAACAAATTTATGTTTACAGTAATGAAAGCCCCGCCAATTCAGATGACACACAAGGCGCATCCGGATTCGTATGGGAGTGGGTGCAATGAAAGAAGTAGCTTAAAATCGACAGGGTCGGCTGCATTGCACCGGGTTTTATCCCATATGGCTTAGTTTCTTTCCGCAGCGAGGAAAGCGTCGCATAAAGCGCGAACTCCGTACCTCCAGCGACGACCCTCGGGAGTATCCGAAAAAATGCACTCGTGAAATGAAGGACGCGGCCCGGAATTGAACATACAACCTCCGAAGCCCGAGTCAGACTGCTTGACCACTTCACCACGGAGAATCCCGAGAGGGGTGCAATGTGTAATATTAGTAAAGACAGAGAATTTACAGAGGCATGGAGTAAATAATTTGTAAATTGACAGGAAAGTAGAAGGAATATATTTCTTACCTTATTTTTAATTTCCTTCTTGTTTCTTCAGCTGCTGGTTAATAATGTGTATACAAGTATTCGTGTTAGCTTTTTATATTGAGTTCGTGAAAGCTTCCAAATAGCTGTGCGTTAATGTGCGTATGGAGTGACCAGAAATGATACCGCAATTTAGTCATCATGTTTCCATTTTTAAAGATCTATTCAGCTGTCTGTGTAGTTTGTTCACATGTACACATGGGTGACAGACCCGCTCTGAGTCTTCGTGAAAGATTTTCTACTCTGCTGTTTACCGTTCAGAGACGGAACATGATTACCTGTTTTGCACTATGAAAATAGTTGTCAGTGTCTCTGTAGTGGGCTTTCTTCTTAACGATCAAGATGTTGGTCCTCTTTTCATTGAAGTTTATAGATTGATTCGTATGCACGTGTGTTGTCCCCTAATTTGACAACGTGTATGCTCTCACGTTTCTCGTTATGCCACAATATGTCAGTTTCCACCGCAATATTACACTTCTGTTGGTACTCAATGCGTTTAGTGTGTGTGTGTGTGTTTTGTTTTTTTCAATACAGTTGTTTGTCACCGCTGAGGGCTTGCGGAATTGAAAATTCATCACTGTGGAATACAAACTGTTGCCGTTGACATTATGCTGATGCTGTAATGTTTAGGGCCTGCAATTCTTCTGAATATTTGTAGCAAAATATCCCAGTTGGTGTGCACGTGGACTAAGGTCTGCGATCTGCTCAGATCTTAATCTGTGTCAGACGATTCCAGTAGGTTGATGACTGCTCTCGGTTGCATAAAATTCAATCCATCCTTTCTCCAATAATCCTCTTCCTCTTTCAACACATGGTCCTCATATTTTTCCAGTAACTTTTATCAATATTTAATAGAGCGGACTGGATTAGTATCCTGACGTCAGATAATTTAAATATAGTATTGTCAGCTGCCACCTGTCCTTTAATTTTAGCCCACACAAGTTCTATAGTGTTAAAATGAGAATGGCACGGCGGAAGTCTCAAGCACCCATGACGATGCTCTTCTATCAACTTGTCGATTTGATATTTCTTGCTTTTTGGTGTCTGTTTTACAAGGGACAACAATTCTAACTAGAAATACGTTTCTGGAAATGGTATGTTTTCCATTCGGAGTCATGTCTTTATTGTTCCCTTTGTGCATGATGCTGTAGGTATTTCGTCTTCTTGGGCAACAACATTGATATCATGCATTGTCCATAATTGGACACGACGATCTATCTAGGGATGGAAGCACAGTATTCTCGAGCCAATCTCTGAATACATTACCATTCATCTTAATATGATAATCCCTATTGTCTGTATGCTTTGATTCGAACATGAGCCCAACATTCTGTTGTAAGTCATTATACGGATTACCAGCATGGGCCATGACCAAAAGCTGTCCTATACTACTGGGCACATATCGCTTTATCTGTCCATCCACTGATTGCCATTCCTTATCACTTGTGTGGTGCGCATTGATCCACATTTCATCCAAACACACTATGCCATAATTTTCTTTGCACATTTTCCTTATTTCACGTAGGTATCTGCTTCTCATGGCTCCTAAATGCGGTTGCTCGCAAAGATTATTTATACCGCCCTTGTACTTTCAAATAGTGAAGATGATGTCCTTATAATTTTCAACAAAGTTGTTTTGGATAGCTCTATGTTATTGTTCTTTCTGAACCAAACCCTAAGTTTTCTAACAGTCTCTGTTTCTTTGGCATCCAGCATTTTTATAATGCTGGATAATCCTTGATATAAAATCCAAAATTTTTATAATTTTAGGAGTCTCCGTGGCGAAGTGGTCAAGCCTTTTGACTCGGGCACCATAGGTCGCGGGTTCGATTCCGGGCCGCATCCTTCGGTTCACGAGTTAAATTTTTCGGAGACTTCTGTGGGTCGTCGCTAGAGCTGCGGAGTTCGTGCTTTGTGCGATGCTTTCCGCGCTGCGGAAAGAGACCGAGCCATATGGGATAGAACCCGGTGCAATGAAGTCGACCCTGTCGTATATCAAGCGACTTTTTAAAGCATTTTTATAATAGCTCGCCTTATGACATCTTTGTCAAAGCTGTCTACAATAATCTTTCTACCTACCGTTTGGTTATGCGCCGTGGTTTAATTCCAGATTATAACCCACATTTTGAGACACCTCTGAATGAACAGTCCTAGTTTAAACAACGCGGGGAGTTGGCATAAGGCCAATCCCGTGAAGAAACATACAATATTCAACACTAAGCGCTGATTGTCTGGCTATGCTGTAATACATTTAAAATTATGAATTTCATCTCAGACCCGTAAATTATATACCGCATATAAACAAACTGTGAAATCTGCTGTAAAATCTCCAGAACAAAATTTTTTTTGTTGGGTGGACATAATGATAAGGTTATATACTAAATCTCATAATTTTCCCTCAGTTGGTTACTGAGATATGGATGTTTATATTGGGGCAAAAAAAAGTGAACAACTAGGGTTAGAAGTGAAATATAAGAAGACACAGATTATGGTCGTCACTGGGACGAAGGAAGTACCACAATGTAATATCCAAGTAAATGGGCATATTTTTAAACAAGTGAACCAGTACAATTATCTCGGAACAGTTATAACATTTGATGGAAGATGCCTTGAAGAGATTAGAACAAGAATCGCCATGGCGAATGTAGCGTTTGGCAAGATGAAAAACATATTGACCAATAAAAAGATATCAATTGCAGCGAGAAAACGAGTGTTAAGGTGCTACACAGAACCTGTACTTTTGTGTGGATGTGAAGAGTACAGAATGAGTAAACAAGTCCTTCATAAAACAAATGAAAATCGTAAACTGATTAGAGACATTAGACGCAAGGGGGGGGGGGGGGGCGCTGAGTGGTCTCGAGGTATGGTGTCCGCCTCGAGTGCTGGAGGTCCCTGGTTCAGGCCCCGGTGAGGACCGGGATTTATTTAAAAAATCCACCTGGACTTCCAGTAATAAAATTTCCCCTGGTCTCTGGGTAGTGAGATCGGACGCCCGTGTGTATTGTTGCACACGTAAAAAAATCCCTTGGCAGTTGGAAATCGAAAAAGAGTAGCATAATGGCGCTGCCCGGGCAAAATTTCGAGTTAAAAACCTACCCAAAGTATTTCAAGATCCTCGCCGATGCAACGGAGTTCGTGCATTGAGCTGAGTTTCTCCAGACTCAGGTTTGAGTTAGGAGGAAAACGGAGCGCTTATGGGTTAAACGGTGTGCCGTGATGTTGATCAAACGACTAAACTAAACTAAACTATTAGATGCAGACAGTCAAAAATTTTTGGGAATGTTACATGAAGAAATTAATTGGAGAACTTGGTGACAACTGGCAAGATCGAGGAGAAGATACCAAGGGGAAGGCCGAGAAGTAAATACCTAGATGGCTTGGCCACGTGGCATGGTAGAGACAGGAACACGGAGCTGATCCGTGACTCTGGTGATCGAGTGAGATGGCGAAACATGACAGCCCATGCTTATCGGCATGGGACATGATGGATGGATGGACTTGTAAACAAAAAGAGTTGTCTTTCTTAGAGTCGTCTTTCCTTAGAGTTGTTCTCCTTAGAATTACCTCTCCTTAGAAACAGATATCTATATAAGAATTTATGGCGCACTTGTGGATTAATCAGCACATGACATCACATGAACTTAAGTGTAAAATATTATCGGAAGCTTCTCTCGATTCTTGGGTCTATTACCACATTACATACTACTTATGTAGTTTATAAAGACTTCAGTTAGTTTTTTCTCATAATTTGTCGTATTTGAGATTGTTTACGTTCACTAATTCGCATGGCCTGTATTTAACTGGTCTTTGTTTTTTCTTCATTCTGTTGGTTCTTATTGTGGCAATAACTCCTTTGTGGTCTGTGTTTATATTTAAGCTGAGCACTGCTCTTGCATCTAATATATTTATCTTTCTGTTATTTTTTGTTATTATCATCTCAATTTGGCTTTTGTTATCTAGATCGTTCCATTTGTACCATGTGTATATTTGTGATTCTTTGTATTTATAAAATGTTTTTGTTATATAGAGGTCGTGTTGGCTGCTTAACTCTATCAGTCTACTGCCATTATAATATCTTTCATTGTGTTGGTCTCGAAATGCTATAAGGTTTTTTTTCTATGCCCGCTCATTTACGTCCTAGTCTAGCATCGAAGTCCCTCTTAACTATGATGTTGTCCTGCTTCTCTATTTTATTTAGTAAATCATGCATGTTTGCTTGCTTGCTTGCGTTCGCTGGCTGTGACATATTCACCTATCCATCATTTTACAGCGCGTCAACGTTACACAGCAACCCAGAGATTATCAAAACAATTACAGCACCGTGGAACATCGAACTCACTAAGCGATACTAATGACAGACAGATGCCAGGATAAGAATAGAAAAGTAGCGTCAACAGAATAGAATGTGACTGGTAGAGACACATCACGTGGATATAGCGTCCCCCAGCTCGGGCGCCGCTTTAATAAAACCGCGCACTTCTATGACTTCAGAGCGAGCGAGCAGTCGCCAAAGCTATGTGTTGTCCAACTTTCAAACTTTTACAACGGGCAGTTTGATCTAGTCTGGGGTAAGCTTGTGATTCTCAGATCTAAGTGGTACCAAGATGTATAACGTAAAGGTATCCAGTGTTGTGCGTCCAATGAATTGTATTTTTGATAAAATAAATCTCTGAAAATGTGAAAAACTGCCGATCGCAACTTCAATACTGGCGCCACTTCCCCGGCGAAACCGACATCGTATAATTTCTCAAAACTGCAAAACTCTGACTTTCTACACTACATCTAACAACTTCACTATGTGCATACGACTATAATCTATCACAGAATAATGTACGAGATGAAATTTCCAATGCACTCAAATGCTTTTCATCAAAAACTTCTAAAAAACGTTTCTGCAGAGATAGTCAGCTGGTGCAAACGAAACACTACCTTGCTTTAAAAATGTACTTAATTCTGTCTATTTTGCAATCTAAAGAACTGAAACAGGAATTATACTTTTCCTTTTCTCTTTACGAATTGAAAACAAATAGTATTTGATAGAAATTAGTTTATTCATGTGTCAGATTTTATTTAGACAACGCACTACATCAACTGCATTGCTTAAAATAGGTTTACGTTCACAAACGACATTTGTGATAGCCGACCTACTTAATCTGCTCAGACTAAAGGGTGAAAATTACCTTGGTCTATAGCCAACTGTGTCGCCAACAGAATGGACATGATATGCACTGGTAAAAGATGTAGGAGAAGTATAAGTAGACAGAGAGGAGGAGAGTATTAGGGAAAAATACTTTAAGTAATAATTTTTTTCTAATATATTGTGTCATGACCTTGTATAGATTACATTTTGTAACAAATACACATCAGAAATTCGGTATCTTGGACATGAACCACAATAAAAGCACCCTAGATGAGTTAAACTCATATTAACTGATGTAGATGTGAGGACAATTAGTACAAGCTATGGAACCCCACACAACAGAAGTTAACTCAACACAATACACTTCACACCACACAACTCCACACCACAACAGCAGGAACAAGGAAATGATTTAGAATAGGAAGTAGTTGCCTTGGAAAGTACAGATAAACAATTATATACACAATGTAGAACAAATAGAGTAATGTGGATGTTTAAATGTATGCCATTTATACAAATGCATCTCATACTTGTGTTGATCTTGCCTGTCAGCTTGATTACCATGATTCAGGGAACATCACATTATCACTCTTATCTGTGTCTGACTGTACACTACTCACTGAACTACAGGTCCACTGAGGAAATGCATACAGCAGGTACCAGACAACAGAAGCTGCATCCAGTGTAATAATCTCTGACCCACCCCAAAGTAACACAACAATACTTCTTCTGATCTTATCATTTTTGTTTTGTTATGTTGTGTTCACACTATGAACATGCTGTAAAGGATTATACATACCTGTATGAATTTTAAACAGTGATGTCTTGGTGCCACACCTAACCAACAAGGAGGGAAGAGGAATGAGTGAGATGATCAACACATGTGATGGCAGATGACTCCAGCCTTAAGCAGAGAATGAGAAGCCTTCAGTAAAGCTAAACTGGCCCAACCTGAAGTGGATCCATCAGACCATGGACCCAGGCTTATCCACATCTCATCACACCAGGTTTTCTTATCACTCACACAAACTTCACCCTCTTAGGAAATGATTTCTTGATTTATTGTTGGATGTAGAACTTCTTAACTATAACACATTTGGTAGTTAAAACATCTCACTATACAATGAATGTTATTATTTATTGACTGACTATACTTGGTCCTATGAAAGTTTTTTTTTTCTATTTCATTCTGTAAATGTCAACAGCTGATGGAAAAAGAAGAAAATGTCAAACAGGCCAAAAGACACTGGCACAGTCAATAAATTTGTTTAAATGTGAAGATCTCTTCCATTTAATTTGTCATTCCAAACTATCTGTGGGAAAATCTCTATCTTGTGTGTAGAACATGTCTCAATGCTCACTTGTGTTTGTTGAATGTTTAATTAACAAATACACATTCACATAAGATAAATTCTTAGTTGGAGAGAGAGAACAGGAGACTCTTCATCTTTAACTGTTCCAAATCCATGTTATATTGCACCTGATTCTTATTGAGAAAGTCTTTTCAGACAATTTCTTGAGATGGAAGAAGGGGGTTCGTGAGCTATACCATTAAATACCAGGTGGAAAGACAGGGGACAAACCTAGTGATTACTTTTTCTATTAAAAGAGGACCACACACCCTTAGACAAATAACCAAATCCGAGTCTGTAAATCTTTCAAGGGTCGTATTCTTGATCTATTTACATATAAGAAGAGGATGGGGCCCAGCTACCTTTAACAGAGATGGGTCATGCACTTTAGTGATTGCCAGTCCCTTCAAAATATACGACACTGGCTGTGAACTCCAGCGTGAAGTCCTGTATGTCGGATGAGGACATCCTGTTGTCCAACATCAGTGTGATGTCATACCGTACTGAGGTTTGCCTGAGCATCCATTATCCCATGTCTGGCTTATTGGTGTGCAGACTGGTGGTTCCTCGCCGTGCAGGCAGATACTCTCCGACTTCGGAAGAATCATTGGTCCTACTACGTTAGCCAGGACCCCGAAAGGACCTGTTGCCCAGGACGCACGATTAGGACGTGTTAGTAGGTCTTGGCCAGTATAGAACTTGGCCCTGGCGCCTTGGAAACACCTCTGCGTCTCATCATGGATGTCTTTGAAGAACTTCTCGCATTCTTGCTCATATTTGTTAGTCTTACATGGTGTGTATATGTGTGCATTAGTAGTAATTGTCTGTTCTTTTATTCTCACTGTTATGATTCTTTCTTAAATATATTTTATTTCTAATATTCTTCTTTCTAGCCGTGGCTCATTGCCTACATTTCCTGCATCGTGTCTTGCCCTATCTTGCTGTTCCACTCCGGAGTAGACAAACTGTGGTGGACTTCCTTGCATTCTCTCTCTTTTATTTTCGCGTCCGCTATTCCAATCCGTCCAATTGTCCTTTTTTTTCCATTCTTTCTATGAGTTCTTTCTATAAGTTCTAATTATAACGGTAGCATTCTAACAGAAAATAAATTACGTGTTATATGACACCCTTCGGCAAGGTGGAGTGTCCGTTTAGCCCACCGATCAGGGTTACGTGAACCATGGGTGCAGGTGGTGGCTGAAGTTGAAGAGCAGCCAACAGATAGTTGTAGGTTATGGTCCCCAGCTTCATGACGGTAGGCAGAGGATCTCTTTTTTGGGAAGGGGGGGGGGGGGTACAATGGCTACTATCATCGACCAGTATGGTCACTGCTGGGAAGGAAAGCAATGGCAAACTACCTTCTTTACAGATGCCAAGAATATCATGTACTGCAATCTCTTCGATAATCAGAGAAACGGCGTAAATGGGCTCCATAGGAGCAGCCTCTCCCGGTAGGGGTAGTCATGTGCACCAGGTAACTCCAGACCGTCAGCAGTCGACTGAGTGCAAAAGAGTATCAAAATTGAAAGTAAGAACTTGGATAGTAAGAACTATGAGTGAGGATGGAAAATTTGATAACATTAAGAATGAAATGAGAAGACTAAATATTAACCTGCAGATATATGTGAGACCAGATGGACAAGAAAGGGCATTATAACATCTGACGAATATAGAATAATCTATTCTGATGGAGAGAAACAACAGTGAGGTGTAGCAATTATAATGGATACAGAGAGATCAAAATCGATCAAAGGATATTGAACTGTATCAGACAGAGTATTACTGGTGAAGTTGAGTGGAAGACCTTGTGATGTCAAGTGATGTCACCAACAGCAGATAGTAGTGATGACAACATTGATGATTTTTATAATGATTTAGAGAATGCCTTCAAGAAATGCAAGAATTCTGAAATAAACATCATAATAGGTGACTTGAATTCCAAAGTTGTAAATCAACAGGACGGATGCATAGTAGGCAAGTATAGACTAGGGGAACAGAATGAAAGAGGTTGCAGACTTGTACAATTGGCAAAAGAGCATGGTGTGATTATTGGACACACCTGGCATCAAAATCACCCAAGGAGATTATGGACATGGAGGAGTGCTGATCAAAAGATGAGGAATCAGATTGATTACATTATCATCAACAGAAGATTTTTAAATGCCTTTAAAGTCGCAAAAACTATACCAAGTGCAGACTGCTACAGGGACCAAAGATTAATCTTAAGCAATATACATATAAAATTAAAGAAAGTCAAATATACACGAAGAAACACAACATTTGATCTACGGGCACTGAAGAGTGAGGAGATAAAAGATAAATTTAACATAGAGATAAAGAAGAGATTTGATGCATTGTCTGATAGGGAAATATTATTTCAAGATGTCAGCGATCAATGGGAAATTTTAACGAAAATAGTCAACCAAGCTCAGAAACAACCATTCCAAAAATAAAGATAATGGGACGCATGAAATGGATGTCGGAAGACAACTTAAAACTCATGGAAATAAGAATAAATAACACAAATAACAAAGAAATATATGAAGAGATTCACGGGAAAATTAGGAAGCTATGCAAAGAAGCAAATGAAACATGGCTTGGGGAGAAGAACAATGTGGGTTTCTAGAAGGCTGTGTATATACTGAGAACAGTAATTGAAAGTTCTATAGAAGTAAACAAAGATCTATACCTTTGCTTTTTTGACTGCACAAGGGCTTTCGATAAAGTGAGACATGTCGACATTATAAGGATGCTTGAAGATCTACAAATTGATGAAAAAGGCCTTAGACTTGTAAAACCAAATATTGGAAACAACAAGCTGCCATCAGAATTGATAATGAAATAAGTCAATATCAGCCTATTAAAAGAAGTGTGAGACAGGGATGTGTAATGTCTCCAGAGCTGTTTTCCCTGAGCAGTGAAAATATTTTCAGAAATATAGAAGATATGGAAGGAATCAACATTGGGGGACGATACATCAATAACATTAGATATACAGATTATACAGTCTTGATTGCAGACAATGAACAGGGCCTGCAACATTTAGTAGATGCGGTTGTTACACACAGTGAACAATTAGGATTAGAATTAAATTGTAAGAAGACACAGATTATGGTCGTTACTGAGAATAAGGAAATACCACAATGTGATATAGAGTAAATGGGCATATTCTTAAGCAAGTGAATTGGTACAGTTATCTGGGAACAGTCATAACATCTGATGGAAGATGCCTTTAAGGGATTAGAACAAGAATTGCCGCTGCAAGATGAAAAACATACTAACCAATAAAAAGATGTCAACTGAAACGCGAAAAAGAGTGTTGAAGTGTTACATTGAACCGGTACTTATGTATGGATGTGAAGCGTGGATAATGAGCAGACAAGCTGAAAAACATCTGATGGCTGTGGAAATGTTGTTTCAGAGGTAATTGCAAAGAATAACATGGGCAGACAGAAAAACCAATGAACAAGTCCTTCAAGAAGCAAATGAAGATCGTAAACTGATTAGAGCCATAGACGGGGACTGTCAGAATTTTTTCGGCATGTTATGAGTAGAAATGAATTGGAGAACTTGGTGACAACTGGCAAGATCGAAGGGAGGAGACCAAGGGAAAGACCGAGAAGTAAATACCTGGATGGCTTGGCCACGTGGCATAGTCGAGACAGGAACACGGATCAGATCCATGACTCTGGTGATCGAGTGAGATGGCAAAACATGACCGCCCACATTTATCGGCATGGCACATGATGGATGGATGGATATATAAATAAATAGCAGCGTTTGTGTGGTGTGGTCGCCTAAAACGAGCTGGTCACCTTTCGTAAGCACCTGACCGATGGGAAACTTCATCCCAGAACGCTACAGTAGCTTCCATTGTGTATGGAGGTGAAGCAGAGATGCTAGTCTACGGGCCTGAAAGCAGCAAGTGAAGAAACGATAACAGAAGAATGGATAACGTATTAGAATGAAATCTTCAATTGAAGAGGGACACATAATCAGACGTAACTGGTACCATTAATATTGGGACTCTTCGCTGGTTGTTGAAGATGATGAAGCACGTATAGGAATGTCATGTGTACGATGATATCGGTTCTTAACTCAAATCAACATGTTGAACAATTTCCGGTCCAATATGGCGATTCGGCTGTTGAATTGTTAAGAATTCTAAAGTATTTTGGCTTTTGGTGGCTACGGTTTGCTTACGTATTTTCCTCATGTTGGACTGGTAGTAGATGGTTCCGTCGCCAAACTACTGAATTAAGTTCGAGCGACACTGTTAGCTGTGGATTTCATGTGGAATGCTTTTACATTCTATCGCGGTGGTTTGCATTGTGAACTGCATGTTTAGAAAAATGGCTGACAGCCGAATGCTGAACTAGGTTGTTTTTCCTTATCCAGTAATGTGTGTGCAACTGCTGGATTTCTAGTGACTGCCGTTCCATCGATGATAAAATTTAATTTTGGTGGCAGACTGTTGTGTTGGCATTCTGGTAGCGGCCTTATGCATGTATGCCTGTGCCCGCTATTGGGTCTTGAGGAACGAATTACTTCATTGCAAAGAACAACACAAATAACGACTACCGTATGTGGAAAGAATGAGATTGTGGGGGTCGGCAGGGGTTCTGGAAGAATTTCAAATCTGAGACGGAAAACCAGGAGAACTTTCAATTAGATAGCAGTGGGAACGATTAATAGTGTGACTCTTCGCTGGCTGTTGAATAGGAACGTCCTGAGTGTAGTGATGTCGGTTCTTAGCTCAACTCAACTCATTTGGATATTTAACAAATCAGAGGAGAAACACATATCCACCTTTGAATGTAAATGTTACATAAGAGCATTAAAATGCATTGGTTAGAAAGGAGAACAAACAGAGATATTCGACAAGAACTAACACTGAAGAAGGCTGGTTATTAACACAAACGAAAATTAGGCAAATGAAATATTTGAGACATATAAAAAATATATGAAAGTCTAGAAAAGATTATTATCGGGGGAAATGGGTGTTAGAGGTGGGAGTGTACCGGAAAGGCGGAATAGAGGGAAATCACAGTGTAGACAGCTTCAAGATGTGATTGATAATTTACATATGACAGCAAGCAACGGAGTAAGACATCTGGATTACATGGCAGATAGATAATTCGAAGGGCTGGTATGGGGGTAAACTTTTGCTTGGGACAAGTTACTGTGCAGTGATGAAAGTGCAAGAAATATGAAAATTAAGAATTCGGTAATAAAGTAAATGAATAAATGAAATGAAACTAAGAGAGTGTAAAGCAAAGTGTCTATTTCTATCAAAGAAACAAAACTAAAGACATATTAAGCAATATATTCTAAAACCACCTTTACAGAAAATTGAACAGATAAGAGCAACACATTGCAGTATTAAGTCACTCGAAAAGTAATTTTGTAAACAGAAAAAAGCAGAAATAGCAAAAGTATGAAAGATACATAATTATCAGGGGACATATACAACTGTGGTTTTCCCGTGACTTCCATCGGTTTGTATATGGTTTGACTAACAAATCAAATGGGGAGTGTTATGAATGGTGCATGTTACCCGCCGATGGCCATGTCACAGAACTGTGAGTTATTTTTATAGAGATAGCTACCTTACCAATTAATCAGCCTTCTCTCAATTAGCACTGTCTGTGTTGGTCCAAAGACGCTTATTCAGCATATTCGCTGCTAACCTCTATATCTAGAGCTACTTCTCCATCCGCCACCCGCTGGAAGCGCGTCGTAGGTAGAACATGCTCCTAGTCTAGTCCCATATAACATGCTGCCGTTGGCTGTCAAGTGTTAGGCCTTCGCATATTCTAACATATGGCTGTGATTCCTGGACAATTAGTAAACAAGCAAAACAGTCCATGGAAGCTTCACAGATGTGGTTTTACAGAAGAATACTGAAAATTCTGAGGGCATCCAAAATAGTAATCGTAATCTAAACTTAGTGAAAGAGGCTATGACACAACGACAACTTATCGCATCTATCATAAAGAGACAGCCATCATTTTATCCATATTATATAAAAGCCAAACAATATAACATATTGTAACAACTAGAAATATTTGTGGTTAGAGAGAACAGGAAAGCATGTCACGGAAGGGTGTCAGCGTATAATTGATACACATTACACGTCCTGGAGGACGCAATATATGGAGAACCATTATCGCCTAAGCCGGTCGGCATGAAACTTGTGTACATGTCGATTATGATATAAAGTACACAATAGTAAATAGAAGAAGCAAACATGACACGACCCTTTGAAGACAGATAATTGCACCAGCGACACTAAGATACGAACACTATGTACCTCAAGTTTAACACAGAAGGATTGCATTTAAAACGAAATAGGATACGATTTGTTTTACCAAAATCTTAGCAGTGGTTGAAATTATAGCGAGTAATATACTCGCTATAATTGATTGATATTACTGAACTCATAACATTGATTGATATTACTGAACTCATAACATTGATTGATATTACTGAACTCATAACATTGATTGATATTACTGAACTCATAACATTGATTGATATTACTGAACTCATAACATTGATTGATATTACTGAACTCATAACATTGATTGATATTACTGAACTCATAACATTGATTGATATTACTGAACTCATAACATTGATTGATATTACTGAAGCACGGTAGTTATCTTCACGTCTGTCATCGATTGTGAAACTGCGTGCTCGACTAAAGGTGACATTGACAACTTACCCAAGTGGCTTGCTGCTGCTTCCAGTGTGAAGATCCAGCCTTGTGACAAGTCAACCAAAATATTCAAGTAGCCATGCTAATCACCAAGACGACTTCCTCCGGATTTACTGCACTAGATGGCAAGAATGTTGGGTATCCCCCGCGTCGAAGGTCTGACCACAATAAAGGCAAGCGTCATGCTTCGTGCAGTTACGTCACAACTGCCTGGATTTGTCACTTTGTTCCCCTCTCCGACCTCTTCCGTGTCGGGTAAAACATGTTGACATGACGACGCAATAATCCTACCGTCTGACGACACACTCGGCATTTCATAAGTAGGTAACACCGTAAATGTTTCACTAAAAAGATCAACGAAAACGGGAAGTAGGAGTGGAAAGCTTGACTAGAATAGAATTCATAAGTGACAATATGGACATTGTGGTTAGAGCTTTCGTCAGCACACAGATA
This sequence comes from Cepaea hortensis, assembly GCA_963921405.1. Taxonomy (NCBI): domain Eukaryota; kingdom Metazoa; phylum Mollusca; class Gastropoda; order Stylommatophora; family Helicidae; genus Cepaea; species Cepaea hortensis. The sequence continues at coordinate 65,943,671 of OY992883.1, read as the reverse complement.
ATAAACAGACAATTATATCACTTTTACGGACACACATTTACACAAATTGCTTAGTTAATGTAAATCCGTTGTTCGTAAAACCACGTAACCTGTCTAGGACGTGCAGACCAAATGAAATCACGCCGTCAGTGAGAAGGCATGGATTGTGTTTTCACAGCGGTCGACTCAGTTGTCTACATTATGTAAGGTATGAGAGTTGGCGATCGAACTTCAGTATTTGGTGACCTAATGTATGTGAAGTGAATCATATAGTAAATGTGAATCCTGTTCTTTCACGCCCTAGTATGTGGTAGATTGGTATATTTGAATCATACTTCCTCACCTCTCAATATGTGACAACCTAACATATGTGAATCATATCACTTCACATCTCAATATGTGGTAAGCAAATATATGTCAACCCTGTCTCCTTCGCATACCAGTATGCAATATTCCAGTATATGTGAATCCTGTCACTTAACATTTCAGCATGTGGTGGTCTAGTATATTTTAATCATGCCGCTTCACATTTCAGTATCTGCTAAGAAATTATCTCTTAGATTTAAATTTTGTAACCACATATGTTACCGAGGCTATTAAAAAAACAAAACAATGAATGGTTACACTGTAAACTACCATGCATGTAGTCAGAGGCGACTAAGGAGGGTTGGTATGAGACTGACTACCATCCTGTAGAAAATCTAGTTCCAAAACCCAACCAACATTGAATAAGCATAAAGATAAAAAACCTATTCAACCAAGACAGATGAAAGAAGGCTCCTCTACAAGGAGTATGGCGCCGCTGGGGGAAGACTGTAGGGAGACTGGATCGCCAACATACTTCGTTTTACTATCAGAGTTCCTATACAGCATATTTCAGCCGTTGGTTGCTAATCTTCCCTCGTATACCAAAGACACCAACTATGCTATCTTTATCTTTAATTCCACCAGTTTCGCATCCTCTTCTCAGCACCACATCTTTACTTTAGATGTGGCTTCACTCTATACATCTAGTTCTCACTATGACGGCCGTAAAGCCTTAGAAATTTTCTTGGACAAAAGGGGCGGGCCCACCATAGCATCCGGGCCATTGCTGCGTCTCGCAGAGTTAGTCCTCGCTCTCAGTTCATTTGAATTCAATTGGGACTATTTCGACCAGATTAGCGGGGTGGCTATGAGTACTAAGATGGGGCCGAGTTATGCCTGTCTTTTCAAGGGCTCTCTGGAGCACCAGGTATGGAGTCAATACTCCGGTAGGCTCCCAGAGCTCTACAGGAGGTAAGTATATTATCAATGACTGCTTTGGTGTCTCAGACATGCCATTTTCTGATCTCCAGGACTTCATTGCCAGTTTTCATTCCAGCATCAGACTGACCTCCACTATTTCTTCGTCGGCTATCAATTTCTTAGATCTAACAGTCTATTTAGGTTCCGCTGGTGAATACACGATGGTTTATTACAAACCAACTGTCTCGTGCGCATTCTTTCTCTGTACCTTCTCCCACCTCCCTTTTTGTAAGAGTTCTATTTCTTCTCTCAACTGTTACCTCGACGACGGCTTTGTCAGGATAATAACATCTTCCACCAAAAAGCTCCAAAAAAAAAGATGGATTTCTTCAGCCTTCGTAGATATCCTGAAAACGTTTTGTCTACAGCTCTTTACCGCTGTCAGTCTATCAGTCGTGCTGAGGCTCTTTCCCCTAGACCGAAACCACACAATAATAGACACGTTGTTTGTCCATCAAGAATGATGATGGCCATTCATTTCATCCAGTGGGGTTGAAAGTATGTAGCCGTGAGTTCTAAGATGGCTGATAAGGCCTATTTTTGCTCGAAATGTTCTTTGACAATGTGGACAAAGAACGTTTGACGTTTCTGGAGGAGGATTTCCTGCAGTGGTTTTTCTGTCCTGCCTTTTCTTCACAGCTCTTGCAGTCCTGGTTGCCTCACACGTGACTGCACCCTTGCATAATGATGCACGCCATGAATTTCGGTCTCTGGCCGCAGTCTCCCAGGTGCTATGATGAATTCCAAGAGCATTCAGTGAGATTTTCAGAGTTTCTTTAAAGCGTTTCCTCTGACCGCCTTGGGAGCGTTTACCACAACGCGATTCGCCGTAAAAACTTCGTTTAGGGAGCCTGTGATCTGGCATGCGAGTCAAGTGACCAGCCCAGCGAATCTGATTCTTCATTAGTAGAGTGTGGATACTGGGCATGGACGCTCTTTCTAGGACTTCAGTATAAGGGATCTTGTCTTGCCATTTAATCTTCTGAAGCTTCTTAAGGCAGACTGTGTGGAAGTGGTTTAATTTCCTAGCGTGTCGCTGATAAACAGTCCAGGTTACACAAGCATATAGCAGTGTGGATAATACATCTGCTTTGTAGACATTTAGCTTTGTTTGCAGGCTTATTCCATTTCTGTCCCATACATTCTTGTACAGTCTGTCAAAGGCCGCGCTGGCCTTGGAGATTCTTGCATTCACTTCGTCATCAATTGTGGCAGCTTGTGACACAGTGCTGCCAAGATAGGCGAATTTGTTTACAACACTTAGTCTATGACCATACACTTTGATATTCGGCACAGTGTGATTAATCCCTGGAGCTGGCTGGTACATAACTACAGTCTTCTCCAGGTTGATACTGAGCCCAAAGTTGGCACAAGCATGTGAGAAAGCTGAAACATTGTGTTGCTTGTCTGCATCTGAGTTGGCATATAGAGCGCAATCATCTGCAAACAGGAGCTCTCTGGCGGTGTCGCTGTTAACTTTTGTTTTAGCTTTCAGCCTCCTGAGATTGAATAACTTTCCATCCATGCGGTAGTTGATGTCTATTCCAATGTCGTTGTTCTCGAAGGCATTGGTCAACATAGCTGAAAACATGAGACTGAACAGTGTTGGTGCCAGGACACATTCTTGCTTCACTCCATTTGTGACAGGAAAGGGCTCAGACAGTTCACCATTTTCATGTACTCTTGCCTGCATACCATCATGAAATAGCCGCACTATTTGGACAAACTTTCGAGGACAGCCATATTTTGCCATAATCTTCCACAGTCCTTCTCTGCTGACTGTATCAAAAGCATTGGTAAGGTCAATGAAAGTGGGGAACATTTCGCAGTTCTGTTCCTGACATTTCTCTTGTTGCAGCGAAAATCATGTCAACAGTTCCTCGTTCTTTTCTGAAGCCACATTGACTCTCAGCTAGAAGTCCTTGATCGAGATGGGCCGTGAGGCGATTGAGAAGAATTCTGGCGAGTATCTTCCCTGCAATCGAAAGCAATGAGATGCCACGGTGGTTGTCACAGGATTGGCGGTTTCCTATACGTTTGTAAAGGTGGACTATTGACACGCCCTTGATATCTTGTGGCATGGTCTCGTTCACCCATATGTTTGTAAAGTCTTGGTGAAGCTGCTCTGTTAGGACCGGCCCACCTGCCTTGTATATCTCTGCTGGGATGGAGTCAGGACCAGGTGCTATGCCGCTGGAGAGTTTCTGGATGGCTTTGTTTACTTCCACTATGGTTGGCAGGTCATCAAGTGTATCATTGGTGAGAACTTGAGGAAGGCAGTTGATGGTTTCAACATCGAGGAAGGAAGTTGCATTTAAGATGTTGCTGAAATGCTCTGCTCAGCGTTGAAGGATTTCTTTCTTATCGGTGAGCAATGTTCCCCCAACTGCACTGAGGTGGGGCACTATGCCTGGTGATGTAGGACCATAGGCCGCTTACAGTGAGTCGTAGAAGTTTTGTCATATCATGTCTGTCAGTAAAGCCTTGAATTTTATCAGCTTTGCTGCTCAGCCAGGAGTCCCGCATGTGCCGAAGTTTCTGCTGCACTACTCTCTGAATGTTCTTGAAGGCATCTTTTTTATGTTGACTTCGGGTCATTCAAATGTGCCTTGAGGAGAAGATGTTTCTCGGCCAGCAATTTGTTGATGTCTTCGGAATTTTCATCAAACCAATCTTTATGCTTTCGGGGGGTTGGACCCAGGATTTCCATAGCAGTGTTTTAAATTATGTCCTTTAGGGCTCTCCACTCTGTTTCTGTATCCCTCCCGTTTAGCTGCAGGATTAGGCTTGAGGCGGTCTTCCAGCATATTTTCAAACGACAGCTGCATTTTCTTGCTGTTTAGGCTGGTGACATTTAGTTGTTGTTGTTGTTGTTTTTTTTTTTTTTTGGTTGTTGTTGCATTTTTACCCCATGAAGACGCCGTGGTGGTTTGATGTGTATGTTTATTTTCGAGATAATAAGACGATGGTCTGTCCAACATTCGGCACCACACATGGATTTTTCACCCGAACGTCTTTTTTGTCACTCCTCCTGACGATGACATAGTCAATGACATGCCAGTGTTTCGAGCGAGGGTGTATCCACGATGTCATATTTCTCAGGGGAAGACGGAAAATTGTGTTGGTAATCAGGAGATCGTGTTCGGCACATGACAGAAGGAGGAGGAGCCCATTGCTGTTACAATTTCCGACTCCGTGCTTTCCAATAATGCCACTCCAAAAGGTGGTGTCCGTACCTACTCTGGCATTGAAATCCCCAAGGAGTATAAGTTTTTCTCCTTTGGGAACAGATGTTAATACATTGTGCAGGTCCTAATAGAACTTGTTCTTGACATCGTCTTCATTGGTAATAGTTGGTGCGTAGACACTCACAATGGTTGCATGCTTCCTTCCATTCAGCAGGGGCAACTTAATGGTCATGAGCCTGTCGTTTACAGCCTTTGGAAATCCAGCTAATTTGCCGACCAGGGCCGACTTAATGGCAAATCCCACACCGGATTGGGGTCTTTCCTCGCTTTTCTTTCTACTCCACAAGAATGTGTAGCCAGCACCTACTTCACAAATTTGGCTATCTTCTGCAGGTCGTGTCTCGCTCAAGGCTGTAATGTCGATGTTGTACCTGCCAAACTCTCTCCCAATCAGTGCTGTTCGTCTCTCTGGACCCGACGCGCGTCTCTGTCAAGTGGGGTGCTTACATTCCAAGTTCCGATTGTTAAGGGATTATAGTTTGCTCTTTTAGCTTTACCTGTTTTTTCTTTGTTTGTATGTCGACCGCAGTTTAGGGTACCCGCCATGAATACTTGAGCGTGGTCTATCACTAATTGCATATATTTAAGTTCCTTTGACTGACGTACTAAAGTTGTGACCTTTAGTCTACAATTCGATCGGCCAGTTGTGACGCCAAATATTCTTTTCATTTCCTCTGCGCCATGCATTCATTCTTGGCCGTTCTCCATAATCTAGAGTGTGCCGTTGTTTCTTCATCTTGCGTGACCATCCTATGTGCCTCGCTTCTTTCTTCGACGCCTTTTCTAAACGAAGAATAATGTTGCCTACACCAGAGTTGTCCGATGTAGTGGGTTCGATCTCGGGTTCGATCACCAAGTGGGTACGATTTCCGCCCCTGTTCGCGTCCGCCACGTTCACGTACCCGGTCCCGTCATATGTACACACCCATACACACACCCGCCCGTCCGCCTGCCATACACCCACACCCCCCCCCACACACACACACGGTAGTCATGACCCGGAAGTAAAGTACCACAACTCGCGAGATGTGAAAAATTTCAATTGAGGTGCAGTTTTGAGACGTCATGCCGTGGGCGGTATAATTCAATATAAGGATTTATACCGTGACCTCGCGGGTGCTGCACCTCAAAGTAGACTCAAATACCACTTCCCCTACTTCTCAGGTGACATCGCACAGATTTGTGACAAGTGGAGAGTGCACTTGGGTTAGCTGACCACAGCACACGCGTGAAAGTGTAAATGCATGTGAAAGATAGCTACTGAACGTACGATTTATATTGGAAAGTGTATGAGCGTCAGTACATAAGGTGTGGGAACGGCTTAGCTGGCTGCAGACGGCCGGTATTGTGTACATCGTGAAATAAACTGTATGTAAAGCTGCCGCTGTGTATTGTGTCTACATAGTCCTAATAGAACTTGTTCTTGACATCGTCTTCATTGGTAATAGTTGGTGCGTAGACACTCACAATGGTTGCATGCTTCCTTCCATTCAGCAGGGGCAACTTAATGGTCATGAGCCTGTCGTTTACAGCCTTTGGAAATCCAGCTAATTTGCCGACCAGGGCCGACTTAATGGCAAATCCCACACCGGATTGGGGTCTTTCCTCGCTTTTCTTTCTACTCCACAAGAATGTGTAGCCAGCACCTACTTCACAAATTTGGCTATCTTCTGCAGGTCGTGTCTCGCTCAAGGCTGTAATGTCGATGTTGTACCTGCCAAACTCTCTCCCAATCAGTGCTGTTCGTCTCTCTGGACCCGACGCGCGTCTCTGTCAAGTGGGGTGCTTACATTCCAAGTTCCGATTGTTAAGGGATTATAGTTTGCTCTTTTAGCTTTACCTGTTTTTTCTTTGTTTGTATGTCGACCGCAGTTTAGGGTACCCGCCATGAATACTTGAGCGTGGTCTATCACTAATTGCATATATTTAAGTTCCTTTGACTGACGTACTAAAGTTGTGACCTTTAGTCTACAATTCGATCGGCCAGTTGTGACGCCAAATATTCTTTTCATTTCCTCTGCGCCATGCATTCATTCTTGGCCGTTCTCCATAATCTAGAGTGTGCCGTTGTTTCTTCATCTTGCGTGACCATCCTATGTGCCTCGCTTCTTTCTTCGACGCCTTTTCTAAACGAAGAATAATGTTGCCTACACCAGAGTTGTCCGATGTAGTGGGTTCGATCTCGGGTTCGATCACCAAGTGGGTACGATTTCCGCCCCTGTTCGCGTCCGCCACGTTCACGTACCCGGTCCCGTCATATGTACACACCCATACACACACCCGCCCGTCCGCCTGCCATACACCCACACCCCCCCACACACACACACGGTAGTCATGACCCGGAAGTAAAGTACCACAACTCGCGAGATGTGAAAAATTTCAATTGAGGTGCAGTTTTGAGACGTCATGCCGTGGGCGGTATAATTCAATATAAGGATTTATACCGTGACCTCGCGGGTGCTGCACCTCAAAGTAGACTCAAATACCACTTCCCCTACTTCTCAGGTGACATCGCACAGATTTGTGACAAGTGGAGAGTGCACTTGGGTTAGCTGACCACAGCACACGCGTGAAAGTGTAAATGCATGTGAAAGATAGCTACTGAACGTACGATTTATATTGGAAAGTGTATGAGCGTCAGTACATAAGGTGTGGGAACGGCTTAGCTGGCTGCAGACGGCCGGTATTGTGTACATCGTGAAATAAACTGTATGTAAAGCTGCCGCTGTGTATTGTGTCTACTCCATTGAACACATCGACGAGAAGATGTTGGTGAACGAGCCAAGCGACAAGAATAGTTAGTGATTGTATCTGCCATCCCATGGTTAACCCGGTCAACAAATGCCCGCAGAAATCGGATGTGTCGGCCTAACGGCGCAAGAACGAAGCTTTGCTGTAAACAGGCACAACGCAATCACATCCGGAAAGAAAAAAAAAACTCTGGATGAACGAAGAAGAAGAAGAAGAAGAAGAAGAGAAGAAGAAGAAGAACCTGCCATCCAAGATACCCTTGACATCATCAAGAATAATCTTCATCTAGAACGCCAATAACATCTCAGCAAAGAATATCAACATTTTTCAGCAGATCTTCGGGAAGAGCTTTATAAATAAATTATTTCCAGTGTCGTTATAAATACAGTTTAACGACCTGCACCAAAGAGGAGCAGCGTCCTTTATTTTTCCGATCAGCGAAGTGATGAAACCTATAGAAATTCATCGGCAAATGAAGGTCCAGTGTGGTGATGCATGCTTGTCAGTCCAGCAAGTGTATGAATGGAGTAGGAAGTTTCAAACACGGCGTTACTTCTATGACATACTGTTCACGACCGGATCAGGCGCACACCGAGTAGTGACTCCGGAATCGATTGCAGCCGTTGAAGTCCTCGTACAGGAAAACCGCCTATTGATAGTGAGTGACATTGCCGCACATCTTGGCATCAGTCAAGGTTCAGCACACCACATAATCCATGACGTGCTACAGTATTGCAAAGTATCTGCAAGGTGGGTGCCAAGGCAGCATACTCCAGAATTGAAACAACGACGCATCGATGCTTGTCAAGAACGTTGCAGTGCTTTGAAACAGAAGGTGATGGTTTCCTATAAAGAATTGTTACTGGAGATGAAAGCTGGGTTCACTACTACGAGCCGGAAACGAAGAGAGCGGCCAAGGAAAGGAGTTGTAGCGAAACGCCAGTGGTCCATGTCCTTATGCATTCTTTTATTTTGGGTAGACAGGGGGGAACGGCTTTCGGAAGCTCTCAGTTCTCTTGTTCTCTCAAATCTCCATGAAAGATGGTTCTTTGGGTTATCTTCCTATCACAATCTTTACATGGAGCAAGTAGCCAATGTCTTTCACATCGGGTAAACCCGATGGAGCGCCTTGCGCCAAATGAGCGCTGGTGCGGCTGCTAAGCAATTCATGGCCGTGTACACACCTACCGTTGGATAGTGGCATCTTGTCAAGTCGATTTGAAGATTGGGACAGAGATGCAACCTCCTACTGAAGTGGTGAAGAAAGGTAGGGCTTGGGTTGTGGGTACTCCAGCCAAACATGGAGTTATAAATATACCATGGGTTGAAGGGGAGGATGAATTGGCGAAAGGCCAATCATAACCAATGACGAGTTGGGTGACCGTTAGCCGATTTGGCTGCACGTCTTGTCCTTGGCATAGCCGGGGAAGTGAATCTGAACCATATATCTCCCAAGAGGATTTCATTTGTTCTTGGCGTCAGATGAGCTGTTGCTGTCTTTCTATCTACGGCTTGAATTGGACAGATTGTCATCTTTCTGTTGTATATACTCAGTGGGTATTTTGGGAATGGGGTACACCAATCTCTGATCTATCTTCTTGAGCCAGAAGAGGCTATTCACAGGACTATCTCTTTCATCTGTTACTAGATGGGATGATGTAGGGAAGTTAATGGACTTCTGTATCTCATTTAGAGAACCTGCATTCCGCTGAATCTATGTGTTCTGTGGGGCACTGCTGGTACATTGCGGCGACAGCTCAGACAAGAGCGGAGCCGGGAGGGGGTAGGATCTTCTTTCCTATTCTTGCAGGGAGTGGGGAACTACAAAGCGTGCCATACAACCCCATTACTATACTATGAGTCAATGAGATGTAACACACGGATTACTGGGCGCACCACACCACAAGATCTTGCGGGTGAGAAAGGCATGGTTGCAAGTGAGAGGGAAGCATGGGAATGAATGTGCCCAATCATAATAAAGGCTTGGTATGAGTGTGGAGGGTGTGTCGTGTGGCCAAAAAGACAACCGGACTTCGTCCAGCTGGAGGTCTACTCAAACCCGGACGTGGCCAATCCAGGGGCTACCTGACAGGTCAGGCCTGGTCAATCAGGTATTAAATATAGTGTATTTGTGTGATACATGAGTCAGCCCAGTCGCTCAGGTTTTATTTATCATCTCCAGGGTCCTCTTCTATGGGAAGTGACTATGTCTTCGAAGGGACATTATCACCGGTGCTTCTAGGCTAACGTAAATATGTCCAACGAGGCCAACTCAAGGCAAGGTGCAGGTCTTGAAGCAAGGACATTTTGTATGACTGGTGCATTGCCGGTTTTGTTTTAACAACATACGCCTGAGAGCAGTTGTTGTCCGGAGGGAGCCTAAGAGTGATTTTCTGGCATACCCATTTTATCCCGGACATTAAAAGGACCCAACCATTATCCTTCACAAACACCTCACCTTATCGGCAACACTAAAGCTTTTCATAGGTCAGTGAAGACCTAGTGCCGAACTAATTCAGATGACAATGAACAGAAGTCCTCAACACACCAGTCGCTTGGATTCTACAAAAGCCGGTTGAACCTACACCCAGTTGTTGGAGAAGGAAGGAGATTCGGACATCTTTGGTGAGAAGTGTGTGGACAGATCAGACAGTATCTGAAGCTGGATCTGTGACTGTGGCGACTTGAGGCTCTGTGTTAGAATTTACCAGTGTAGTGTCTGTGTAGATCTATCTGTTTATCTGCCTTTATGTGTTCCTGTGCTGTTCTTGATTAGGTTAATAAAATTACTTCCAAGTTGTTCTGACGACTGCCATGTTATTTGTGCGTCAGCCAGAAGAACACTGCAGGAAATAGGTCCCTAGGTCGAAAGGAAGCGTGACAGTGTGTCCAGGGAAAACGGAGGAGGGTTGGCAGGTAAAGACCTATCTAAGCCAGGGCTATAGAAGATATTTGAAATATTGTGACCGGGCTATTTGGGACCCTCCACGTAGCTTGTTACAATTTCTGGGGGCTCGTCCCGGGATATTTGTAATCCTGGTGAAGTTCTGGCTGATTTAGTGATAGGGGACAGATATCCTTGTTTTCTATTAATAGGTTCTGCCTACCGTGCCTGGCTATTGTCTATACTCTTCCTGACACAGACTGACCGACATACGACGTGTTGTGGTCGTGTAATGTAACTTGTTGTGTAATTGTGAGAAAAATTTTATTAGACAATTACCTCTTCCCTTACCCTCTGAGTTTAAGATGGCATCAGCTGGGTTTAATGTCGCTGACGTACAGGCTACAGGGCGTGAGATGGGATATGATGGAGCGGAGTTACAGAAATATGTGCGGGAAGTGGAAAGAGACTACAGACAGGATGTGCGCGAAGCCAAGAGGATTGAGGCGGAGGCTGAGGCTAAGAGGATGGAGGCTGAGGCCAAGAGGATTGAGGCGGAGGCTGAGGCTAAGAGGATGGAGGCTGAGGCCAAGAGGATTGAGATGGAGGCTGAGGCTAGGAAGATGGAGGCCGAGCAGGCAGTCAGAGACCATGAGTTCCGTATGAGAGAGTTGGAGCTGAAAGCTCAAACTGCCAAGGAAAGAGACGGTGCAGTGGGAGACGCAGTTCTCCCTGACTCAACAACTTCTGGTGGCGGTCCATGCCAGGCAATGAAGTTCCCTTTGCTCCCGTTCGATGAACACAAAGATAAGATCGACCAGTATCTTCACAGATTTCGGTCGATGGCTTTGGCTATGGGATTGGAGCGAGGGAAATGGAACTTGAAACTCTCACAGGGCCTGAGGGGGACCGCATACGAGGTCTATTCTAGGTTGCCACCTGGTATGGAGAATGACTATGAAGCTCTGGAGAAAGCACTGTTGAAAAGGTTTCAGATGACAGCTCATACTTATCGACAACAGTTCAGAAAGTCGAAGAGAGAGCCAGGAGAGATGTTCGCAGCCTACAGTGTCAGATTGAAGTCTTACCTTTTGAAGTGGATGTCTTTAGCTGGATTTGCTAACGACTATGAAAGTTTGGAAGAATTGGTGGTCGTGGACCAAATGAAGAGAATGATGCCTAAGCCTTTGCAAACCTTTTTGCTTGAAAATGGGGCAGAAAGGTTAGAGCTAGTCAACACGTTGGCTGAAAGGTATGTGCTAGCTCATGGGGATAATGGGGAATTGTCACAACACAATCCCCGACCACCAGACACATGGTCTGGAAAGAAGAAGAACCCTAAAACCGCTCACACCAGGAAGGAGGATCCTTTCGATAAAGTTCCTAGTAAGAAACCCTCTGGTAAGAGTCCACCTGGATCTCCTAAAAGAAAGTGGAGTGAAAAGTGGTGCGCCTATTGCAAATCTCCCACACACAATACGGTAGATTGCCGGCGTAAACAGAAAGACTCTCACTATGCTGCTTGTCTTGTAGAAACCGGGGAAGGGTCTCACAAGGAGGTAGAAGGGAGGGATCTTGGGACCAAAGATTTAGAAAAACCACCAGTAGTAGAAACGGTACTTGTGAACGGTCAACCAGTTGAGTGTCTCTACGACACAGGTCTGCAGTTTGAGGCTGTAATTTCATCACATTTAGTGAGCCCAGAGCAGCTAACCGGGGAATCTATTGAGATTCAAACGGCGACAAAGAGTGCGGTAGCGATGTCTCTTCCAATTGCGAAGGTGGACATCAAATCAAAATATGTTACCGGCACTATACAGGCAGCCGTTCTGCTAGATCCTATCTTCCCAATGATCTTGGGTTGTCGCTACGTCTTTCTAGGGATTCCAACCGAACCCATGTACGTAGGGGCAATGCAAACCAGATCTCAATTGGAGGATGAGCAGACGCCGGCCTTGATTGTGAATCCCTTGCCTGGGGAGTTACGAGCTGCTCAAAGCCAGGATGCTACTTTGCAACCTTGCTTCAACCAGTTGCCAAAAAGTTCTGACCCACCAAGACGGGGTCAGTATTATATGAAGAATCGGTTACTGTACCGGAGAGCCGGAATGGAGGATCACCAGCATGGACAGCTGGTGGTTCCTAAGGCTTATCGGGAACAGCTTCTTCATATGGGACACACCATTTCTTTCAGTGGACATATGGGTGTCGGGGCAACTCTCCAGCGCATTTCCTGCCATTACTACTGGCCAGGGATGACTGGAGACGTGCGTAGGTACGTCAAGTCGTGCCCAGAGTGCCAGCGTGTGGCACCAAAACACTGGACAGCTCCGGTAGTCCTGGGAGACATGCCTATTATGAACTCTCCTTTCGAGAGAGTTGCCATCGATCTTGTTGGTCCTCTTCCTAGGACTAGGAAGAGGAATAAGTACATTCTCACGATGGTGGATTGCTGTTCCATGTGGGGCGAGGCGATACCTTTGGCCACAATCGACTCTAAGCGAGTGGCTGATGCACTGATGGAGACCTTTACTAGGTTGGGATTTCCCAACCAGATCCTAACGGACAATGGGTCTCAGTTCTGTGGTAAACTGATGGAAGAAGTCTTTCGTATCTTCCAGACCAACCACATTCACATAAGCCCGTATCACCCTCAGTCTAATGGGCAAGTAGAGAGGTTTAATGGTACCTTGATGACCATGCTTCGGAAGCTGGCACAAGAGAAACCAGACAGATGGGATGAGTATATCTCAGCCGCCTTGTTCGCCTATCGGGAGGTTCCCCATGGGTCGACCGGGTTGCCACCAGCCACTCTACTATTCGGGAGGCCAATCAAGGGTCCCTTAGAAGCCTTATTGAGATGTTGGACAGAGGAAGAAACTTCCGAAGAAGTGGTATCCTCTTATAAATACGTCGAAGAGTTAAAGAAAAAACTCCAGACGGGTTGGGCTTTGGCAGCTCAGAATCTGAGAGCGGCCAGGAAGAGACACGCGGCCTACTACAATAGAAGGACGAAAGATAGGTCTCTTAAGGTGGGGGATCGGGTTCTGTTGTTACTTCCAGTAGGTTCCAATAAACTCGAGATTGGTTGGCAGGGGCCTTTCCCGGTAGAAAGGGTTGTCTCCCGCACCAACTATGCCATCCGGATCAGGGGGAAATCTAAAATCTTCCACATTAACCTTCTCAAAAAGTATGAAGAACGATCTGATGGTACTTCTCTCCCACTCATGACTATGGCGGTCGCGATGGAAACTGAATCGGGCGAAGAAACGGATAGGGGGTATCCATTACACCCTGGGGAAACCTATAGGGATGTACATATAAATCCTGATCTGTCGGCTGAAGAAACAGACCGTGTCATCCGTTTGTTGGAGTCCCATCAGCAGATTCTTACCGATCGGCCAGGGCGGACAGGGTTGGTCGAGTTTGATATGACTCTGACTACCCAAGACCCCGTTCGCCAGAAAATATATCCAGTGCCATTTTCGAAAGAGAAGGCCCTGGAAACTGAAATCCAGAAGCTTCTGGACGACGACATCATCACGCCTTCGACTTCTCCTTATAATGCCGGGGTTGTCTTGTTGAGGAAGCCAAGCGGGGAACACCGCTTATGTATTGATTACAGGCATTTAAATAGTTGTACGACATTCCAAGTTGAGCCGTTGCCAAACACAAATCAATTGTTTGCCAGATTAAATAGGGCAAAGTACTTCTCAAAAATTGATTTAAGCCGGGGATATTATCAGATCCCTGTGAAGCCTGAGGTTCGGCCCATGCTCGCTTTCAGTACTCCGAGTGGCCATTACGAATTTAAGGTGATGCCTTTTGGGCTGAGCAATGCGCCCAGTGTGTTCACTCGCATGATGAGAAAGTTATTAGACCCTTTAAGGGATCCCTCTGTCGTCTCGTTTATGGATGATATTCTCATCGCGTCTGACAATCTGAAGGATCACCTGAAATCCTTGGAAAAGATCTTCATAAGATTGAAAGAGGAGGGGTTAACCGCCCGTCCAGCCAAATGTATGATTGGATATCAATCCTTGGAATTTCTGGGACACACTATTACCCCAGGGGGACTGGTACCGGAAGAAAAAAATATTGAGAAGGTCCGTCTCGCACCCCGTCCTAAATCCAAAAAGGATGTTAGGTCTTTCTTGTCTCTGTGTGGGTTTTACCAGAAATTCATTCCAAAGTTCAACGAAATTGGAGCGCCGTTAACCGAAACCCTGAAGAAAGGATCGCCAGATCCTATAGTCTGGACCCCGAGCTGTGAAGAGGCTTATGGGAAGCTGAAACAGGCGTTGGTGGATAGGCCAGTCCTGCAACTCCCGAATTTGGAGAAAACGTTTGTTCTGAGAACCGACGCGAGTAACATAGGGATTGGAGCAACTCTGTTGCAGGAAGGGCGAGATAATCCTTCGGTGTTGTGTCCGGTGGCGTATGCCAGTAGAAAACTGTTACCCGCCGAACGGAATTATTCCACCGTCGAACGGGAATGTCTAGCTCTAGTGTGGGCGGTACAGAAATTTCAACCTTATCTGTATGGAGTCCAGTTCAAAGTGCAGTCCGACCATCAACCTCTGACGTTCTTGGCAACTTCTAAGAAACTGAACGCGAGGTTGATGAGATGGTCATTGCTCCTACAACCGTATCAGTTCACGGTCGAATACATCCCCGGAAGGGAGAATGTGGGAGCAGATTTTTTATCACGGCATCCTATGGTTGAATGTGAGGGTGGGGTCATTCGAACAGAACCACTGACAGTAGAAAGTTCGTAGGGTTCGACTTTCTTAAGAGGGGGCCTATGTAGCGAAACGCCAGTGGTCCATGTCCTTATGCATTCTTTTATTTTGGGTAGACAGGGGGGAACGGCTTTCGGAAGCTCTCAGTTCTCTTGTTCTCTCAAATCTCCATGAAAGATGGTTCTTTGGGTTATCTTCCTATCACAATCTTTACATGGAGCAAGTAGCCAATGTCTTTCACATCGGGTAAACCCGATGGAGCGCCTTGCGCCAAATGAGCGCTGGTGCGGCTGCTAAGCAATTCATGGCCGTGTACACACCTACCGTTGGATAGTGGCATCTTGTCAAGTCGATTTGAAGATTGGGACAGAGATGCAACCTCCTACTGAAGTGGTGAAGAAAGGTAGGGCTTGGGTTGTGGGTACTCCAGCCAAACATGGAGTTATAAATATACCATGGGTTGAAGGGGAGGATGAATTGGCGAAAGGCCAATCATAACCAATGACGAGTTGGGTGACCGTTAGCCGATTTGGCTGCACGTCTTGTCCTTGGCATAGCCGGGGAAGTGAATCTGAACCATATATCTCCCAAGAGGATTTCATTTGTTCTTGGCGTCAGATGAGCTGTTGCTGTCTTTCTATCTACGGCTTGAATTGGACAGATTGTCATCTTTCTGTTGTATATACTCAGTGGGTATTTTGGGAATGGGGTACACCAATCTCTGATCTATCTTCTTGAGCCAGAAGAGGCTATTCACAGGACTATCTCTTTCATCTGTTACTAGATGGGATGATGTAGGGAAGTTAATGGACTTCTGTATCTCATTTAGAGAACCTGCATTCCGCTGAATCTATGTGTTCTGTGGGGCACTGCTGGTACATTGCGGCGACAGCTCAGACAAGAGCGGAGCCGGGAGGGGGTAGGATCTTCTTTCCTATTCTTGCAGGGAGTGGGGAACTACAAAGCGTGCCATACAACCCCATTACTATACTATGAGTCAATGAGATGTAACACACGGATTACTGGGCGCACCACACCACAAGATCTTGCGGGTGAGAAAGGCATGGTTGCAAGTGAGAGGGAAGCATGGGAATGAATGTGCCCAATCATAATAAAGGCTTGGTATGAGTGTGGAGGGTGTGTCGTGTGGCCAAAAAGACAACCGGACTTCGTCCAGCTGGAGGTCTACTCAAACCCGGACGTGGCCAATCCAGGGGCTACCTGACAGGTCAGGCCTGGTCAATCAGGTATTAAATATAGTGTATTTGTGTGATACATGAGTCAGCCCAGTCGCTCAGGTTTTATTTATCATCTCCAGGGTCCTCTTCTATGGGAAGTGACTATGTCTTCGAAGGGACATTATCACCGGTGCTTCTAGGCTAACGTAAATATGTCCAACGAGGCCAACTCAAGGCAAGGTGCAGGTCTTGAAGCAAGGACATTTTGTATGACTGGTGCATTGCCGGTTTTGTTTTAACAACATACGCCTGAGAGCAGTTGTTGTCCGGAGGGAGCCTAAGAGTGATTTTCTGGCATACCCATTTTATCCCGGACATTAAAAGGACCCAACCATTATCCTTCACAAACACCTCACCTTATCGGCAACACTAAAGCTTTTCATAGGTCAGTGAAGACCTAGTGCCGAACTAATTCAGATGACAATGAACAGAAGTCCTCAACACACCAGTCGCTTGGATTCTACAAAAGCCGGTTGAACCTACACCCAGTTGTTGGAGAAGGAAGGAGATTCGGACATCTTTGGTGAGAAGTGTGTGGACAGATCAGACAGTATCTGAAGCTGGATCTGTGACTGTGGCGACTTGAGGCTCTGTGTTAGAATTTACCAGTGTAGTGTCTGTGTAGATCTATCTGTTTATCTGCCTTTATGTGTTCCTGTGCTGTTCTTGATTAGGTTAATAAAATTACTTCCAAGTTGTTCTGACGACTGCCATGTTATTTGTGCGTCAGCCAGAAGAACACTGCAGGAAATAGGTCCCTAGGTCGAAAGGAAGCGTGACAGTGTGTCCAGGGAAAACGGAGGAGGGTTGGCAGGTAAAGACCTATCTAAGCCAGGGCTATAGAAGATATTTGAAATATTGTGACCGGGCTATTTGGGACCCTCCACGTAGCTTGTTACAATTTCTGGGGGCTCGTCCCGGGATATTTGTAATCCTGGTGAAGTTCTGGCTGATTTAGTGATAGGGGACAGATATCCTTGTTTTCTATTAATAGGTTCTGCCTACCGTGCCTGGCTATTGTCTATACTCTTCCTGACACAGACTGACCGACATACGACGTGTTGTGGTCGTGTAATGTAACTTGTTGTGTAATTGTGAGAAAAATTTTATTAGACAATTACCTCTTCCCTTACCCTCTGAGTTTAAGATGGCATCAGCTGGGTTTAATGTCGCTGACGTACAGGCTACAGGGCGTGAGATGGGATATGATGGAGCGGAGTTACAGAAATATGTGCGGGAAGTGGAAAGAGACTACAGACAGGATGTGCGCGAAGCCAAGAGGATTGAGGCGGAGGCTGAGGCTAAGAGGATGGAGGCTGAGGCCAAGAGGATTGAGGCGGAGGCTGAGGCTAAGAGGATGGAGGCTGAGGCCAAGAGGATTGAGATGGAGGCTGAGGCTAGGAAGATGGAGGCCGAGCAGGCAGTCAGAGACCATGAGTTCCGTATGAGAGAGTTGGAGCTGAAAGCTCAAACTGCCAAGGAAAGAGACGGTGCAGTGGGAGACGCAGTTCTCCCTGACTCAACAACTTCTGGTGGCGGTCCATGCCAGGCAATGAAGTTCCCTTTGCTCCCGTTCGATGAACACAAAGATAAGATCGACCAGTATCTTCACAGATTTCGGTCGATGGCTTTGGCTATGGGATTGGAGCGAGGGAAATGGAACTTGAAACTCTCACAGGGCCTGAGGGGGACCGCATACGAGGTCTATTCTAGGTTGCCACCTGGTATGGAGAATGACTATGAAGCTCTGGAGAAAGCACTGTTGAAAAGGTTTCAGATGACAGCTCATACTTATCGACAACAGTTCAGAAAGTCGAAGAGAGAGCCAGGAGAGATGTTCGCAGCCTACAGTGTCAGATTGAAGTCTTACCTTTTGAAGTGGATGTCTTTAGCTGGATTTGCTAACGACTATGAAAGTTTGGAAGAATTGGTGGTCGTGGACCAAATGAAGAGAATGATGCCTAAGCCTTTGCAAACCTTTTTGCTTGAAAATGGGGCAGAAAGGTTAGAGCTAGTCAACACGTTGGCTGAAAGGTATGTGCTAGCTCATGGGGATAATGGGGAATTGTCACAACACAATCCCCGACCACCAGACACATGGTCTGGAAAGAAGAAGAACCCTAAAACCGCTCACACCAGGAAGGAGGATCCTTTCGATAAAGTTCCTAGTAAGAAACCCTCTGGTAAGAGTCCACCTGGATCTCCTAAAAGAAAGTGGAGTGAAAAGTGGTGCGCCTATTGCAAATCTCCCACACACAATACGGTAGATTGCCGGCGTAAACAGAAAGACTCTCACTATGCTGCTTGTCTTGTAGAAACCGGGGAAGGGTCTCACAAGGAGGTAGAAGGGAGGGATCTTGGGACCAAAGATTTAGAAAAACCACCAGTAGTAGAAACGGTACTTGTGAACGGTCAACCAGTTGAGTGTCTCTACGACACAGGTCTGCAGTTTGAGGCTGTAATTTCATCACATTTAGTGAGCCCAGAGCAGCTAACCGGGGAATCTATTGAGATTCAAACGGCGACAAAGAGTGCGGTAGCGATGTCTCTTCCAATTGCGAAGGTGGACATCAAATCAAAATATGTTACCGGCACTATACAGGCAGCCGTTCTGCTAGATCCTATCTTCCCAATGATCTTGGGTTGTCGCTACGTCTTTCTAGGGATTCCAACCGAACCCATGTACGTAGGGGCAATGCAAACCAGATCTCAATTGGAGGATGAGCAGACGCCGGCCTTGATTGTGAATCCCTTGCCTGGGGAGTTACGAGCTGCTCAAAGCCAGGATGCTACTTTGCAACCTTGCTTCAACCAGTTGCCAAAAGGTTCTGACCCACCAAGACGGGGTCAGTATTATATGAAGAATCGGTTACTGTACCGGAGAGCCGGAATGGAGGATCACCAGCATGGACAGCTGGTGGTTCCTAAGGCTTATCGGGAACAGCTTCTTCATATGGGACACACCATTTCTTTCAGTGGACATATGGGTGTCGGGGCAACTCTCCAGCGCATTTCCTGCCATTACTACTGGCCAGGGATGACTGGAGACGTGCGTAGGTACGTCAAGTCGTGCCCAGAGTGCCAGCGTGTGGCACCAAAACACTGGACAGCTCCGGTAGTCCTGGGAGACATGCCTATTATGAACTCTCCTTTCGAGAGAGTTGCCATCGATCTTGTTGGTCCTCTTCCTAGGACTAGGAAGAGGAATAAGTACATTCTCACGATGGTGGATTGCTGTTCCATGTGGGGCGAGGCGATACCTTTGGCCACAATCGACTCTAAGCGAGTGGCTGATGCACTGATGGAGACCTTTACTAGGTTGGGATTTCCCAACCAGATCCTAACGGACAATGGGTCTCAGTTCTGTGGTAAACTGATGGAAGAAGTCTTTCGTATCTTCCAGACCAACCACATTCACATAAGCCCGTATCACCCTCAGTCTAATGGGCAAGTAGAGAGGTTTAATGGTACCTTGATGACCATGCTTCGGAAGCTGGCACAAGAGAAACCAGACAGATGGGATGAGTATATCTCAGCCGCCTTGTTCGCCTATCGGGAGGTTCCCCATGGGTCGACCGGGTTGCCACCAGCCACTCTACTATTCGGGAGGCCAATCAAGGGTCCCTTAGAAGCCTTATTGAGATGTTGGACAGAGGAAGAAACTTCCGAAGAAGTGGTATCCTCTTATAAATACGTCGAAGAGTTAAAGAAAAAACTCCAGACGGGTTGGGCTTTGGCAGCTCAGAATCTGAGAGCGGCCAGGAAGAGACACGCGGCCTACTACAATAGAAGGACGAAAGATAGGTCTCTTAAGGTGGGGGATCGGGTTCTGTTGTTACTTCCAGTAGGTTCCAATAAACTCGAGATTGGTTGGCAGGGGCCTTTCCCGGTAGAAAGGGTTGTCTCCCGCACCAACTATGCCATCCGGATCAGGGGGAAATCTAAAATCTTCCACATTAACCTTCTCAAAAAGTATGAAGAACGATCTGATGGTACTTCTCTCCCACTCATGACTATGGCGGTCGCGATGGAAACTGAATCGGGCGAAGAAACGGATAGGGGGTATCCATTACACCCTGGGGAAACCTATAGGGATGTACATATAAATCCTGATCTGTCGGCTGAAGAAACAGACCGTGTCATCCGTTTGTTGGAGTCCCATCAGCAGATTCTTACCGATCGGCCAGGGCGGACAGGGTTGGTCGAGTTTGATATGACTCTGACTACCCAAGACCCCGTTCGCCAGAAAATATATCCAGTGCCATTTTCGAAAGAGAAGGCCCTGGAAACTGAAATCCAGAAGCTTCTGGACGACGACATCATCACGCCTTCGACTTCTCCTTATAATGCCGGGGTTGTCTTGTTGAGGAAGCCAAGCGGGGAACACCGCTTATGTATTGATTACAGGCATTTAAATAGTTGTACGACATTCCAAGTTGAGCCGTTGCCAAACACAAATCAATTGTTTGCCAGATTAAATAGGGCAAAGTACTTCTCAAAAATTGATTTAAGCCGGGGATATTATCAGATCCCTGTGAAGCCTGAGGTTCGGCCCATGCTCGCTTTCAGTACTCCGAGTGGCCATTACGAATTTAAGGTGATGCCTTTTGGGCTGAGCAATGCGCCCAGTGTGTTCACTCGCATGATGAGAAAGTTATTAGACCCTTTAAGGGATCCCTCTGTCGTCTCGTTTATGGATGATATTCTCATCGCGTCTGACAATCTGAAGGATCACCTGAAATCCTTGGAAAAGATCTTCATAAGATTGAAAGAGGAGGGGTTAACCGCCCGTCCAGCCAAATGTATGATTGGATATCAATCCTTGGAATTTCTGGGACACACTATTACCCCAGGGGGACTGGTACCGGAAGAAAAAAATATTGAGAAGGTCCGTCTCGCACCCCGTCCTAAATCCAAAAAGGATGTTAGGTCTTTCTTGTCTCTGTGTGGGTTTTACCAGAAATTCATTCCAAAGTTCAACGAAATTGGAGCGCCGTTAACCGAAACCCTGAAGAAAGGATCGCCAGATCCTATAGTCTGGACCCCGAGCTGTGAAGAGGCTTATGGGAAGCTGAAACAGGCGTTGGTGGATAGGCCAGTCCTGCAACTCCCGAATTTGGAGAAAACGTTTGTTCTGAGAACCGACGCGAGTAACATAGGGATTGGAGCAACTCTGTTGCAGGAAGGGCGAGATAATCCTTCGGTGTTGTGTCCGGTGGCGTATGCCAGTAGAAAACTGTTACCCGCCGAACGGAATTATTCCACCGTCGAACGGGAATGTCTAGCTCTAGTGTGGGCGGTACAGAAATTTCAACCTTATCTGTATGGAGTCCAGTTCAAAGTGCAGTCCGACCATCAACCTCTGACGTTCTTGGCAACTTCTAAGAAACTGAACGCGAGGTTGATGAGATGGTCATTGCTCCTACAACCGTATCAGTTCACGGTCGAATACATCCCCGGAAGGGAGAATGTGGGAGCAGATTTTTTATCACGGCATCCTATGGTTGAATGTGAGGGTGGGGTCATTCGAACAGAACCACTGACAGTAGAAAGTTCGTAGGGTTCGACTTTCTTAAGAGGGGGCCTATGTAGCGAAACGCCAGTGGTCCATGTCCTTATGCATTCTTTTATTTTGGGTAGACAGGGGGGAACGGCTTTCGGAAGCTCTCAGTTCTCTTGTTCTCTCAAATCTCCATGAAAGATGGTTCTTTGGGTTATCTTCCTATCACAATCTTTACATGGAGCAAGTAGCCAATGTCTTTCACATCGGGTAAACCCGATGGAGCGCCTTGCGCCAAATGAGCGCTGGTGCGGCTGCTAAGCAATTCATGGCCGTGTACACACCTACCGTTGGATAGTGGCATCTTGTCAAGTCGATTTGAAGATTGGGACAGAGATGCAACCTCCTACTGAAGTGGTGAAGAAAGGTAGGGCTTGGGTTGTGGGTACTCCAGCCAAACATGGAGTTATAAATATACCATGGGTTGAAGGGGAGGATGAATTGGCGAAAGGCCAATCATAACCAATGACGAGTTGGGTGACCGTTAGCCGATTTGGCTGCACGTCTTGTCCTTGGCATAGCCGGGGAAGTGAATCTGAACCATATATCTCCCAAGAGGATTTCATTTGTTCTTGGCGTCAGATGAGCTGTTGCTGTCTTTCTATCTACGGCTTGAATTGGACAGATTGTCATCTTTCTGTTGTATATACTCAGTGGGTATTTTGGGAATGGGGTACACCAATCTCTGATCTATCTTCTTGAGCCAGAAGAGGCTATTCACAGGACTATCTCTTTCATCTGTTACTAGATGGGATGATGTAGGGAAGTTAATGGACTTCTGTATCTCATTTAGAGAACCTGCATTCCGCTGAATCTATGTGTTCTGTGGGGCACTGCTGGTACATTGCGGCGACAGCTCAGACAAGAGCGGAGCCGGGAGGGGGTAGGATCTTCTTTCCTATTCTTGCAGGGAGTGGGGAACTACAAAGCGTGCCATACAACCCCATTACTATACTATGAGTCAATGAGATGTAACACACGGATTACTGGGCGCACCACACCACAAGATCTTGCGGGTGAGAAAGGCATGGTTGCAAGTGAGAGGGAAGCATGGGAATGAATGTGCCCAATCATAATAAAGGCTTGGTATGAGTGTGGAGGGTGTGTCGTGTGGCCAAAAAGACAACCGGACTTCGTCCAGCTGGAGGTCTACTCAAACCCGGACGTGGCCAATCCAGGGGCTACCTGACAGGTCAGGCCTGGTCAATCAGGTATTAAATATAGTGTATTTGTGTGATACATGAGTCAGCCCAGTCGCTCAGGTTTTATTTATCATCTCCAGGGTCCTCTTCTATGGGAAGTGACTATGTCTTCGAAGGGACATTATCACCGGTGCTTCTAGGCTAACGTAAATATGTCCAACGAGGCCAACTCAAGGCAAGGTGCAGGTCTTGAAGCAAGGACATTTTGTATGACTGGTGCATTGCCGGTTTTGTTTTAACAACATACGCCTGAGAGCAGTTGTTGTCCGGAGGGAGCCTAAGAGTGATTTTCTGGCATACCCATTTTATCCCGGACATTAAAAGGACCCAACCATTATCCTTCACAAACACCTCACCTTATCGGCAACACTAAAGCTTTTCATAGGTCAGTGAAGACCTAGTGCCGAACTAATTCAGATGACAATGAACAGAAGTCCTCAACACACCAGTCGCTTGGATTCTACAAAAGCCGGTTGAACCTACACCCAGTTGTTGGAGAAGGAAGGAGATTCGGACATCTTTGGTGAGAAGTGTGTGGACAGATCAGACAGTATCTGAAGCTGGATCTGTGACTGTGGCGACTTGAGGCTCTGTGTTAGAATTTACCAGTGTAGTGTCTGTGTAGATCTATCTGTTTATCTGCCTTTATGTGTTCCTGTGCTGTTCTTGATTAGGTTAATAAAATTACTTCCAAGTTGTTCTGACGACTGCCATGTTATTTGTGCGTCAGCCAGAAGAACACTGCAGGAAATAGGTCCCTAGGTCGAAAGGAAGCGTGACAGTGTGTCCAGGGAAAACGGAGGAGGGTTGGCAGGTAAAGACCTATCTAAGCCAGGGCTATAGAAGATATTTGAAATATTGTGACCGGGCTATTTGGGACCCTCCACGTAGCTTGTTACAGGAGTCATCCCTCCTCACCGAAACCAGAGATGTTTCGCACGCATCCATCTGCAGGGAAGGTTATGCTGACTCTCTTTACAACGTGGACTTCTGAGTAAAGGTGTCCTTTTGCTACATGACAATGCTTGATCTCATACTGCCCCTGCAACTGTTAAAACCATCGAAGACCTCCACTTTCAGTGTGTACCACGTTTCCCCGTAATCGCCAGACCAAGCCCCAAATGATTTCTATCCGTTTGTACAACTCAAAGAGTCATTTGAAGGAAACACTTTTTGCCTCCGATGAAGAGTTACAGCAGGTGGTGCATAATAAGTGGTAGCACTAGCGGCAAAGATAATTCTTTTCCTACAGAACTCCAAGCACATTGAATCCCCATCGTACCTTACCTGTACGAAAAGAAAACAAGAAAGCTAATTTTTTTATCAGGCATCTCCAATAATATTAGCAATGTCAATTGTCGGCATATCCGAAAAATGGTGGGGGTGGTATGACCTCATTAGCATAAAATGTTTTTGCGACATCCGGTTTTATGCCTGGCTTCCTACTGATTGAATGTATTCGGAAACAACGGATCGAACAACTCTAAATATGGCAGAAGTGACCTTCTGCTACACTTGCAAGCCTTTGCTGCTATATGTTATGCCTTCGTGGAGTTAATTTTGATAAATGATGCCCGGTAAGCAAATTGTTCTTATAACTCACGTATTATAAATATAACTAAATTTTTATTGCATTGTTGTATTCTCCATTCAATTTTTCATATATGTGAAGAGTTTCAACAATTACCGTTTCTTACTTTTTCCAGAACCGAGATATGGATATCACAAAATTCAGAATGATGGACCCATGCCGTTAGCATTGCGTAGTATAGCAGAGCGGACTCCTTTTTATTTTGTAATTAGAACTGGCAATTTAACTACTAAAATTAAACAGAATACAAGTTTCATTTGTAGCAGTAACTTATCTGTGTACTTGTATAATTTTTCACTCTTTGACATAACTGAAAATAATTTTGAAAGCCAGTTTTCATACACGTCTGTTGTAAACTTGTAAAGAGTACTTAACTTTTTCTTAGCAGCGCACCAGTACATAATTATTTAAATTTAAATAAAATATTGTGATATAAGTTATTGTTTTTTAAAAAAAATGTTAGTTAGTATTTAATTAATAATTGCTCACTTTTAGATACAGAACAGTGAAATTATAGAACAGAAGTAGAAATCAATTATTAGCGAATATTTAATTAATTAATATCTATTTTTTATTATTTAATATTTTAATAATTAATTATGCTGCTTAAGTTATGCAGCAGTTACAAACTTATTTACTTACATTAATGCATATTTAATCAACAAAAGAAAAATGTTACAATGCAGTGGTTACATTAAGACAATGTGAGCGCATTTTTATGAATTGTTCTTTCACTAATGACAAACATTTCGCATGACATTTATTTAATATAAAAGGACAGCTATTTATAACTGTTAATTAGGTCACAGCATATGCTATCGAAAAGTCTTAAAAGTCAAGTACATGGTCTCGGAGACTCTGAGACTCCCCTGCTTTGTGCGATGCTTTCTGAAAGCCATATGGGATAAAACCCGGTGCAATGAAGTCGGACATCTCGATCCTGTCGACATTCTATTGAAAGAGGAATGTGACTTTTACTTTCCTGTTACCAAAATGCACAATAAAGTATACAGGTTTGTTAGCAATGCGACAGACTTTTAATGAATAATTAAACAATTGGCGGCCATTTTTAATTGTTAATTAGGTCACGGCACATCCTATAAAAAAGAAAAATAATGCCTCGCCACCCCAGACGTAATGATATACGGTACTATGTTGTCCGTTTAAAAATAAACAAGCCAGAGTAAAAGAAGGCAGAATGTCTCTGCTTCCAATTTATTGAGCCGCGATAAAATCTCCCCCATTTCTTAGGACCTCTTTACACTTCTTGATCGTAGATAACGACACAAAAATATTCATAACCCCGCTTAGAATTAACGGATACTCTTCGTTGAGATACCATTGGATTTGTCTTGTCAAGCTGTATCCAACTGTGATGATTTCATAAGTAAAAACCATATTTTTAAATATTATCTATATATGCTAAATCTTTGGCTCACATCCAGGTCATGTTATCCTGTTTTAATTGTTTCTTGATGGCAATTTCCACCATTTGATTTATTTGTTTTGCTTTCATAAATCTTATATCAACGATGAACGCCAAACTAAGAGATAATTCGTGTAATTCTAAGTTTCTCCTTTTTTTTTTTTGTGCATATCATTTACAGGACATCGCTGTCAACACCAGCATCTTTCATCTGTATGTTGATTTCTTGGCAAGATTCCGCTCAGTAGTTTGCCATTGCTTTCTGAGCGGCCGGCTTACATACCCCGTAAGTTACCGATGCGATTCGAACCACTGCTGATTCTCACCGTCATCACGTTACCCACGAGAATATACGACATTACGGAGAAATGTCGTAACCTCTAAGCCACGAAGCCGGCAAGTTTCTCCCTAGTTAAGTCTAATTCTACTATTGCAACTCTTTCACTTGTAATTCACAAGACGTATTACCCTTCATGTGACCCATGCTACCTCAGTGGCTAGAATGCGTGTCTGCCGGCACGGTGCTTGTGGATTCGAACTGACATCAGGTGGGATTTTTAAATTGACTTTGGCTCCAAGGTCAGTCCAGCTAACGTGGTAGTGTGTTTGATGATTAATTCCTTTATAGCACCTTCTGAAGCCCTCTGATTTTCTTTTTTCTGGTATAGAAAATGCCGGGGCCACAAACTATAGCAGTCTCATCCTCATCATGTGCCATGCCGATAAGCGTGGTCGGTCATGTTTCATCATCTCGGACAATTACCAGAGTCGTGGATCAGCTCCGTGTTTTTCTTGCCACGTGGCCAAGCCATCCAGATATTTATTCTCTGCCGTCCTCTTGTTCATTTTCACTCAATCTTGCCAGTTGTCACCAAGTTCTCTAATTTATTTCTTCTTATAACGTGTCTAAAGAATGTTTACTATCTACGTCTAATTTCTCTAATTAATTAGTTTACGGCTCTCATTTGCTTCTTGTGCGTCTATAGCAGTCTACTTTTTTCATATCCTTTTACAGAACATCGCTGTCAACACCAGCATTTTACTGCTGTTGTTGATGTCTTGGCAAGTTTACGTTCAGTAGTTTGCCATTGCTTTCTGAACGGCCGGCTCCCCGCGGTCTGCTGCCAAATCTCGACAGCTGTGTTTCGAACGCGGTTAAGCAGGATTGTAAACCGCGTCCATAAGCCTTGGCCACGGAGACCGGTATAGCAGTCTACTATGTGTAATAAATGGAAGAGGAGGGGATGAATAAGACATATAATAGATGACTAGGGTGCCTATTCATCACCGGATAACTACAGGCATAAAATTGTAGAGATTGGAACAAGAATGCTATGCTTAATATAAAATGTTTTGCGTATCCTTTTACAGGACTTAGCTGTCAACAGCAGCATCTTTCAGCTGTCTGTTGATCTCTTGGCAAGATTACGCTCAGTAGTTTGCCATTGCTTTCTGAGCGGCCGGCTCAGTATCCGCAAGTCACGAGCGGGGGTCGAACCACCTCAGTTCTCGCTCCGCTGCGAGACTCTGCGTGATAAACGGGATTACAGAGAGAAAGTGTTGTAACCCCACAGCCAGAGAGACCGGCATGCTTAATATAGCAGATTGCAATATTAAATACATACATAACCAGTAAAAGGTTGCCACTTGCCAATAGTGAAGATAATATCACAGTGTTATATTTAGCTTGAATGGTGTATGCACATGAAACCTAAGGAATAAATAGTCAACATTTAGCTGACAGCTACAGAGTTGTGGTTTGTCGGGAAAAATAAAACGACTTGAATTCTCTCTCTCTTTCTCTCTCTCTCTCTCTCTCTCTCTCTCTCTCTCTCTCTCTCTCTCTCTCTCTCTCACACACACACACACACACACACACACACACACGCACGCACGCACAGAGAGAGAGAGAGAGAGAGAGAAAGAGAGAGAGTTAGATTGGGGGGGGGGGGTGAGAGAGAGAGAGAGAGAGGAACAGAAATGAGGAAGTTTTTCGAGAAGCAGGTGAACATGGCCGCTGTTTTGAGTAGTCAAATGTAGACAATTAGACTAGGAGACAAACATGAAAATTAGTTACAAGTAGTAAACTATACGGCGAAGGGGCAACATTAAGACAAATAAATAACTACCTGGATGACTTTCTCAAGTGGCATAGCAGAGTAAACAAATCTAGTTTAATCCTGTGTTCGCATGAGATGGCCCATCTTTACCGGCGTGGATTAAGTATTTTCAATTTGTTCTAAAATTGTACTAGTGCCAAGCGTTATTTAAGTTAAAACATTTAAATATCATAATAAGAACAAAACAAAACGAAGGCTTGGTAAAAGTTAGCAATAATTACCTTTTATCGAAGAAATATTGATGCAAACTATTGACTTTTCACCCTTTAGAGGTTAATCTGACTGTTTGATATTTCTAGATGTATCACAGGGTTTTCCACTTCCTTAATTACTTCAATTGATGAGTAATTTTAAAGAGCTCAGAGCTGCGGCAGCGTTTGCCTGCAACCCGATATTCATGTGTTCGAAACCCTGTCGAAGTGGGTTTTTATTTCTTTTAAGTGACCATTGCTCTGAGGTCGATCCAGTCTAAAGTGGACACAATGAATTGTCTTGAGAAGTAAAGTCGGCCAACGTGATAGTGATCTCATCGCTCAGCTAGTGAGAACTGATATAGAATATATGGTGAGTGGCACCATATAGCCAGCCATACGCCTCAAGGCATGTAATGGGGTACTTTATAAAATGTCAAGGGATGCAAGCTTGCGTAATTTTCAAGTCTCACAGGGGATGTAAGCCTAATAATAATAAAGATGAGAGATTACCTAGAAACATATTTATCACGATTTCAGTCATCATCATCTTCATCATCATAGTCTGTCGTGTCAATAAGCGTGGACAATCCTTGATGGCTAACTCATACGATCACTAGAGTTATGGATCAGGTCTGCCTTCTTATCACGCTTATGCCATGTGTTCAAGCCATTCGGGTATTTATCTCTGCCTTCTCCTTAGTCTTTTCCCATCACTGTTGCCGTTTGTCAAGTAGTCAAATTTAGTTCTCCTAATAACGTGTCCAAACAATCTAGACTTTCTAAGTCTAATTTCTCGAATCAGTTTACTGTTTACATTAGTTTCTAGATGCACTGCCCAATTCGTGTGGCGAGGGGACCTGGCCGACGATCGACGCTCAGAGGAAAGGCGAGACGGACATATAATCAGATTGCTACTGGAACTATTAGTGTTGGAACTCTTCGCTGGCTGCTGAGGATGGGGACGGAGCGCTTATGGGAATGTCCCGAATGCTGTGATGTCGGTTCCTAAATCAATCAATCAATCAATCAATCGTTTTTCTATCCGTCCATGGTATTCTTTGTAATTTACTCAGAAATCAATTTCCACTGTAAATAGATGTTTCTCAGTTAATCTGCTGATAGTCTGTTTCTCGCGGATATAATAGTATAAGCCCTATATAACAACCTTTTCTTCACTGCAGCTGACAGCTTTTTATTGGTGATAATGTTGTCCATCTCGCAAAAGGCTTCTTTTGTTATGGCGATTCTTGTTCTAACCTCTACAAGGAATCAAATGCTTTGACCGTTCCAAGATAATTGTACAGAATCACATTTTTAAAGAATTATCTCATTACTTGTATGTTTGAAGTTATATATTCTTTGCTGGGTGTTGCAACCATCCACAGCCCCAAGTGGATATTTGTGATTGACTAAGATGTACCAAGCTGTAACTTCTATATTACATGGCTTTCTTATGGGGGACGACCATTATCTATGTTTTCTAACAAATTAATTATAACCCTAATTGATCACGTGTACAACAACCACATCTGCGAAATGTTGCTACGGCTCCGTGGCGAAGAGGTTACGGGCGCAGTTAGTATTCCCGCATACCCGCTTTCAAAACACAGCTACAGGCGATTTGGCAGTAGACCGCCTTGCGTTGGTTTTTTTACGAAATGGTATGGGTGCCGGTCGTTCAGAAAGCAATGGAAAACTAGTGAACGTAAACTTACCAAGAGATCACAACAGCAAACATGCTGGTGTTGACTGCGACGTCATGTGAAGGATATGCAACTAACTTTAACTAAATGTTGCAGATCCTGTTCGTTGTCTTGTCTGCAATAAACACTATCATCTGTATATCTTGTATTACTGATGCCAAGTCCGCCAATGACGATAGCTCCCATATATATATATATATATATATATATATATATATATATATATATATATATATATATATAATTATATATATATATATTTTTTTTTTTTTTCTCATACTATTTTAAATATTGAGCACAACCCGCCACAGGCAACGCTGATCGTATTCCGGTATGAACCTAAGGCCTATCCACGTCAATATAGTGCTTCCATATTGACGTGGATAGGCCTTAGGTTCATACCGGAATACGATCAGCGTTGCCAGTGGCGGGTTGTGCTCAATATTTAAATTTCAAATCCCGAAACAACCAAATAAATCATACTATTTTCACTAAAGAGGGGAACAAACTTTGGAGATATTACGTATTATTGCTGCATACCTCACTTGATTGCTGGTAGTAACCTACTTGAGTATCAATTTCAATGAAATCATGTTGTAAAAATGTTATCTTCAAGCCTGAGGTCTTTCCGTCAATGTTGTGATCTGAAAGGACCTTTATTATAGTTTAGTTTAGTTAGTTTAGTTTAGTCGACGAATCAACATCACGGCACACGGGTGTAACCCATAAGTGCTCCGTTCTACTCCTAACTCAAGCCTGAGTCCGGAGAATTTCAGCGCAGTGCACAAACTCCGTAGCACCGGCGATTTTCCTAAAATACATTGGGTAGATTTTTAACTCGAAATTTTGCCCGGGCAGCGCCGTTAGGCTACTCTTTTTCGATTTCCAACTGATTCCAAGGGATTTTTTTACATGCGCAACAAAACACACGGGCATCCGATCTCACTACCCAGAGACCAGGGGAAATTTTGTTACTAAACGTCCAGGTCAAAAAATCCCGGCCCTCACCGGGGCTTGAACCTGGGACCTCCAGCTTTCGAGGCGGACACCATACTTCGAGACCACCCAGCTCCCGCACCTTTATTATGGTGACGTGTATCTAAGTGTAAGTTGAGTGTCAGGAATTAGTCAGATATGACTGAGCTACCGTATAACAGTAGACGGTACTACCTGCTTTCTATTAGCGCCGAACGTTGGGCGGCGCTTACCAAACCCGACACCCCACATTGTGCCAACGGCTTCGGGCGGAAGAGCGCAATTGGGAGGGTACAAGCCTTACCCTGGTGCGAGGAAATGCAACCTAAAGACAAAATGTCATGGCAGGGCAGACCAGGCCCTAAGCCTTGGTTGGCGGCTGGTCTAGGATCGAAGCTCTGACAGGCGGACAGTTAGAGCACTGCTTTGCTGATCCGGCAGCTTCTGCAGCTTGTCTTGTTCCAGATGTAGGGGTGTTGTCTTTCCTCTGGAGTGAACTAGACAGGCCGAGAGAGGGATCATGCTGCATGGGCAACACATGATCTCTATATTTTAGCCCAGGCTTTGTGCTATGGAGAGGCAATAACTCCATCCCTGGTCTTAACTGATCTCGGAATCAAAGCGAGAGGCATCTGTTACGGGTTATAAGTCCCTGTCAATTGGCTTAGACGTGGGACGCCACGCGTTGCCTCTACAGGTGTCACTGATCAGCTACCGCCCGCCTCAAGCTGGGCAACCCCCGGCCAATTTGGTGCTGATCCGCCACAGCCTGCCCGAGGGCTGGTCTGGTTCGCTAGATCAGTTCCGCGTCTAGAGTTCGTTGTCTCGGATGGCTGTGTGAGGTGCACCAAAATTGGATCTTCCCAGCCAATGCAAGTTAGCGAAGCAGGCGTTTCGAGAATGTAACCGCATCGTGCAGCCAGGGTCGTGGTTTGAGCGGGCAAAAGAGTAAAATTTGTACGACCGTTCGACAAAGTCTCGATAAGCGCCCACTCTCTCTCGATGAGTAGTGGGCCTGCAGTCAGTAAGCTGGTATAGCTTGTTTTTCGGTCAGTCCTGCCGGCGTAGCTTGAAAGCTCGTCGGTAGGCGTCCAGTGGTTTTGCATGTATCACCTTGTACCGGGATGGCGCGCTTTAGTGATGCTACTCTTGGCTTGCGTGTGCGTGAACGTCTGTCCTGTCAGTGGCCCAGATGCATTGCGAGCTGATGAGGCTCAGCCGTAAATCGGGAGATTTGTTCGCAACTTAGACGAGCAATATCTTCTGTGGGCAGTTTCTTGCTCGCATGTGTATGTGGTCTGTTCTGGCGGTCAGCCCGTCTCGGCGATGGATATCTAGTTGATCCTATCAGTAATCGTACGCTCATTGGCTTGTCGCTACGCTTGTCTTAAAACTGAAAATTAAAGGAATTGACGGAAGGGCAGTTTGCACGAGGCTCTAGGCTATCAGTTGTTTTTGAGAGCAAATATATACAGGGATAACTGGCGTGTGGCAGCCTAACGTCCACTACATCTGCGTCCGTCTCCAGTCGTCTTGCCATGCTCGCCACTGGAACCAGATGGACGCGGACGAGGGAGTGAGGTTGAAGGAGTTGCGCAACCACTTCCTCACTATAATCCAATCTAAAGCGCAAGTCATTCGTTCTTCATCAAAAGATGCAATGAATGAATGGTCATCGTCATCCATGACGGACGAACATCGCTTCAATGGGTGCTTGGGGCTAAGACGAAATTTGAATCGCAGGCTGTAAAACCAATGCACCAGGTACAAATAAAAAGAAACATAGAAACCTTGCAACCTGGAACGTGAGAACCATGTGTCCAGGATTTTCCACTGACTTGATCAATATTGACGATGTGAGAAAAACGGATGTGATTGATGCTGAACTCAATCGTCTTAACATTGATATTGCTGGCCTGCAGGAGACTCGCCTCGCTGAGGAAGGGTCACTCAGGGAAAACAATTACACATTTATTTGGAAGGGTAGAGGGCAGGCAGAAAAAAGGCAACACGGTGTGGGCTTTGCAGTGAAGAATTCGCTGCTGGGAATGATTGAAATTCCAGCAGGAGGAAACGAAAGACTATTATCCCTGCGCTTGGCAACCTCTTGTGGTTTTGCCACCATTATTACTGCATATGCACCGACACTCGATTCCTCTGATGATGTGAAGGATTCGTTCTATGAGGAGTTAGACTACGTGATCAAGGTAGTTCCAAAATCTGACTAAATTTATATGCTCGGTCATTTCAATGCTCGTGTGGGCAAGGTCTCGAGTTCATGGCCAGTGTGCCTTGGAAAATACAACATCGGTCGCATGAATGAAAATGGGCAAAGGCTGCTGGAGCATTGCACCAGTAATGACCTATGTATTACAAACTCATTTTTTAAAACAAAAGAGATGCATAAGGTCACATGGAAACATCCAAGATCCGGCCATTGGCACCAGCTGGACTTCATCATCACACGGAGACAGCACCTGAACCATGTATCATTGACTCGAAGTTACCACAGTGTTGACTGTGATACGGATCATTCTTTGGTTGTTGCAAGGGTTAAACTGAGACCAAAGATAATCTACACAGCTAAACACAAATCTAGCCCCAGGATTAATATTATTAACACTCAAGATCCTGAAAAGTGCTTTCAGTTTCAACAGCAACTTGAAGACGCTTTCACTGATACACCAGAAAATTTACAGTAAATGAAAAATGGGGGCAACTTAAGGAAACTCTTTATAAAACTGCCGTGGGGGTTTACGGTACTGTGGATCATAAGAGACAGGACTGGTTTGCGGCAAACAGTGAGATTCTGCAGCCCTTGATTGATAAGAAGAAGATAGCTCTGTCAGATTCTCACCCATGGTTTCAACGCGTCGTCTGTACCAACGCCAGACAAATGTAACCGGGCTCAACTCTGAGCGATATTGAACACACTAGGTACAACGCAGCGTCTTCGACGGCGCCAGCAAAGTCCAGCCAGGCTCAACTCTGAGCAACGCTAAGCCCGTTGCTGGTCAGTCGGAACACAGCGTGAAACTAGTGCCTCACGCAGGGGGACTCTACTCCGACTGACGAGAATGCTGAACGGCTCGGCAGACAGGCTTGGGACGTCGTATCGGACAGACGGGTTGAATGAGGTGTATTGAATTGAGTGTTTGAGCGTGAACCGATAGCTAGCCTGTACGAGTGTTGAAGACTGAACGCCTGTGTGATTGACTTGTAAGTGTATTGCATTGATGTATCTATTGATTGCCTGTTTTGATTATATGATGACATTATGAATTATGATGGCGCGATGTATGCATTGATTGTAAAGTGTGCGTTTCGCGAATAAAGTGTTTGAATTGTTATGTAGTGTTATTATTATAGTTATTTAGTGACAGTAATTAGTTTCTCACTTGTCAGCAAACGAGCTTCAGTACTTGCCTTACGCAAGACCCTGACAAGTGCGAACGTGGGGTCTACGTCCTCAGTGAATTTGAATCGTGTGTATTAAATAAATGCTGTGTTAGATAAGTGCAAAGTACAAACATGGCGTCTATGTCCTTGAACCGTCATTGAGTAAGAAAAGAAGTACGAACGTAGCTTAAATCAGTTGTTGTAAAATAGGAGTGAGAGGTAGTGTAAACGGAAAGTTTGGAAAGGTTGGAAAGTGAGTTGTTGATTGCGGTGAAAAGACGACAGAACGACTAACAAAAATACTTGACTGCATACAAACCTACAACAAACTTAGTTGACATCGCATACACCACACACTTGCACATGTTCTAATTTCTCTTGTTCCAAAAACAACAGGTTGTTTTGTGTCATATGTATCTGTTACTTGTAAAGTCCATTTTTATGTCGACCTGAAGTAAGATCCATTGTGGTTCCGGGCAGTAACAAACAGCCATTGTCCGACACATCGTTCAAGAAATACTTGAGTATAATTTTTTCTCCTCTTTATACTTTTGGTTAATCAGGTCAAAGCATAGGCTGTACTAGTAAAAATTGTAAAACTATTGAACTTAAATTACTAACAACATAATTAATTTTGTGTGGATTTATTTCATCAGACATATTTTTCATCATGTCTAGTTTAAACGAGTACATTGAAATGGGTTTAAAGATGAATCTTTCTGGTGAGGATTTGCGAGACTGGAGTGAGAGAAAGTTTGCAGAATACCTCCTATTACAGGAAAAAGCTAATGAGCGTGATGAGAGAGCCGCCGAAAGGTCTCTGAAACAGGCAGAAGCACAAGCAGAATCTGCTTTGAAACTTAAACAGGCAGAAACAGAGGCAGAAATAAGAAAAGCTGAAATTGTAGCTCAGAGCAAGAGAGAAGAGCTTGAACTACAACTAAAAATTGAACAATTGAAAGCTGAAACTTCGAAAGAGAAGGAAGATAGAAAGTCAGACAAAGAACAACCGTACAAAAAGTACCAAGGTATTGTTAAAAATCACACCACGGGCGACTGCATAGCAGCCTTCACCCAAAACTTTGAATGCATTATGGAGCATTATCAAATCCCAAAGACTGAATGGCATATGATATATATGAGAAGTCTTTCTGGGGAACCTCTGAAAGTAATAGAGACTATTCCCAATGACCTAAAGAAAGATTATCAGTACATTAAATCTAAAATTATGTCTCATTTCCTGTTAGATGAAGCAGGCTACAGAGAACAGTTTAGTAAATTGTCACCTAAACCAACACAAACGTTCTCTGACTACGTCTCAGTAGTACAGGATATTTTTGCTAAGTGGCTGTCAGCAGCCAACGTGAATGATAGTTTTGATAGATTGAAAGATCTTATTTTGAGAGATAAAATTATTACATCTCTCCCACCACCATTTTCGAAATTTCTATTGGAATGTCTGAGAATGTACAACAGATCGAGAGTCGTGGCTCTGGTTATTTTTCAGCCAATAAACAATGTTTCAAGAGTGAATTGACTAGCACAGACTTTGTAGCAGCAGCTACATATGATAGATCTAAGTCAGTGCCCTACAATAAGCAGAAACCGTATAAACAATCTGCGGAGAAATATTATCAATGCAGATATTGCCATTTTTCACACAACGAAAATGAGATGTATGATCAGCACCCAGGGTACATCTCTTACTTAAAGAATTACGTAGCTAATCAAGATAAGGAGAGAAAGAGCTACAAACGTCTCACCAAATGCTTCCTTTGTAAAGTATATGGCCACTGGTGCCATGCTTGTAAAGGCAAGGGAATGACTAGAAAGGCTAATGCAGCCATGTTTGATAGCTCTTCCTCAGATGAGGAAATTGTAGAAGATCATCCTGTAATTTCAGCACATTCCATTGATGTGTTTCACCACGAAAAATGTACCATCTGTGATCGTTTCCATGAGGATGGCGTCTTAACATGCGGCCATTCCATACCTGTTACAAATGAGGAGGCCAATTTAGTGATTAACTCCAAAGGTAAATTAAACATCCACCATGGGTATGTTAATGGTAAAGCTGCCACCGTTTTACGTGATAGCGGCAGTACTCTCATTGGTTTAAAGAGAGACTATATTTTACCATCAGAGTACACTGGTAAACATGTTACATGCAGAACTTTCTCAGGTAACATCGAGAAATACCCTCTTGCATGTGCATACATAGATACACCATTTCTTACAGGAAAGGTCAAATGCGCAGCATTAACCAATCCTTGTTGCGATATTATTATTGGTAACCTTCCTGAGGTAAATGATATGCCACATGACAGTATTACATCCTCTGTCACTTGTAACATTGATAATACCATTTCACCTTCATCGCAAATCACTGGTAATGATGTATTACCACCTGTGAATGAATGCATGTATGCCTATTCGTTAACGGCAGCACATGAATGTACTGATCTGAACATAACACCGAATTGTAATGTGATTGATAACCTTGAGATTACAAATGCAGTAACCAGATCTGCTGCTCAAATGCAAGATCGAATCGATCAGACAGAGGCTTTACAAATAGTAAGCCCAGTTGTAACATCTCCTGAAACAACCAGGGAGAAATTTATAACAGCCCAAAAAGCCGATCGATCGTTGCAGAAATATTTTAAATTAATAGGCCAAAAGCCACGAGTATCGAAGAACGCCAGATGGCATTTTGATCTGAAAAATGGGATTCTGACACGGTACTACACCAAAGGTTCTAGCACTACAGAACAGACGGTGCTACCATCAGAAAACCGCAACCAGACATTACATCTAGCGCATGACATACCATTTGCAGGGCATATGGCTTGTGCCAAAACTAGAGCTAGGTTACTTACTCAGTTCTATTGGCCTAAATTCTGCAGTGATACCAATTACTATTGCAGATCCTGTCACATCTGCCAAAAGCTTGTTAAAAAGGGTAAACACCCGCAAGCTGAACTGCAAGTCACTGATTTGGCAAGCAGGCCGTTTAAAAAGATCTCTGTCGATATAGTTGGTCCTCTTAACCACATAACATCGAGAGGGAATAAATATATTGTAACAGTAATTGACCTCTGTAGTCGGTGGCCAGAAGCGATTCCTCTTAAGAACATAACTTCCAAAGACATCATGGAAGTCTTTTTCCATATGTTTTCGAGGGTAGGATTCCCTGATACCATCCTCTCAGACCGGGGTACTCAGTTCATATCATCAGCCATTCCAGCCTTTACTAAAATGTTAGGGGTAAAGCAGTGTTTTAACAGCCCCTACCATCCTCACTCAACTGGTATTATAGAAAAGATCAACGGGAATCTTAAACATATGCTCTCAAAAGTTACCCAGGAACACCCTGAAGACTGGGATACGTATCTACCTGCTATTTTATTTGCATACCGGGAAGTGCCCCATTCCAGCACTGGGTTCTCACCGTTTGAAATTGTATATGGTGCCAAACCACGCGGCCCATTATCTATGTACCATTCCATGTTGACTGAAAGTGAAACTATACATAAACCCATTTCATCTTATGAACATGTAACATCATTGCGTGATAAGATAATGAAATCATGTGTGTTAGCCAAGGAGGCACTGAAACAATCAAGTGCTATCTACCGACAGTATGCTAACAAAGGGAATAGGACAATAACACTGACGCCAGGACAGGACGTTCTTCTTCTATTGCCAAGCGACAGACATCTACTGAGAGACTCATGGCAAGGACCGTTTAAAGTGTTACGACAAATTTCGACAGTAGATTACGAAATTGCAGTTAGGGACAAACACAAAATATTTCATATAAACATGCTAAAACCATATTACAACAGGGACGAGGATCAGGTAGAAACTACAGCAAGCACGACGATAGTAGACCAGACAGACGACGACGATACTGACGAAATACCAACACCATTACTTGACACGACAACCAACCTACAGGACATCAAGATTAATCCTAAGCTAACGCAGACACAGACCGACAGTTGCAGACAAGTGTTACAAGAATATAGCACTATTTTTTCTAACAACCCAGGACAGACAGACTTAGTGCATCATCATATTATTTTGACATCCGACATCCCAATAAAATGCAGACTGTAATCCATTCACATACACTACAAAGACAAACTACACCAGGAAATTATTGACCTAGAGACAAACCATATCATCAGACGGTCAGTCACATTTTTGTTCTCCCATTGTAATTGTGAAGAAAAAGGTTAACACTATAAGACTCTGTGTTGACTATCGTAAACTCAACAGCAGCACACAGTTGGATTTAGAACCGATGAGCAACTGCGAAGACATACTGACTGAACTGACAGACTCACGTTATTTTACGAAACGGGACATGACAAAAGGTTATTGGCAAATACCGGTACACCCTGACAGCATACATTTGACAGCATTTTCCACACCCTGAGGACTATACGAATGGTGCAAGCTTCCATTCGGGCTAGTTAATGCTCCAGCGACCTTTGTAAGAATGTCAAGACTTCTTTTGACAGACATTTCCAACATAATTTGGTACATGGACGACATTTGCATACACACAAGCAACATGACAGACCATGTAACGACATTACGACAGACATTCGACAGGATCAGACAACACGGACTGACAGTTAAACCAGCTAAAGTCGAGATAGCCTTTCAAGAAATTTCATTTTTGGGCTACAAGATCTCAAATGGTTTTATCTCGACTGACGATAACATCATGACCAGAATTCTAAAATTGTCACTTCCGACAACTAAGAAAGAGTTGCGAAGTGTCTTAGGTCTCTTAAATTATTATAGACAATTTATTCCACATTTTGCTGAGTTGACCGAATGTTTTACCAATTTACTAACAAAGAACCATCCAAATGTTATTGTGAACAGCAAATGCTTAAGACCTGCGTTTTCCAAAGTATTATCTTATTTTTCAAAGAAACCGATTCTCAAATTGCCTGATCTTAACAATACTTTCAGGTTAAGATGTGATGCGAGCTCCGTAGCGATCGGAGGTGTACTTCTCCAAGAACACGATCAAATTTTACACCCTGTCTACTACGTCAGCCGTAAGTTGAAAGACAGAGAACGGAATTACAGCACGCCGGAACTTGAAGCACTCGCTCTTGTGTTTTCGGTACGTAAACTTTCCCGATTTCTTTTAGGGAAACATTTCATTGTAGAAACAGACAATAGCCCATTGACCATTATCACCAGGGGTACGCCACGTAATCACAAAGTGGCAAGATGGTCACTTCTTCTGCAGGACTTTAGCTTTGAAGTAAGACACATAAGTGGCTCACAAAATTCATTGGCCGACCTTCTATCTAGATGCCCATACGACTTACCCAGTAGCCAGTTAGCACCTGAGCACACTGCAGATATTGTGAAAACTGCAAAGTAATAGTGCTCAACACCACAGCCTATTTTGAAATTGTATCAGTAACGCTGTG
Source organism: Cepaea hortensis (assembly GCA_963921405.1). Lineage (NCBI taxonomy): Eukaryota > Metazoa > Mollusca > Gastropoda > Stylommatophora > Helicidae > Cepaea > Cepaea hortensis. The sequence continues at coordinate 65,903,907 of OY992883.1, read as the reverse complement.
AAGACCGATGTGATGGGGATGAGCTAATCTCCCACTGTAAATACATTGTATATATTATTATTATGAGAATGTGTGTGTGTCGAATATGTGTGGGATATGTGATAGAATGTGTATATTGTTTTAAATATGTATTAATCATGTAACACAAGTGCCACAGGACAGTACTACAGGATCCAAAAACTTACTGAACGCGAACTGCTCCAAGTAATCCTGAGTACCTACACCACAGATCAGTCCAACGCATTTTAACCAGTGTGAAAGAGACTGTGACAACCGAATCCTAGCAGAACACTGTAAGCCAAACGGAAGAAACTATCCAACAGCTGTTTTCAAGAATTGGTTACTCCGTGTATTCAAAATCCATCAAAAACGGAAAAGCTTGGTGTTACGATCAACCTAACACACTTGGGCAACACACCAGCTATAAACGTCCGGTATTTTTGCATATTAATTTGAAAGGTAGCAGACGATACTAAAACTCTCACAAAGCTTTGACGATTGTAATAAACTTTGTGTGTGAAATATTTCCATATACGGAATTGTATGTGAGGACTTTTGTTAGATGTGATCTCAGCATCGTAGTTTGATTTACTTGGTCACAACAGTGACATTGTGTTCACTTTTGTCAGTAAGTATCAAATTATGACACTAAGAAATGAATTTATAATTGTAATTTATTTTGTTGAAAGCAATGTAAAATTACAGTCCCTAACCTTTGTATTACAACCAAGGGAAATAACTAAAAATTATTGGTAATGTGTAAACATGTATTGAAACCATCATCATGTTGCCTGATGGGTAACACGTCAAGCTGACGTCAGTCGTGTATGGAGAGAATTGCCAAAGCTGTAGACCTTCATTGGACTTTCCGACTAAATGAGGTTGGAAGTCTAATGTTGGAGTTATCTTACAGGTAGATACTCGCAGTCTGACCTGATGTTTTTGAATTTTTGTTATATTGGTTGAGAGGTAGGGGCGTGTTTGCCGTAACCTACCGGACTGGCTGTGTCACATTTCAGCCAAGGTAATATCCATCGAAGTGGTGATACTTGACGAGTGTACTTAATGGTTCAACATTGTCGATTGTGTAGATATAGCTTGCAATTACTTATACATTTTAAACCAAAGAGTTACGTCAGATGAATAACAAGGTTCGATTCTGACAAGATAAATAAACACTATATAAAGTACATCGAAAGGATCCCCTTTCAGGAAAAGGAGGGTGGGAGAATGTCAGATTCTCACCCATGGTTGCAACGCGTCGTCTGTACCAACGCCAGACAAATGCAACCGGGCGAAACTCTGAGCGATATTGAACACACTAGGTACAACGCAGCGTCTTCGACGGCGCCAGCGAAGTCCAGCCAGGCTCAACTCTGAGCAACGCTATGCCCGTTGCTGGTCAGTCGGAACACAGCGTGAAACTAGTGCCTCACGCAGGGGGACTCTACTCCGACTGACGAGAATGCTGAACGGCTCGACAGACAGGCTTGGGACGTCGTATCGGACAGACGGGTTGAATGAGGTGTATTGAATTGAGTGTTTGAGCGTGAACCGATAGCTAGCCTGTACGAGTGTTGGAGACTGAACGCCTGTGTGATTGACTTGTAAGTGTATTGCATTGATGTATCTATTGATTGCCTGTATTGATTATATGATGACATTATGAATTATGATGGCGCGATGTATGCATTGATTGTAAAGTGTGCGTTTCGCGAATAAAGTGTTTGAATTGTTATTTAGTGTTATTATTATAGTTATTTAGTGACAGTAATTAGTTTCTCACTTGTCAGCAAACGAGCTTCAGTACTTGCCTTACGCAAGACCCTGACAAGCTCTCTTAAGAAACAAGGAAAGGCCAACGCGTAACTCTCTGAGTGAGCTAAGACAAGCTAGAAAGGATGTGCAAAAGGCTGCCAGGCAGTGTGCAAATGATTATTGGATCAAGTTATGTAAGGCCATTCAAATTGCAAGTGATAAGGGAAACATAAGAAGCATGTATGAAGGAATAAAGAAAGCCTGTGGTCCAGTGATCAAAAGAAGTGCACCATTGAAAACCTTGACTGGAGAAATCATAACTGATAAGAAACAGCAGATGGACAGATGGGTAGAGCACTATTTGGAGATTTACTCAAGTGAGACCAAACTAGCGGACGATACCCTCAATGCCATAGAGGCTCTGCCAACTCTTGACCACCTGGAGACATTTCCCACCATAACAGAAGTTAAGTGTGCTATAAATGAACTTGCTTCTGGCAAGGCTCCAGGTAAGGATGGGATTCCAATAGAGGTTATCAGGAGTGGGCAAGACACACTCACTCTACAGATCCACCAGCTAATAGAGCTATGCTGGCGAGAAGGACAAGTCCCACACGATTTCAAAGATTCAAGTATCATAACACTGTACAAGAACAAGGGCGATCGGAGCGACTGCAACAACTATAGGGGTATCTCACTTCTGTGTATTGTTAGAAAAGTATTTGCCAGAATTGTTCTGCGCAGACTTCAAGTCCTAGGAGATGAAGTCTACCCCGAATCACAGTGTGGCTTTCGACAGAACCGGTCTACCATTGATATGATATTCTAATTGCGAAAAATGCAAGATTGTTTATTGCCTTCATCGACCTCTCAAAGGCATTTTATTTGGTCAGTCGTGAGGGTCTGTTCAAGGCACTAAAGAAGATTGGCTGACCACCAACTCTTTTGTCCATTGTGGAATCATTCCATATAGGCATGAAGGGTATAATCAAGTTTGATGGTGCAACTTCTGAAGAGTTTGAAATCAAGAGTGGAGTTAAGCACGGTTGTGTACTAGCTCCCACCCTCTTTGGAATATACTTTTCACTTCTACTGAAATATGCCTTTCGTGATCAGGATATACATTCACTCACGCTCAGATGGCGGCCGCTACAATGCTCAGAGATTGAAGGCCAAGACCAAAATTAGGAGGGTACTGATCAGAGAGTTGCTTTTTGCAGATGATGCTGCATTTACGACCCACTCTGAAGAAGAATTGCAATGTCTACTATCTGCATTCTCCAATGCTTGTTCTGAATTTGGTTTAACAATTAGCAAAAAGAAGACACAGATTATTTTACAAGGTGCACATGGTGTACCATCAATCTTTATTGACGACGCCGAACTAGAGATGGTAGACCATTTTACATATCTAGGATCAGTGGTATGCTGGCAAATTATCCCAAGATCAGGAAATCAACATCCGGATTGGTAAGGCAGCAACAACAATGAACAGGTTAAGAAAACGAATCTGGGAGAACAGGAAGCTTACTGCCAAAACAAAAGTCCTTGTCTATCAAGCCTTAGTACTCTTCTTTATGGCAGTGAAACCTGGACAACTTACTCACACCAAGAGAAACGTTTAAACAGTTTTCATATGCGATGTCTGCGAAGAATTCTTGGTGTTAAGTGGCAAGACAAAATCACAAATACTGAAGTATTGGAAAGATCTGGTTGTGTGACGGTTTATTCCATGCTCAGTCTTCTTAGACTTAGATGGATAGGACATCTTAGGAGGATGGATGATGGTAGAATACCAAAGGACATCTTTTTTGGTGAATTACAGATGGGTAAGAGATCTCAGGGTCCGCCTCTACTACGATACAAAGATGTGTGTAAGCGGGACATGACTGATACAAGCATTGATAATGCACAGTAGGAGCAAGTCGCCGCTGAACGTGTTGCATGGAGGGCAAACATCAGAAATGGAATAAAGACAAAGGAGAAAATTATTGCAGATAAGTCACACACCGAGCGTGTGAGACGTAAGATGGTGCATGATGGTGGAAATGACCACGTGTTCACATGCACCCACTGTGAACGGACATTTACAGCGCGAATTGGCCTTATCAGTCACATTCGCTACCGCCATAGGTAAAAGTTATTATGCCTTTTTAAAGCACAAACTATCGTCTGTCAAGACGGCAAGGTGCCAATGTATCTAAGTTCTCTTTATCGAAAAAAAAATGTAGTCGGTTCTTGACTTAACAACTAAACTTTGGATGTTGTGTTGTTTTTCTTTTTCCCTACAATTTTACTCAAGCTATCTTTCTTTTGCCTCTTCACATCATTTAACCATTTTTCTACGAATCTTTTCATGGTTATTTTTATTATTGCTTCGTATTTTCATCATTGCACTAGGGGCATTCCCATAAGCGCTCAGTCTTAATCTTCAACAGCCAGGAAAGAGTTCTATTGCTAATGGTAGCTAATGGAGTAACAGATTGAGAACCCATATGTAGAAAGAATGAGATTGCGGGGGGTCGGCAGGGTTTCTGGAAGAATCTCAAAACTAAGAGGCAAGACCAGGAGAACATTTAATCAGATAGCGGTGGGAACGATTAGTAGTATGACTCTTCGCTGGCTGTTGAACGAGTGGACTGAGCACGTATGGGAATGTCCTGAGTGCAGTGATGTCGATTCTTGACTCAACTCAACTCAACTGGTGGCCGTTGCAATATGATTATATGGCCGTCTTGTTTTACCCTGAGTGCCTACTGTCAAAGAGATCCTCTGACCACTCATTGCTGTCGCATTCTCTCTATACCCACGTTTCCCAACGTGGGGCCCACGCCCCACAGGGGGGCAATTCGATTGTTAAGGGGGGGGTAATTCGAAAATGGGCTCGTCCAGAGTTTAAGTTAACCGTATGGCGAATCTCATTCGCTACTCGAGCTGGGTAAACTTCCAATATAAGTAACTTCTGTCCGCGGTTAGTAGCCATGATTTCATTGTTAGACGTTAGATTTGAACTACTGGTTATACTGTGCCGGCACTAAGCATTTTTGCGCTATTTGTTCTGAGTGGCGCGAAATGCTTAATGCTGGGATCTCAGTTTCTGCAGTGTTTAGCAGTAACTCTCAGCATTCACCGTTTGTGTTAATTTGAAATAAGGCTAATAAGCGTCCGTTAAATTGTAAATGTCTCGTTGTTTTAAAAAAAAATATATACATTGCATAAATATAAGTGATATATAAATGGTAGGTACATTCAATTAGTAATTTTAAAAAAAAAATTAATTAATTTCAGTTTTAGAAGCATAATTTTCCAGAAATATTTGTTCAATGAAAAAGTATGTTTTTATTTTATCTTTTGCGGTGGGGTAAATGTGCCATACATTTTTAAATATGCATTTTTAGTCTACGTTTTACTCCAGATGATAATTTTTTTTTAGTTGTTAATTGATCTTATATTTATTTATTTCAGTCCATAGTCAAATGAATGGTGCAAGCTAGAAAAATATTCGTCAGTATTCGGAAGAATATTTAAAATTTGGTTTCATACCCGCTGTCCACGATGAACGGTCACCTTGTTTGTCTTTTATGCCAACAATGCTTGACCAACGAATCAATGAAACGAGGTCGTCTTGAGGGACATTTGAAGGCGAAACATAATGCTCATATTAATTCAGATTTGAATTACTTTCAAACTTTACAGAACAGTTTTAAAAGACGAGTAACATTAAAGTATCTGTTTACTGCTCATAATGCAACTATCAATCGAACTCTTGAGGCTAGTTATCAAATTTCATTGCTCATCGCTAAATCTGGGAAAAGTCATACTATAGAAGAGAATTTAATCAAACCATCAATATCAGCATTTCTTAAAACGGTTCTGGAAAAAGATGGCAAAGACGTTAAAGCTATCCCACTAAGTAACAATATTTTTAGCAGAAGAATAGACGAAATGAGTGAGGATATTGAAATACAACTTAATGAAAAGCTGAAAACAAGAACATTCTCGGTGCAAATGGATGAATCAACTTTGGGAAACAGTGAGGACGTACTTATAACTTACGCAAGATATATTGATAAAGGTGACTTTGCTGAAGAAATGTTGTTCTGTAAATCATTGGAAAGCACCACTATCTCCAAATATATATATATATATATATATATATATATATATATATATATATATATATATATATAGAGAGAGAGAGAGAGAGAGAGAGAGAGAGAGAGAGAGAGCTAAAATATTACCTAGATGTCAATAATTTACCAATGAAAAATATAACATCGTGTGCTGTAGATGGTGCTCCTAATATGATGGGGAAGAAAATGGTTGCTTAAAATTAATGAAAGATGAGAATCCAGAAATGCTTCTTGTGCATTGTGTTATTCACATGGAAAACCTGGTAGTTAAAAACAGTTCGCCTGTTCTAAATGAAGTACTAATCTCAATCAATCAATCAATCATGTGCCATGCCGGAAAGCGTGGGCGGTCATGACTCGCCATCTCACTCGATCACCAGTGTCGTGGATCAGCTCAGTGTTCCTGTCTCGTCCATGCCATGTGGCCAAGCCATCCAGGTATTTTCCTCTCGGTCTTCCTCTTGGGCTGTTCCCCTCGATCTTGCCAGTTGTCACTAAGTTCTCTAATCCATTTCTTCTCATAACATGTCCAAAAAATTTTGACTGTCTACGTCTAATTTCTCTAATCAGTACTAATCTATATATATATAAAAGATAATGTGTGTATATGTGTCTTTGTATTTCTCTTATGCGTTCCCGAACGCTCCATCCGATTGAGATGAAATTTTCTACAGATGTTCTTCTCGTTCCCGCCAAGCCAACTGGTATAGTTTGTTAGTTTAAAAACAGTTGTTTGCGTATTAAATTGAATTTAATTAAAATATTTCAAAGGGGACTTAACATAAAATAACACTTAACATAAAATGTTTAAAGTAGTTATCTACAGTCATATGCGTTATAATTAGTTAGTTTTAGTTAGTCTTTCCTCTTGAGCCTAAGGCGGCGCATAGGGCAGAAGTCCTGTCTCTCCATGCTTGGCGGTTCGCTGCTACCTGTTGTAGATCTTGGATATTCACTTGGCCATTGAATGAGCCTTCTCTAATGATGGTTCTACGCAGGGTCTCTCTTGGTCTTCCCCGTTTTCTTTTCCCTACTGGTGACCATATGAGGGCTTGGTAGGGGAGTCTTGACTTGTCCATTCTGAGTACATGGCCGATGTAGTTCCAACGGCGTCTTCTTATGAAATTGGATACTGTATCTTGCTTAGTCTCTTGTCTTATTTGCGAATTGGTTCTGAAGTCTGTCCAGTTGATGTTTAGAAGTCTTCTAAGACATTTGTTCTCAAAATTGTCTAATTTTTTATCTAAAGCTACCGTTGATTTCCAACTTTCACATCCATACGTTAACACTGGAATCACTGCGTTATAATATAATGATAAAATCTTTAAGGCATTTTCACAGTTTTCATAAAAATAGTGCATCCATTGTAAATACGTGAAAATTTATAACCCATTTTTCCCGCAATGGGAACGGGAAAGGACCGTCGTAAAAATAATGTATCTATTTTAGATACATGAAAATTTTCCACCCCATTTTCCCCGCAATGGGAAAGGGAAAGGGCCGTCGTAAAAATAATGGATCTATTTTAGATATGTGAACATTTTCGAACCCATTTTGCCCGCAACGGAAACGGGAAAGGGCCGAACATAGACAGACAGACAGACAGACAGACAGATAGACAGACAGACAGACAGACAGACAGACAGACAGACAGACAGACAGACAGACAGACAGACAGACAGACAGATAGATAGATAGATAGATAGATAGATAGATAGATAGATAGATAGATAGATGGACGGACGGACGGACGGACGGACGGACGGACGGACGGACGGACGGACGGACGGACGGACAGATCTCCGGCAGGGGCTGGGTGAAGCCGGGCCGGGTCAGCCAGTTTAGTTATAAAGTGTATCAATGCTATCAGGGCTAGTGCCAAATGTGAGCGTATACAATGTGGTAACTAATTAGTAAATGAGGTTGGCAACCTTCGATAAATTCTTCTATAGGGGTTAACCCGCCCCTTTGTTTCGTCACAAAAGCCAACCTCAATTGACCTTTGACCTAACAAGGGATGTAACTCATGAAAAACAAATCAACTGGATTATCGCGGTTTCTTCCCTTTAGAGAACTTTTTATTTAATGTTTGTATGTTTTTTAAATTTTGTAATTGAAAATAAAAGATAACGATTATTAGTAGTTATTAGTGACCGGGGTGTAAACAATATCATCATACAGGTTGCAGAGCTTCAAATGACAACCTTAATAAATAAAAGATGGCGGTTAGTAGAGGGTGTAGTGGTCAGGATGTGTTTGTGTGTGTGTGGGGGGGGGAGCAGGGTGGACGGCAAGTGAAGATGCGGTGGGTCAGGGGGCAGGGGTTGGGTGTGGTGGTGGGGGTGCGTGGTGTGGGGTGGTTGGTTCGAACACTCGAGCCGCGGCAAATGTCTTCTGAAAACCATAATAGGTAAGCATGTAAATATGGCAGTTACATGATCTGCAGAGTGATGTAGTTTCCTATACATCATCATCATACGGGTTACAGAGCTTCAAATGAAAACCTTAAAAAATTAATCATTGCCAATATTATTGATTGGAACAGATATGGTGTAGTGACATTCATTGGAAAGGGGTGGATGAGTGGCGTAGTAGCTAGATAAGTGCTTCTGAACACTATCATCATAAGGTTTTCATAGCTTCAAATGAAAACCTTAAAAAGGCAATGATGGAGATATTATTGATTGTAGTTGGTACGGCTTGGTTAGAATCGGTGGTAAGGGAAGGGTAAGTGAAGGGGTAGCTAGATACGTGCTTCCAAGCACTATCATCATAAGGTCTTCAGAGCTTCAAATGAAAACCTTAAAAAAGTAAAAATGACCGATATTATCGACTTTAATGGGTATGGCTTAGTGAAATTAGCTAGTAAGGGGTGGATGAGTGGTGGAGTTGCTAGATAAATGGCTCTGAACACTATCATCATACGGTTTCAGAGCTTTAAAAGAAAACCTTAAAAACGTAAAGATGGTCGGCATTATCGACTGCAGCGGGTATGGCTTAGTGAAATTCGATGGTAATGGGTGGGTGAGTGGAAGGTTAGCTAGATAATTGCTCTGATCGTTATTAAGGGGTGAGCGAGTGGTGGAGTAGCTAGAAAAAGACATCCTGTCCTTGTTAAGAGCCAGATGAGGTGCTAGATAAAGACTCGATCGTTGGTAAAGGGTGGGTGAGTGGTGAAAGGCTAGATAGGTGCTTCTGATAATTGTTAAGGGGTGGTCGAGTGGTGGGGTGGCTAGATAAATTCATCCATTCCTTGATAAGAGCATTATGGTAAGTCTCATATTACAGTCTGAGGCATGAACTCGTCGATGGTTGACCGTCTGGGTGACTCATCACGGGGCTATGTCGGCGGGGGTGAACGTACGTGGACGGTCCAGACCTGTATTCTCGGAAAAAAACAGGGCTTGCTCATACCGACTCCACAGCAGTGAAATAGCCTGAACATGCCTGAAGCTGTTTTGGGGGAAATTGTTTGCCCTGGGACTGTACTATACCCGTACTATTCCCATGTCCTATGTCTGTCCTCTGTCCTCTCCGTCATGTCCTTGGAGACATTCACATGCTTGCCTTCCTCCCCTCCTTGTGGCACTTGTAAGTGACACAATGTCGTGTTAATCTAATTAGTTTGGACTAATTTGTCAAGGGCCCAAAGGGAATTAATATGTTTGTCATGGTATCTGTGGGTAAAGGGTGGTAACCTAGGTAGTGAACGGTCTGATATACTTCGAGGCACAAGCCAGCTGATGCTATTTTTGTGGTAACATCTTGGCTAGTTGACAAAGAGTCTCATACTTTCGCTAATCTTACTATTTAGGGACTATTCGGAACGAAGTAACTAATGACTCATATTGTAGGAATTACCCTTCAAATGCATCCTTCTCAGACATCCAAAATGATTTCACAGACAATGGGCTCTTATTACAGAAGCTCATCAAGGGAAATTTTCCTCTGGTCTCAATAAGATTGCATTCAACCCGTTGTCCAAGATATGTACATTCACCAATATAACACTTGATGAAAATCACTAACACTGTTTTGACGAACTCTCGTTCGTTGGCTGTGTATATAGGAAATATCACTTGTTTCTATCTAAGAGTTACTTGTGTCCCTTGTTATCATGTTCGTGTTGACTAGTCTCCCGTTGCCCTGCTATCACAGTGACTGTATTTTATTCGTTTTTGTGGCGTATTTGAGTAATCTATTTACACTGATGTGTGTAACAATTGCACTATCTCTGTGTGTTTATAGTGTGTGTTGTGCTATTCCTCTAAGTGTCATTAGCTTGAATCTCACATATCACGAATTATTGTATATTTATAATCCATTAGATGGATTCTCGAGCTCTGATTCTTAGATTCATACCCTAATGGTGTTGTGTAATGGTTACATTCAAACATTTAAAATGGTACACATCTCATGTGTAGTGTAAGATGCATACAATATACAAGATCATATCAATGTGCGAAAATTTGCACGCTCCCTGTCATTATATCATTTTAATACGTGTACGCTGTCTTTTACACATCTTTCGCTCATGGATCTTTTCTGCATATTTTTTTTTTATTCGCATATTTAAGTATTAAGTTTCTAATATTTGGAAAAAAGGCAAAGAGGAAAACTTTGAATTTCTTATTAACAACAAATTTAGCAAGAAAAAAAAAACAGGCTTGCAATTTAAGCTGTAGCCATAGTTTGGGTTTTTAACTCATTAAATATATATATATATATATATATATATATATATATATATATATATATATATATATATATATATATATATATATTAGCTTTTACGTAACAACAATAGTTCGACAATTTACAACATTATTAAAGTAAATACGAAATTCCCTCGTCGAGTAATGATGAATTAGTTGCAATGTTTGTCGCGCATTTTCTGTAGAAAAATAAATTATATCTTGAATCTTTGTAGGTCTTGATGAAAATCACTAACACTGTTTTGATGATTTAGAACTGTCACTGTAGCTTTTCGTGCAACTAATATAAAATAGTATCACAGTTTCTAAAATGTGGCTGAGAGTTCCGTTGGTCAGTCGACTGGTGATTCAAGCATCCTTGTCAGGAGATCGGAAATAATGTTATTAGCTCCTTTTATATGTTCTATCGTGTAGGAGCAGTTCTGCAGCAATAGGGCCCAACGGGAAATTCTGTTGTTTTTGGGTATCTCTTGCTGGATCACCAGTAGCGGTAAGTTATCAGTCTGAATGAGGAAGTGAGTGCCTGTGAGGTGCCTTGAAAGATTCGAGACGTAATAGACCACGCTTAGGCACTCTAGCTCCGCTATACTGTAACGTTGTTCTGCTGGTGTTAGCTACCTACTAATGTAGGTTACCGGATGGTCTAATCCATCATAATGTTGCAGAAGTACGCCCGCGATTGTAGTGGTGCTGGCATCTGTATTTAGTATAAAGGGAACATTTGTATCTGGAAGGCGAAGGATTGGTGGATGTGAACAAAGTAATTTTAAACTTTTGATTACTTCAACTATATAGACACTCTTACAAATGACACTGGGTCGGACTTCATGATTACATCTAGAAAAACATTCATGAAATCAGCAAGAGTGGGTATGAATTTAACACAGAAATCTATTCAGGTGAATATATATATATATATTTCGTGTGATGTGTAGCTTAGAGATCCGACCAAGCCGACGGCAGCCTTTTTGAATGGCTGAGAGGCCAGTCTTGTTGGCTGAACCTCTTTGTAACAACTGACAGAATTTAGCCCAGAAACATTGGGTCGAGACTCTGGCTGTATTTAAGACCTCAGTATGAAGCGGTGTTGCCTGATTTATCAGTAATGCTGTCGGTATCACAGATAGTTGATTTGTCAGCAGCAATATGGCTAATGTAACTGCTTTTGATGTGTAAGCAGTTCTGTCATCAGTGTCATTACTAACAGCAGTAGTGGAAGTAATATAAGGAACTCAATTGTATAACATGGTATCTTTAACTGTTTAAATATGTCTGTCGCATTGTGACTCTTGGAGAAATTGTTATTGTCGTTTTCCCTGAGATGGTTAGTATTATATCAGTCTTGATGTCGTCAATTGTCCCATTGTTGTTGAATGTTGGGGAATGTTGTTTTCTGTTCATGTTTTTCCGAAAGTCTTGTTTGTCTGTAAGTGGCAATATGGCATATGGTGCTAGTATTAAACATAACATTTCAGTTGTTTTGTTTGCATCCTGTTTGTCTGCTTGGTCGCTGTCTTGCGATGTTACTTTGGTGATGGTAACCGCTTTCGTAGGTTTGTCAGTACTGTTGATGGCATTTTTATTTGTCAACTTGACTTGATTAACTTGGGAGGAATAAGCGTAATGCCCTCCACTTGTTTGTTTTATAGTTTTGAGAATGGTAGTCTCCCTTGGAATTATTACATGTACTGTTTCTTTTTGACATTCAGATTTTTGTTTGTTTGCAGTTGCCTTTGTTACTACATTAGTGTTGAAATGACTTTGTTCCCAAATTCTAATGTATTTGTTGGAACAGTTTTTAATGTCTGGGAGATTTCCTATTATAAAATCTGTGCATGGGTTGTCTAACATCGCAGAAATAACTTTTCCTGACAAAAATGGTATGTGGATTTCTGCCACTGCAAAAGGGTATTTTCTACGTTGCCTGCGAACGTGCGACAGGTGATACATTTCCCTGTTAGTCAGTCGTATTTACAAATGTTTTTCTTAGACCAAATATAGTCGATCCGCTATCATACAGGATTCGGCAGGGCTGGTTGTTAACAAATCCCTTTTGAAATTCGAGTCTGCCTTTAGAAGACAAAACGGCATTGACATTTTCATGTGCAACAGGAATGGTGTGGTCGCATTCCAAAATCGCATCTGTTTGAAATGTATTACAAGTTGTACAATCATCATAATTAAATATATCAATAGCTTCTATTGCATTGACATTTTCATGCTGTATTTCACATTCACTTTCACTGTCTGAACTCGACGTATCGATCAGAGCAGCGTTTATATTCAACATTCGGCGACAGTCACATTATGCTGAGTAGGGGCCCCAGGCCCGACAAAAATAACATTTAACTGCTCTCTTGTATTCACTACGGTTAGTTTTTTGCTTTCTAACCATCATTTCAAGGTGAGATTGATAATCTTGTCACACATATAATATTGGTCATGTGACAGCTTGCAATATGTGCGTGGTGTGAACTTTGCTTTTGGTCTACTCTTGTTGTTGAATGGTTTTGATTGTTTTACATTTACAGCAGCTGCTGCTTCATCCTGACTATAATTTAGTGTTATCTGTGAAAAACGCGGCCCCTTTCTGTTCCATTTGTTGAATACTTTGACAATCACTCTGTTGTAAAAACTTTGCAAAGGAGGTAGCTACTAATGTTATAATGTTGTTCATCACCATTTGATCTTTTAGTTTATCAAAACTATTATCGACTTTAGCTGTATTTATTCATTTACTGAATATATCTTGGACAATTAAAACATAATCAATAAAGGTTTGATTAGATTTTGGGCATAATTTGGAGAATTGACCTGATATCCAGCGGCATCAAGAAGGAATGTTGCATTATCCTATGTTTGATATAATTATAGTCTGTTCTTAATTCCTGGGGTATAGTTTCTATAACTTTTAATGGCTCAAGTGCCAAGTTGTGCATGTATATAATGGCCCAATTTTCATTTGAAATTTCGTAGTACTTCATTAGGATTTCGAAGTTTTCTGTCCACGCAGAGATGCTGTCTCCGGAGCAAAAGGGTTTCAGAATTCCCTGAAATGTTTTAAACTTTTGCACTTCTTCTTTGCTCTTTAACTTATTACTTGAAATCTGTATCTGAGAGTCCATTTCTAATTGCTTCACTTTTATTTGGGTTTCGGCCTCAATTTTCTTAGCTTCTAACTCTAATTCTTTCTGTTACGTAGCTGCAGCTAATTCCATTTCTAACTTTTTGTTAGCCGCTTCCATTTCTAACTTTCTGTTAGCTGCAGCTAATTCCATTTCTAACTTTTTCTGTTCGCGTTCTTGCGGGCTTTCTTCTCTCTGCACATTCTCTGCATGTTTCTTTTCACTCCATTCTGCAAATTTATCACCTGAGTAACCTAGATGTTTCCCTAGATCAATGCACTTTTCTAAAGTTGACATTTTTACAATTCTCAGTAACAATAATATTTATACACATAAATAATTATCTCCCTTTTAGAGTAATCTATGTGTACAAAAATAGATTACCTTCCTTTTACTGTGTTGTCAAATTTACATACACTGAAAAATGAGTGACTATTTAGTGAGAATCGAAAGAAATATTGTACTACTTAGCTTGTTTCAGGGGAGTTGCTTCAGCACCACTGTTGACTTCTGTACTTGATGACTTCTGTGTTCGTTGTACATAAAATGTGTAGGTACATCTACATTTTACACTTTCTATAGTGGAGAAAGAAAAACATTAGTATCGTCGTTTAGTTATGTCAGTCATATGTCGTATGTTGGAGGAGAGAATGATGATTAGATCAGTTTGAGTGTAGAGAGTTACTTGAAATTTATTCGTCACATGTATCTCAAAATGATTGTCGTAGTTGTTATGCTCCCTAGTTTTACTTGGTTGACCCAGGAACAGTAAACAAAATTATTTTTATGTCTTAACTGTCTGAGGGTACCGCCAAAACGGAGCGAGACCCCAAGAATATACCTGTCAACGCCTCTAGGGGTTTATATAGTGGGTTCAGACAGGCAGATGGTTCGAGTACAGATGAGGCATGAAAACATGAATAAATCGTAATATACTTTAATGTTCATACATTGTTACGAGAATATTTACACTATTCATTTCACAAACTCGCACAGCTATCGCAATACATTTGCTCGGTTACAACGAATACCTAATCGTGCTTCAGAACCCACATAACACATGGCCAATAGAGGCCACAATCACTCGCACTGATGTCTAAGCACATAGTCTATTATCCCTCTCAACACAATCAAACCTCCTCTCTCATCCACAGTCCGAGTCCCGTTTGAGGCTTTCTACTCAGTTAGGTGGTCACAAGGTTCTTGACCCTCGTGGAGTCCGTAGAGGTGGTGCTAGTCGGGTTTGTCGCCCAGTCCTTCACTCGCCTGTTGATGCAGGCGTACTGCGTCATCTCGTCCAAGGTGAACCTGTCCTATCATTCAAGGGCACAGTCCCTCTGCCATGGGCGTAAGGACCGGTCTACTATGCCCGTACTATTCCAATGTCCCATGTCTGTCCTCTGTCCTCTCCGTCATGTCCTTTGGAGACCTTGACAGAACACTGTTTCTACGTTATCGTTTTTATGCTATTACAGTTTCTACTTACGCCAATCTCAAGTTACATGCAGTCTCTCGCCCAGGGGAACGCCGTTCCCAACTTCTAGCCATTGTTCTTGTCAGAGTGAACTGAGCGCCAACTTGCTATAGGGTCTCCTTCTCCTTCTTGTGACTGAATGGCATGCTACCTTTGCTCAACAGTTGGAGCCACTCTATCACAAATGAAGACTTTTCATTTCGTTATGATTCTTTTGCTTTGCTGCGCTGCACTCCGATGTTTACGCTCCAACTTCTACGACCAGAGCGATGTACCAATGTCTGCCTTTGTATCAAGTGGGATTTCCTTACGTGACCCCGGCTAGCACCGCCCTCTAGCTGAGCGTTGTTTCCCCTTGTTTTCTCGTCTTCCTAATGTTTCACAATCTTTTTCGTGATTATTTCTCGTCTCTTATTCTGAGTCTACTAGACGTGTTATTTCATGTACTTGAGGCTCATGGTAATATGTCCCCCTCCCCCACTTTTAAAATGTTGCAAAAATTTTTCTACATCTCTTAGATCTTATACTTCTTGACATGCGTCGAAAGTAGTCGCACATATCTGTCAGTAGACATGGGTCCTAAATGGTCGCACACATCAGTCTATTGAACTGAGTCATCTTTGGTCGCACATATCTGTAAGTATTTGGCCTTATCCTAGAGCGTACTCACTCGTGTCGTTTACTTTGCTTTGTGATAAGTCGACTTTCAATAAACAACAGCTCCCAAAAATAGTTCTATATTCTTCTTATTCTTCTTCTTCTTCTTCTTCTTCTTCTTCTTCTTCTTCTTCTTCTTCTTCTTCTTCTTCTTCTTCTTCAACGTTCCGAGCCATTGAGGTTCTTTGCTGCAGATAAAATCCGTCTCCATTCGTCTCTCTGGTTGACCTTCTCTTAATGTCCCTCTAGACATCCTCAGCAGCTCCTCATTCATGCATTTTACATGAGCATCTTACCATTCTCCGAGCTCCCACGCTCTGGGTATGGTATGTGTGGTCTGCTGAGATTCGACCATATCTTGCTTCAGCTCTTATCTGGTTTGATCACTGCATTATTTTGTTATTATTATGTTCGAATGTGTTCGGAGTTCGTTCTTATTCTGTGTTGGCAATTTGTGTTGTGATCTCAGCATGATATCTGTTCCGCGTACAACAATCTCTCACGATGTTGTGGTGATAGCAACTTAGAGGATGAATCGTTATAAATAGTTACGTCTTGTGTCAACTTGATGTTGGCCCTCAGATTTCTTTCTGGTATATAGACTTCTCTGCTATGTCACTGAATCTGTCCCTCAGAGGCGTTGGTAAACTATTTGTAAAGCTTCATTCTTTCTTTCCACTCCGCTTCTCACATCCTTTTGCTATCTGGGAATGATAACATCTTTGTATGTATATCTATGTACATATAAGTTGAGTTGAGTTGAGTTGAGTTAAGAACCGACATCACTGCACTCAGGAGATTCCCATACGTGCTCCGTCCCCTCGTTCAACAGCCAGCGAAGAGTCATACTACTAATTATTCCCGCCGCCATCTGATTAGAAGTTCTCCTGGTCTTCACTCTCAGTTTTGAGATTCTTCCAGAACCCCTGCCGATCCCCCGCAATCTCATTCTTTCCACATATGGGTTCTCAATCTGTTCTTCCACCTTCTCCACCTGGTCCCACAAGCGCACGACCACCTCCCCCTTGTCCATAGGCAAAATTCCACCAAGAGGTGCTTTCCCTGCTAGCCTATCAGCCTGTTCATTCCCCCGTACACCCGCATGGCCAGGGCAAAATATCCATACAATTCTCACGATCTGTGACCTCTGACGCGACGACAGCCATTCCACACGAAACATTCCTTTCTACACCTTGCTAATCATACTCTTTGAATCCGTAATGAATACAATGTGTGTTGCAGTAGTCTCCTCTAGCCACCGGAATGCCGCTGTCACTGCCTCCACCTCCATTCTCATGCTGGAGGTCGTAGTCTCATATGCCAGACTCTCCTTTTTCAAGACTCGCCCATTAGCCTTTGTAATAAAGCCTCAGCCACTAATCCATCAGTGTAGATGACCATGTCCCCTTGATGTGTGTTGCTCTGGATCAGCTGTTGCACTTCAAACTCAGTGCGGCCCGCAGCCCATTCTCTGCACTAACGACCCAGTGTTATTATTACATTGTGCCAGTCCGTCATGTCTTCCGGAACTTCAACCTATTCTCTTTCACGATTGATGGTCTCTAGATCACACACCTGACTTATAGAAAGTTCTGCCTGTGCCATCCAAGACCTGCCTCGTCTTAGTCTATGACCCTTAACCATATCCATTGCTGCATGCAGCGGGTGATCCCTGTCTGCGGCAACTCTCAAGTACCTGAGAAGGACCCTATGCCTATCCGTCATTGTTGGTAGCGCCAGGATATGCCTCATGCATATAATTGGTGTGTCCTTTGTGCACCCCAGGATTAACCGCATGGCAGCATTCTGTATTCGCTCCAACCTTTCAAGCTGGCTCTTTGATACTGTCAGCAGCCCCAAACCGTACTCAATGACAGAAATTATTAACTGCTGAAAGAGCCTTACATCATCCTCTGATCTACCCCGGTTGCTGCCATAGCCCTCAATGTATTAAGTCCCCTACCAACCTTCACCATCAAAGCCTCCACATGATCCTTAAAAGACAAACACCTGTCAAAGGTGATACCCAAGTACTTCAATTTTATGTACATATCAACAGCCATTTAAATATGATACAATTATTAACATTAAACTAGTATTAAGCTCTTTCCATGTGGCCTGCAAATGTCTTGATAAGCAGTTCAGATTGCTGGTGATTGTTCAAGCACCCTTTTATGAAGTATTACGTTCTAGATGATTTGTAGATGATGTTGTAGAGTGTTGTAATGTCATTTTGTCCTTTCTGTTTAGTTACAGTCTACTTAAATGGTCTGCTAAGTTGTTATCTTTGCCTGGAATATGGCAAATACGAGGGTAAGTTAATAAGTAAGTCACGAATGGCTGTAGAAAAATAACCAAATAAGATAACAATTCGAAACCAGTTTATTCTTATACATTCATTTTCCCTTTATTTCTCAACATAATTTCAACCCCAACATTGATGCACTTATCCCATCGTTTTATCAGTCCTCCCAAACCGGCTGGATAGAACTGCATGCTCTGTTTTCTAAACCACGTTTTCAATTCACATTCAACTTCGGCATCATTCGCGAAATGTTTCCCGCCAAGGTGGGTTGTCAGTGTTTATGCTGACAAATGTTTGTCATGTAAAGCGGTGCATAGCTGGGTAGGAATAGTTACAAGGGCGAATCAATAAGTAAGTCACACAGTTCTGTGGGATGGCCGGTAAATGAAAACAAAACAAGCAGTGCAATGCCGCCGGTTTGGGGGGACTCATAAATATGGGTTAAGTGCATCAATGTTGGTGGAAATTATGTTGAAAAATAAAGGGACAATATTTGTATAAAAATTGGTTTTAAGTAGTTATTTTTCTACAACCATTTGTGACTTACTTATTAACTTGCCCTCGTATCAAAATCATAATCTTATAGAATTAAGGACGATCTATGTATTCTTGAGTTTTTCGGATAGACTTCCTTAAATATCTTTAAAGGCATGTTATCAGTCAATCAATCAATCAATCATGTGCCATACCGGAAAGCTTGGGCAGTCATGACTCGCTATTTCACTCGATCACCAGCGTCGTGGATCAGCACAGTGTTCCTGTCTCGTCCATGCCATGTGGCCAAGCCATCCAGGTATTTCCCTCCCGGTCTTCCTCTTGGTCCTATTATTTCCTAATAAGTACTTTGAAAACGTCTTGATGCTTTCAACCAATGCTAATGCTTTTTATTCTTTTATTTAGTAGTTCTTCTGGGCTTCTGTCAGTTTTATACTCGAGTACATTATTGGATGTAACTGTCCGTTATGGTCTTGTAGGAGTATTGCTGATATTGCGTGTGCGCTTGAGTGTGTCTGCAGTATGAAATCTTTCGTAATATCTGGTACTTTCAAAATGTTCTGTCTGCTAATTAATGTCTTAATTTGTTCTAACAGTTTGTTATGTTTGTCTGTCCAGTTGATCTTGGTTGGTTGACCTTTCTGCATCAGTTCTGAAAATGTGTTAATATTTTTGTTTATTTACAGTTTCTGTTTAACTTTGTTGGTTTGGTCAGTGTCTGAAAAATTAAATAGGTTTATCTACCTGGTGTTATAACATAAATAGTGCAACGCCAGCGTCTATATGTGTAGATTATTGTTCTTGTTGTTATACGTAGCATATGATGTGTTATCTGATTTTTCTGATTAATGAAATAATAAAGAGTTTGAATACTTATAGTAATTATTAACATGGTAGTATCAGATGAGCAGTGAATGTTCCTCTAATTGTGTTACAATGGTGCCCAATTCTTTTGGTCTCTCTGTCAACTTGTGGCTTCAGTCTATGTCTTAGGTAAGTTTTATCTCTATTTATTTTCCTTTAACTGAAATTTTACCTCGAGGATGTTTTCTGTGCCCGTATTCTGCCCTGACACTCTAGGGGTGTGCCTTTGGTCTTGAGGTTGTAGGTCGACTTTCTTTACATCTTTTCTGATGATTGTCTTAATATTTTTCTGGCGCAGGATTGACTTGTTGACAGCAGGCAGGTAGTATTGTGTCTTCTTTGTGTTGTCTACTAAAGTCTTCTGTCTGTATGTCTGGGATCGATCTCTTGTCTGTAAGGATAACCTGTAGTGTGACCTTCTTTATTTCCTTTTTGTCTTTTCTACTCTGTCCTCTTGTGACGGCATTTACTAATCTCTTTCTCTCTCTGTGCTCCCATGATTGGGCCTCTTTGTGTGTGCAGTCTCTTGCATCTGGTATAGTGCCAATCATTAGCCCAGCACATGCGTATGGCAAGACTGCTGCCCGTAATCTTCCTGTAAAGTATGGGCAGTCGATTTTGACCCATGCTATGTTGTACTTTTCCAGTGTGCCACCGAAAGTACGACAAGTCATACTCTTGCCAGTATAGTCTTTTATGTTTATTAGACTCTGTTCCACTCCTCCTATTGAAGCCCCAGTGTCTCTTATACAAGTGGTAGGTGTACCATTCACTAGTACTTTGTGGATCTTTAGAGTTCCATTGTGAATATTCGCCGCGTTTGCCTCTTGTATGGGCACTCTATGACCACATGCGAGGTTTATTGTACTGTTCGTTCTCCCCTCACTACTCGACATAACGTATGCCACGTTCGCGTCACTGCTCAGTTGTCGTAACTTACACGTCTTTGTTAAATGACCAAAACTATTGCAAACGAAACATTTCAGATTGTTTCTGTAATCTGACTACATGTTGATCCTTTTTGAAGACAGTTTTTTTTTAAAATGTAGGAATCTTAATTAGGATTTCTGTCGCACATTTCTAGCGAACCATGTTGTCGTTTACAATATTTACAATCAATCATCATACCCCTTTTTGTTATGTTAGATGGTCATTGCTGCCCTGGTCTATATTGATAAGTTCAACTAAATTTGCTAAAGTAGTTATATTGTTGGTTATATTTGAGGCGTTGTTATATTTTTGTTTAGACAATCTGGCTGCCGCCCCTATTGCTAGCTCTGGTTGAGCCCATTCTGAAAAATTTTTTGTGTGCGTTATAATACGCTTCCCCTCTGGACTCTATCTCCGATTTCGTTGAGCACTTATTTTCTATAAGAAATCTTGCCATGTTATCCGGCACTACTGAGATTAAGTTATCTATAAGCATAAGGTTTCTACGGTTTGTTAAAGTCACTACCTACATCTGCTGACTTCAGCCAATTATCGAACAGTGACGTGGTTTCGGATACAAAGTCCAAAAAGGTTTGGTATGCCTTTGGTGTCAGTGCCCTGTAGGCTATGCAGAGTCCCGCTTGATCTAAAGAGAAATGTGACAAGACTCTCTCTTTTATGTAGTGGTAGTCTATTTGTCGTTGCTCTGGTATGACCTCTACAATCTTTAACGGCTCCAAGGCCACGTGCTTATGAAATAAGATTGCCCATTCTTCTGGCGGCACCTTGTAATGGTTCATGAGGGCTTCGAAATTTGTCACCCATGCTGATATAGATTCCCCCCGGGAAAAGTTTCTAATAATTCCTTGATATCTCTTGATCGGGTCCAGGTGTTTGCACGCTAACTTATTTCTAGAAATCTTTGCTTCTTTTTCCATTTCTAACATCTTTACTTTTATACTCCCTTCCACTCCCTTATCCTTCATAATTTGTTCGGCTGCCAGCTTGTCTTTTTCAAATGCTGGTTGATTTTTTTCTGGAGAGCTAATTTTTCGCTTTCTAGTTGCATTTCTTTCTCCATTTTATCTTTCTCTAGTTCCATTTCTTTCTCTTTCTGTTTCTCTAGAGAAGTTATTTTTCTTTTTCTAGTTCTCTAGCTTCCCTAGCTGTTGCTTCTTGTGCCTCTCTAGCCCCTCTGGCTGCTGCTTCTTGTGTCTCTCTAGTCTCTCTGGCTGCTGCTCTATCTTCTCGCTGCTGTGCCGGGAATGCTTTTAATTATTTCTTAGCCTAGGCCATCAATCTCGGGCCTGCCAAACAACATTTCTCACCTAGTGCTACAAAGTCTGCTAATGTAGACATGGTTGTTGTTGTACACCTGTTTATTATCTATGTGTCAATAGTATTGTTAATTGAAATCAATTTACACTGATTATAGATACTACCTGGAGAAAATGTTTCTGGAACTATAGTATCTTTGTTGTTGAGGGCTGGGATACTCTATGGCAGGAGGTGTTCTTTGTCAGATTATTTTTTGTCAGCATCGCTTCTGGTCTTGTTATTTCGGAGCCGATGGTATGATGGACCTGCTGTAATGCTATTCGATAACAATTACGCTACAGGACAACCGATAACACCTATCAGAAATTTAGCTAAATGTGACCTAGACACCTGTGGAAACAAGTTACAATCAATAGGGATATTAAAGACGTGAAGGAACAACGTATAATAGACAAGTTTACAAAACAAGACAACGTTCTCATTAGCAGTCGAAAATTTACCGAAATCAGTGAAGTCAATTTCGATTGCCAACCGAATGGAACATACCTTTGTTTTCAATGGTTAATTAACCCAAAGATAGCCCACCAAACTCCCGCTAATGATGAGGATGAGTAAACAGAGCGATGGAAGGGGTGTCTGACAAGTCTAGATTACTGAACAAGACACATACACAAGTCAAAAGGAAACAACTTTACTTGTGCGTATCCAGTCCTGGTGTCCCTGGTGACTCCTTCCAGATGGCTGGCTCCACTTCAATCCGATTGAGGGCTTCAGCACTGATCTTCTCGGTTGCTGGTGAAAGTGATGCTTCCTCAAAAGTGGGTTGACTGTAACACTGTTTATTACTGAAGCTAACGGATACTGAAATCTGCGTTCTGGAATAGTTTAAAACGTCAAAAAGTTGTGATTAGTTTATGTTTATGAGGGCACTATAGTGCATTAAGCACACCAACACGGTCCTCCACAACTAATATAATATGTCGGCAGCTGACTGTCATATCTGTGCAATAATTTTGTGTGTATGCAGCCTACACAAATAACATAAAATGAATAATGAATCTGGGTCGAGAGCTGGATTATATCATTAGATTTTGTAACCAGGTTTCCATTTGGACTACCACTTTGTCCTTCATCAATGTCATTCGAGATGTTATTCACTTTCTTAACTATTTTGGTGGATCATTTCATTATCGTGTGATATAATTATCGTTGATTAATATTAATATTTATATCATAGTTCAATATACCCTGTCACTTGCACTCAGGTCATTAACCTTTTGAACACATTTAATTCTCTTTGTTGTCAATTACTCGTTGTTTATCAGGCGTTATTCATCGAGTTCTAGTCACCTTGACGAATGTCCCCACGTTTGCCAAGATTCTACAGGTTCTGATGGACACCTTGGCAATTTATGACGATAGAACAAAGAAATAAGATGCAACATTTGCGTCCTACGATGTGACGTCAATTTTACTGGAACAGCATTACAACGTGGGCTTTCACATGCTGCCGGCCTATGACCGTTATCGCGTTCTGCATGCGGCCAACTCACGCACTGACCCTTTAATATTCCTTGCCACCGCTTATGGTCAGGAATGAGCACTGTTTCTACGTAATAGTCTTTATACTATCACAATTTCTACTTACGCCAAACTCAAGTGACAAGCAGTCTCTCGCCTAGGGAACGCCTTGCCCAACTTCTGGCCATTGTTGTCAGAGAGAACTGAGTGACGATTTGCTATAGGGCCTCCTTCTCCTTCTTGTAGCTGAATGGCATGCTACCTTTGCTCAACAGTTGGAGCCACCTCTATCACAAATGAAGGCTTTCATTTCGTTAGGTTTCTTTTGGGTTGCTGCACTGCACTCCGATGTTTACGCTCCAGCTTCTACAATAAGACTTCCGTAACAATGTCTGCTTTCGTGTCACGTGGGATCTCCTCACGTGACCCCGGAAATCTCCGCCCACTGGCTGAGCGTTGTTTCCTCTTGTTTTCTTGTCTTCCTAATGTTTCACAATCTTTTTCATGATTACTTCTTATCTCTTATTCAGAGTCTAGTGAACCTGTTATTGTATGTACTTGGGGGATCATGGCAAATACTAACCATCTAAATATGTCGCGTCGCTGTTTATAACGCATCAGGTGATAGTATTAGGCTATTTGACTACTTTACCACAAGGTGCACACAAGTGGTTCTCTGCTAGACATCGTTTTAATACATACTAGCTATCATTATAATAATGACGCAATTAACGGTCGACTTGAAACAAGTTTACAGCAAGATGTTGAATATGGCGTTGACTATTATCAGTTCCTACAAATCTCCAATGGTAAATAACTCGAGATTGTCTCTATTTAATAAGGCATATAGACAAACAACAAGACGTGTTATTCCCGAGTCTAGTACACAGTATAGAACCCGAACACGTTTTCAAGTCTATGTTTCAATTGCTGAAGACCTCTTTGTCGATAATGTCATCAACTATGGTAGAATAATAACGCTGTTTACACTTGGTATGCGTCTGGGTAAGCATCTGGTTTATAATACCTACAATGCAGATGTGAATGTCAAAGAACTGGAAGAAACCTTCGCTAAATCTGTAGGCACGTATATGACTGATAAACTACATCCTTTGATAACGTGACTACAAGGTGGATGGCGTAATTTCTATACTTGGCTGCACGCAACAGTTGAATACATACATACATAAAGCTTACATCTCCGTATCCTGCAACCATTTGGACACAGGCAACACGTAAACGACTGTCTCGTGTTTCGATTGGTTACCCCGTGGTTAAAATCGACAAGCCCAAACATGTATAAAACTACTCGATAAACTCAACCCTATACTTGAGACGATATGTCCACATTTGTGTGTCGTGTCTACAACGATCAAGATGTCTACAGCCAACTTGATATTCCTGTCAAAATCTTTCGAAATTCCCAGCTAGTAAACGGCTTGAAGTGGTGAATTTATCACTAAAGAGGAACGACGAGACTTCATCTACGCAAGCAGTTTGGTGAATCTGAGATAAAATACCCTTCGAAGGTGCTGATTTTGATAAACTAACTTATGGTTATCATCCACTCGAGCTGTCTTGTAAAGATCAATCTACCTACAATCAAGATCAGTCTACATATGCCTACAGTCAAGACATGCCACTGAAAGATAAGACATCTTTCTACAATAACCAAATCCCTCTGATTCGTTTGGGTCGCAAACGGGACGGGCTTTAGATATAACATAATATATGTTGTCTACCAATAAAAATCATGTGAAAATGTAACTTTTTCCCATTAATTACATGTCCACTGCTGTTAGATGTAGAATAAGAAACCAGCATGATTATATCCAGATTAGCAGAAGTGCGTTAACAATCACAAAAACACTTCCAAACGCTGACTTTTACAATGATCACAGATTACTTACAGGAACATTAAGGGTAAAGTTAAAGAACACCAAGTATTCACCAGGAAACACTATTATTCTTGTCTCTTTTGTTCCATTATGTATATGTCTTTGTACTTGTGTGTGTGTGTGTGTGTGTGTGTGTGTGTGTGTGTGTGTGTGTGTGTGTGTGTGTGTGTGTGTGTTCTTGAGTGGTATCGTACATGTGTATTTGACACTTTTCATGTCTCTCTATTCCATTGTGTGTTTATGTATATGACATTGTTCTTGCTTGTATATCAGTTGTTCCACAGCCTCTCGCCACAACCAGAATTGTTTCAACAACCAAAGTCAACATGAAAAGCAACCTCTAGCCACAATCAAAAGAACGACAAAAAAGACAAGGAAGAGGACAACGTCATGAACAAGAGTCCATAAAAAGAGATAGAGAACACAGATATAAGAACATATTCCTAGACTTAAAAACATACGAGTCATATGACCACACATCAATAAATTATAACATTACAAAATTATGTACACACACAAGTGATACAAAATGTATTTACATATCCACAGAAATGCACATATATGTACATAATGTTTCTTTAAGTATTGATTTTATGTGATAAGAGAACACATAGAGCTATTTCACAAGAGCTCAATATTTACGAAGTTGGGTGATTACGTTACGACACAAATAATATAGGGGAAATGGCCTCTATTGGTCGTGCAAGAAATGACTGTTTGGAAGAGCTAACTATGAAGAACGGTTTGCTGGGAAGTAGAAGAGAGGACGTTCACAATGTAGATGATTTCAAGATGTATCAGACAGTTTACATGTGACGGCACCAGATCCAGGGCATCCGAAGTATAATAGAGAGGTCTTTCAAAAGACTTCTGGATGCAAGTCCAACAAGTGACAAGTCACAGGATGATGATGAATAACAACCTAAACACAAAACCAAACCAAGAGCTGTCCTACAGTGGAATTTCTACTGTCATCACCACTACTACTCTAACAATACTACTACTACTACTACTACTTCTACAACAACAACAACAACAACAACAACAACTACTACTACTACTACTACTACTACTACTACTACTACTACTACTACTACTACTACTACTACTACTACTACTACTACTACTACTACTACTGCTGCTGCTGCTGCTGCTACTACTGCTACTATGATAATCAGCCATTTATATTAATGCCAATGTGTTACTGGTAACATTTCAAAATGATTTTAAAACAACACTCCTGTACTACAACCCCAACTCAGCCCCTTCTGTTTTACAAGCCAGTGTAGCCACTTAATGACTTCTACGGACACTACCGCTGACGTACCCTTCGCGTGTTTTAATGGGATATCCAGGCCCGCCACCAAGTACCCACCGCTCACTTAATGACTTTTGCATACTTACTTATGGTAATTTGACACTCGCCCAGATCTTAGCCACCGCAACGCAAGAAGCATCACAATTTCCATGTGCAAAATTATCTCCCCTTGCCACAGTGGACCCACAGAGGCCCACCTCAAGATTGACACTCAAAAGAAACTCACAACATGGACCCACAGAGGCTCCACAGCAAGGGAACGAACGAAAACGAACGAAGGAACGAAAATCTTTACGCAGGCCCGTCTGACATTCACCTCCTCTTCTCTATTTCCTCTCATACATTCTTTTATTCAACATCTCTTATGAAGCAAATCTTTAACAACAAAAGAACAATGAGCATTAAAACGCATGAAAAATAATCAGTAATGCATGACTCATTGAGGCAATGTTTAACATGGGCATTATAAATACCCAAGGAAGGTGTAACGTGCCATACATAAGGGAATGTGTTTTGGCTAGTTGTCGTTCGAGATAATTTACAATTTTTATTGTCTTTGTTGTTGTTGTTTTTATGGGGGTATGTAGTCTATCCTGATGTAATGTTCAAACATGTTGCCACTGTATGTATAATGATTGGTGGTGTCTTTGATTTCTTGTGGAAGATTGTTTCACAACTGAGTGGCAGAGTATGCTAAGCTTGTTTTATATAAGTCTATCCTAGGTTTAGGGACATGAAGTATATTTAGTCGTTCGCTATGTCTTGCGTTATATTTAAACAATGAACAAAGGTAGCTTGGAGCATTTTGAAATATGATTTTGTGAATTAGTTTAGCCTTATAAGAAAACAGGAGTTTTTGGAGAGGCAGTAATTGAAGACGTTCACGTAGGTTAGAATTGTCAGTAAGCTTCTCACCATTGATTAAACGTAATGCCTTTTCTGGAGTGAATACAGGCGTTTTATTATTGATCTGGAGCATCCATCCCAGATTGTGGAGCAATAATCAATGTGTGTTTGTATGTGGGCAGAATAGAATATCTTTCTTGTGTTTTCGTCGGGGAAATTTTTAATTTTGACAAGTGGGTATAGGGATCCACAGAAGACCGTCAGAGGACCCACAAGGAGGGACTCTCAACAATGGAACCATAGAGGACAGACAAGGAGGGACCTACAGTTGACCCACAAGGAGGTACCCACAGAGGACCCACAACGAGCGACCCACAGGGGACCCACAGATGACCCACCGGGAGGACCCACAACAGGATGAGTTCTTCTCATCAATCGTCCTCCGCGGGAGTATTCCTCCTCCGCAATCCTCGTCACTCCTCCTCCACCACAATCCTCCTCCACATCCTCAAAAGGCTCCTCCTCATTGTTCCTCTTCTTCCTCCTATCCCTCCTACCTACAGTGACCCACAACAAGGCATCCTCAAAAAGGGACCTTCCTCAGGAGTAATCCTCCTCCTCAAGCCTCCTCGTCACTCTCCTTCACACTCCCCCACAATCCTCCTCTTCCTCCTACCCACAGGGACCCACAAGGATCCAGAAGGCACCCCCACTAGGCCACAGTGACCCCAAATTTCCACAGGCTCACACAATAATCCACAGAGACTCCCACAGACCCACAACAAGAGACGCCCAATAGGCCACAGACCTCTCTGTGGTCTCTGTGACCACAGAGACCCCAAGAACCCACATCAAGGGGCCCACATCACGTGTAATTCCCCTCCGTACTCTGCCACAATCCTCCTCCTCAAACCTCCTCCTCACTCCTCCACCACAAGCCTCCTCTTCCACCACAATCGTCCGTCACAATCCTCACAAGGAGAGTTATTCCTACATATATAACTACTAATGGTATTGAGCTGGAAATGATGTATCCTGGAATGGATGCATATGTAACAGTGGTCAAAAATGTAATTGAGAAGTCTGTGGGTGATATATTGATGTATTTAAATTCTGATTTCATTGAAGGAGCACTCAATGACATGAGTATCCAGAACCGGTGTTAATGGAAAAGCAAAGTGTACAAAAGCAAAGGGTGTGTCACACATCAAGGATGCCATGCATGAGAAGAAAAATTACTTTTATGTTTTCCTGGATAAGTGTAGCTATTATGATAATTCTATGTTAAAAGCTTGTGTCCAACTGTAACCAGGGCAGACAGGATATGTCTGATGTGGAGAAATAAATCAGAATTTTGTTTATGTCTGTTTTACCATCAGTACATAGATGTTTGTTTGATGTAAGGAAACTCAGTCAGTGTCTTATGTTGCATATTGTTGTCTAATTGTCACCAGTACAGAGATGTGTTTAGTGTGCTGTCTGTTGTGGGGAAACCCAGCCAATATTAAGATGATGTCTTGTGACATGCTTGTCACATATGTCAATCAATCAATCAATCATGTGCCATGCCGGAAAGCGTGGGCGGTCATGATTCGCCATTTCACTCGATCACCAGAGTCGTGGATCAGCTCAGTGTTCCTGTCTCGTCCATGCCATGTGGCCAAGCCATCCAGGTATTTTCCTCTCGGTCTTCCTCTTGGTCTGTTCCCTTCGATCTTGCCAGCTGTCACTAAGTTCTCCAGTCCATTTCTTTTCATAACATGTCCAAAAAAATTTGACTGTCTACGTCTAATTTCTCTAATCAATCTACGATTTTCATTTGTCTCTTGTAGTACTTGGTCATTGGTTTTTCTATCTGTCCATGGTATTCTTTGCATTTTCCTCAGAAACCACATTTCTGCAGCCATCAGATGTTTTTCAGCTTGACTGCACATTGTCCAAGTTTCACATCCATACAAAAGAACAGGCTCTATGTATCCCCTCAACACTCTTTTTCTCGTTTCAATTGACATCATTTTATTGGTCAGAATGTTTTTCATCTTGCTAAAGGCTACTTTCGCCATGGCGATTCTTGTTCTAATCTCTTCAAGGCATCTGCCATCAGATGTTATGACTGTTCCGAGATAATTGAACCGATTCACTTGTTGAAGAATATTCCCAATTACTTGTATATTACATTGTGGTACTTCGTTCTTCCTAGTGACGACCATAACCTGTGTCTTCTTACAATTTAATTCCAACCCCAGCTGCTCACTGTGTACAACAACTGCGTCTACTAATTGTTGTAGATATTGTGCATTGTCTGCAATCAATACTGTATCATCTGCATATCTAATGTTATTTATGTTTCGTCCTCCAATGCTGATTCCATTTAGGTCTTCTACATTTCTGAAAATATTTTCACTGTATAGGGAAAAAAGATCTGGAGACATTACACATCCCTGCCTAACACCTCTCTTAATAGGTTGATATTGTCCTACTTCATTATCAATCCTTATGGCAGCTTGTTGTTTCCAATATATGTTTTTTTATAAGTCTAATGTCTTTCCCATCAATTTGTAGATCTGCAAGCATATCCACAATGTTGACATGTCTAACTCTATCAAAAGCCTTTGTGTAGTCAATAAAGCAAAGATGTATATCCTTGTTTACTTCTAAAGCACGTTCAATAACTCTTCGCAGCATATACACAGCATTTACTAAACCCTTTCCTTCTACAAACCCATATTGTTCTTCCCCTATTTCAGGTTGTATTTTCTTCCTCACTCTTTGCATGATAATTCGTAACAAAATCTTTGTGATGTGACTCATTATACTAATTGTTCTATGTTGATCACATTCTAAGGTTCTTGATTTCTTTGGGATTGCAATAAATACAGAATTACATAATTCAGAAGGTATATCTCCAGTATCATATAATGTGTTCAGCAGTCTAGTGACTTGCTCTAGTCCAAATTCTTCTAAAGCTTTAATCATTTCTGTTGTGATGTTATCTGCACCGGGGGCCTTGCCAGCTTTCATATGCTTAAGAACATTTTGAACCTCCATCTTTAAAATTGCTGGTCCTTCATTATTAAATCTAACAGCATACTGTTCCTCTCTGTTATCATTATACAGGTCTTTCACATAATCTGTCCATACATGTAGAATCTGATCTTTTTCTATTATGATTTTGCCATCTTTAGTTTTTAGACAGCCTGTTGATGTACTTGTTCTTTTATTAGTAAGTTCCTGAATTCTTTTGTGCACTAATTTGGTATTTTGACTGTTGTGTTGTTTTTCAATTTCTAAGCACTTTTCCTCAAGCCATGATTCTTTTGCCTTCCAACATAATATTCTGACTTGT
Source organism: Cepaea hortensis (assembly GCA_963921405.1). Taxonomy (NCBI): domain Eukaryota; kingdom Metazoa; phylum Mollusca; class Gastropoda; order Stylommatophora; family Helicidae; genus Cepaea; species Cepaea hortensis. The sequence continues at coordinate 65,873,244 of OY992883.1, read as the reverse complement.
CTGTGAATTTCTTCATATGTGGCAGGATTATTTTTGTTGAGTCTTCTTGTTTCCATTAAGTGTAAAATTTCCTCAGTCATCCATTTCTTACGACCCACCTTTTTTAATTTTGGAATAGTTGTTTCTGCAGCCACATTGATTGAATTCTTTAACATTTCCCATTGATCATCCACATCCTGGAATAGGATCTCTAGATCAGACAATATTTCAAATCTGTTCTGTACTGCTATGTTGAATTTGTTTTGTATTTCCTTGTCATTACTCAATGTACACAAGTCATATTTAGTGTTTCCTGTTATATACTTGACTTTCTTCAACTTTATCCTCAATGTTCCTGTGAGTAGTCTGTGGTCACTATAACAATCAGCACTGGGAACTGTTTTTGCTACTGTTAGCGCGTTTCTAAATCTTCTGCTAATGAGAATGTAGTCAATCTGGTTTCTAATCCTGCTATCAGGACTCCTCCATATGTCACGGTGTTGTTAATGGTTTACATGGGTCATATTCCACTGTTGAAATTAGACAGTGATGTTGAAGGAAACGGGTTCTACTGTGGCTTATTGGTGTTAATTTTGCCCTATTAAGGCGTTATGTTATAATACTTGACTGGATACTGTCTATAATGTTATATATTTATTTTTCCAGAATAGCCAGTATGCTTGTGTTATAGGCAATCCTTTTTTTATTTTTCGCCTACAATTTTTTTTAAAATATGAAGTACATATTCGTTTGGCGGCTACCTACATTTTCCAGTTATTGTTTAGTAACTTTTGATGGTATCTAGTAGTGTTATAATGTCTGTATGTTATTTGAAAATGAGTCTCCAGAAGCCAATCAATACACTTGTGTCTGTATTGTTCTTTATTTGTTGTTTAATTTGTGAGTTCATTTACACTTTAACGTACGCCTTCACAATTACTGCTACAATCTTCGTAACAATCTACTGTAAGGGATTGTACACAGTACAATCCTCTGTCGAAAAGAACCCTGGAATTTTCTGTCTAACTCTATCCTTTTTCTTGCTAACAGAGGACGGCGCTAGGGTTTCTCCTTCTTCATTTTGATCCTTTTCTTCTTTGGCCCTAAAATGGTAAGTGTTCCGCTCTATTCACCCTTATTCACCGTGGCAAAAGTTGTTCTTCCTTTTGTTTTTCACTCTATTGCATTGATGTAGTATATTATAATTAGATTTTGGTTTAATTGTGTTTGGGAACTCGACAAAGAATAATACCATTCTTGAAGTGATTAGGCGGTTAAGATTAATTAAGATTACCGAATTTTAAACTTGTATTTGTTTATTTAGAAGTAATTAACAAATTGTTCACATAATGTGCGTAACAACTTGAAATTTGAATTGATTTTCTTTGAGAAATTGAATTATTTGCAATTGTATTCAATTTTATTACCAACCAACGTTACCGACTTTAAAATTACGTCAGTGAAGCATGACCTTAATTACCTCAATGTTATTGATTTAAATTATTATCATAACATTGCCATTATGCTGTTTTGAGAATATTATATCAGAAATATTATTAATAGTGCACACAGAGAATGAAGTAGAGACTCAGGAGTGGCTTTTAACTGTTGAAGCATGAGGGAGGTTGTAAGTTGTCTTATATATTGGGACTCCTGGCTCAAGCTGATTAACAGCTTCTTCGTATAGAATCGTTTCAGAAACTCATACTCTTAGCGTTGATACACTACTGTGGATTTTATGGGGTGATAACATCCCGTGGCTGAAGGTCAACTGTATGGGACACCCAGCCATAAGTGGATATCATTTTCATGTGTAGAGTGGAACCTGTAGACTACCAACGTTTTGGGGACGCCTTTGGGGGCTCAGATACATAGTTAATATTACTTCTAAGGTTATATATGAATTTGAATATAGAAAATTAATAAAGGTTTCCAAACTGTTAATTAATAATATCATTTTGGATTTGTTTATTAAGTTTGAATTATGAAATGTAACTAATTTCATCATATTTTAATTGGTTATATGGAAATTATGTAACCTAATCAATGATCAAGAAGAAATTAAAAAAATTAACCAAGACAAAATGAAGAGATTCACAGGAAAATTAGGAAACTGTGCAAAGAGGCAAAAGAAACATGGCTTGATGAAAATTGTAGGAAAATTGAAAACCAACACAACACCCGGAATACCAAATTAATACATCCATCCTCCATCATGTGCCATGCCGGTAAGCGTGGGCGGTCATGTTCTGCCATCTCACTCGATCACCAGAGTCGTGGATCAGCTCCGTGTTTCTGTCTCGACCATGCCACAAGGCCAAGCCATCCAGGTACTTGCTTCTATGTCTTCCCCTTGGTCTGTTCCCCTCGATCTGTTGCCCTCAATCTTACCAGTTGTTACCAAGTTCTCCAAATCATTTCTTCTCATAATATGCCCAAAAAATTGTGACTGTCTACGTCTAATGTCTCTAATCAGTTTACGATCTTCATTTGTTTCTTGAAGGACTTGTTCATTGGTCTTTCTGGCTGTCCATGGTATTCTTTGCATTTTCCTCAGAAACCACATTTCTACAGCCATCAGATTTTTTTCAGCCTAACTGCTCATTGTCCAAGCTTCACATCCATATAAAAGTACCAAATTAATGCACAAAAGAATTAATGACATCACTAACAAAAGAACACACACATCAATGGGTTGCCTAAAACCCAAAGATGGCAAACGCATTATAGAAAAATGTCAGATTTTACATCATATCTCGGAATCATATCTCCGAGTGGCTGCAGATATGGAACACCACCATCATGAAGCCCTGGACACAGTTAGGGGTTACAGGCTGATCAGAGGAAAATCATGGATGGTACAGACAGAGGATACAATCAAGGAAGTGTGTTTGCTGTAGAACATTGGATGAGAAGAGGAGGGGGCACGATGCTAGAGGAAAAGTCTGACCTCTGCAGGGTCGTTATAACATTGGATCGGGAATGCAGGGATTGGCCAGCAGGCTTTACTGAATTGGAGGTGCAACAACTGATTTACGACAATTCGCGATCAGGTGGTGTAATCATCTTCACGTTTGGCTCTGTGCTAAGACGTGACATAATTATTTCGAGAGTCTTGGCGAAGGTTGGTGGAAGGTGTTTGGTGCAGGAGAGTTTAGAAAATGATACTACATCATCTAGAGTATGAATGGAGGTGGAGGCAGTCAGAGCGGTGTTACGCTGGCTGGTAGAAAAATACAAACGCATGTTTTGATTGCAACGGACTCACAGAGTATGCTGATAATGGTGCAGACATGCACGCTTTGGGCAGAGTAGCAGGCTTCAATTCAAAATTAAAAATAGAGAGCATCTGTTGGATCTTCCCTCCTCCCCCAGGATATGCTCGTGTGGTAGGAAACGAGTAGGCGGACAGATTGGCTGGGTCTGCACCGCTCGGTGGGATCTTGGTGCAGACCTGGGGAGAATGGTGCTGCGGTAAGTAGCCAGAGGACATGGCCGATACTCCGGACTCCGAGAAATGATCAGACGGACACATAATCAGACTGCTATTTACTATGAAATGAGTTACCTTCGCATCTGTCAAGTAGACCCCATGCATCACGACCCCATTAGAAGGTCCATCGCAGGGATTACACAAAGCATATGTATTGTGAACTAAACTGAATCGCACTCACGCCCATTTCCTGCTTTCCGTGGATCACAGTCCGGAGTAAAATGTTGTAAACCCCGTGACATCGGAATCTTGGTCTGAACCGTAATATTCATTCTACGCCTGCGTTTTGAGAAAGAAAGTTGTACACTATGCTTACGTCTTGAAAAACAGTGGAAGATCTATAGCCCGATTTAGTAGGAATTCGTTTTTATAGTATAGGTAATAATCTATTTTAAAAATATATCAGACCCGTCCAATCGAAATTTAGTACATTGAATGGGATGAAATAACAGTCGGTAGTGGTGTCAGCGCCCTGACCCAGATGAACGGTCGATAGGGCGGAAAAGAAAATAGCGCGGTACCGGGCTGATTCAAGTCGATTTGTTTTCCAAGTCTACTTTAAGTCATATCACTTGCGTGACAAGAAGCTATGACATATAGTGGACATCTTACTTCTCGATTACATTGCGATCGATTGATTGACTCCCTGAAGTGGGGTATTGGGACAATTCTTATCTCATCATCAGATGGTGGTGCCGAGACCAGCACATATAGGTACCTTTTAAAAAAAAATTTAATTTGCTTCACAGTGAGCGGGTGTGTACCGTCCTTATCTTTCAGGTGCTTTACTTTGATCATGATCCGGTGTCTTTCTTGTAGAGTGTCTCTTGATCTTGATTTTTGTTTCTCCGCTAGAAGGTCTCCTCTTAAAGATATGATGTTCTGTTGGACTGGCCAGAAATATCAGTCTGATCCTTTCGATATGAAAGATCCGAGATTGTGTTGGTATCGAATTGAGTGAAGAGGTAAGAAAATTAGATTATATCTATGTCATAGGGTTAGTTATTTGTATTCCTGACGTGCCGTCCAATGTGTCAGTTGAATAATTAGCTCCCGGATATGCCACCAATATGTCAGTAATTTTACTAAATTATATTCCGGGCGTGCCGTCCAATATAACAGAAGACACTGTTTCTCACGCTGGTGTTTACTTCTGGGTGCAGGTTCACAACCTTTACACTCCAGATCCCAGAGAGAAAACTCGGGACAAATGCATTGTATAGTCTGATCAAAGACCAAGTTCCTGGATACTCAAGAATATACAGGTGGAAATGGCTCGTAAAAAGGTAAAAGTAGCTGGTCTTGGTATCCCCAAGGAGTGGAACAGAGGAGGTCAGATGCCAAGATTGATCTCTTAATGGACTACTAGCCGGCTCTGTGGCGAAGGGACTGTGGACGCCGTTCGTGATCCTGCATACCCGCGTTCGACACACAACTGCGCGTGATTTTGGCAGCAAACCGCGTTGCTTTGGTTTTTTACGAAATGGTATGGGTGCTGGTCATTCAGAAAGCAATGGCAAACTTCTTAACGTAAACTTGCCAAGAGATCACAACTGCAAAAAAATGTTGGTTTTGACTGGAACGTCTGTAAAGGATTTGCAACTAATGGACTACTAGGCAGGACTGGTTTCCTCCCTGACAATCCCCCCTCCCTGGTTAAAATGATTCCCCAACCAAGGTACACATACACAATTATGTACACCTGGAAAATAAATATAACTATGAGTGAAACAAACTACTACTGAATTTACTTTATATCAATAATCCTTAGACATGATGGTTTTCAGTAACATTGGTAATTTGAGACATAACATTTTCACATGTATTGGGTGGTGAGGAAAAACATTTTCTTAACTTTCAAGGTTACTTGTAGTAAGACTGCATCTGTGGCAGGATTACAATACAGGTCAGATGTTGTCTCGAAATAGCTGAGTCAATGTTCTCTGCAAATGCCAGTCCACCCGGTTTCTCCTCGTTGTCACTGAACAGGATCTAGAACCTGGCACTCTGGCTGAGATCTTGAAATAGATGATCAAGAATGAGTAGGTTCTAAGTTCTAAACATAATGTCTCTGATCCAAATTTACCGCTTTTATTCTCCTCTCTCCGCATCTCTCTCTTGTTCTCGACTTGTTCTCTTTCACTCTGTCAAGTCGGAAGGACTTTCCAGTAGTCGAACATATCATGTAGTTATATCTGCTGCCTTCATCTATCGGTAACGTCATTCCTAAGTCACTCATTCAGACACACGGTTTCTTTGCAGCCGCTCCTACATGTAAAGTTGTTTCAGCACATTAAGTGTTCAGTGGTGTCAATTACAAGAGTGTCTGATCTTTGGGCTTAACTGTCGGTGATCAGTCTCTGCGTCAAGCTTCATGTGAGTTGCGATGAAAATCGCTCATCACGCACTTTTAATGGCTACGCACACCATATACCCGTCTCATAGTTTAGGTAATATATACACCACAACACGTATGCTTCAAACACAACCACAATATTATCGTATAACATTCACCTATGATATCTGAAGCATTAATCAATATGCATACAGAAAACTAATCATACTAAAACCACAACAAACATTCACCCTGGTGTGTTATTACATCCTATACATTCTGTATATTAAGAATATGATACAAATTATACATAGAATTAGTCCTAGCATAGTATGATATTCCCACTTGCGTAGGAAGAATAAACATCATATGATAAAATATGCATCTAAACATAAAAATATGCAGAGAAACATAATTACAAATATGCATAGAAACTTAATTTTAAAATATGCATAGCATGATATTCCTACTTGTTAGGTAAGAATAAAATATGAGTACACTCTATATACACCAAAGTGAGACGAAAACAGCTCTCACTGAAGTGAACTACATCAGAAGGACGCAATGAAAGTCAGCCAATGTAGATATCGTCGCTACATAGCCACTTGTGTGGTGAGAATGTCAGAAATATAGTTATGTAGCTATATACAGCAAAATGAGACAACGATGGTTCTCATAGACGTGTAGAGAATGTCGTGACTATCCTGAATAGTTCTTAAAAGTCCATAGGAGATTTCAAACATCAAATTGAATCAAAATTTATCTATAAATGAAATATACATTTAAAAGCGTACTTTACCTGATTCTACCAGACGAAAAATCTCATGGGAATATTCCAAGCCCCAGATTTTATACCAGGTTGGATTAGGGCCCTTTACCTCCCTTATCTGCCCTTATCTCCTTTTAGCTGTTGAGGTCCTTTCAGCTTCTCACTCTGTGTATGGCATTTCCAGATTGATCGGCCTTTTGATTTTCTGATCTTGGGTTTCACACGTAGTTTTAAGGCAGGGTTTTTCTGGGCCAGAGTAGAGGTATAGCTTTTCGGTCTAGGCTACCATTTGTTGTTGAGAGCCAATATATACAGGGATAACTGGCCTGTGACAGCCTAACGTCCACTGCATCTGTGTCCGTCTCCAGTCGTCTTGCCATGCTCGCCACTGGAACCAGATAGACGCAGACGAGAGAGTGAGGTCGACGGAGTTGCGCAACCACTTCCTCACTATAATCCAAACTAAAGCGCAAGTCATTCGTTCATCATCAAATCAAAAGATGCAAAGAATGAATGGTCCTCATCATTCGTGATGGACGAACATCCAGATTCCTTCACACATTTGAACCTAGCAAGTTTCCTCTAAGTATAAAACTCCCCGCGCGACTGGCCATTTCACAACTTTGACCAATGAACGTCTGCAGTCAGCCTAGCATTTCCCTGACATCTTGTGTCGTGTTAACCACATGATGTCAGGGAAACGCTAGACTGACTTAAAACGACAAAAGCATTATAACATTATTTGCACAACACTACCTACCCCTGAAAAAGCCCTGATCAGTAACGAGTTATGCACATCTTACAAATGATTGCCCTCATTCACGATCATTTTATTTTAAAATGTCTGCTGCATCGTTATGAAAATTTTCCTGCCGTCTTATATTTACCCACACCCAAGGAATGTATAGGTCAAAAGACAACTTAAATCATGGCAAGTGGCGACATTTCTTTGATGTTTGGGCGAAAATGTAGTGAATTTACGCTAACACACTTGTTTTACAGTTATGCATGTCAATTCGGGTGACGACACAAGATGTATCCAGATTCGTATGAAAGTGGGTGGGATGTGTAATATTAGTGTAGACAGCGAATTTACAGAGGCATTGGGTAATAAATGTGGAATCGAAATGGAAATCGACAAGAAAGTAGAAGGAATATATTTCTAATCTTATTTTTTTTTTATTTCCTTCTTGTTTCCTCAGCTGCTGGTTAATAATGTGTACACAAGGAGTCATGTTACTAGAATGCATTAGCTTTTTATATGGAGTTTGTGAAATCTTCTAAACAGCTGTGCGTTAATGTGTGTATGGAGTGACCAGAGATGAACCTCAATTTAGTCATAGTGTGTCAATTTTAAGAGTGTGTTCAGCTGTCTGTGTAGTTTGTTCACACGTGCACACGGGTGATAGAACTGCTTTGAGTCTTCGTGAAATATTGTCTACTCTGCTGTTTACTTTTCAGAGACGGAACATGATTACCTGTTTTTCACGACGAATATAGTTGTGAATGTTTCTTTTGTGGGCTTCCTTCTTAAAGGCCAAGATGTTGGTCCTCTTTTTATTGAAGTTTATAGATTTATTCGTATGTTGTCCCTGCCAGTTGTGTGTCACCATTATGGGCGTGCGGAATTGACAATTCATCACTCTGGAATACAAACTGTTTCCATTGACAAGTTGTATTGTTTATGCAGATGCTGTAATGATTAGGGCCTGCAATTCTTCTGAAAAGTTGAAGCAAAATATCCCAGTAGGTGTGCATGTGGATTAATGTCTGCGATCTGCCCAGACCTTAATCTGTGTCGAACGATTCCAGTAGGTTGATGACTTCTCTGGGTTGCATAAAAATTCAATCCATCCTTTCTCCAATAGTCATCTTCCTCTTTTAATACATGGTCCTGACATTTGTTCCAGTAACTTTTAACAATATTTAATAGCGCGGACTGGGTTAATATCTCGACTTCAGACAATTTGAATGTAGTATTGTCAGCCGCCACCGGTCCTTTAATTTTAGCCTACACTAGTTCTTATAGATACTACACACAGACGATGGAAACCTAGGTAGGCCGACACACCGGAACAGTCCCGCCTCATCGGTCGCGAGGCATGTGCTCGAGAGCGGTCATGTGATTGAGAGAGACAGTGCCTTCCGTGTGTTGTTCATCACACAAAGTAGTCGCTTGATAAAAGTTGCAGAAGCTATAATAATCAACCTACTTAAGCCGGCCTTGTGCAAGCAGACAGACATGTTAGTCAGTTTAAAATTACCGTGGTAGACAATCGACATTACTGTGCGAACATATGTATAGTCCAGCTTGAAGGAGTTATCTAGTTATTTCACTTTACGTTGTGTGATTTCTGCAGTATGTACCTGACGAGATACAGCGAAATATGCCAGGCAATAAATCGTGCAATCTATTGTTTGTGTCTTCGTTATTCAAATTAACCACGGGAAAACATTGGGTTTGAAAGCTTTGAAGTGTTCAGAATTTTACATTCAGTCCTTATCAACAATATTCACACCTTCAGATGTTAGCTATAAATAGTAAGATTTAAAAAATAATCTTGTTTCATGAAAACACCCACTATCGGTAAAATTATTGACGACACCTCTGAACCCTCCCGTACCACTACGTGACGTTATTGTCATAAGGTCATTCTCGTTCAGTACGGGAAAATTGATTATTGAACACTGATGTTTCCTTATGAAGATGTCATACATTTCATAATATGCACACCATCTCTGGTCTGTAAATTATATACCGCATAAAAACAAACATTGAAATCTGCTGTACAATCTCCAGAACAATTTGTGTGTGTGTGTGTGTGTGTGTGTACGCGCGCGCGCATAATGATAAGATTATATGATAAATTTCATCATTTTCCCTCAGGTGGTTACTGAGATATGGATGTTTATATGGGGCAAACAAATGTAAACGGACTATATTAGCAAGATCCTGCATAACAGTTGTTTTTGACAAGAACAAATACTTTGACAAGTATTGACCATCAATTATTCCCAGATTAACTCATGTCTCGTTTCTTAACAACAAATGCGGCAAGCATGTCTGTCGATCTCCATGAGGTTAATTGGTGGCAGCGGAACACTTCTATGATGAGGCACATCCTGGTCATGAGCGTAGCGGAAGTAACCACTTTATAATAGCACTTCGGGAAACTGTAATTATATTTGCTGTGCTGCTAGGCAGTACAGACAGCCTTTGCTTGTGGCACATACTAAATAGCCTTAGTAATGAAACTTGATAATTGTTTTGTACAGATAATAATAACTTTACAGCAGCTGATGGACACTCATTGATGACAAGGGGAGCGAAGGAGAAAAATATATAAAGGCACATTATCTCCACCGTTATCAGCTGGTGCATTTTATTTTCTAAGGGCCACGTATTTTTAAAGTTCGTTTAGATTGTGAGATCTTAGAGGTTTCCGAAACTGAAATGTCGTGTACATGATGGATGTTTAATAATCCTATTGATCGCATGATAAATATTGTAAACATACAACATTTGGCAATAGCATCTTCATCAACGTGTAGGAGAGAGATATAGAGACAGACAAATACTTACACTTATCACAGAGTATGCTAAAGCCTATAACAGATAAATCACAAGACAATATCTATAATCTGCCATAGACAGACTGACAGACAGACTGGGCGGGCGGACGGACGGACGGAGGGAGAGGGAGGGAGGGAGAGAGGGACAAATGGACGGAGGGAGGGACGGACTGACGGGGGGAGGGAGTGGATGGGTGGGCAGTAGGTAGGTAGGTAAGCAGGCAGGCAGACAGACCGACCGACAGGACGGACGGAGGGATGGAGAGAGGGACAAACGGACGCAGGGAGGGACGGACAGACGGGGGGTGGATGGATGGATGGGTAGGTAGGTAGGTAGGTAAGCAGACAGGCAGGAGGGCAGGATATGGTTATTGGTAACACCTGGTATTAACAATTTCCAGAAGATTATTGTCAAAGTCCTAACTATTTTTCTCCTTCTAGCTCACTGGACTTGGACAGGCAAATTACAACATCTACGACACATATATTAATAATACATGACTGCAATCGGAAACTCGCAGGAGCTATCTCCTGAACAACATTTATTACAATATATTACAGGCTGACAACATGGTCGCACTTTACGCTCAAACAATCGTTCAACACCAGCAGCCACGCGCTAGCTCACATGGGCGATATTCACACTGTCGCCCGTATAACCATTCGCAATCACCGCCTCACATCATCCCGCACATATCACAGTTAGTACATTCCTCGAATATCAACACACAACGTTCATCTCCATCTATCAGTCACAACTCTCTCGTTCTATCGTTCTATCGCTCTCTAGATCTCCACACGTCCGTCTCTATTCGCTGTCTCACACACACTGCCTCCGTTCTCCTTGACCTTCCCACATCATGTGGGTCTATCCACGGACTTCTTGCCTGACCGTCCGTTAGCCAAGCCGTGATGTCTCCTACTGCCCTTGACCTCAGCCATGCTTACACTGACTCTCGCTTACATACCGGCACTTACACCATTGCTTACATATAAGCCCCTGACACTCTCCCCCCGCACAAACAATGTGGCACTTTCTCTTGGAAATGTGACACATTCTGCTGTTGTTACTCTTGGTACATCTTTCTAACCTTGTCAGGGGATTATATGATCATAAGTCTACGCTTGCGTCCATTTTTGCTCTGATCTTTTTTTTTCGAGATTAAATTACTATTCTTCTCTCTTTTTCAGTACTGAGGTTTCTCTCAAGGTTTTGTCGTGGTCTGGCAAATGTTCTGGTTGGGTCTATTCGTCATACCTCGTTATATTCTTCACTCCCCACCTGTGACATTACATTCTGTTCATGTTTCGCAATCGATTCGCTGTGCATTATCATCTCATAGTTATTGTGGCTATGCTGGTTTAAGGATTCTCCATTGATTCACGCCTCGAATAAGGCTACAACTTCCTCTTACAGCATTCTTAAATTTTCTCTCTATTCAGACGTGGTCCCCCTCGTCTCTATTTAATGCACTCCCATCGATTCTTTATGAGCACACTATGTCAATGTTGTGGTCATGGTTCGAATATACTTCATGTATATAATAGTCCCCCTTACCTCATCTTATGTCAGACCGTGAGTTGTTTCCCTTTTTGGGTACACCTCGTTTACTGTTGTGGATGGTTCTTATTAATCTCTTTGGTTGGCATCACCCTGTTGGTATGTTCCTTCTTGTTAAAATATTTTGATGTTACTTCTGTACCACTATTGCTAAGCGTCATTCGTCGGGCTATCCACCATACGCGAAAGCAAGTTTGGTAACACTCGCGTATTGGGATTGCCAGGCGTTGATTCTCAGCATTATACCTTATATCTTTCACACTGTACTTACGTTTATATTTACACATCATATTCTAACACCGCTAACTAATATAATAATAAAATTAGACATTGGATGTAATACAGTTAATACATTTACAATAAAATATTCATCATCGCTGCCTTTATACACGTATAGGATACTGTTATTGTCCTGTGAAAGTTATGCACACGGAATTAAATTATCAGTGTTCAATGTTTATTGTGGTGCTGAAATGTTTGGCATTTCTTCTTTCTGACCCGATTATTGACGTATTCTGTATATCCTGATATTGTCTTTCCTTCTGTATAGTGATTAAAACTTTTCACCAAGTTTGGACAATTTGTAAGTCCGTTCTGTAAAATTGCTGGAATTCACACGTATAAAATAAGAATTAATTAAGTTCGGTGGCCTTAATTTTGAGTGTGGCCATGGAGCGTCTGTCTGTGACTGTCTTTGCCATAGTTTGTAGGTTGGCAACTGGTTCATTAAACTGATCACCGGAAATGAATGTCTGTACTTGTGAAGCTGTCGTCGTTGTTAGTCGATTTCAAAAGGTGGATTCTGTAGATACTCGTTTGAAACAAAGTCAATATGGGTATATCTTACTGTTAGATACCTGAAATCACATGTTGAGTCTTACTGTTCTGTTGATAACACTTTTCACGTTGAAGGAACTTTTATGTTGGTCTATACAATGGAGTGTGCTAGTATCATAGCGCTGGAGTCGTACAGCAGACAAGGCAACTCTGGAGTTACTCGATCTAAGGATATAAGGTGGGTTACGGTTAAAATTAATGTTTCGACTGGTGGGTATTTACAAATTTAATGTTGAGATCATTTTGAGTGCTATCTCCAAACCTGCACTCGTACATGTGTGTATACATTCAATAGTTCAAATAATAGTAATACACCATGTATAGTTTTGAAATGTAATCGTGCATGTTTGTATGCGTTTCTGCAATTTGTGTATATTTTCCAAAATATGTAGGGTAATTTGTTGCTGATTTTTGTCAGTAATTCCACCGACTGATGATTTACATTGTTCAGCATAAGTATGTGTCTGAGTTGACTTGACATGGAGTTTATCAGTGGTAACAACAAACTTTGGTTCAACAGTAATGATATAAGTAACAAAGTTAGCTGTTTTGTCATGAGCAATATCATCTGTGTTGCGCCATGATGATGTGTGAATAACATTGTTTGTGAAGACATTTCTTTTGCATTTAACATGAGTAGTGCGAGTAGAACCATCCATTGTGTGCACTTGGGCATGTGTGTAGTTAACAGGGGGTACAGGAGGTATAGTATGTACCATGATGTTTTGTGATCTTTTCTCGCCCTTGTGAAATGCTTGTTATCTGTACTTTCTTTTCTTTGTTGACACACACCAGTTTCTGTTTTTTCTTGTTGTGAGATGGTAATCACGTTGGTATGGTGTGGTACTTTGGTATGTTCATCATGTGGTTGTATGATGAGTGGTGTAGTTAAGGCAGTGTTTGTTGTGGTGTTAACGTTCTGCCATGTCTGGGTTTTGGACTCTGTGTAGTCTATCACATTTAATACATTTCCAATTAATAAATCACAGCATGGATTGTCTAATAATGCGCAAGTTACTCTGCCTGATAGGAAAGGTGATTTTATATTGGCCCATGCCATAGGATATTTCTCTATTATTCCTGAAACAGTTCTGCAATAGATGTACTCATCTAGGTAGTCTTTAGGATCAGCTAGGGTCTTCCGAAGACCGATAATACAGGACTCTGTGTCGCGTACACATGTGCATATTGTGTCATTAATGTATCCTTCATGGAATGTTAGCTTTCCTACCGATAGTCTGGAGGTTTTGTACATTTCCTCACTTTCTTGTTGAGTATTGCCCTCTTTAAATAAGGAATGAGGCTGAGTGATATTAACAACATTATTGGAATATGGTATGAAGTCTGTTGGGTAGAACTCAGTCTGTTCTGAATTTTCAGTGTTTGGTCTTGTTTTCGTTTCTGTGATGTTTACTTTTTCTAAGTTCTTTGCTGAACTGTCTGTTGTAATGTTTATGGCTGCATTTGCTTTTGCTTTCTGTATTCTTTTTACTCCTTCACATTCAAAACGTCTGTGGCCATACGCAAGGCAAAAATGACATTTTGTTCTATATTTCCTTTGATTTACCCCCCCCCCCCCAGTTTTTGTGCTATAATAGTATTTAGGTATTCTTGATAAGTGGGATTCTTATCGCATATTCCATTTTCTGTATGTGGAGTGCTACAATGTTTGCACAGTACTGGTTTTGTTTTCTGTGATTTATTTTGACAATCTGTGGCTGCAGATGCCGTTGCTTTCACAGTACTCTTCTGTTGAGTGTTCTTAACCAGGTTCATACTTTGGTTGTAATATTCACGGCATTTTTCTAGTAAGTTTTTGATAGGTTCTGTGTTGTGTTCTTCTAAATATTTTCTGCCTTCGGCTGGGAGTGTTGCTTTTAGCTTTTCTATTAGGAAGAAATCTACTGCTGCCTGATCATTGTTTGTGTCTCTAATTTCAGATAGTAGCCTCATGTACCTGCTTTTTATTTCCTCTATATAATGGGTAAACGACAAGTCTGGGACTGGTTTCAGGTCTTGTAACACTAATATTAGGGTGTCGAGGTCGTTTAAGTAGTTTGATAATATGTTTGTTTTGTAATAATCATAGTCTTCCCTTGACATATCTGGTATGAACTCTTGCAGATGTCTGTCTCGTATTGGTAAGGATTCCCTATACCATGTATACCATCTAATTTTTGGAATTTTATAGTCTTGCATTTTCGTTTCGAATTCCTGTGTCCACTCGCGGATAAGGTTATTTTTCCTATTTCTGTTTACAATCTGCTTCAAGTCTTCCTTGAGTTGAGACTTTGTATCGTTTAAATAGCCCTTCAATGTTTCGTAATGTTTTGTGCACCAGTATGTTAATTGTTCCGGAGTGCTTGCATATTCTAAGGCTAGTTCTTTGAGGTCGTCATATGAAGTCATTTTGGACCTAGTTTAATTTCTAAGTATTTAATTAATATTCAAATGTACAAATGATGATATCTATTCAAGCAAATCAAAGAATGCAGATTTGGGTACTTAGCAATCAAAATTAATCAACTTATCTTTATCTGCTGTTTACTCGAACGCTTGATGTACAGGAACGTGATTCTCGTGCTGGTTACTGCTGACCTGTTCTGGTTACGTCGGTCGCTTTGTAGAATTGAAACCTGCTGTGGAAAGAAATGATGTTATTTTCGTTCTGCTTTTGTTAACAAATCTCCAATTTACAACTTTTTACAAAATTCTGTAATTTATCTTCTTCTTTACAAAAGTAGCGTTCTTTTATGCAATTTAATGGGAATGTGGTTCATGTGTACTTCTGACACCATTATACCTGTCAGAGTCCTAACTATTTTTCTCCTTCTAGCTCACTGGACTTGGACAGGCAAATTACAACATCTACGACACATATATTAATAATACATGACTGCAATCGGAAACTCGCAGGAGCTATCTCCGGAACAACATTTATTACAATATATTACAGGCTGACAACATGGTCGCACTTTACGCTCAAACAATCGTTCAACACCAACAGCCACGCGCTAGCTCACATGGGCGATATTCACACTGTCGCCCGTATAACCATTCGCAATCACCGCCTCACATCATCCCGCACATATCACAGTTAGTACATTCCTCGAATATCAACACACAACGTTCATCTCCATCTATCAGTCACAACTCTCTCGTTCTATCGTTCTATCGCTCTCTAGATCTCCACACGTCCGTCTCTATTCGCTGTCTCACACACACTGCCTCCGTTCTCCTTGACCTTCCCACATCACGTGGGTCTATCCACGGACTTCTTGCCTGACCGTCCGTTAGCCAAGCCGTGATACTGCCCTTGACCTCAGCCATGCTTACACTGACTCTCGCTTACATACCGGCACTTACACCATTGCTTACATATAAGCCCCTGACAGTTATTGACTTGGAAGTGATCTAACAATACGATCAGAAATCAAGCATTGTGTAATCTACAAATTCTGCTCAAAGCTCCCAATGACCAAAGGGGTAAATATTGAATAACTCACTGAGCCAAGCTGCAGAGAAAAAAAGGAAACACAGTAGCCCAAAATTAAAAATTATAGGCCGTAAGAAATGGGTGACTGGAGACATTATAAAATCTAATGGAAATAATAAGACAGAACAAATATAAACTTGAAATATATTAATACATTCAAAGGAAAATTAGAAACTAATATACAGAGGTAAATGAATCATGGCTTAAAGAAAATTGCAGGGAAATTTTAAAAAAAAACACAACACAAAACCCGATATACCAAGCTAATGCACACAAAGAATAATATTAGTTAGTTAGTGGACAGATCATTCTCATTGCACATTGAACCATTCAGTCCATAAGTGCTCGGATCCCCTCCTCAGCAAATCCTGCAACGTGTACCAGCTCACGACACAAGTTCTGTGTTGGTTTATTACTCTTCTTCGGCTTCCTGTGATGTGTTCTTGTTTGGCCAAACCTCTTATTAAACTTGCTGTTCTCGCAGCCTGACCATGGTTGCAGATTCGCAGTCATCGCCTGGTTCTCGTAAACGACTTACTTCTCGTAGAGTATTCAGAATGTCTGCCTGGTCCATGGCTCGTCCGATTTCCACAGTAGCCCTACCTGCAAGCCTGTCAGCCTGCTCATTCCCTTGTACACCTGCATGCCTTGGCACGAAGATGAAAGTAATCTTTACCAGCCGAGACCACTACAGAGACAGCAGCCACACTCTTCGGACCCACCCCATTTCTATCACCCTGAGCATACTCATTGAGTCACCAAGGACATTTGCCCGATTGAATGTATGTGTCTCGAGCCATGTTATTGCTTTACTTACTGCCTTGACTTGCATAGTCAGGCTGCTTGTGGTCAAAGCAAAAGCGCCAGATTCTTCCTTCACACTTTTCCCTCCGGCCTGAGCCGTAAAGACCAATGAACTTCTCACTCCTCTGACTACCGACCGACCCATCCTTGTAAATGGCAGCATCATCCTCTAACGAATTCTGGAAGTTCAGAGCCTATACTTCCGCCTCCACAGTAGCTGGATTTTCTTGTCTGCATTTCCTGTCTAGTTAGATGCACACTGAGAAGGATGTACAGAATTTGTTGGCACTTGTACCCACTCCTTGCCAGGTTCTAAGTCCTCAAGTGAACACACCTGCAGAAGAATGTCTTCGACTTGACCCATCCACGACTTTCCTCTTTTTAACCTGCCGCCCTTTACCTTCTTAATCTCGCTGGGCAGTGGATGTTGTGTGTTTGCGTTGACTCTGAGATAGGCACGTGCTTGGCTGAGAGTCAGGATCGCCATCGCATACTCCAAACAGAAAAGACCAGATCTTCATATAGAAGGCAAATATGGCGCTGCTCACAGTTTGCCACCGCCATCACCCGCTGTAACAAGCTACGTGGAGGGTCCCAAGTAACTATGTAACAATATTTCAATATTATTCTATAGCCCTGGCTGGGATAGGTCTTTGCTTGCCAACCCTCCTCCGTTCCCTGGACTCATTGTCACTCTCTCTTTCGACCTCGGGACCTAATCTCTAAAGTGTATTTCTGGCTGATCCATATATACATAACACAGTGAACGTTGGAGTAAACTAAAACGTGATTTATTAAATTAATAAAGAACAGCACAGGAAAACATCAAGGCAGTTAAAACAGATAGTTCTAAACAGACACAACAAGGATAAAGTTCAGGCAGAGAGCCTCATGGCTTTCCATCATAGACCGAAGAGTACTACAAAGTCCCGTCAGTCGACATCTGCCTCACAGATTTGGTCCGCCGGTATTTTCCTCCTTCCCGATCGGTTGTACAAACAACAGGCGCCTGTAGAACCAGTCCTACTAGATCCAGTGGTCCTCTCTACACAATGAGTCTTGTGTTCGTTGTAGCCCAATGGTACAGGAATACATCATTTGTCACAATGAGAACAGTTCTTGACAGGGAAAAGGTGTATGGGTGTTTTAATGTCACTGACCAGGCTGGGTAAGATTTCACATAATGGTAATGGTTCGTGAATGTGGAATGGGTATGGGTTTTTCAATGTCACTGATACGGATGAGTAGGACCGAGAATGAGCTGTAGGTCCATTCAGGAACATAGGTTCAATCACTCCACTATTGACGATGGGATTTGTACTGAGCGGGTACCGAAGGATGCCACTAGATCAGGACTAATCAGACATTGATTCCTTGATTGGAGTCATTAGCCTGTGGCCGTCCTGAAAGTCCATGGTTCACCTGAGAATGTCTTAAGGTGATACTCTCGTGGCCTTGCAGATCTCTTATGCTCCCTTCAATTCAAGGAGGACCCTGGAGATGACAGAAATCAGTGAACGACCAGGCTGACTCAAGTACCACAATCCTGAGGACCAATAGGGCCTCAGTTACTACATTTGACATATAGGTTCCCTACCCAATACATTAGATAAGAGACCCGAATGAATGGGCCTGCCCTGTCAGGTAGCCCCTGGATTGGCTACGTCCGAGCTTGAGTAGACCTCCAGCTTGTAGACGTCCGGTTGTCCACCCCAGGAACTTTTTGCCTACAGGACTCACTCTCCACACTCATACCAAGCCTTTATTATTATTGGGCACATTCATTTCCCGGCTTATCTCTCACTTGCAAACCCTGCCTTTCTCACGACAAAGCTCTTGTGGTGTTGTGTGGGTAATTATGTGTATGTAAAGAAGTATCGTTCCCCATTCCCAGCAAGAATAGGAAACAAAAATACTACTCCTTCCGGCCGCTGCTCTTGTCTGAGCTATCACCGCAATGTACCGGCAGTGCCTCAAATAACCCATAGATTCAGATGAGTTCAGGTTCTCTCAGTGAGATAGAGAAGTCCATTATCTTCCCGACATCATCCTATCGACTAAAAGACGAAAGAGATAGCACTGTGGATAGCCTCTTCCGGCTCAAGAAGATAGATCATAGATTGGTGGAACCCATCCCCAAGGAGCCCTTCCCTCCTTCCGGCATACCGTAACTATCCAATGATTATATTCTACAGAAAGATGACAGTATGCCCAGTTCAGGCCGTAGAAGGAAAGATAGCACTCGTCTATCGGCTGCCAAGAACCAGCGATATCATTTGGGAAATATTTATTGTTCAGATTTGTTCCCCTGCCATGCCAAGACCAAGACGCTCAGCCAGACTGGCCAACGGTCACCCCCTCCCAACATGGCAAGACTGCCTTTTCGCCAACTCATCTCAGTTGTTAAGACAATAGAGATTTATAAGTGCAGGACTAATTACAACCTAAATTTACCTTTCATACATCATCAGTATTCTGCCTTTAAAATGTCCCAATCTTCAACTTGACATCTTGACATTATGCAGTGGGTAACGATAACTTTAGAAACGGACATGAATTGCACAAGAAGTCGCACCAGTGCGCATTTGGCGCAAGGCGCTCCATCGGGTCTACCCGAAAGGAAAGACCTATATCTAATCGCTCCATGAAAAAATCGTGTTATGAAAGTAACCCAACGAACCATCTTTCATGGTGATTGAGCGAACAAGAGAACCGAGAGCTCCCGAAAGCCGCCTCCCCCTGCCCACCCAAAATAAAAGAAGGCCTGAGGACATGGGCCACTGACGTTTTGTCACACCCGCATTGCAGCCAAACCCCGCATCGCAGCCAAACCCCGCTTCGCCTTTGTTATCACCTGGTCTACATGCTCAGTATAAGCTAGATTTCGATCAAATTGTATCCCCAGGTAATTCATCGCCTGCGTTCTTTCCATCGTCTTTGAACCCAGATTTGCACCTGGCCTTGGGGTGTTGACAATATGTTTATTCAAAGAGAACCATGTCACTGTTTCCTTTGTTGGGTTGACCATTGCCTCAGCTTCAACACACCAAATGCTTATGTGATTGAGTTCGGTTTGTAGTTCCACAGCAACCTGATCTCTATCCTTGCCTTGACGATACACTAAAACATCGTCTGCATACGACAATGTCCTCCCCGGTCCTATTATTTGCTCGCTAGTGATTCTCACAGTGTAGGCGTTGAACAGCACCGGAGATAATGGTGATCCCTGTGGTAGGCCAGGATATATTGTGTTTGGTTCTGAAGTCCAACTGCCACATCTAAAGACTACTTTCAGTTGGATGAGGGTTACAGTGATCTAAGGAGGAAAGGACTTATCTTGAGTTCAAGAAGCTGAAGCATTAAAAAATCAAATGGTACTCTGTAGGTAGCCTTTTGCAAGATGGAAAACATACTGACCAATAAAAAGATATCAACTGAAACGAGAACAAGAGTGTGGAAGTGCTACATAGAACCTATACTTTTGTATGGATGTGAAGCGTGGACAATGAGCAGTCAAGCTGAAAAACATCTGATGGCAGTGGGAATGTGGTTTCTGAGGAAAATGCAAAGAATACCATGGACAGACAGAAATACCAATGAACAAGTCCTTCAAGAAACAAATGAAGATCGTAAACTGATTAGAGACATTAGACGCAGACAGTCCAAATGTTTTTGGGCATGTTATAAGAAGAAATGACTTGGAGAACTTGGTGACAACTGGCAACATTGAAGGTAAGAGACCAAGGGGAAGACCGAGAAGTAAATACCTGGATGGCTTGGCAACGTGGCATGGTCGAGACAGAAACACTGAGCTGATCCACGACTCTGGTGATCGAGTAAGATGGCAAAACATGACCGCCTATGCTTATCGGTATGGCACATGATGGATGAACATTGTTGTACGCGTTCTCAAGATCAATCGCTGCCGCAAATGTTTCAATGCCTGAGTGGAAACCTTCAGAGACATCATGTGCAAAAACTGCTGTATTGTTCCAGGTTTCTATTTTTTTTTTTGGACGGTACCTCCCAGGGTAGGTGGGAAAACACCTTGCGTCTCTAGCTGGCTTAATATTTTTCTGGCAATTAACTTCTCCAGCAGCTTGCCTATTGTATTCTGCGTGGTTATTACTCGATATCCCTGAATTTGTGTGTGGTCTTTGCCAGGCTTCGGCAAGGGAATCTGCTGTGTAACCACTCCTCCTTGATGCTCGCACTCCTTATACTGTTGTTGTACACGCCTGCTAATTTATCTAACTCGTTGTCGGTACACAAATTGATGTCGTCATATGATGATGCCATCTGGCCCTGGAGCGCTGTTTTTTGAACGTCGAAGCACAGTCTTGATCTCTTTCACTGTCACAGTGTCTTCATCCGAAATGTTCTGGGCATTGCACCTATCTGAGGTGACCTCCTTGGCGAGATGTCGGCCTATCATGTCTTTCTGGTTGCTCTGCTCTAGATAGCGTTCGAAGAGGGATTTGCCCTTGTTCTCGTCAATCCTCTGCCAGATGAGGTCAGCACCTTGGAAGTCAGGAATCCTCTTATTCTTGACTATCCCACTGTCACGGAACGGGGTGCGTGTCAGGCTTAGGGGGTGCGTGGCAGGCTTTCTCAGTACTCGGTAATCAACTAATCCCACCGATGAATTAGCAAGGTCGCCCCGTTGCGAATGTAGAAAAGCAGTACTGAAAGCTTCTTCTTTGTCTAGGGATGATTTGTGATAATGTTGAACGACAGTCACCTCAACGGAACCTTTAGGGTCCCTCACGCTCTCTGAACGCAACTCTTTGCAAGGCGATTCCACTCCATATATAACACGACTCTGGCTGACAGTGGACAAATCACGAACTCTTTATTTGCAGTGCTGCATTGTCATCACGGTTACAAGTATGCCACAGACCAGCCGCTCCTCAGTCACACAGACATGTTGATCTGACATCCACTCGATCTCCGAGCATCAGAATCTAACAAGAAGAACGTTACTCACTGTTCTACCAATGTCCATACTCCGGCTGCAGTCACTCTACAATACTTCCATACGTCCAACTTGCAGCTGTCCCATATGAGTGTGGATGTCTATTGTGTGTGGCGTGGTCCTCTGATGGATGCCCCTGGCGGTTGGTCTCTAAGTTCTACTGTATAACCCTCATTTTGTTTCGAATCGGGCACGGGTAACATTCATGTCCGTGCTCCGCTTTGATGTGCTCAACTAGTGTCATATTGAAGGCTGGTGATATTGTGTCTGTGTCTTGTATTAACGGTCCTAACTTGGGAGTGTAGAATAGTTGTGGCGTTTGTGTCGGTGTTCCGTGCTAAAGTGCCGTTGCGTCGTCTCTGTTGTCAAACGACGCAAATCTATGACATGTTTCTATCGTGGTGCGTTTTATTGTTACTTTTGGTGCTTAACTTCTATTCTTTTATTTCTATTATTTTTGTATGTGTGTGCAAACCAATTAACTCATTTCTGCCACATGACACCCACTCATGCTTTTATGTAGTCGCCAGAACAATTTCAGTGACTTGTCTGTGCTTACTTTTTGACATACCTCTGCCTATTTTTCACTTTTAACAACCTTAACCAGTTTTTTGAAGTAGCTTACTTTTGTGTGCATCTCTCTTTCTATGTGCACGCAGGGACTATAGTGTTTTTTTTTTTTTTTTTTTTTTTGCCCCAATATAAAATTCAATATCTCAGTAACAAACTGAGGGAAAATGATGAGATTTAGCATATAACCTTATCATTATGTCCACCCAAAAAAATTTTTTTTTGGTCTGGAGGTTGTACAGCAGATTTCAATGTTTGTTTATATGCGGTATATAATTTACGGCTCAGGGATTAATACCATCATTTTAAGAGTATTACAGCTTCAGCAAGACACATGCGCGCTTTTTTTTTTAAATTGTCTCGCGGTTTTCGTTTTGGCACAGACTGAGCCCATTTATATGGATTAGTTCAGATGTGTCTCCTATGTGGGTTATTTCATGAAACGTGATTATATAAATAAATCTTACCATTAATGTAATATTAATAGCTAAAATTTGAATGGCCGGTCTCTCTGGCCGAGGGGTTACAACACTTTCTCCGTAATCCCGTTTATCACGCAGAGTCTCGTAGCACGCGAGAGCTGGAGGCGGTTCAACCCCTGCTGGTGACTTGCGGGATAACTGAGCCGGCCGCTCAGAAAGCAATGGCAAACTACCGAGCGTAATCTAGCCAAGAAATCAACAGACAGCTGAAAGATGCTGCTGTTGACAGCGATGTCCTGTAAAGGATATGCGAATTTAAAAAACAATATTTGAATGTGTTAATATTGTTCAATGGGATTAAAAGTGAAATTGTGTACACTTCAAAACATCGCTATGAAGTTGTACACATATTTTTGTCAAGAAGCTGATCGCAGGAAACTGTTTCATACTGTTAACACCAGTTACAATTCTCATATTTAAAAAATTAATGAGATGGTGTCAGAATATTCAACCAAAACAACAACCACTATTTGGTTATACCCTTCGTTGAAAAAAAGCTACTGACCTTACACATCCATGGCATGAAAAAACCACATATAAAGCACAATTGGTACTAATTAAACTAATTATTTAATTATAGTCCTTAGGTGTTGCTGTCGGTTATTCTTCTCCAGTGCGAAGCAGATAATGTCTGTACTTATCCGGGGACAGATGATTCAATCAAAAATGTGAAGAAGCAGTCATTAGGAAAAAGAATGCCAGACATTTATGGTTAAGTGACATCAACAACATCGAAAAGGAAGAGCAATATAGAAATGAATGTAAAGAGGCTACAAAAATAGTTCGACAGCAGAAGCGAAAATATATGAGTAATATAATCAAAGATATGGAAACTAATCACCAGAAAAACGATTGCAGAAAGTTTTTTTTAAAGAACTGAAGTCAATGAAACGAGGGCACCAACACAACACATATGGTGTAAAGGACAAAACTGGGAATATGATGAAAACCAATGAGGAAATGTGCAACACATGGAAAGAATATTTTGTTGAATTACTAAATTGTGAAGCTCCAAGTAACACTTTCCCACAGGAAGAGGTTCTAACGTGTGAACCACAAATTGAAGAACCTGCATTTGAAGAAATCCTATATGTAATCACAGGACTTAAAAACAATAAGGCAACAGGGGCTGATGGAATTGCTGCTGAATTGATAAAGGCAGGTGGCCATGCATTACATCTAAGGCTATACTAACTAATAATAAAAATCTGGAGGACAGAAGAATTGCCCCATGACTGGAAAGAGTCATTATTGATATCTATCTTTAAGAAAGGAGACAAGTTCCAATGTGAAAATTATAGAGGAATATCACTACTGTCCACAAGCTATAAGATACTATCTGCAGTATTACTAAAGAGACTAAAACCATATTCAGAAGACATATTAGGTGACTACCTGGCGGGTTTTTAGACAAAACAGATCAACAATAGATCAGATATTTATCTTACGACAAATAGCCGAGAAAAATTGGGAATATAAAAGAGATCTCCATAACATTTTTGTGGATTTTAAAAAGGCTTATGATAGTGTACATAAGAATAGTCTATGGAATGCTATGCAGGAATTTGGAATACCAAGGAAGTTAATCAACATGACCAGACTATGCATGGAAGATACTTATAATATAGTAACATATAAAGGTAGGAAATCAGACCCTTTAACAAATAACATCTGCCTTGAAACAAGGTGACGCACCATCGCCGCTACTCTTCAATCTGGCTCTAGAAAAAGTTGTAAGGAAGGTAAAGGATGAATGTGATATTGGAGGAACATCCGAGCTGCTTGGTTATGCAGATGATATAGATATTATAGGGGAAAATGAACAAAAGACATTGGAAATATTTACTCACTTAAAGGAAAAAGCCCAACAGGTGGGGCTGGTTATCAACTAGGATAAGACAGAATATATGGAAATTTCAAGAGAAGGAATGGCTAAAAACTCTGGCCACATACAAATAGATAATATGACCATTAAAAGAACGGAAACATACAAATACAAGGGTACAATCTTCAACTGCTCCAACATCATAAGGGAAGAAATACAAACTAGAATCAATTCTGGAAATCAGTTATCAGTTATCAGTTGGGGTATCTTCATTGCACTCCGGACATGTCCATAGGTGCTCAGATCCTCCCCCAGCACATGCATCAGCGTCCGGTGGCTAATAGTGCCAGTTCTGTGTTGGTTGACGAGGCCCTTTGTTTTCCCGATGTACCTCTCGCGTCTGGCTGTGCCGATTCTTACTCCCAAGTCTTTCATCCTGGATAGCGATGTGGAATCACTGATGTCAAAGTCCTCTGTTCTCGCCATATCTTTGAGGACGTTAATAACATCGGCACGATCCATGGGCTGGCCATCTACAGGGGGTGAGGAGCCAGCCAGTTTATCAGCTCGTTCATTTCCCTCGACTCCTGCATGTCCCGGGACGAAGATGAAGGTGACTTTACGGGCAACAGACTTTCGCAGCGACTCAGTCCACTGTCTACGTACAGATCCAGCTTCGACCTTCTGAATCATGCTCATTGAATCACTTAGTACACACACGTTGGTATAAAGCTGTGATTCCAGCCATATGAAAGCCTGTGTAACTGCCATCACCTCCATCGTCATGCTGCTCGTGGTCATAGAGTGGGCACCACTGGATTCTTGAACGGTTCGGCCCGCTGAACGGGCTGTAAATGCCCACGCACTTCTCTGCTGCTTTACGACAGATCCATCTGTATAGATGAGCACTTCGGGGCTATCTGAGTGTTCATAGATGAGCGAGTTAACCTCTGCATTGACAGCGGCAGGGTTCTGCTCTCTGAACCGTCAGTCAAGTGTGATAATGCAGGAGAAAGTGCACTTAAAAGCTGGAGGCACCGGCACCCATTCCTTGCCGGGGTTGATACTGGTAAGACTGCAGACCTGTCTGACGACATCTTCTGCCCGACCCATCCATGACTTGCCCCTCTTTAGCCTGTCACCATTTTCTCTGAATATAGCGTCATGCAGAGGGTGCTGCTCATCTGCACTTATTTTTAAGTATGCACGAGCTCTCCAGATCTTGATCCTGTGTTCCATTGTCGGGAAGTCAAAGAGGTATCTCATTGCTACACAGCTGGTGTCTCTCGTGCAGCCCAAAATGATGCGCATGGCATCGTTTTGTACCTTTTCAAGTCTTCCAATCTGTGTAGGGCTGACAGTGAGGATGGCCAGGGCATACTCGATGCGTGAAAGCACAAGTCCTTGGAACAGAAGTATTAGCAGTCTTTGCTCGATATTGGCAGTCACCATGACTCTCATTGCTGACAAAACATTTCGAGCCTTCGTTATGACATAATCGACATGATCTCTGAAGGACAGGCTACGATCAAGCCTCACGCCAAGATATGTCATTGACTGGGTTCTACTCAAAATGCTCCCATCTATTCTTACTGCCGGCAGGTCTGTTTTCTGGAAATAAGATATACTATGCACTACAGCATCTACTAAAATCAAATGCGCTATCTCGTAACACCAAAATCACAATATACAAAACACTTATCAGACCAGTTGTGCTGTATAGCTCTGAAACCTGGAGTACAACGAAAGGAGACGATGCCTTGTTACAAACCTTTGAGAACAAAGTTTTAAGATGCATCTTTGGACCCATTAGGGATACACAAAGTGGAGAGTGGAAAAGAAGATGTAACAAAGATATTTATGATCTGTTTAATACCCCGCTAATCACTGGTATCATGAAGGCTAATGGACTACAATGGCTGGGGCATATAGACAGAATGGAAGACAATAGGGAAACAAAACTCGCTTACACTCAGGAAATAAATGACCGTATACCTCGAGGTAGACCAAGAAGACGGTAGAGAGATAATATATATACAGACCTACAAGCACTTGGAATCAACGACTGGCAAGAGAAGGTCAACCAGAGAGACGAATGGAGACGGATTTTATCTGCAGCAAAGAACCTCAATGGCTCGGAACGCTGAAGAAGAAGAAGAAGAATTCACATTAATAATTAATGTTAGAATATGTACGAATAATACAATTTTCTACGGTAATTAGCTTATTTCTTTATGGTATACTATTCCTTCGATAATATTCTAACCATGATGGGATTTTAATTTATTTCATGAGGATTTAGCAAGTCCAATTTGCCATGACTCTACATAGACAACAATCACCTTCGGATTAATAAGCCTGTAACACCAGGACTATTATTCTGAGCCGGTGATGACCTATATCTTCTCCTTGAAGGTTAATGGGGTCGGGCTAATGATCGAAAAGTCCGAAGGGTTCGATCACCGATCACCTCGGATCCGATCTGTCAATCGCATTGGCATCGATCAGCGCACCCCGTGCCTTCCGGTTAGCGCCGGTCGCTTCGCCCGGCAGAACCAGTAGATCGGATGTAACAAAGACCGCGAGATTTGAAAAAAAGTTGGTCAAATTTGGTGCAGTTTTTTAACGTCACGGTGCTGGTGCTAGACTCTTTATTTAGTAAAATATGACATCACCTAGCTTGTGCTGCACCATATTTGGGGGTCAAATACCACCTGTCCTACTACTACTATATCGAAACAGTCATAACGTCTGGTGAAAGGTGTCTTGTATAGATCCTAGATCGAATTACTTTGCTAGATGGAAAATATCCTGATTAATAAAAAAAAAAAAAAATAAATAAATATCAGTGTAAATAAGATTTTTTATGTTCTATATAGAGCCTACACTGTAATGTGGATTTGTGTGACCTGCCTTCAAAGCATTAAAGAAATCTTCAAATTCGAGATGATGGACTTCATTGCACCGGGTTTTATCCCATATGGCGTGGTTTCTTTCCACAGGACTGCCTGCTGAAAGCGTCGCACAAAGCACGAACTTTGTAGCTCCAACGACGACCCTCAAGAGTCTCCGATGAAATTGTACTCGTGAACCGAAAGACGTAGCCCGGAATTTAACCCACAATATTTGGAGGGCGAGGCAGAGGGCTTTCCACCTCGCCCAAAGACTCCGTGGGAATTATAATAAACATGTTGTCGCCAATAAATATACATAAAAGATCTCCAAACTTTCCAACGTTAATGTTTGACACAGCTGTCAGGGAACTATCCATCGGCAAGGCTTCAAACGAAGACATTTATTTAACATACGTTACGGGCCATCAGATAAATGATGAAGTCCGTCTCAGTCATTTAATTATACAACCGTAGCAATTCATTATATTCAAGCTCCTCACGAGAAAGTTTATTCCAGTGCTATATATCTCTTGCTTCCATTTACAGCATGCGACAATACTCAAAACAGTCATGAATGTTCATGAGATTCTTTATAATCTCTCAGTCGCAAACTTGCAGTTACCTCCTTTCTGGGTTTTTTTCCCTCTCTGAATCCATACACATGGCAGTGTCTGTATATAAATTCCCGCATATGGCTGATACAAATGGCTACCCGATCAAATATACTAGGCCGCCTGACCCTCTAGCGAATCGTCGCTTTCTCCTTCAGAAGCTTCCAGTCGACCACTGTACGTTATAATAAAACGTCAGTACTTAACCTTACGTCAACACAAAAACAACATTGGTGTAGCATGGTGCCACTACAAACCGAGACGTTGGAAACAATATGAAACATAGATAACAAGCAAAAAGCGGAGAAAAATCTAATAGTAGTGAAAATGTGATTTCTGGTGGATTTGCATAGAATACCATGCATGGATAGAAACAAAAATGAGACAGTTCTTCAAGAAACACATGCTACCCGTAAATTTATTAAAGAAATTAGACGCCAGTCAATAATAACAGGTCCTAAACTAGAAAAATGAATGTCCGCTGGCAATACTGATAGGAAAAGAGCAAGGAAAAGGCAGAGAGATTAATACGTGGTTGGCCACATCGCATAATCGGGACAACAAACAGCAGTAGTAAGTCTTGCACATTTCGATATGAAAATGTGGCTCAGGGCCGCAGAAAGATACCTTGTTTGTCTATATTTACGTCATCAGAGCCGCCTAACGACTAGAGCCTTCTTTTGGTAAAAATAACCACAAGGGGCAGACACATTTTCATTGGCTTGTTAACTGATCCTCTGCCATGTGCCAGTACATCGCAACAGAGGACCGAATTTGACGCCCCTGTGCCACCGTACTGTTACAGTATAACCAGTACTTTATTTGTCCCAGTTTATATGTTTCCGCAATTTTTAGTTAACTTCGGAAAGTTAAAATTGAGACAGAAATATTTCACAGTTTGAAACAGGCCGCTGGCAACCATATTTGTTCTTAGAAAGCATTTGATTCATGATTCGAAATGATTGTTTTGATTTGAACTTCGAAATAACAACACCTTCTGGTTTTGGACCTCATATAATTTAATAAAATTACCGTTTTAAACAATTTTATATTATAGTTATAATGATTTCAAGGACTTTGTGAAAGATTCTAAAACTGAAAGCACGTGCAGTATTCAGTTAGTCAGTTATATTATTTCTTAGTAATAGAACACGCCACTGAAAGCGAAAGTTCGTCATAATATGTCATAATATTATGGCACATATCGAATTATGAATGCGCTAATGAGCCACATTAATGCCCCTAAATTTGTTTTGCCTATCACAAAGTATTTAAGGAGTATTTAAATAATTAAATTTAAAAGAATAATAATTATAACTAAATAGAAAATAGTGTTTATATGCTTCTTCTCAGCACAATGTGAGTGGTGTGTTACTGACATTTTCTATTTTGTGTGAAAATTATGTGCTTCAAAATATTATGTTTTAATTATGTTTTAATTGGTGCTTTGGTGCAGTTCTTGTGATATTATTGAATAAACGTGGTGTGTGTATCAGTATTCAGCAAATGTAACTGTATTAGCTGCAGAGGATTATAAATAATGCCTTGGTAATTGAAATTGTAAAATAATTTTTACCTTTTTAATTTCATTTGTTATTATTAAACCTCATTATTGTCATAATATTTCTAACATATCAATTAATTATTAACACAATCAAGTTCCCTGTGCAATTCCCTTTAATTTGATATATAATTCAATATATCTGCTACAATTTTAGCAATTTTAAAAGCATTATTGTGACACACCCATACTCCTCATCTTCTGCCATGAATTTCTGATTGGTCAGGACCACATTTTTGTTTGGCAGGCAATCAGTTAAGGTCGATGTTTTTGGCGGGATATTTACAATTTCTACTAATGGGTGGAGGGAGTTGTCCGGCGTATCCGTCCGCCGCGTAGTGACCTCAAGTCAGTCCACCGAGTAGTGACCACAAGTCCGTGTAGTCGAGTAAAGAACACAAGTCCATCTACCGTGTAATGACCACATGTCCAACCACCGATGAATGACCACAAGTCCGTCCACTGATGAGCACAACTGTCATCCAACGTGTGTGTTTTAGCGTGTATTAATGATACCTACACTTATCCTAGAGGACGCAATATGAGTATACTGCATCGGTTAAAAAATCAATAATCCATCCACCCATCATGTGCCATGTCGATATGCATGGGCGGTCATGTTTTGCCATCTCACTCGATCGCCAGATTCGCGGATCAGCTCTGTGTTTATGTCTCGACCATGCCATGTGGCCAAGCCATTCTCGTATTTACTTCTCAGTCTTCCCCTTTGTCTCTTCCCTTCGATCTTGCCGGTTGTCACCACGTTCTCCGGTCATTTCTTCTCATAACATGCCCCCAAAGTTTTGACTGTCTACGTCTAATGTCTCTAATCAGTTTACGATGTTCATTTGTTACTTTAAGGTGTTTCTGTCTGTTTTTGGTATTCTTTGCATTTTCCTCAGAAACCGTATTTCCACAGCCATTAGATGCTTTTCAGCTTGACTGCTCATTGTCCACGCTTCACATCCATACAAAAGTACAGGTTCTATGTAGCACTTCAACATTCTTTTTCTCGTTTCAATTTATATCTTTCATTGATCAGTATGTTTTTCATCTTGCAAAAGGCTACCATCCCAATAGCAATACTTGTTCTAATCTCTTCAAGGCATCTCCCATCAGATGTTATGACTGTTCCGTGATAACTGTACCGATTCACTTACTTAAGAATATGCTCATTTACTCGTATATCACATTGTGGTATTTCCGTCTTCCTAGTGACTACCATAATCTGTGTCTTCTTACTACACAATTCTTAACGTAGTTGTTCACTGTGTGCAACAAACGCATCTACTAAATGCTGCAGGTCCTGTTCATTGTCTACAACCAAGACTGTATCATTTGCATATATAATGTTATTGATGTATGGTTTGGCCATGTCATTAGAATGCAACATCAACAACTACCATCACTAGCCTTACATCAAAGATCATCTGCGACGAGACCACGAGGACGTCAAAGAAGAAAATGGATTGACGACATCAGAGACATTGTACAATCACACGGAATGACACTATCCAGTGCCGTCCACCGGGCGCTGGAACGCAAATTATTCCTCCCCACGACGCTTGACGGCAGAAGTGGAAGATGATGATGATGATGATGATGATGATGTATCTCCTCCAATGTTGATTCCTTCTATATTTCTGAAAATATTTTCACAGTACAGGGAAAAAAGATCTCGACTCATTACACATCCCTGTCTCACTCGTCTTTTAATAGGCTGATATGCACCTGCATCACTATTAATTCTGATGGCAGCTTGTTGTTTCCAATATAAAATCAATACTACTCGACACGTATTTCGCCTAATCACGATGCTTATCTCTGAAATTACAACTGGTCTGGGTATAAGACAATCAATAACACTCGACACATAATTGCGGCCAGGGAATTATAGGCTTAGTGTCTGTCGTTCCATCCATCATCCATCATGTACCTTGCTGATAATCGTGGGCGGTCATGTTTTGCCTTCTCACTCGATCACCAGAGTCGTTTATCAGCTCCGTGTTTCTGTCTCGACCACGCCACGTGGCCAAGCCATCCAGGTATTTACTTCTTGGTCTTCCCCCTGGTTCATCCTTTCGATCATGCCAGTTGTCACTAAGTTGCCCAATTCATTTCTTCTCATAACATGCCCAAAATAGTTTGACTGTCTACGTCTGTTTCTAATCAGTTTACGATCTTCATTTGTTTCTTGTAGGACTTGTTCATTGGTTTTTCTGTCTGTCCATGGTATTCTTTGCATTTTCCTAAGAAACCAGATTTCCACAGCCATCAGATGTTTTTTCAGCTTGTCTACACATTGTCCACTCTTCACATCCATATAAAAGTATAGGTTCTATGTAGCACTTCAACACTCTTTTTCTCCTTTCAACTGATATCTTTTTATTGGACAGAGTTTTTCATCTTACAAAAGGCTACCTTCGTAATGACAATTCTTGTTCTGATATTTTCATAACATCTCCCATCATATGTTATGACTGTTCCGAGAAAATTGTACCGATTCACTTGTTTAAAAAATATGCCCATTTACTTGTATATTACTTTGTGGTATTTCTTCCTTCCTAGTGACGACCTTAATATGTATCTTCTTACAATTCAATTCTAACCCTAGTTGTTCACTGTGTGCAACAACCACATCTACTAAATTTTGCAGGTCATGTTCATTGTCTGCAATCAAGACTGTATCATCTGCATATATAATGTTATTGATGTATCGTTCTCCAATGTTGATTAGTTCCATATCTTCTATATTACTGAAAATATTTTCACTGTACAGGGAAAAAAGTTCTGGAGACATTACATATCCTGTCTCACACCTCTCATAATAGGCTAGGATTGACCTACTTCATT
This sequence comes from Cepaea hortensis, assembly GCA_963921405.1. NCBI lineage: Eukaryota > Metazoa > Mollusca > Gastropoda > Stylommatophora > Helicidae > Cepaea > Cepaea hortensis. Next base: position 65,840,626 of record OY992883.1, on the reverse strand, counting down.
ATCAATTCTTATGGCAGCTTGTTGTTTCCAATACATGTTTTTCACAAGTCTAAGATCTTTTCCATCAATTTGTAGATCTTAGAGCATCCTTATCATGTCGACATGTCTCACTTTATCGAAAGCCTTTGTGTAGTCAATAAAGCAAAGGTGTAGATCTTTGTTTACTTCTATTGAACGTTCAATTACTGTTATCAGTATATACACATCATTTACTGTACCCTTGCCTTCTAAAAAAAACTACACTGTTCCTCTCCTATTTCAGGTTGTATTTTGTTCCTAAGTCTTTGCATAATAATTCTTAGGAAAATCTTCATGATGTGACTCATTATACTAATTGTTCAATGTTGACCACATTCCAAGGCTCCTGATTTCCTTGAGATTGCAATAAATACATAATTACATAATTCATGAGGTATATCTCCAGTATCATATATTGTATTCAGAGGTCTGGTAACTTTATCTATTCCGCATTCTTCTAAAGCATTAATCATTTCTGTTGTGATGATGTCTGAACCGGAGGTTTTGCCAGTTTTAGTATGGTTAAGAGCATTCTGAACCTCCATCTTTTGATGGTCCTTCATTATTATTTTGAATATCATACTTTTCTTACCTGTTATCGTCATAAAGGATTTTCACCTAATCTGACCATCCATGTAAAATCTAATCTTTTTCTTTTATGATTTGTCCATCTTTTGTCTTTAGGCAGCCTGCTGATGTATTTGTTCTTTGATTAGTAAGCTCCTGAATTCTTTTGTGCATTAGTTTGGTATTTTTACTGTGTTGTTTTTCAATTTCTATGCAATTTTTCTCGAGCCATGCTTCTTTTGCCTCCTTACATAAAATTCTGATTTTTCTGTGAATTTATTTATATTTGGCAGGATTAGTTTTGTTCTGTCGTCTTGTTTCCATTAGCTGTAAAATTTCTTCAGTCATCCATGTCTGACGACCCACTTTATTTAATTTTGGAATAGTTTTTTCTGCAGCTAAACTGATTGAATTCTTCAACAATTCCCATTGATCATAAACATCTTGAAATAGGATCTCTAGATCAGACAATATATCAAATTTGTTCTTTACTTCTATGTTAAAATTATCTTGTATTTCTTTCTCAGTTTTCAATTTACACAAATCATATTTAGTGTTTCCGGTTCATTACTTGACATTCTTTAACTCGTCGTCGTTACTCAGTTAAAAGAAGTGGCGTGACTAGGTAGTTGTTCATTCTTAGCCATGGATCCTAAGTTGAAACACCATTTTGCAGCGTTCATTTTGCAGGTTGTGGTCAATCCCACTTTGAACAACAGTTCCAGGTCCATCTCCCAGACATAGTGGTCCCTATTCCAAAGGATGTTATATGGTGCTACGGGAAATGGCAGCCCATGTACGAGACTATGAAGGGTGTCCAATTTAACGAGTACTGTCCGACGTGAAAAAAATGGACAGTGTGTAGACGGCGGTTAGTGGTCATAGATAACGTAATGCCAGAGACAGATGATAAGAGTGACCCAAACTATTTAATAAGGGTAGTCATCATTGTAACCTCAGTGTCGTGTATATAGTACAGAACCTCTTTGGTAAGAATAAAGAACAAAGAACTATCAGTCTTAATTCGCAATACCTAGTGTTTATTAAAACATCCTAGAGACGGGTCGCAGATTATCTGGCCAAACAGATGTACCAAGCCCAGGTCATTCTATCAATGCCAAAGAGAGTTTTAAAGACGCTACAATGGTTCCACACGGGTATTTCCTATTTGACCTTCGATAGGAAACACCGAATCAGCTCCGCTTACACAGCCATATATTTCCTGATCAGCACCAAGTTGTCTACCTCCCCAAATAAGCATGTCCAACTGAGTGAAACGTAACGGCGCCATATTGCGATTCTTGGGTGAAGCGAAGCCAGCCGCTGTGAAGGCCGTGATTACAACAACTTCCCTAGACCTCGTCTAATCACTTTGTGAATGCTGTCACAATGTCTTAAAAGGTAACGTTCCCCTGACACCGAGTTAGAAGCGCCGGCTGCAAGGCACAAAAACAGTCTGAAAGCACTCACATATAAGAAACTGTCTATCAAGAAAAGGAAACAGATCTTGCAACAAGATGGTTTCAAAGGCGCCTTACTAGGCCCATATTAAATGTGTTGAAAGGCGTTGTAGGTTTGTAATGGCCAAGAAAATGATCCCGATCATCCGCGGCTGCTAGAAAAACCCTATGCTTCACCCGACACACTAAATGATAGCCTACATGACTTGGACCAACTGATGCAACCAGTCCTCGAGAGTTAAGATCTGCCACCGCGTTAAAATGCCAGAGTATACCAAAACCACTGCAGCGGTACCTGAACCGACTAGATCAGTACAGACACAAACCCCTAGGTCTAGTGGATATCAAAGAGCCTCCGGCACGAGAACCTGATAGTCTGCCAATAGTCGAAACACACAATAAAATAACCGAGATACCTAGTCAAATAACCCCCAATACGCAAATAACCAAACACCCAGACATCAAGTGGTCGAGACTCGAGACAACTCCGCCGTATAGGCTCAGCAGAAAGAAGAGTAAGTTACCCTTACCCAAGTGGGAAAAATGCCCGGTTTTCGATTCCGATTCCATTTCAAAAACAAAAATTCCAAATTCGTCCTCGTCTAACCTGCTTCATCAGCTGTGGTTATTGTTGAGGATCGTGGTTTTTGTGGGTTTATTTACCCTAATTATTGTCTTGTGAGTCCTTTCTCGGACTGGTTATGTAGCGTTTGTGTCTGTGATGTCAGCAGTGGTCGGCGGCTATCCTTTGTGCTCTTCTGTTGTTGTGGTTTTCTTTGTTTGTGTAGGCTCCTGGCTCGTCTGGCTGCAGTCCTTATAAGGACTTTTCGTAATCCCCCTCCAGCTGGGGGATCGGTCCGTGGCTGTCCTTTGTGCATGTTTCCTCTTGTATTCTTTGGTGGTGCAGGCTCCTGGCTTGATTGGTTGCAGTCCTTAAAATGACTTTTTATTTGGTCTTTTTGTCTCCTTTATTGTGTATTTTCTGTAGGAGCTTATCGACGTTTTCATTTTCCTCCTTGTGCCTGTTTTCACTGTTGCGTTTGCGATACTGCTGCCTAAAGTTTTCTTCCTCCGTGGTCAGCCATGGGACGATTTTACCGTCATCTATATAGTACTCGAAGTCGTTCTCACGGTCGTAGAGTACTACTGGGTATACCATCGGTTTCCTTCGGAGTTTCTTAGGCTTCTTCTTTTCTTTTTCTTCCCAGCGCCTTCTGAATTCCTCGCGCTTGAGTTCCTCCTTGTCGACTGGATATTCTGTGCCTCCTTCAGAGATCCGACGGTATAGTAGTTCCCTCTTGGGCGTTGTGGTTGGGCTGCTGGCTTCAGCTTGCGGTTCAGGCTCGGTCTCTTGGTTTTCTTCTTGCGGTTTCTCTGTGAGTTCTTGTGTGGCTTCTGTTAATTTGTTTTGAAAGAGTCCCATTTCAGCTCTATGCAATTCTCTTTCGGTCTTGATCATTTGTAGGATTTCTTCGTTCTCTTCTTCATCTCAGCCATGCGCTGAATCTCTTGTTTGATGTCGAGCTGGATTTCTTTCATGTCGGCCAGCAGCTTCTCATTATCGCTGGTCGGAGACGTCGTCAGCAGTGCCTTGACTTGCTTCTTCAACTCGTCTATCTGCTTTTGAAGTTGATCTCTTTCAGCTTGTGCTATACCCGTGGCTGTCTCGCCCCTCTGCATTGCTTCCTTGAATGGTGTCTTTGTGATGATGGCGATCTTTAAGACGTCTCTGTGTCTCTGCAGGTACGGACAGCCCAGGTATCTTGCTCCATGTTTGCCCAGACAGTTGGCGCACTTTCTTTTGTTGTTGGGTGCTCGGAAGTCCGTGTCCAGCTTGGCCAGCGGACACTCCTTGAAGGCGTGGTGATCGGCGCAGTATCGGCATATTTCCGTTTTACTGCGACACGTAGCTCTACTGTGGCCGGCCTTCTGACATCTGGAACATTGCGTGATTCTTGAGATGAATCTCTCTGGTTGCTGCATTCTCTTGTTGAATGATACTGTGATCGGCATTTCGCTGCCCTCCGACGTCACTACTGCCAAGGTTGTAGGTATCTTCGAGTAGGTGAGAAGCCGTTCCGCCTTCAAGAATCGGATGTGAAGATTCTCTTCACGTAGCTGCTTCAGGATTTCTTCATCTGTCAGCTCCACAGGAATCCGCTTGACAACCCATCGGACTGTTTTCGAGTCGGTGTTTCCGACTCTGGTGTCTTTCTCCTCCTTCTCTGCTGTCTTGGTTCTTGACTGTGTTGGGCTGTCAATCTTCTCCCTTCTCTCCTTCTCAGTGATGGCTGTAGTATCAGGCTCTTTGATGCAGCTAGCAGGTGGGCTCTCGACGTTCTTCTTCTTGTTGTCGGCTCCCACGCTGCACATCTTGGCAACAGCGTGTTTCTTGTTGTTGGACTTTCCATGTGACATTTCCCCGCTGATCAGGCTTCTTGACAGAATAATGCGACTTGACTTGTTAGCGCTCGCAGTGCGAATGACGAAAAAAAAATGCCCGGGCAAATAAGAAAGTATTTCTACGACCACAACAACCTGGGACCTATGGCGGTGCCGTGCCTTTAAAACGCCACATCCAATTGAATGCCAAGAAAATTGTCGTATTATTTAAGTGTCGTCCCTGGGGTGAGGGGGAATCAACACCAACATTCTTTTAACCCCATATCATTATCTTGAGGATCTCCTAGCTTACTGTCCACAACACCCCGTCAGTCCCTGGATCTCTCTCTCTCTCTCTCTCTCTCTCTCTCTCTCTCTCTCTCTCACTCTCTCTCTCTCTCTCTCTCTCTCTCTCTCTCTCTCTCTCTCACCAATGGACCATGCCCCCTCTCATTCTTTTCCACAACACACTGCACAACACTGGCTCTAACAAAACAACAAATTAATTTTAATAGAGAAAAGTGTCATGTATGTGCAAAGTGTATGTGTAGAATGTCTGTCGTATAATCTAGTGTGTATGTAGATTCAGACCGAATAGCTCAGGAGCAAAGTCTGTTTCATCACTGTACTGGCCACACAACAGCACCATATATGATGGACAGAAGACCTCACCTAAATGATGTGTCTCTCAGGCCAAGTGTCGAAGTCCTCCGATAGCTCTTGGACAATCCAGATGCATCAAAAGTTCCAGACCGACTTGATAGACTAAGGGGGCGCTGAGTAGTCTCGAGGTATGGTGTCTGCCTCGAGTGCCTGAGGTCCCGGGTTCAAGCCCCGACGAGGTCCAGGATTTTTTTCACGTGGACTTCTAATAACAAATTTCCCCATGTTTCTGGGTAGTGAAATCGGACGGTGGTGTGTATTGTTGCGCAAGTAAAGATCCCTTGGCAGTTGGAAATCGAAAAAGAGTAGCCTAACGGCGTTGCCCAGGCAAAATGTGGAGTTAAAAATCTTCTCATAGTATTTCAGGATCCTCTCCGGTGCTATGGAGTTCGTGCACTGAGCTGAGATTCTCCAGACTCAGGCTTGAGTTAGGAGTAGAACGGAGCACTTATCGGTTACACCCGTGTGCCGTGATGTTCATCCATCGACAAAACTAAACTAAACTAAGATATGAGTCTATTACAAAGATACAACGACGGGATGCCATATCTACTAACATGCATCAATGTGTTTAGTAAATATGCCTGGGCAATTCCAATCAAGAAGAAAACGGAGAAAGCTTTAGTGGAGGAAGTGGGTAAAATTTTTCATGATAGCCAACCGATAAATTTTCAGACCAATAAAGGTTCTGAATTCGTCAACCAGGCCTTCTTAAATTTTCTGAAAGACCAATGTGTTCATTTATTTACAACAGAGAATGAAGATTTTAAAGCCACGATAGTGGAACGATTCAACCGGATTCTTAAAGATAAATATGGCGCTATTTCATCAAGACCAATACACTGCGCTTCGTCGAAGTGATAGATAGCTTGATCCGAAACTACAATGGTTCGTATCACAGAAATATTCGCATGGCACCCAGGCAAGTAAACTACAGTAATAAATAAGAGGTGTGGAATAACTTGTACCAGAAGCCAGTGTCAAGTAACGTATATTTTACAGAACGGGACCGAGTCAGATTTGTGAACCCAAACAACGTTTTAAAAAGGGTTATACGCCTTTAAGGACAGAATAATTAGTTAGTTAGTTAGTTAGTCGACAGATCATCCTCGTTGCACATCGGACCATTCAGTCCATAAGTGCTCGGATCCCCTCCTCAGCAAATCCCGCAGCGTGTAGCGGCTAACGACGCCAGTTCTGTGTTGGTTTATCAATCTTCTTTGGCTTCCTGCGTAGTGTTCTTGTTTGGCCACCCCTCTTTTAATTTGCTGCTCTCGCAGTCTGGCCATTGTTGTAGATTCACAGTCATCACTTGGTTCTTGCAAAAGTCTCACTTCTCGTAGAGCATTCAGAATGTCAGCCTGGTCCATGGCGCGTCCGCCCTCAACAGTAGCCTCACCTGCGAGCTTGTCAGCCCGCTCATTTCCTTGTACTCCCGCATGCCCTGGCACGAAGATGAAACTAATCTTTGCCAGCCGAGACCGCTTCAGAGGCAGCAACCATTCTCTTCGGATCGACCCCTCCTCTATCCTCTTGATCATGTTCATTGAGTCGCTAAGGAAACAAGCGGACAGAATAATTAATTACCGTCAGTCATATAAAACTGACTAGTCCGATGACGATTCGGGGGAGGAAATACAAGGTTCATTCTTACAAGAAAGACGAAGGAGAGGTGGTGGTAAAGAGTATTTAGCGAAATGGTTTTGGCTATAATTCTTCATTCAACAGTTGGGTTTCAGACCTAAACAGATACCGAGACTAGTGGTATGGACGAAAACATTGTGGAAACTACTGTACTGCGCGCACACAATGATCCAGCCGGGGAAAGAACTTCGTTCTGGTCGAATTTTTGGTCAACGTGTGCCATTGTTAGAGATTGTGTTAATCTGTCAGATGGTGGTTACATACACCGTTATCGGCGTATCATTATTCACTCTGAGTCAAGGCATCGCCGAAGCATCTGAGTGCACGTTATCGATTACTTTAATTAAATTGTTGTCTGGTTACATGATACATAACCCTAAACTACGAGTTTCTACGTAACAATACCGAGCAGTGCTTCACCGAATATGTTTCCCAACAACAACCCATGTCACTTTTCTTCAAGTTACCTATCTATAAATTTTTGGAGGAAATCATTTTGCAGGAAAAGCTAGCATCCTCATCGTGGTTATCTGAAAACAAAGAAACATATTTGTAGAGGGAGATCCCATACATCTCTATTTTAAACATTCAACCTCAAAAATGTCATCGGTAAGTAGTGTCATTTTCTTAACAACGGTGATTATTTACTAACTTTTTCATGTCGTCACCCTGACAGCAGGAAACGTCTGAATGTTTGGATTTATTAGTCAATGTCTTGCAGTTAGCGGCATTCTCTAATAACTTTATCGTCTGTGATGTGATTGTAAAAGTGTCCCAATCCTCCTGACGTCTGGCATTGGACACCGTATCAAAAACGCCTCGAAACAACTAACAGATTGATATCCAATCACCTGATATATCTCCGTGACTTCTAGACCATACGTGAGATACCATTTTAATAATGGTGTCGCCAAAAAGTCCTCCCCCCCAATTTAACTACCTATAAGAGTCTGTCGTAAACTTGTCAACAACTTATGTGACTCGACGTTCTCACGTAGAACGTCACATATATTCTCTCTACCCACCTCAATGTTTTTGAAAATGGGTGTAAACTCTGAGAAGTATTCTTTAAGAGACTCTGGCACATGGATGTCACACTCGACCAACCCAAAAATTGTTCCCGTACTTGAGAAATTGTTTCTTCGTTATAGGATATGTGCTATAAAACTGTTTGGGTTGAGGAGGTCGTCTTCGGGAAACGTTTAAGGTCTCTATCGGTCTCTTTTAACGTCTGCCATTCCCACGCCCACATTTATATTACTCTAACCTTAACGTCGTTAACGAGATAGCCGTGAATCGCTTGTGACTTTGCAAATACATCTGTCAACTTTTTATTATTAGCTGGATTAATGTCTATACCATTGGTCATGGGACAGGCTGGATGTCCGTGGAATAAACAACCATGAAAGTGATATAATCTTCTAGTCCCTCACCTCACTCATCTACTCTAATATGTTTATGTCCCAGAGACATCACTCCCCCAACTTAACTGTCATTTCAATTCTATCTTGTGTACATGTTGTACCCAGACTAACCACTCTCTACTCTGCCGTGCATATTTCGTAACATTGTGTCATTTGAACTCGTCCTCTTTATTTCTAATAATAGGGAAATCTGTGGGCATTTTTGCATAATAGCCTACAGATACATTGCGTTGGGGTCATCACTTTCAAACTCTTAACTACTTTACCCCCTTTAATGTGTGTTTTGTCTGTTTCATGATGTCTACGAAAAATGATGGACGGGCCCCCTACATTATTAATTTTAGTGATTATGCGCAATTTACTCTCCCGACTGGAACATAATGAAAATTCTACATCTCTAGGGAGGGTCCTACAGATATACTTTAAAGTTACCCCGGGGACAGAAATATAATCCTTTAATATATATAATATTAATAATAATATTACTTTAATATATATATATATATATATATATATATATATATATATATATATATATATATATATATATATATATATATAACATTTACCTTGTTCATTTAGAGCATTAACGAATGTAACTATGTCTCTGTTGTTGTACCAGATTAGAAAATCTTCTAACATGGGCATTTGGTTCTCGCCCGAGACCCTCTGGCAATACTGGTACTCTTCTATGGAAGGGGTAGAATTTTTAAGTTGTGAGAAAATGGCTGATTATGGAGGTAATTGTTTGTCTTGTAATTAACCTGCATGTGTTATGTATTCGTAGCAGGAAAAAAACTTATTGTCTCAGTGATATTTTATGCTGCTAAATACTTTGAATAGCTAACCTCTATAGTAAAATAATTACTAATGTCTACGAATTTTAATTGATCAGTGGCAATAAACAGAAAATTATTATTCATTTTAACCAGACATTTTAAAGGAGAATTTTAATATAAAGTGTGAAATTAAATATGTTTAATTATGGTAAGATCATATTTGTCTAAACTGAACCTTATGACGGGTAAGACTTTTAAATAGTCATCTAACCTATGAATTAACTTGTTTTCGTTTAAAACCTCTAATTCTGTATACACCCTATTGAAATCAACGAATAATTTGGAATACACCGCATCAGCGATGTTAGATACTCAATTATTCTTTTCACTAAAGATATCGCCTGTTTATATGGAAAAAGAAATAGGAGATTCCAACTCGGGGACAACTGAAGATATTGAACAACTAAGCGGAATGTGTTTAGCTAAACATTTGATAGATTTGGTTTCCCCCGGTAGAGTAGTGATATCAAAAACAAAACATACGTAATCATATGTGTCTCGATATGGGTATACAAAACTAGTGTCTACTGGAATCCATTCTTCGGCAATTCAATCATACATTGTCTTTGGTGGATTGTAGATGCCTCCTTTAAAATATTCTACTGTTACCCCCCGTTACATGTGTTACGGTATTGTTCGAAAGACTTAAAAAAAAGACCACAACTTTAAATATTTATATCACCCAAAAGCACGAGCTTTATCAATATCCCAATGTACATAAAACGATCTTTATAACATGATAGTTTTATTGTTTCTTTATTATTCTGACTACACTTAAGTTTGGGGACAAGTGCCTGGTTATTATCATATTCAAAAAAGTTAGTTGGTTGGTTAGATAGTTAGTTAGTTAATTGATTAGTTAATTAGTTAGTTAGTGGACAGATCATCATCATTGCACATCGAACCATTCAGTCCACAAGTGCTCGGATCCCCTCCTCAGCAAATCCCGCAGCGTGTAGCGGCTAACTACACCAGTTCTGTGTTGGTTTATCAATCTTCTTTTGCTTCCTGCGTAGTGTTCTGTTTGGCAACACCTCTTTTAATATGCTGTTCTCGCAGTCTGACCACGGTTGTAGATTCACGGTCATCGGTTGGTTCTCGCAAAAGTCTTACTTCTCGTAGCAATATTTCAATATTAACTTCAAAACATTGTTCTATATCAGGAATGTCAACTAATTTAACCCAGGAAAATTACCTAATGACTCTATATTTGTATGTGCATGCCACTGGTCGATTAGAATCTGCTTTAATCTCCTCAGATCGGTAAGTGATTTTCCTCTAAACACGGCTAGGGCTATTAACATTTTTTTAATCTGTGTAAGGTTTAGAGTAAGCGTCACATTGTTATACATTAACATACAAGTTTGCGGACAAACTTAAATGAGAATCCAGCGCCATTTCAGCGGAGTTACAGACGTTCGGCAGGATGGACACAAGAGTGTATATTGGTCGCTTGTCTTACCATGCACGTGAGAAAGACATAGCAAGATTCTTCCGAGGTTATGGAAGAATTCGAGACATAATGCTGAAGAACGGATATGGCTTTGTTGAATTTGATGATTACAGAGATGCTGATGATGCAGTGTATGAGCTTAATGGTAAAGAGCTATGCGGTGAAAGAGTTGTCATTTAACATGCTCGTGGTTCAGGCAGACCCCAAGCTTCTAGATCCAGAGGTTCTTCAGCTTGGCTGGACAAGTATGGTCCTCCAACAAGAACAGATTACAGACTCATTGTTGAAAATTTGTTTTCACGAGTCAGTTGGCAGGATCTCAAAGATTACATGCGCCAGGCAGGAGAAGTTACCTACGCTGATGCTCACAAGAAACGTGCAAATGAAGGTGTAATTTAGTTTGCATCAGGCTCTGATTTGAGAAAAGCCATTGAGAAATTGGATGGCACTGAGATAAATGGACGAAAAATCAGACTAATTGAAGATAAACCAAGAAGACACAGTCGCTCAAGAAGTAGATCCAGATCTAGAAGTCGCAGACGTAGCCGATCTCGTAGTGCCAGCCTTTCCAGAAGCAGAAGTCGCAGTTGGTTTCGTAATGAAAGCAAAGAGAAGTAAAAAAGTCGATCAAAAAGTCAATCAGCAAGTCCATCCAACAGAAAGTCAGAATCGCGCTCACGCTCCTGTTCTCGGTCCAAGTCTCAATCAAAGTCCATCCAACAGAAAGTCAGAATCGCGCTCACGCTCCTGTTCTCGGTCCAAGTCTCAATCAAAGGATAGAGAAACTAATGGTGATCATGACGGTCATGACGATGAATAATTCATTCACCAAATGTAAAGTGTTTTTTTTTTTGTCAAGTTTATCTCTGTAACTGTTTGGCCATTAGATTGATAGAATGTGTATGTAAATCGTGACTTTCCTGTCAAACTAAATAAGATAGCTTCAGAAATAATATTTTTAGCCATGCTTATTACTCCCCCCCCCCCCCCTTGAATTCCGGTCGCTAACATGGCGATTAGGCGCTGATCAGTGGCCTGTGGCGTGTTTATGCGTGAAGCTACGGTTTGCAAACACATTTTCCTCATGTTGGACTGGTAGTATATGATTCTGTCGCCCTGCTACTGAGTGAGTGCGTCGGCGACACTGTGAGCTGTGAAATTCGCGGGGAATGCTTTAACATCTGTCTTGTACATTGAGCTGCATGTTCGGAACAATGGCTACGGGCTGTTGTTGAATTAACAGATTTGCCTTTTCGATTCACGAATGCATTTTTCAGGAGACTCCCGGGAGTTGGCGCTGAAGCTGCGGAGTTCGAGCTTTATGCAACACTTTCGGCGGGTCGCCCTGCGGTAGAAGAGCGATCCATATGAGTAAACCCTGGTCAATGGGGTCTTTCTGGTGACTGCCGAGTCCATCTACGATGAACTGTGGTTTTCGTGGATTAATTTTGTGTTCGCATTCTGGCGGCAGCATTAAGCACAGTGTACCTGTGCGGGGTGTTGGATTGCCGATACTCTTGCCCATTCCACTTTTTACATTGGACAGTGGGGAGCATTTTGTGTAATATTCACTGACATAGGAACAGAATATAATGAGGATGACCCGTTGCCGTGAAGTTGTAACCTCGACTAACTAACTAACTAACTAACTAACTACCTAACTAACTAACTAACCAGCTAACTAACTAACTCTCTGTTATATATTAATAGCTGTGTTAAAATTAATGTCGCCTGGAATGTCAACTAAACAACAACCTATGGGGAAATCGGGAATATGGAAAACGTAGAAACAGTGGCGGCCACTATCTTTACAGTGTACTTGGTATTTGGTCGCTGTTGTATAGAGTACGTAAGAATGTCATTTTCGTGTACTAATTTGATAGAAGCGTCAAAGTCCTGTCTATTGTTGATTAGGTGTGGGGGTTCTAATTCACATGGGGTTGTAGAACAAGCGTGGAAAAACCGAAGATTGTGTGTCTCTCGGTGTATAAGGACTGTGTGGTGGTAAAATAGGTTTTCAGTCTATTATTTTGACTTTATAAAATCATGTACTATGTCGCATCCCAGTCGATAGGGTGTTGCCTCTGTGGGCTAATATAGAATGTGTACACAGACATATGTTTGTTCATTGTGTGTTGTGTCCTGATTGCTTGCCAGTTGTCCGTGTATTCGGTTGTTTGTCTGTTGGAAATGTGTGTAATGTCTCTGGTTCCTCATCTATAAATGGTCAAGAATATTAATGTCTTGTTTCAGTAATTTAGAAGTGTGTGTGTGTATGTTATTATTTTACCTTTGCGTGATAATGATGTGGGTGTTGTATCCGTAGGTGTTGCGAGTGTCGTTTCCATAGGTGTTTATTGGTTTGTTCGTATGTGTCTTTGTAGAGTATATTTCCTTTGAAACAAGTGGCCGCAGATGTGGCATGAATGCACTTGATCTATGATGCGATGAACTGTGCGAAGATGTCGAAGAAGACTGCAGTTTTTATTGGAGGATTTCTGAAAAGTGCCACAAAAGTGTGTCTTCATTGTTTTATTGGTGGCCATAATAGTTCTTGCTGACAAGGCAACTTGAATATGGTAGTTGTCTGATAATAACAGGCTGGTACTATAAAGATGTATTTATATTTCAGCAACTTGGATTTTTAGAGTAGTTTGATGTCAAAGGTTACAGGGTCGTTATATTCCAACAAGGTGACCAGTACGCCATACCTGTGAAAAACAATCAAGCACAATAAACTTTAATGTCCAGCAACATTTTAATTTTTCAATTAATATTATATACTACTGATGGATAACATACCTGTGTATATTATACTTTGCGAAAAGACCCCAACCTGAAATATATAAAATTAATTTTCAAAGGCAATGTAAAAATACACATATTTGAGCTAAATTAAAAAGACAAATTCAATAGAATTTTGACACATGATCTGATCTAGAAATTATATTGATGTCTATGGGATATATTGAAAAACCCAGGCTGCCGGATCAAGTTTGTTAACACTGAAGTCGTTTTTAAAATTAAAGACATTTAAATAGTTCTAACAAAATTATCTTCATGTGATTCAGTAGAAAGATGTACATGTCGTGAGTAACGTGGCAAATTTACAAACACCAAATTATTACAGATTGAACACCGCACCTTCAGTGTGCATAATAAATAAGAATAAGAGAGGGCTATTTGTTTGTGTTCATATCACTGGGGTAGTCCATAAACTTTTGGTTGTATCCAGAAACGTTACAAGTATTCACGCACTCACGCACGCACGCACGCACGCGCACACACACACACACACACACACACACACACACACACACACATGATTGTACTATCAACACGATGGTTGTGAACTTTCTTTGGTTACACACAATGCGATCTGTGGAAATGAGGCACAAAACGTTACTATCCAGCTCAAGAGAGAGAGAGAGAGAGAGAGAGAGAGAGAGAGAGAGAGAGAGAGAGAGAGAAGCACATATACAAACATACACACACATACACACACTTACATACATACACACGTCCACACATACACACACGAACATACACAAATACACACACATACAAACATACACACATACACACACATACAGAAACATAATTACGCCCACGCAGACACACACACACACACAGACAGACACGCAGACACACACGCACACACACATACATACACACACGCATATATGTGCAAACACACGTTCACACATACCTACACATATATGCACACACGTGCACACACACATTTGCACACGTACACACGTATACTCACAGACACCCACAAATACACACACGCTTACTGTTTAACGCAAAGAAAAATACTCACCGACTGTAAATATTGTCCTGTCTGTCCCCCCCCCCCCCCCCCCCCGATCTATCAGGTTACCTGCTGGCAGAGAATGGTTTTTACATATTTGTATAAACATAAACTACAGCCACTCCTGGCATGTCTATAGCTTGTGTCTCTCACTGCTGTGCTTTGCAGTAATCACATCAAGTACTGATTGTGAATCTGCAACGTTGCCCGGACTATGTCAGCGTCTCAGTCACTCGTTAGTCTTGGTTATGACATAAATGTATATATGCATGAATAATCTGTCAACACAGTGTGCATGTATAGGTATTTATTAACGTGAATATGTTCTGCGTTAATCACATTACGTTTATAACAATTCATGGCGATAATGCAATACAATGCGCAGCAATGCACTCGTGCGCTCACATGTCACAGGTTATCTCACACACTAGCGCACAGGCTATTTAATGCCACACTCACTTAGCATTAGCAAGCTCTTGTGTCAAGTATTCAGTACACTCTCTCTCACAAATATCCAAAAACATCCTCTCTCAACCACAGTCTAGTCCAGTCTGTCTGTTTCTACCATCGGTCTGTGGTCACGTGGTACTTGGCCTCGTGCCGTCCGTAATAGTCGTGCTAAGAAGGATGTCTCGGCATTGTGGATATCGCCCTGCCCTTCAACTGTCTGTTGATGGCTGGTGTCTCAGGTCGTTTAGTCCAAGGTTGGACTGTCATTCAAATGACACTGTCCTGTCTATTAATGAGTGTCCAAGGGCCGTTTGCACAAGACTCTAGGCTATCATTTGTTTGTAAGAGTCACTCTATTACAGAGTTTCCGGCTTGGGTCAAGATGGCGGGACGTGTTTTCTTCTAGCTTGACTAAAGACGGTTGATCGGCGGCTTGACAATCCGCCATCATAAAACTCCCAGCTGTTACAGAATCAGATTTCTGGCTCCATATGTTTGACGCTTCGCACAAACATAGAGAGCCAAGACTTCTGCCCTATGCGCCACCTTAGGCACGAGAGGAAAGACAAGACAAGACATCCCGGTATGTATAGACCATTTTTTGTCGATGTGGTAACGGCTACGTGACAAAGTACTTTAGTCTGCACGCAGCTGTGCCTGCAATGGGGTTTAGTCCTATAACTCCGTGGCCCTAATTATGTGTCGACTGTTATTGATTTTCTTATACATGGACCATTGGTAATTTCAGAGATAAGCCTCGCGATCAGGCAAAACCCGTTTCGATAGTTATTGAATTGTTAGCATCCTTAGTATGTGCATATTGAGTTCTCTAGGATATGGTTAGTTATTCTTAGTACATACATACATACATACATACATACATACATACATACATACATACATACATACATACATACATACATACATACATACATACATACATACATACATACATACATACATACATACATACATACATACATACATACATACATACATACATACATACATACATACATACATACATACATACATACATACATACATACATACATACATACATACATACATACATACATACATACATACATACATACATACATACATACATACATACATACATACATACATACATACATACATACATACATACATACATACATACATACATACATACATACATACATACATACATACATACATACATACATACATACATACATACATACATACATACATACATACATACATACATACATACATACATACATACATACATACATACATACATACATACATACATACATACATACATACATACATACATACATACATACATACATACATACATACATACATACATACATACATACATACATACATACATACATACATACATACATACATACATACATACATACATACATACATACATACATACATACATACATACATACATACATACATACATACATACATACATACATACATACATACATACATACATACATACATACATACATACATACATACATACATACATACATACATACATACATACATACATACATACATACATACATACATACATACATACATACATACATACATACATACATACATACATACATACATACATACATACATACATACATACATACATACATACATACATACATACATACATACATACATACATACATACATACATACATACATACATACATACATACATACATACATACATACATACATACATACATACATGTATGCATGCATGCATGCATGCATGCATGCATACATACATGCATACATACATACATACATACATACATACATACATACATACATACATACATACATACATACATACATACATACATACATACATACATACATACATACATACATACATACATACATACATACATACATACATACATACATACATACATACATACATACATACATACATACATACATACATACATTGGCACCTTGCCGTCTTGACAGACGATAGTTTGTGCTTTAAAAAGGCATAATAACTTTTAACTATGGCGGTAGCGAGTGTGACTGATAAGGCCAATTTGCGCTGTAAATGTCCGTTCACAGTGGGTGCATGTGAACACGTGGTCATTTCCACCATCATGCACCATCTTACGTCTCAAACGCTTGGTGTGTGACTTTTCTGCAATAATTTTCTCCTTTGACTTTATTCCATTTCTGATATTTGCCCTCCATGCAACACGTTCAGCGGCGACTTGCTCCCAGTGTGCATTATCAATGCCTGTATCAATCATGTCCCGCTTACACACATCTTTGTATCGTAGTAGAGGCCGACCCTGAGATCTCTTACCCATCTGTAATTCACCAAAAAAGATATCCTTTGGTATTCTACCATCATCCATCCGCCTAAGATGTCCTATCCATCTAAGTCTGCCTCTCCATAGCACAAAGCCTGGGCTAAAATATAGAGATCATGTGTTGCCCATGCAGCATGATCCCTCTCTCGGCCTGCCTAGTTCACTCCAGAGGAAAGGTAACACCCCTACATCTGGAACAAGACAAGCTGCAGAAGCTGCCGGATCAGCAAAGCAATGCTCTAACTGTCCGCCTGTCGGAGCTTCGATCCTAGACCAGTCGCCAACCAAGGCTAAGGGCCTGGTCTGCCCTGCCATGACAATTTTGTCTTTAGCTTGCATTTCCTCGCACCAGGGTAAGGCTTGTACCCTCCCAATTGCGCTCTTCCGCCCGAAGCCGTTGGCACAATGTGGGGTGTCGGGTTTGGTAAGCGCCGCCCAACGTTCGGCGCTAACAGAAACCAGGTAGTACCGTCTACTGTTATACGGTAGCTCAGTCATATCTGACTAAGACCTGACTGCTACATACATACATATGTATGTACATACATACATACATACATACATACATACATACATACATACATACATACATACATACATACATACATACATACATACATACATACATACATACATACATACATACATACATACATACATACATACATACATACATACATACATACATACATACATACATACATACATACATACATACATACATACATACATACATACATACATACATACATACATACATACATACATACATACGTACGTACGTACGTACGTACGTACGTACGTACGTACGTACGTACATACATACGTACGTACATACATACGTACGTACGTACGTACATACATACATACATACATACATACATACATACATACATACATACATACATACATACATACATACATACATACATACATACATACATACATACATACATACATACATACATACATACATACATACATACATACATACATACATACATACATACATACATACATACATACATACATACATACATACATACATACATACATACATACATACATACATACATACATACGTACATACATACGTACACGTACGTACGTATGCACGAGCCTTAAATGACATTATAGAAGATGAAACAGCAGGATTAATATGTTATTCCTGCAAGGACGAACGCTTGAGATGAGGAACCCAAAATGTTTATATAGGCCTTGATAGATAGATCAAGGATCTCCACATTATTTCAGTTTCGGTTGTTAACGGGGCATCTAATTGTTTGGGAAAAGTGCTATGATGTTTCTTTAAATCAAGTATTAACGAAGAATGTCAAAATTCACAGACCGTATGATATAGGGGCACGGAAGACGATCTGCTTTCGAATGTATAGAGAACACAAATGATATATTTATGTAGCAGAAAATCCGCGCCAGCGCCATTGGCATGCTGCATGATGCTGAAGGTATACCTTCACCCCACCCCCAAGTTAGAAGAGAATGAAACAGTAATTTATTAATTTAGCAAATGGTTTAATGAATATCAAGCATAGTGTCAAGAGATGCAATGGTTGGTCATTAGACTGATGTTACTATTTTGGTTAAAGAACCAGCACATAAATATACACAAAACAAATTTCTTGAGCTTCCGGGCTTGGCGTCAGTGACCTGCCATTCATTCGCGTAAACACTTTGCCAGTTGGGATATTCAGAGTCAGACAATATCACTCAACTGTGTGGTCATACGAGAGTCGAGTTCCATCCAACACTAGTAGAGACATCGATACTGGGAATACTACAGGAAAAAGCACACACTCACCGTTGATTCCTGAAATAGTGTTGTGAGTATACAGGATCGTTACTTTTATTTTTATACACACAGACACACACACGCACGCACGCACGCGCGCGCGCGCACACACACACACACACAAACATGTATGCATATATGTTTGTATTTCCATATTTCTAACTACATGTTAATCACCCAGCACTTAGGATTAAGGGCGCCTGGCCTGCTTCTCAATATATAATTTCAAACAGGAATCTTACTTTCAAGTATTGTGTGTTTAAGAATATGACGCATACTATTAGTGCAGCGAGAAAGACAGCAATAGCAGTTGTGTATTCATTCATCCAGTAGCATGTCCTTTGCAGAAACTCGGTTCCATAACAACCTTCCGGAAAACCTCTCGATCATAAGCAATATCTCCCGTGTCCGATACACCCATCTGGAGATCATTCGCCACATCCTGCACCCATCTTCTCATTGGCCTTCCTCTTCCTCTCTTCTGAGGGCTATACCCCTCCATTATTGTTCTTTCCAAACTTTCGTGACGTTTCAAGTGATCAAAATATTTAAATTTTATTTGTTTTATCGTCTTTAATAGCGAACCTTCTTCAATATTCAGCTCTTGAAGTATGGATGCATTTGTTCTTTTTTTTACCCAAGATATTCTTAGAACTCGTCTGTAACATTTATATTCAAATGCATTTATGCGCTGTTCAGCTTGTTTAGTATGTGTCCAGGTCTCACAGGCGTATGTTGCAATGGGAAAGATGCATGCTCTTAAAAATCTCATTTTTGTAGTTCTGTCTGTTCCACTCCATATTTTATTCAGTTGTTTTAGTCTTTGAAGAGCAATTGACAGCGGTCGTTTAATTTCTTTCATTATGTCACCGTTGTTGTAAATCAATGTCCCAAGATATTCAAAATTTTCCACAATCTCCAAATTTTCCTCATTAACATATATTTCTTTCTCCATAGTGGTTTTCTTTGTATGCATTATCTTTGTTTTTACTATGTTAAGATATAAATTGTGATTTTCAATATTCAATTGGGTTGAGGCTATTAGATTATCTATACCATTCTGTATTGTGGATAGCAATATTGTATCATCAGCGTACCGAATCTCTGGTATGTCATGACCACCGATATTTAGAGCATCATATAGCTCCCTGTTTATATCATCTCTTACATTTCTTATTATATTTTCGGCGTACATGTTAAACAAATAGGGGGACAACACACATCCCTGACGGACTCCTTGCTTGATGTCAAACCAGTCTGATGTCTCGTCATCTATTCTAACCGCTGCTAGAGAATTTTTGTTAGTTGTACTACAATGTGATGGAACGCCCACATTCCTCATGATTTCCCAAAGTGAATGATGTTGTACACAGTCAAATGCATTTGAAATATCCCCAAAACATGAGAATAGGTTTACATTAAATTATCTTCACTTCTCTATTATTAAACGCATGTTGAGAATGTGATCTCTTGTTCCTCTTCCTTGTCTAAGTCCAGCTTGAACCACGCTAATTTCTTCTTCCATTTTCTTACGAAGTCTTCCCATTATGATTTTTAGAAGAATTTCACATGCATGACTGATCAGGGCAAAAGTTCTATAGTTGGTGCATAATTTCAGGTTGCCCTTTTTGGTATTATCTCTTCCAATCTTTTGGCGAAATACCATATTTCCATATCTTTCTACATAATGCGTGATAGGTTTGTATGCTTTCTTCTCCTCCCGCTTTAATTATTTCAGCTGTATCTCATCACATCCAGGTGATTTACCATTCTTCAGGTTCTTTATTGCCCATGCAATTTCATCTAATGCGGGTTCAGGTTCTGTCTCTGCTGTCATTGGCTCATGTATCTCATTCACTTTTGTATGGATGCGAAGCGTGGACAATAAGCAGTCAAGCTGAAAAACAGCTGATGGCTGTGGAAATGTGGTTTCTGGGGAATATGCAAAGAATACCATGGACAGACAGAAACACCAATGAACAATTCCTTCGAGAAACAAATGAAGATCGTAAACTGATTAGAGACATTAGAAGTAGACAGTCAAAATTTTGTGGGCATGTTATGAGAAAAAATGAATTGGAAAACTTGGTGACGACTGGCAAGATCGAAGTGAAGAGATCAAGGGGAAGACCGAGAAGTAAATACCTGGATGGTTTGGTCACGTGACATGGTCGAGACAGGAACACATAGCTGATCCACGACTCTGGTGATCGAGTGAGATGGCAGAACATTACCGCCCACGCGTATCGGCATGGCACATGATGGATGGATGGATCTCATTCATATCCTCACTGTCACTCATATCATACATTCCACTGCAGTATTCCTGCCATCTTTCTAGAATTTGTCTAGATTCTGTTAAGGTATTTCCCGTCTTGTCACAGATCACATTCAACATTCAAGAAATGACTACTACTGTGCACATCTAATATTAAATTCATTTGTCTTTAAAATATGGTAACACCAAATTGACAGATGGCCATGAGGAGTCAACTATTATCTGGTTCTTTACCGCTGGTAAGTGAATGATATATTAGGAACATTCATTTGAAACCCGTTCCAATGGCTTTGTTACAAAAGCATGATAGAAACATTAACAGGTATGGTGGGATTTAACAAAGCATTCGTTTTGAATGAATTAGGCACCATGGGCTGGTCGGAAGGGGTCGCCGTGGGCATTCGGGCAGGCATCCCATTGCTTGGGTGGGTGGCTAATGCTGTCAGCAAAAAAAAAAAGGATTGTATTTGCTAACCGGGCCAAGTGTTTATCGTATTCATTACGTCTGCATCTGTGTGAAATCATTGCCCCTTGAGAGCTTTTTTTAGAGGTCCGAACGGATGAAAATCACACGGTGACACGTCGAGACTATAGGCTGGATGTTGCAGAGTTCCCACTTCTTCCTTGCTAGTGCTACCTGGCAATATTTGCGACATGCGGACGAGCATTATCGTGCAACAAAATCACACCGCGAGAAAGCATGCCGGGTCGTTTATTCTTGATGGCTTTTTGCAGCTTGTCTGGTGTTTGCAAGTGGTGGGTGGGGTTGATGTTGACACCGGATTCTTTGGGGTCGGCCGGCAATGGACCTTCATGGTCAAAACATGCGCTCAGCATAACCTTACCAGCGGAAACCTGTAACTTGAATTCTTTGGCTGTTGATGATCCAGAACTTCCATTGCATGCTCTCTTTTTTGCTGCTCGGCTCAAAGTGGTGACACCAAAATTTATCGCCTGCGATTATGCGGAAGAGAAATGCATCATCCTCCACTCTGTAACGCAGCTAGTGATTCAAACACTATCCCATGCGTTTCTCTTTTTGGTGGTCGGTCAACATCCGTGGTACCCACTGTGAACACACCTTCCGATATTGCAGTTTCTTACGAACAACCTTTTGAATTGTCCCATTTAACACATCAAATTCTTTCGCCAGCGAACGTATGCTTCAACGTTCATCTGTGCTGCTGCATCAATTTTTTCGATGGTTTTTTCTGTTGCAACAATATGCGCTTGACACGGCCGTCGAAGGTCTATCGTGAACTGACGTCCTTTCTGAGACATTCGCGCCTAGTCTGTCACTGTTGTCTTCGACAGACATTTGTTGCCGTACGCTGCCTGCGTTCTTCGATGAGTGTCCACTGGTCGACATCTTTCAAATGAAAGAAACTGAATCAACGCTCTTTGAGCTTCTTTGGGCGGATTTTGGATCATCCCGGCCGTTTTCTCACCGGTCAGAGACAGAACCAATGCATCATGGAACGATAAGCACGCCTCTTGTATTCATTGGTCAGTACTTATCACATGACTATGACATGATCATGTTCAACGTACGCAATTACGCGCGGTGCGGCACGAACGGATTTCAAATGAACACCCTTTATATTATTCATCCCAGAGACCAGACAACAGGCTTAATCATTCCACTCCATCATGAAACATGCCCGCAAGAACATTTCTTTATCTGTAGACCATGAACATTATAATACCTTATCATTCTTAGAAATATTATTTCAACATTGACAGGATGGCACCATACAAAAATCTGTCTATTGAAAAGGAACATGGACAAGCCAATACCCTGCATTTAAATAGCTTTGCACCTATTCAGTATATATATATGGCCTGGTATGGACCCTGTTTAATTGAACTAGAATGACACGCTATGATGACACTCTAAAAGAAGAATGGAAACTCTTAACCATAATCTGCAATCTAATGTTTATTCAGCTGACTTCATCAAGCGTAATTACCAGCCACCAAAACCTACTCCCTCAGAATCGTCGGTCCCCCGACCTCAAGTGATTTTTTTCAACTAACCTTTTGAAGGGACACGTATGAAACAAATATATTATACGGCGTAAAACAAACATTTGTGCAGTCGACAAGTCATAAAATTCTCAGTTCTGCGATTTTAAGTCATTTGTTTAATAGCCATCATAAAGTTAAACAACAAATCTTGTATAATGTATTTGATGAACAATAAATGATTGCTCAAATACATCAAGGCATTAGTAATTAGACAGTTCCAGCCAGTTTTCTGCAAAGAGAAAGACTTCATTTTAAATTTGTAATTACCATGGGGGAAAATGATGCTCCACATTCAAACAGTATCTGTGACTATGTGTTTTAAGTATTTCAATTTTATTTATTTATAATTCATTTATTAACTTCATGTAGTATGTAACTTTGCAGTATGCACCTGACGAGATGCAATAAATTGGACAACATATTGTTTGTGGCTTCTATGTTTAAACATTAGAACATGTAGAAGGGGGGGGGGGGGGCTGAATGGTCTCGAGGTATGGTGTCCGCCTCGAGTGCTGGAGGTCCCGGGTTCAAGCCCTGGTGAGGACCGTGATTTTCTTTTCGTGGACTTCCAGTAATAAAATTTCCCCTGGTCTCTGGGTAGTGACTCTGGTCTCTGGGTAGGGAGTGTATGCGTCGGGGTGGGATGTGTGAGTGGGTGGAGGGTGTGTGTGGGTAGGGGTATTGTGATCGAGAGATGTTTAGTTGGGGCTGGGTGGGTGGGGGTGTGTGGGTGCGTAGTGGAGGATGTATGCGTGAGTGAGTGTGTGTTGGTGGACGGGTAGGGAATGCGTGTGTGGGTGGGGAGAGGTGTGTGGTGTGTTGGTTGGGGATATTGTGTGGGTGAGGTATGTGTGTGTGGGTGGGGGATTTTTGTGGTGTGTGAGTGGAGGTATGTGGGGTGGATGGGGAAGGGTATCTGTGTGGGTGTGGGTGGGAATATTGTGTGGTATCTGGTGGGGGATATGTGTGTGGTGTGTAAGTGGGGATGTGTTGGTGAGGGATATGTGTGTGTGTGGTGCGTGGGTTGGAAATAGTTCGTGGTAGGGGGTGTATGTGATGTGCGGGTGGGGCATTGTGTGGTGGGGGATTGGGTTAAGGCATGTGTGGGTGGGTGGAAGTTGTGTGTGTGGGTGGTGGGGTGTGTGTGAGTGGATTGGGGATGTATGGGTGGTTAGGGAGATGTGTGTGTGTGTGTGGGGGGGGGGGGGTAGGTAGGGACATGTCAGTTGGTGGGGATGTGTGTGTATGGTTTGGGGATGTGTGAGTGGGTGTGCGATGTGTGGGTTGGTGGGGGATTGTGTGCGTGGGTGGGGAATATGTGGTCGATGGAGATGTGGCTGGGGGATAGGTGGTTTGAGGTGTGGGTGGGGAGAGGATGTGTGGGTTAGAATGTGTATGTGGATGGGCGTGGGATGTGTGGGTTGGTGGGGGAATGTTTGTGGGTGGCGAGTGTGTTTTGGTTGGGGGATCAGATGAGGGCAGTGTGTGTGGGTGGGGGATGTGTGGGAGGGGGATGGGTTGGTTGGTGGGGTATGTATGTGTCCCTTGGTGTGCGTGTGTGTGGGTAGGTGGGGGTGTGTGTGTGGGTGGGGTGATGTATGGATAGGTGGGAGATGGGCCTCATAACATGGTAATTAGCTTTGTTTATGTTTACAACATTCATTTCACAATGTTTATTTTTCTTCCTATGTAAATGTATAATGCCCTTGATGAACGAAAGACGAGTGATTGGAAGGGCCGAATGTAAGACGGGCCTGCGCGCCCAATTTGTGACCCTAATAAAGTTGATTTGATTTGATTTGATTTGAGATCGGACGCCCGTGTGTATTGTTGCGCAAGTAAAAAATCCCTTGGCAGTTGGAAATCGAAAAAGAGTAGCCTAACGGTGCTGCCCGGGCAAAATTTCAAGTTTATAATCTACCCAAAGTATTTCAGGATCCTCTCTGGTGCTACAGAGTTCGTGCATTGAGCTGAGTTACTCCAGACTCAGGTTTGAGTTAGGAAGACGGAGCACTTATAGGTTAAACCCGTGTGCCGTGATGTTGATCCAACGACCAAACTAAACTACTTGAGGTTGAACATTTCTTGTCAATAACTTCATTTCTTTGAATATTTCGTAATCTCTTCACGTCTTATGATATTGCTCTATTCTGGTATATCAATCTTGTTTATATTGGTTTTTGCCTTTTCGTGTATTCTATCATATTTCTCGAGTTAAAGATTTATACTTCATCCTGCTGTTATCAGATTCACATCCTTTCTCTGTCAGTTCCCTTCGTTGTTTTATTAATTCTAACGTGTCTGATGTAATCCATGGCTTAAACTGCTTTTGCTTGTGTCACGAAAATAAACTTGATGTTCGATCAATGACAAACAAGACCCGACATTAGTCTGCAAAAACAAGCAACCCTTTGATGTTGTATGAAATGAGAAAAATACGTCGCGTCAAACTGTCTGCCTACGGTCGGCATTTCTGTATGATGTGGATTGTTCGAGAAACAAATACGTCGCATTACAATGTCTACACCGGTCGGCATTTTGTTAACAAATTGTTGCTCGAGACGAACAACGGCGTCATCTGTCTGCAAGGCGGGAGTCGGCCTTTGAAGTGATAGACGGAATGTCTGACTAGAAGTCGGATGGAGTCTGTGATGTGGGGAGAAGGTCTCTGGCTCACAGACAGCCAGGATCTTTGTTGTATGAGTCAAAGAGTTCCCCAGATGAAAGTGAACTGGACGGCGGATTGACTCCAGTTAGTCTAGAACAGGAGGAGGAAACCAGATTCTGGACGGATCAGCGTCTAGACTTTTTGGTGTCGTCACTCCAGCTCAATATAAAAAAGCGTTGCGGTAAACAAGTGGAGTTAGTCGATCAAGATTTCTGAAGTGGGAAAGATCGGTGCAGTTTTCCGAGTTGTGCTCAATGAAAGAAACTAGGGTGTCAAATTGTTGATAGTTATCGGCGGACATAGATCCAGTCTGTGATTGCCTAGTTTCGATTAGCAACCGGAATAGGCATATGGTAGGCTATTAATCATATCTCACTTAGAGTATGATTAGGAATAGAGTACAGTACTGTGCGGTGATATAATGTATTATAGGTGCGGTGATATAATGTTTTATAGGTGCGGTGATATAATGTATTATAGGTGCGGTGATATAATGTATTATAGGTGTGGGGATATAATGTATTATGATTAGTGATAGAATGTTCTATAAGTGTGGTGCTAGAAAGTATCATAGGAGCGTCGGCACTAGTATTCTATTGTGTGGCTTCAACTAGCTTGTGTGATATATCATTTTACTCAAGGGAGTTGAGGACAATGTAGTGGAGTAATAATTAGAGAGATTAAGGATGGTTGAGATGGAGGAGAGGAATGTGAAATGGTAGGATCTTCCAGTAGGGCATCTGCTGGGTTTCTACCCGTTCCTTTATTCTTTCCTGGTGTTGCCATGTCTCAGATCATGTGATGAGTTATTTGGCCGTATGACAGAGATCGGATCTCTGTTATAGATCTGAGTGCTGCTATTGGCCTACACTCACCTAATTCCGGCCAGGACTGAGTTGCCCTCACCATAGTATTCACATACAGGTTCCATTTACAGGTCCACGTATGTGTGCTATGATTTTCAACAGTGAAGCTAACACATTTTAGAAGATGATGGCTCAGAATTTGAAGACAGAAGTTGCTGAGAGGCCGCTACATTGGGCTTATACCTAAGTTGGTTTGCGGGAACCTGGCTTCTGCTGAGCAGAACATGCTGATGAGATTTATGTTTAGCAAGTGATAGTTGTATCACTGAACAGTCAGAACATTGTAGATATACACTACTGAAACCAGGCACATTCATACAAAATTTATACTGATACCTAGAACATTCAGAGCGTGGTGTTAATATGGGGAATCTTTAAAACCAGTGACACTAGATCCATTAAGATTTCCCCAGTAACAGTGACAATAGGGTTAGAATTTTTCTGATTAACAATCAGTTAAGTAACAGAGGAAATTCATAGTGGGAATCAGATTGAAGACTCTCATTAGACAGTGTTTGTCATGGGTGTCCAAGCATCCTAGTGGTTCAAGAGACAACGGAGGAAGTCTTCACGTGACCGGAGGACCATCACCTTGGTGAGGTTGCTTGTCTGGAATACATGGTGCTAGTGTGTTCTCAGCACAGTGATGAGAATGACTATACTCCTGAACACTGATCTGAGTCTATATACACTTTAGAATATACGTCACACATTCTACACTTTATATATACACACACACACACACACACACACACACACACACACACACACACTTCTCATACATATACTCTTTGCTTTAATAAATTTCTTGTTTTTATTTGTTGAAGCTAGGGTTGTCACGTATGTTATGTTGGGGAAGAATGAGAGGGGGCATGATCCAGGAGTGAATAAGAGTGAGAAGAAGGTGTCTTCACATTGAGTGAGTGTTGTGGACGGAGTCTGCTGGATATCTCCAGGATAGAGATATTGAATTAAAACAAATGTGGGTGTTGATTCCCCTCACTCCAGGGACGACACTAAAGTGGTAAAGAAGAACAAATAACTACTACGACATTCATTCTTTACACACACGACAGCTTGGTCGGAATTAAATCTTTGGCTGCAGTTATCAAGATATCTCTAGCTTGTACTGCCAGTTCATCTGGTGTCATTTCCTCTTGTACAGATATCAAGACCCCCAAAACGATTCCTAACTTCTACGTTGCATGCATCTGGTATTTTTGTTAGATCAAAACGACGTGGCTTTGGTCCTCGTGTAAGCTTTTTGAGTTTTAATTTCAGATCTGCTTCTAATAACTGAAGATCTGTATCACAGTCTGCACTTCGTATGGTTTTTGTAGATGTTAGGCTTGATCTAACAAACAAACAGGGCACAAACATTGCAATATATACATTACGGACACTAATAGAAAGGTCAATAGAGAAACAGAGAGACATATAATTTGTGCTTAATAGATTATACTAAGGCATTTGATAAAGTAAAACATGATTAACTGATTAAAATGTTAGAAGATATCAATATTGAAGGGAAAGATTTAAGAATAATAAAGAATATTTACCGAAACCAAGTAGCAGCATTTAAAATGGGAAATAAAGAGGGTAGTTACGAACAGATAAAGCTAGGAGTACGACAGGGGTGTGTCTTGTCACCAGATCTCTTCTCCCTATACAGCGAAGTAATAATGAGAGAGATAAAAGAGATGCCAGGAATACTAGTTGGAGGTGATAATATAAATATAATTCATTCATTGGCACCTTGCCGTCTTGACAGACGATAGTTTGTGCTTTAAAAAGGCATAATAACTTTTACCTATGGCGGTAGCGAATGTAACTGATAAGGTCAATTTGCGCTGTAAATGTCCGTTCACAGTGGGTGCATGTGAACACATGGTCATTTCCACCATCATGCACCATCTTACGTCTCAAACGCTCGGTGTGTGACTTATCTGCAATAATTTTCTCCTTTGTCTTTATTCCATTTCTGATGTTTGACCTCCATGCAACACGTTCACTGCCATAAAGAAGAGTACTAAGGACACAGGCTTGATAGACAAGGACTTTTGTTTTTGCAGTAAGCTTCCTGTTCTCCCAGACTCTTTTTCTTAGCCTGTTCATTGTTGTTGCTGCCTTACCAATCCGGATGTTGATTTCCTGATCTAGGGATAATTTGCTATTTACCACTGATCCTAGATATGTAAAATGGTCTACCATGTTGTAGTAACTGAGAGTGCAAGGAAAGGACTCTCCTTGAATATCAAGAAAACAGTAACAATGGTGATATCAAAGAAAATGGTGACACCAAAATGTGAAATAGAAATAGAAGGGAAAATTCTTAACCAAGTGAATAATTTTAAATACCTAGGGGTATTTATAACTTCAGGTGGAAGATGTACAATAGAGATTAAGAGCAGAATAGGGAAAGCAAAAGCCGCATTTCAGAAAATGAAGAGTATCTTATGCAATAAATCACTGTCAATGAATGTAAGAAAGAGAGTGCTGAAATGCTATGTAGAACCAGTTTTGCTGTATGGCAGTGAATCGTGGAATGTAAATGAACAAATTAAGAAGGAATAAGAAGCAACAGAGATGTGGTTCCTGAGACGAATGTTGCGAATTTCTTGGACTGCCAGAGTAACTAACAACGACTACCTGATACAGGCTAATGAAACTAGAACATTATATACAACAATAATGAAGAGACAAACATCTTTCTTCGGTCATGTGATGAGAAGAGAGGCATTGGAGAACATCGTGACAACTGGAAAGATCAAGGGGAAGAGAGGCAGAGGCAGACCAAGAGAAATTATGCTGGATGGATTGATATGATGGCATGGAGGAATACCATCAGCAGAGTTGACCAAGAACACCAACTACCGAGATCTGTGGAGAGTCGTGACGCCTACGCCAGCTGGCAGGGCACTTGATGATGATGATGATGATGTTGATGATGATGATGATGATGATGCTTGATCTCCATCTTCTTTATATTAAAATATAATCTGTCTGAGTTTTGGTAATACTGTCCGGGGACTTCCATGTGAAGAGTCTTCTTGAGTGTTGTTTAAAAAGTGTGTTGGCTATAGATAATTCATTTTCTGTGTAAAATTCAGTTAATTTGTAACCTGCATCATTTCTATTTCCAAATCCAAAATTTCCTAAAACGTGTCTCTCATTTTCAGCTCTTCCTGCACCTACTTTTGCATTAAAATCTCCCATTATTTTTGCTATATCATTATGACCAATCTTATTTAATGTGTCTTGCAGTGTGTTGTAAAAATCTTCAATTTCGTCCTCCTCTGCTATTGAAGTCATCATCATCAAGTGCCGTGCCGGCTGGCGTAGGCGTTCATGGCTCTCCATAGATCTCGGTCTTTGGTTCTCTGGATCAACTCTGCTGCTGATATTCCTCCATGCCACCGTCTCAATCCATCCAGCATCACTTCTCTTGGTCTACCTCTGCCTCTCTTCCCCTCGATCTTTCCAGGTGTTACGATGTTCTCCAATGCCTCTCTTCTCATCACATGACCGAGGAAAGCTGTTTGTCTCTGTCTTATTGTTGTATATAATGTTCTAGTTTCATTAGCCTGTTTCAGGCAGTCGTCGTTAGTTACTCTGGCAGTCCAAGGAATTCGCAACATTCGTCTCAGGAACCACATCTCTGTTGCTTCTAATTTCTTCTTAATTTGTTCATTTACATTCCAAGATTCACTGCCATACAGCAAAACTGGTTCTACATAGCATTTCAGCACTCTCTTTCTTACATTCAGTGACAGTGACTTATTGCATAAGATACTCTTCATTTTCTGAAATGCGGCTTTTGCCTGCCCTATTCTGCTCCTAATCTCTGTTGTACATCTTCCATCTGATGTTATAAATGCCCCTAGGTATCTAAAATTATCAACTTGGTTAAGGATTTTCCCTTCTATTTCTATGTCACATTTTGGTGTCACCATTTTCTTTGATATTACCATTGTTACTGTTTTCTTGATATTCAAGTTGAGTCCTTTCCTTGCACTCTCTGTTACTACAACGTCTAATAATTGTTGTAGGTCTGTTGAATTATCCGCCACCAATACTGTGTCATCTGCATAGCGTATATTATTTATATTATAACCTCCAACTAGTATTCCTGGCATCTCTTTGATCTCTCTCATTATTACTTCGCTAATGAAGTAGGTGCATATATCTGTATGAGAGTTGTGTTTTTTTGGACGGCCTTTAAGTCTAATAGTGAGGATTCTGTCACTAACTGGGTTATATCACATTAAAGCTTTTGCAGTCGTTTTATGTGAACACAATGCCACTCCACTCTGGCCTCCGACGTCTCTACAAGAATAAATGAAAAGACTTCCATTTTCAGTTGTAAAATGTCCCTTGCCTCTCCAGCGATGTTCACTAATTCCTAAAATTGGAATATTTAACCTCTCAATCTCATAACATACTACTTTAAGCTTCCCCTCATACAGACTTCTCACATTCCACGTTCCTATTCTCACTCTCTGTTTCTTAGTCTGACACAGGGGATTTCCTTGGGAACACAGTCAGGATTAACTCCGTCATCACGATTACTAGTACTGGTCCTTGTGTCACACTCTTTCCCAGTGTTATCTGATCTGCCTGGCCTGGGGGTCTCACCACCAGATCTCTTTCTTATTATGTTTTCTTTCATGGTTATTATGGTTTCTTGGAAAGTTTTGCAGAAGGTAATTTGCTATTGCTTTCCTTCTGGGCAGTGACTTTACTAGTCGGTGGCCATAGCCATTGTCTCTACTGATGAGATCATCTGCCTATCGCCGCAGAGTGCAAGACCATAACCAACAACAATCTGTCAGCTGCTCTCACACTCCATCCACCACAGTTGTGTATTAAGCAGTATTAATCGTAGAGTTCAGTTGTGTTACCAAAGGCATTTAGTATTATTATTATTATTATTATTATTATTATTATTATTATTGTTATTATTATTATTATTACTAGTAGCAGTAGTAGTGGTTGTAGTAGTAGTAGTAGTAGTAGTAGTAGTAGCAGCAGCAGCAGCAGTAGCAGTGGTACTACTAATACCACTACCACTACTACTACTACTACTACTACTACTACTACTACTACTACTAATAGTAGTAGTAGTAGTAGTAGTAGTAGTAGTAGTAGTAGTAGTAGTAGGAGGAGGAGGTGCAGCAGCAGCAGCAGCAGCAGCAGCAGCAGCAGCAGCAGCAGCAGCAGCAGCAGAAGCAGCAGTAGTAGCAGTGGGAATGACAAAAGAGATGATGAAAGAAATAAAAAAAAAAAACGAGGCAAGTGAAATATTTCGGCCACGTTAAAAGACATAACACTCTTATAAAAACCATACTGGAGAGCAAGTTTGAGGGCAAGCGAGTAATAGGTAGGCAACGTTACAAGTGGGAAGATAATATCAAAAGATGGACAAACATCAGTCTGACAAAATGTACAGTCAAGGCGAGAGACAGGCAGTGTTGGAGATGTATTTACAACCAACCTTCATTGTGGAAACGGTATCTGATTGATTGGTAGAGAGAAATGTGATCCGGTGACAAAACACATTCCTGTCGAAAGCCTAGCTTTCTTTGTTCGCAACTACCCTCTGTATGCCCCATTTTAACTGCTGCTACTGATTCCTTATTGTTTCGAGATCTCTCCCTGCAATGTTGATATTTTCCAACATTTCATAAATTTATCATGTTTTACTTTATCAAATGCAATGGTATAGTCTATAAAGCACAAATATAAGTCTTTCTGTGTCTCTATTGATCTTTCTATTGGTGTCCGTTATGTATATATTGCATTGTATGTAATCTTCCTTCCACACATACATACTGTTTATCGCCAATTTCCAATTTTATTTGTTTTCTCTTGTTGTTCTCATTATAATTCTGAATAGATGTTTAGTGACATGGTTCATGAGATTAATTGTACGAAAATCTGCGAATTCAATTGCCCCTGCTCTTTTTGGTATAGCTATAAATACAGATTTCAGCATATCACTAGATAAATATCATCATCATCATCATCATCATCATCATCATCATCATCATCATCATCATCATCATCATCAAGTGCCCTGCCAGTTGGCGTAGGCGTTCATGGCTCTCCACAGATCTCGGTCTTTGGTTTTCTGGATCAACTCTGCTGATGGTATTCCTCAATGCCACTGTCTCAATCCATCCAGCATCATTTCTCTTGATCTGCTGCTGCCTCTCTTCCCCTCGATCTTTCCAGTTGTCACGAGTTTCTCCCATGTCTTTGTTCTCATCACATGACCAAAGAAAGATGTTTGTCTCTGTCTTATTGTTGTATATAATGCTCTAGTTTCATTAGCCTGTTTCAGGCAGTCGTTGTTAGTTACTCTGGCAGTCCAAGGAATTCGTAACTTTCATCTCAGGAACCACATCTCGATTGCTTCTTATTTCTTCTTAATTTGTTCATTTACATTCCAAGATTCACTGCCATACAGCAAAACTGGCTCTACATAGCATTTCAGCACTCTCTTTCTTACATTCAGTGATAGTGACTTATTGCATAAGATACTCTTCATTTTCTGAAATGCGACTTTTGCTTGCCCTATTCTGCTGTTAGTCACTGTTGCACATCTTCCATCTGATGTTATAAATGTCCCTACTGCTATATGCTATATTCTTGTGAAAAATTGACTGTTTATCAGTGACATGCTAGGAAATTAAACCACTTCCATACAGTCTGCCTTAGGAAGCTATTGAAGATTAAAAGGCAAGACAAGATCTCTGACACTGAAGTTCTAGAAAGAGCGTCCATGCCCAGTATCCACACTCTACTAATGAAGAATCAGATTCGCTGGGCTGGTCACTTAACTCGTATGCCAGATCACAGGCTCCCTAAACGAATGTTTTACAGCGAGCTGCGTTGAGGTAAATGCTCCCAAGGTTACAGAGGTTACAGATTCTGAGAATTGTATGGTTTTTTGCCCTGGCCACGCGACATTCGGGAAAATGAACAGACTGATAGGCTTGGCAGGAAATTCACCTCTTGGTGGTAGATTACCTATGGACAACGGAGAGGTGATCAAGCGCCTGTGGGACCGGGTGGAGAAGGTGGGGGAAGTGATTGAGAACCTGTATGCAGAAAGAATGTTATTGCAGGGGATCGGCATGGGTTCTGGAAGAATCTCAATACTGAGAGGGAAGACCAGGATAACATTCAATCAGATAGCGGTGTGGCTGTTGAACGAGGGAACGGAGCCGTATGGGAATGTCCTGAGTGCAGTGATGTAATTTCTTAACGTAACTCAGCTCAACATATTTTTCACAATCACTCTGTATTGCTCTTGAATTTCTTTATCAACTTTCATAACATCTTTATTAAGACTCATATACTCTCTTCTGTCTTACTTTATGTGTCCCCATATTGGTGTATGATCACTATTACAGTCCGCACAAGGCATTGTATTAGCGCATTTCTAAATCTTTTATTAATAAGTATGTAGTCAATTGTTATGAAACAAATGCAAACCATAAACTGATTAGAGAAATTAGACGTATACAGTCACAATTTTTGGACTCGTTATGAGAAGAAATAAATTGGAGAACTTCGTGACAACTGGCAAGATTGAGGGGAAAGGAACAAAGAAAAGGCAGAGAAGTAAATACCCGGATGGCTTGACAACGTGGGATGGTCGAGACAGGAACACAGAGCTGATCCACGACTCTTGTGATCGTATGAGATGGCGAAACATGACCGCCCACCAGGCTTGGCCATAGGAATCCCATGGGAAAAAAGGGGGATTTTCTCAATAGTGTAGGGATGGGATGGGACGGGATGGGACAGGCATAAATTACCATTGGATGGGACAGAAAACATGTCCCATGGCCAAGCCTGCCAGGCTTGGCCATGGGAATGTTATTCCCACGGAAATCCCATAGGACGGGATGGGATGGGACATGCATAAATTACCAAGCAATGTAAATTATGTCCCATGGACAACCCTACCGCCCATGCTTATCCGCATGCCACATGATGATGATGAGTCAGTTTGGTTGAGTAGTTTCTTAGCAAGGCTTTTCAGTGTATAAAGTCGTCCTTTATGGTGTTTGAAACGGGAGTTCCCAATTATCATATCAGAACCATTCTATTCGTTTTTCTGCTCTATCATTTCTTGATCCTAAACCATAATCCCCAACTACATCCTCGATTTTCCCCTATCCTACTTTTGAATTCCAATTATTACTTTTATTTCTTGTTATCTGATTTGATATATCGCCATTTCTACTTCTTCATAAAAGTGTTATATTTCTTCATTACTACTGCTAGTTGATGGTGCTTATCTTATATATAAAAGGCAATCTCCGTCTGTATGTCTGTATGTCTGTATGTCCTTTATGCGTTCGCGAACGGCCCATCCGATTGAGATGAAATTTTCTACACGTCTTCCTCTCATTCCCGCGCTGCCAACTGTGATATTTCTTTAGTGTGAAATCGGCTGCTTACTTAATATTATTTAATTTTTCATTTTTCATTGTAATTTCTATATAGCAAGGGGACTTAACTCTGTAAAAGTTATTTCAAGGGGCATAACTTTTAATAACTTTTCTGTTTACCTTATAGTCATATTGTTGCATCGTTTTCAAAGATTTATAAACTACTTTTCTATAGTTATTTACCGGCATATGAGTTATAATAAATAATGATACAACTTTTAAGGCATTTTCAAAGTTTTCATAAAAATAATGCATAATGCATAACATTGTAACTCATCTTTTTATGCTTAAAGATCTACAGTCATGTCGGTGATTAACAACATAATAAATAAATAATAGTTACCTTATCTCTATCAAGTTTGAAGATTTTATATTTCTTTACACTGTCGCCAACTCTACGAAGACATGGAACAACTTCAGCCATTATTAAATCTACAGGCATATGCGTTATAATCCTCCTCCTCCTCCTACACTCTTCCTCTTCCCCTCCTCCTCCTCCCTCTTCTTCCTCCTTCCTCCTCCTCCCTAATCCTCCCTCTTCCTCCTCCTAATCCCTCCTCTTCCTTCCTCCCTCTTCCTCCTCCCTCCTCCTCCTTCTCCTCCCTCTTCCCCCTCCCTTCTCCCTCCTCCTCCCTCCTCCTCATCCCGCCTCCTCATCCCTCCTCCTCCCTCCTCCTCCCTTTTCCTCCCTTTACCTCCTCCCTATTCCACATCCCTCTTCCTCCTCCCTCCTCATCATTCCTCCTCCTCTCCTCCTCCCTCCTCCTTCTCCATCAACCTCCTCTCTTCTCCTCCTCTTTCCTCCTCCCTCTCCCTCCTCCTCCCCCTCCTCCTCCTGCGTTCTCCTCCTCCTCCTCCTCCCTCTTCCTCCTGCCTCTTCTTCCTCCTCCTCCACCTCCTCCTTCCTCCTCCCTCCTCCTCCCTCTTCCTCCTCCTTCTCCTCTTTCCCCCTCCTCCTCCTAATCCCTCCTCCTCCCTCCTATTCCTCCCTACTCCTCCTCCCTCCTCCTCCTCTCTCCGCCTATCTCTTCCTCCCTCCTCCACCCTCTTCCTCCTCCCTCCTCCTCCCTCTTCCTCCTCCTCCCTCCTCCTACCTCCTCGCCCTCCTCCCTCCTCCTAATCACTCCTCTTCCTTCCTCCTCCTTCCTCCTCCTCCCTTCTCCTCCTCCTCCCCTCCTCCTTCTCCTCCCTCCTCCTCCCTCCTCCCCCTCCTCCTTCCTCCTCCTCCCTTCTCATCCTCCTCCCTCTACCTCCTCCCTCCTCCTCCTCCCTCCACATTCCTCCTCCTCCCTCTTCCTCCACCCACTCCTCATCCTCCCTCCTCATCCTTCTCCCCCTCCTTCTCCCTCTTCCTCCTCCCTCCTCCTTCTCCCTCCGCCTCCTCTTCCTCCCTCCTCCTCATCCCTCCTCCTCCCTCTCCCTCCTCCTCCCTCTACTCCTCCTCCTCCCTCCTCCTCCCCGTCCTCCTCCTGCGTTCTCCTCCTCCCTCCCTCTCCCTCCTCATCCTCCTCCTTCTCCCTCCTCCTCCCCCTCCCTCCTACTCCTCCCTCCTCCTCCTAATCCCTCCTCCTCCCTCCTATTCCTCCCTACTCCCCCTGTCCCCTCCTCCTCCCTCCTCCTCCCTCCTCTTCCCTCCTCCACCTCCCTCTTCCTCCTCCCTCCTCCATTTACCCAAGACAGACAGACAGACAGATAGTCGGGAACGGGAGCTTATATGACTACTTATATGATTTAAATGAGATGATCTCCATCAAGGGCTGGGCCAGGTCAGACAGACAGACAGACAGACAGAAAGACAGACATACAGACAGACAGACAGACAGACAGTCGGGAACGGGAACTTATATGACTGCTTATATGAATTAAATGAGATGCTCACACCAGGGTCTGGGCGAAGCCGGGCCGGGTCAGACAGTTAGACAGACAGACAGACAGACAGACAGATAGATAGACAGACAGACAGATAGATAGTCGGGAACAGTAACGGGAGCTTATATGACTACTTATATGAATTAAATGAGATGCTCCACACCAGGAGCTGGGCGATGCCGGGTCAGACAGACAGACAGACAGACAGAAAGACAGACAGACAGACAGACAGTCGGGAACGGGAACTTATATGACTACTTATATGAATTAAATGAGATGCTCCCACCAGGGTCTGGGCGAAGCCGGGCCGGGTCAGACAGACAGACAGACAGATAGACAGACAGACAGATAGATATTCGGGAACGGGAACGGGAGCTTATATGACTACTTATATGAATTAAATGAGATGCTCCACACCAGGAGCTGGGCGATGCCGGGTCAGACAGACAGACAGACAGACAGACAGACAGACAGACAGACAGACAGACAGACAGTCGGGAACGGGAGCTTATATGACTACTTATATGAATTAAATGAGATGCTCCCCCGGCGAAGCCGGGCCGGGTCAGCTAGTAATAAATAAATAATAGTTACCTTATCTCCATCAAGTTTGAGGATTTTAGATTTCTTTACACTGTCGCCAACTCTAAGAAGACATGGAACATCTTCAGCCATTATTAAATCTACAGGCATATGCGTTATAATCCTCCTCCTCTCCCCTCCTCCTCTTCCTACCCTCTTCCTCTTCCCCTCCCCCTCCTCCCTCTCCCTCCTCTTCCTCCTCCATCCTCTTCCTCCTCCTCCCTCTTCCTCCTCCTTCCTCCTCCTCCCTCCTCCTCCCTCTTCCTCCTCCTCCTACATCCACCCTCCTCCTAATCCCTCCTCTTCCTTCCCCCCTCTTCCTCCTCCCTCTTCCTCCTCCCTCCTCCCTCTTCCTCTTCCCTCCTCCTCCTTCTCCCTCCTCCTCCCTCCTCCTTCTTCTCCTCCCACTTCCTCTCTCCTCCTCCATCTCCCTTCTTCCTCATCCTCCGTCTCCTCCTCCCTTCTCCTCCTCCCTCCTCCTCCCTCCTCCCTTTTCCTACCTCTAACTCCTCCCTCTACCTCCTCCCTCCTTCTCCTTCCTCCACATCCCTCTTCCTCCTCCTCCCTCCTCATCATTCCTCCTCCTCCTCCCCCTCCTCCCTACTCCCTCCTCCTTCTCCCTCCTCCTTCTACCTCTTCCTCCCTCCTCCTTCTCCCTCCACCTCCTCCCTCCTCCTCCTCTCTCCTCCTCCTCCCTCCTCTCTCTCCCTCCTCCCTCCTCCTCCTCCTGCATTCTCCTCCTCCCTCCTCCCTCCTCCTCCCTCTTCCTCCTCCCCCTCCTCCCTCTTCCTCCTCCTTACTCCTCCTCCTTCTTCTCCCTCCTCCTCCCCCTCCTCCTCCCTCCTCCTCCTCCTTCCTCCTCCTTCCTCGTCCCTCTGCCTCCCTCCTCATCCCTCTTCCTCCTCCTCCCTCCTCCTCCCTCCTCCTCCTTCTCCTCTTTCCCCCTCCTCCTCTTAATCCCTCCTCCTCCCTCCTCCTCCCTCCTATTTCTCCCTACTCCTCCTCCTCCCTCCTCCTTCCTCCTCCTCCCTCCTCCTCCTCTCTCCGCCTATCTCCTCCTCCCTCCTCCACCCTCTTCCTCCTCCCTCCTCCTCCCTCTTCCTCCTCCTCCCTCCTACCTCCTCGCCCTCCTCCTTCCTCCTAATCACTCCTCTTCCTTCCTCCTTCGCCCTCCTCCTCCCTTCTCCTCCTCCTCCTCCCCTTCCTCCCTCCTCCTCCCTCCTCCTCCTTCTTCCTCCCTCCTACTCCTCCCTCCTCCCCCTCCTCCTCCCTCTCCTCCTCCCTCCTCCTCCCTCCTCCTCCCTTCTCCTCCTCCCTCCTCCTCCTCTCTCCTCCTCCCTCCTCCTCCCTCTACCACCTCCCTCCTCCCTCCTCCTCCCTTCACATTCCTCCTCCTCCCTCCTCCTCCTCCTCCCTCTACCTCCTCCCTTCTCCCTCCTCCTCCCTTCACATTCCTCCTCCTCTCTCTTACTCCTCCTCTCTCCTCATCCTCCCTCCTCCTCCTCCTCCCCCTCCTCCTCCCCCTTCTTCTCTCTCCTCCCTCCTCCTCCTCCCCCTCCTTCTCCTCCCTCCTCTTTTCTCCTTCTCCCTCCTCCTTCTCCCTCTTCCTCCTCCCTCTTCCTCCCTCCTCCTTCTCCCTCCGCCTCCTCCCTCCTCCTACTCTCTCTTCCTCCTCCCTTCTCCTCCCTCTCCCTCCTCATCCCTCTCCTCCTCCTCCTCCTCCTCCTGCGTCCTCCTCCTCCCTCCTTCTCCCTCCTCCTCCCTCTTCCTCCTCCCTCCTCCTCCCCTCCTCCTCCACCCTACTCCTCCCTCCTCCTCCTAATCCCTCTTCCTCCCTCCTATTCCTCCCTACTCCTCCTGTCTCCTCCTCCTCCCTCTCCTCCCTCCTCTTCCCTCCTCCACCTCCCTCTTCCTCCTCCCTCCTCCATTTACCCAAGACAGACAGACAGACAGACAGATAGTCGGGAACGGGAGCTTATATGACTACTTATATGATTTAAATGAGATGCTCTCCACCATTGGCTTGGCCGGGTCAGACAGACAGACAGATAGATAGATAGACAGACAGACAGACAGACAGTCGGGAACGGGAACTTATATGACTACTTATATGAATTAAATTAGATGCCCCCCCCCCCCCCAGGGACTGGGCGAAGCCGGGCCGGGTCAGACAGACAGACAGACAGATAGATAGTCGGGAACGGGAACTTATATGACTACTTATATGAATTAAATGAGATGCTCCCCATCAGGGTCTGGGCGAAGCCGGGCCGGGTCAGACAGACAGACAGACAGATAGACAGACAGACAGATAGATAGTCGGGAACGGGAACGGGAGCTTATATGACTACTTATATGAATT
Organism: Cepaea hortensis; assembly: GCA_963921405.1. Lineage (NCBI taxonomy): Eukaryota > Metazoa > Mollusca > Gastropoda > Stylommatophora > Helicidae > Cepaea > Cepaea hortensis. The sequence continues at coordinate 65,800,621 of OY992883.1, read as the reverse complement.
ATATGAATTAAATGAGATGCTCCCCACCAGGGTCTGGGCGAAGCCGGGCCGGGTCAGCTAGTATTTCTATAATATTTATAGCTAATGTTTGCCTTTGTGATCATGATAGCTCTATCTGAAGTACACCAGTAACCACTAATTAATTAATAAGGAGAAAACACAGAATTAAATACTTAGCCACATGGGATAATCGGGAGGAGAACACAAACATGATGTAGGACTATTGATTATCTGAGATATCAATTCATGACTGCCCACGCTTATCAGTATGTTACATGATGATGATGATAAGTTGTAGCATTTCTGGTGTGGGTCGAAACACTTTTGTTTCAATGTTCCAGTTCGAATTGTATGTTTATAGCTTTAACTCTTAATATCCCTGTGCCGCTTGAAGTAGCTAATTCACCATCAAATCTAATAAACTCCATGCAAATAAGACAAGAGGCTAAGCAAGATATTGTATCCAATTTTATAAGAAAACGCCGTTGGAACAACATACGCCATGTACTCCCCAACCAAGCCCTCTTATGGTCACCAGTAGGGAAAAGAAAACGGGGAAGACCAAGAGAGACCCTGCGTAGAACCATCATCAGAGAAGGCTCATTCAACGGCCACGTGATCATTTAGGATCTACAACAGGTAGCAGCGAACCGCCGGAGATGAAGAGCCATGACTTCTGCCCTATGCGCTGCCTTAGGCTCAAGAGGAAAGACTAACTAACTAACTAACTAACTAAGAGTGGCTATTGGGATTGAAACTCTACAAGTCGATATTACAAGGGGCTTGTCATAAGTCTTTAGGCTGACCATGAAGGAGTAGTAGGAGAAAATTGAAATTTGGCACATGTATAGCTCATTCAATTTGTAATGGACATATGAATTATGAATTTCCCTCCTTAAATGGTTTTCCCGATATGGTGCATGGCACAACACACCCTATTGACCAGATCTGCACATCCAACGGTTTGTCAGAACAATGGACAAATCAGACGCCAGGACTGTAATAAAATTCTTCATGTTACAGGGGAAAACACCTATAGAAATACACAGGGAGGTAGAGTCAGTGTTTGAGGAAGTCTGTCCTTCGTATGCGTCTGTAAAAAATTGGTGTTTGCAGTTTAAGTGTGGCCGTTCCCAAGTTGCTGATCTGCCAAGATCAGGACGACCGTCCTCAGAGTGCAATGATGCAAATGCTGCAAAAGTGAAGAAAATCATAGACCAGGATGCGAAAATTGCAATTGGAGAGATATCGGGTTCAGCAAACCTGAATAAGAGTACAGTTTTTAAGAATTTTACACAACAGACTGAACTTGAGAAAAGTGTGTGCCCGCTGGGTCCCGCGCCTGCCGACATGTGAACAGAAACAAACACGGGTTGATTGCTTTGGCCAGTTGCTCAACATGTGGCAGTCGAAAAACATGTTGACGACCATGGTGACGGTAGATGAGACTTGGATTCACCATTATGACCCAAAAGCCAAAATTGCCAGCATGCAGTGGATTTTCTCCACCTACTCCTTCATGGTCAGGCTAAAGACTTATGAGAAGGCCCTAGTATGTAAAAAGTGGCTTTATTCCATTCCTGTATTTCTACAAATTACTTCTGGTAATATGTGAGTAGAATTTTCAGTTATAAGTCGAACTGAAGCAGTAATTTATTTCCAAAAATGAGCTTGTAAAAGGTCAACTTTTGAACGCTTATCATTAGCTTAGGGGTTGCGTTGATTTTCATAATTGTACAAGCATCGGCCGTTCAGAATGCAGTGGCAAATTACTGAACTTGCAGTTGCATAGGAAATCAGAAACAATCAATAGAAGATGGACTTGCAATGGACATGCAAGCAACACTAAGAATTAAAATTTTATTATTATGTTCTTGATGTGTCTATATCTTTAAACGTGTCTGCTTTGTAATGTGTCTTTAGCTTTAAACTTGTCCGTTTTGGATGTGTCTATAGCTTTAAATATGTTCGCTTTTTTGGTGTCTATCACTTTAAATATTTCAGCTTGTGGTGTGTTTATAGCTTTAAACTTATCGGCTTTGTGGATGTCTATAGCTTTAAACTTGTCGCTTTGTGACGATTGATTTATACTTCGCTCTTGTATTATGTGTGTACGTCTCGTGTTCTTTACACTAAATATGTGATTGCTGTACGCTCATATATTCCGAATATCGCTGTGTTTGTGTGTATAGTTTTATCTTTCTATTTATGTTCAAATGTACCGACTTCTTCTGCTCGCTTTCCCTGCCATGTTTGTCAGAGTCAAGCTAAGAAACGTTATCTAGCTAGATCCCTAGTGCGAACTACGTTAAAGTTGGTATTCGTTGTTTGTGCTATTTCGCTAATCCAACGCACACGACTGTTATTCTATTTTCGCTCACCATAGCAGACATGCTTTCTTCTTTTTTAACACTCCTATGTAGGGTTCATTTCAAATGCTTTTAGCCTGCTCAAGGCAGTATTTCACCTCATTTACTAACTGTTGCAGGACTTGGTACTTATTAAAGACCAGTCAAAACTGTTTCTTAGTTTCTTTATTTCTGAGATATTCTACATTATATTGTTTTCCCTGTTTATAAGAAGTTATGTTGAGTTTCAACTTAATTGTACTTGTATTCGAATCCACATGAAGAGATATTTTTTTTTTATAATTGACTCGGGTACCAAGGTCCACCCAGCTTTAAATGGGTACGAGATGTTGTTCTGGGAAGTAAAGGTGGTCGTTATGATATAACACATCACCCATCGCGTATCGATTGATCTACATAAATATGCGACTAGAAGCATATACCCAATATGCTTAAAACGTGGGAAAGGGTGCTACAATGCTTTGGTGAATTTGCAGTTAAAATTTTCTACGGGCAGAGGTCAAACCCTTTTAGCCGTCACTTACTAAATTCATGATATGTTGCAATGTTACCTTCCTTTGCTTCCATCGTGACGCCCAGTAAGACACGGTGCAATGATCATTAATGAGACAACAATTCCGAGTTTCAGGGGCCATAAATACTCAACGATCAGCTGTGACGGGACAACGGTTGTTAAACTGTCATGGGAGCCTGCGGCCTGCCGACATTCACCTGTGTCATGCTGTTACTATTTATGGCAGGTTGGTTGTTGACATTTTATATGTATTGTCATATTTTTAGTGGTTTTTTAAAATTTCCCAAATATGTCAGAATTTAACACACAAATACATATTTTACATCATCAATATGGAAAAAGAAAGGCAATATGAGAGAGTGCGAAACGTACAGAGGTATATCACTCCTGCGCCATATAGGGAAAATGTACGCAAACCTATTGGAACAAAGAGCTAGACCCATAGATGAACAACGGTTAAGCAAAGTAAAATTTGGTTTCCGGAAAAGGTAAAGTTGCACTGATGCACTATTTACACTTAGACAAATATGTGAAAAAACTATCGAATGTAGTGACCAGCAGAATATTGTGTTTGTAGATCAGGAAAAAGCTTTCGATAGAGTAGATACAAATTATGGACCATCCTTGAAGACAATGGGATCCAAGGGCAATTGCTAGAAAACATCATAGCCATGTACCACTCGAACCGAAGTGCAGTAAGAACACAAGAAGATATATCAGATATATTCACAGTCAATACATGAGTGAGACAGGGATGCGTGCTCTCTCATCTGCTATTTAATATCTACATGGACAGAATATCCAAAGAAGCAAGTCTTGACAGAACAGATTCAGAAAAATTAGAACTCTTTACTTCAGATGAAACAAATGATCCACGGGAGATAAATGAACTTCTATTTGCAGACGATCAGTGCCTGTTTTACAGCGATGAGGGCAGACTACAAAATCATATTAATAATCTGAGTTCAACATGCAGCAGATACAATATGAGTATAAATACAGCCGAACGTTGGGCGGCGCTTACAAAACCCGACACCCCACATTGTGCCAACGGCTTCGAGCGGAAGAGCGCAATTGGGAGACTACAAGCCTTATCCTGGTACGAGGAAATGCAACCTAAAGACACAATGTCATGGCAGGGCAGACCAGGCCCTAAGCCTTGTTTGGCGGCTGGTCTAGGATCGAAGCTCCGACAGGCGGATAGTTAGAGCATTGCTTTGCTGATCCGGCAGCTTCTGCAGCTTGTCTTGTTCCAGATGTAGAGGTGTTACCTTTCCTCTGGAGTGAACTTGGCTGGCCGAGAGAGGGATCATGCTGCATGGGCAACACATGTTCTATATATTTTAGACCAGGTTTTGTAACACAGATTATGTCACAAGGTGCACATGGGGTACCATCAATCTTTATTGACGACGCCAAACTAGAGATGGTAGGCCGTTTTACATATCTAGGATCAGTGGTAAATAGCAAATTATCCCTAGATCAGGAAATCAACATCCGGATTGGTAAGGCAGCAACAACAATGAACAGGTTAAGAAAAAGAGTCTGGGAGAACAGGAAGCTTACTGCCAAAACAAAAGTCCTTGCCTATCAAGCCTGTGTCCTTAGTACTCTTCTTTCTGGCAGTGAAACCTGGACAACTTACTCACACCAAGAGAAATGTTTAAACAGCTTTCATATGCGGTGTCTGCGAAAAAATTCTTGGTATTAAGTGGCAAGACAAAATCACAAATACTGAAGTATTGGAAAGATCAGGTTGTGTGACGGTTTATTCCATACTCAGTCTTCGTAGACTTAGATGGATAGGACATCTTAGGAGGATGGATGATGGTAGAATACCAAAGGACATCTTGTTTGGTGAATTACAGATGGGTAAGAGATCTCAGGGTCGGCCTCTACTACGATACAAAGATGTGTGTAAGCGGGACATGATTGATACAGGCATTGATAATGCACATTGGGATCGTCTGTGGTGATAATTAGTATATCGGCCACGTGTCGACGGTAAAAGGCCAAATTGGACCTATTCTAGCGGACATCTTCATGGCACACTTAGAAGAAAAGAGATCCTCAGAAATCAATAATTTGGCCTTTTACCGTCGTTACGTGGGCGATATACTAATTATCACCACAGACGAGCTACAAGCAACGTCGTTCCAGGCCACAATGAACGAGACACATATAAACATCTCTTTATCTATGGAACACGAACACAACGAAGCGTTGCTGCCATTTCTAGATATCCTAATGAGACGTAGAGCAGACGGCACAATTCAAAGATCGGTGTACCGCAAAGAAAACATGGACTGGCCAATACTTAAATTTTCAGAGCTTCGCACCTGTCCAGTACAAACGGGGCTTAGTACGGACCCTGTTTGACCGTGCTAGGAAGATATGCACCCAGGACACACTGACAGAGGAATTTGAAACTCTGAAGAATGCCTTAAACCTGAATGGGTACTCCACAGGATTTATAAAGCGCCACTGCCAACAGCCCAAACCGAAATCAGAAGTAACTACAGTCCCTAAACTCAAAGTATTCATCCAGCTAACCTTCCGAGGAGATGACGTAATGCAACGTCTGCGGGACCGGCTCACCACAGCAGTCGAGCGAACATTCTGTGCTGCAGCTCTAGTCATCAGGTACAGAAACACACCGATCCCAGTCCCAGCAGTAAAAGAACCTGTAGCTTTGTACGCCAAATCAAATTGTATTTACCAATTTACATGCAGATGCGAGGCAATCTACATAGGAAGAACTGAGCGACAGTTACATTGCAGGGTTTCGGAACATATTCCGAATTGGGTGGACAAGATACTACACACAGAAGATGGTAGCCTAGGCAGGCCGACACACCGGAACAGTCCGGCTTAGTACAGGGTCCGTACTAAGCCCCGTTTGTACTGGACAGGTGCGAAGCTCTGAAAATTTAAGTATTGGCCAGTCCATGTTTTCTTTGCGGTACACCGATCTTTGAATTGTGCCGTCTGCTCTACGTCTCATTAGGATATCTAGAAATGGCAACGCTTCGTTGTGTTCGTGTTCCATAGATAAAGAGATGTTTATATGTGTCTCGTTCATTGTGGCCTGGAACGACGTTGCTTGTAGCTCGTCTGTGGTGATAATTAGTATATCGCCCACGTAACGACGGTAACTAGGCAGGCCGACACACCGGAACAGTCGGTCGGGAGACATGTGCTCGAGAGCGGTCACGTGGTTGAAAGATACAGTGCCTTCCGTGTGTTGTTCAACACACAAAGTAGTCGATTGTTAAAGTTTGCTGAAGCTATAATAATCAACCTTCGTAAGCCGTCCGTGTGCAAGCAGAAAGACATGTTAGTCAGTTTAAAATTACCGTGGTAGACAATCGACATTACTGTGCGAACATGTGTATATTTCAGTGTGAAGGATTTATATAATTAATTCACGTAAGTTGTGTGATTTCTGCAGTATGTACCTGACGAGATGCAGCGAAATATGCCAGGCAATAAATCGTGCAATCTATTGTTTGTGTCTTCGTTATTCAAATTCATCACGGGAAAACATTGTTTTGAATTATTACTGTTTACCTTCATGTCGTGAATTCGTTTAAAGTGTCGTCCCTGGAGTGAGGGGAGTTAACACCCACATTATATTTACCCCCTTATCAATATCCTGGAAAATCCACTAGCTTCCGTCCACCACACTCCTTCGGTTCATGGACATCTCTTCTCTCTCTCTCTCTCTCTCTCTCTCTCTCTCTCTCTCTCTCTCTCTCTCTCTCTCTCTCTCTCTCTCTCTATCTCTACCTGATCATGCCCCCTCTCTTTCTTCCCCAACGCAACATACTGTGCAATCAATCCCTACTGTTCTAGTAATAAGTGAAATGAACATCCATCACCACTGGTTTATTCACGAATGGTATGAAAACCAGAACCCATTACTATGTTGCTGTCCACGGGTAGTGTAAAATATTCTCAATAATATTCACAATATTTATCCTGTGGGATACTTATACTAGTCAGCTCCACCGAGCAAATGTTTATAAACTTTTCCCAGCATAGGCCCAGTGAGAAAGTTTCTGGCCAATCTTCCTGCACCAAAAATATCCGGGATCGGAATTTTTCAATGTTTCTGTGTTCTTCATCCCAACCAGAGGGAACCTGTAAAATATATAACACAGCTGGTGAGAGCCTCCCCGTCACTGATCCTTATTGGATGAGCGTGGGCCACCGGCCTCGCTCAGAAAAATACAGTGAACCAAACTCTGTCAGAGACAGATGAGCTCATCACATAGGTCTTCATCAGGCCAAGACAAGAAAAAAAAACCAACAAACAGGGTGCGGGACCCCCAGGGAGCGCCCCACTGGAAGATCCCACTATTGGACAATTTCCCCGTCTCCCAATTATCCCCCATTACTCTATTCTCAACTAGCAGAGCTTATCATCACTTCACTACTCTATTCTCAACTAACAGAGCTAAACATCACTTCACTACTCTATTCTCAACTAACAGAGCTAATCATCACACTCTAGCTAGTTTCAACCATGCTACTGCCTAAATTAATTAGGCCTAATTATAGAATAGGTTCTACCTTATACAACACCGCAGTTCTACTAAATCACATTTACAGTTGCCATGACAGGCACGTGTAAAATAAAATCTAATTAATCCCGCACACGGTAGCTGTTATTAAAATCCATAACTGCAGTGCCAAAGCACGTCTGCCTAAGTCAACTGTCTGAGTTACACTAGCTATAAACAAATCATATTTTTGTCCAAGAACCTTGAGTTATTCCAGTGACGTTCCTTTGATGTCAAAACATCAGATGGTTCCAGGGCAGATTATCCATTTCAGGAATCTTCTCTCCCTTTTGTTCAACCAATGTCACAAGTAGTTTCCCCTTTTTATGACAACCAACACCGCTAGCGTCTGTCTTTGATTCCGCTGGTCGGCAAAATAACCTTGACATATTTTCTGTCTATCCAAGAATTCTCAAGGTCAGTGGTGCCGTTTGATCTACCTGCCACTTGTTGTAAACAACTGCAGCTGTGCATACAGACAGTCTCTGTAAATTGCATCATCTTATTGCTAACGACAGTGGTTTTCATGACACTTCATTTAAAATGAATTTCTTTCACACATCGGCGCCAGGATTAAGATTTTTTCAATGCGATGTCGTGGGCTGATGTTTGTCTTCATCTATCTAACTTATACTAAATTATACTAAGTTGATTTTGAAGAGACTATCACTCCCTTCGCTCATCGAATCTCTCCTGGTTCCTTTGCTTGGGTGGTGAAACAAAACAGGCAGTCTTCCGGTTGTTCACTGCTAATTATACGGTGTCTTTCCCGATTCACTTTTTCATTGCCAACGGGTATATTAAATCTTGGATCGTACAATTGTGGAACAAAAAAACCCTGTTGCGGTGTTCAGGTTTTAATTGTCGACTGGGAAATTACAGCATGTTATGTTTGTGAAAATAAAGTATATCACAGAGTCCCTTTTGAGATCTTGTCACAACCGTCGTCTCAACATGGTCCTTGAAGGACAGGCTCCTGTCAAATGTGATTCCCAGATACTGCAGTTTGTTCTCTCTATTGACGCTTCTACCTTCTATCCTGATCTATCAAGATCAAAACTTAAAACACAATGATGTTGGGTAGTATGATGATACTGGGTAACATTATGTTTAATTTAAGTGCATGTATATTACAGGACTAACCTTACACTTGTACCATGAAATTTTCTTGGAAGTAAATTTAGCTGCGTGCTATTGACCATATCACCCATCCAGTGTCGATTGGTCTACAAAATATATGATGCTGATACTGTATACCCTATGCACCCCAAGGCATGGAAAGCTTTACTTGCTTACTTACCTTACTGTATTCGATGTTCACACGGTCAAATATCATAGCTGTCTTCTGTGTTGTGGATAAAACTCTGCCAAGAACTTTGTCTTTACTGTTCAATATATTTCTCTGTAATAATATATGAGTATGATGGAAAGAGGGAGTGTGGGGGAAGTGTTGAGGGGGGGGGGGCTGTTAATTGAAAGAGTGCGGCCCAGAGATAGGATAGCAATGTACTCGAACCATATCCAGGATCCCACTTTTTTGTGTTTAAGTAAAGAAACTTTTTACACGCCTTAAGGCGTATTGAGCATGTGATGCCGGCCCTTTATTTTTTATAGACCACTAGGCATTCGATGGCTAATGTGGTAAATATCATACCGGTCGCATTTAATTCCCAGGAAATGTCATGGTACACATTTTAGGCTGGATATACCTGGTAGCACAGGTTACTGAAAATAACCCCCACCTCGAAGGCGATTCGTACACATGCTCAACAGGCCAGCAGGTAAGCTTACTTTTTATGTGCACACCGGTATAAATGTTCCGAAACAGTACTACCCTCGACTTCTGACACATGTATCTTCTAGTACAGTACCATGTCCGACTTCCTACACTCCCGTGTGTTCACGTATCTAATGTTCATTACATTAGGCGTCATACTTAAAGCGCCCCCTTCCCTCCGCTTCCCTACGGGACACCCTTGGGCAAGGTGGAGTACCCGTTTAGCCCCCCAAACAGGGTACCGTGAAGCCATGCGAGCAGGTGGTGAATCGGACTTGGGAGCAGCCGACAGATAGTTGTTGGTTATGGTTTCAAGTCAACGACGGTGGGCAGAGGATCTCTCAATGGAGACAATGGCTACGGTCATCTGATAAGTATGGTCACTGCCAGGAAGGAAGAATAGTAGACTTCCCTCCTTATTGATTCGCGGGTAGAGAGGCTCGTCAGGTTTGGTTGGTATTCCCTCTAAGAGAGGAGACTAAATTTCAAACTTCTGCTGCCTTGAGGGTATACCCAGATAAGAAAGGCTTCAAGTGTAAACCCCGAGGACAATTCAGGAGATTGCGTCCCTAAGGCAGTTCCACGTTTATGTAAACAACATAGTTCTGGCAACCTCTGCAACGGCACCGATGCAAAGTTGCATTGGCTACTGCCTTTGGTCAACATCGGCGACATGGAATGGGGGAACATGCTACTGGGCAAAAGTATTCACATTCCATTGCCCACGCTTGTGCCCTAGAGAGGTCACTTCAGCACAACGTAACAGCGATGACACAACACTGGAAGCAGCAGTTACCGGTTATATGTCTTAATGCTAGATTGGCGTAGAGCAAGGCGCCAGGGGTTGCTTCCGACGTTGAGAGAGATCATCGTATATCATTAGAAAGCTACTGCCCGTCTAAGCTAGGCATCACCCAGTTATTAAGGTGCTGTCTTGCCACGATTCATCTGCTCCTGGGGGTGTGTGAAGCTTAGGGACAAAATCCTGACACAGGGACCGCAATTTACACACCTAGACACAAGGGAAAAAAAACAATTGGCGCTAAGGCTGAGAATATAGAACGTGAAAACCATGACCCCTGGCATCTCAGACGATCTAAACGAGATTGTCGGTGCCCGCAAAACAGCAGTGATAAACGACGAACTACTCAGACTGGGGATAGACATTGTTGCCCTGCAAGAGACCAGACTCTTATAATCTGGAAACATCAAGGTCAGGGATTTATTTATTTATTTCACTTTCTACTGGCATGGCAAGTCGTGCAGAGAAACCAGGGTCATGAAGTTGGCTTCGCTGTCAGAAACAAGCTGCTAAAGTCCACCATACCACCAAGTGATAGTACTGAAAGGATACTGGAGCTCCAACTCCAGAGGCAGGCCTAGATAGTATTATAAGCGTCTACTTCCCAACACTAACCGCAGCTTGAGAATCTAAAAATAAGTTTATGACGACCTTAGCAAAGTGGTCAGTGAAACAACAGAGGGGCAATACCTTTTCATCTTGGGGGATTTCAACGCCGACCACAAATCTTGGCCTTTATGTCTAGGACAGTTTGGCGTTGTGAAGATCAATGACAATGGACAACGTCTCTTGGAATTCTACAGCCATCATAATCTGACCAACACTTTCTTCAACACAAAACTTGGTGGAGTATTGATGCATGACAAAGCATACGTGGTTGCGGCCTTGTGGGAGCACGTGTACACCTCGGAGGAGCAAATGGATCGCCATAGTCTGGTAAGAATCAGGCAGCGAGGAGTGACGAGGGGATTTGGCTGACGCTCGACGCTCAGGGGAAAGGCGAGACGGATATATAATCAGATTGCTGCTGGAACTATTGGTGTTGGAACTCTTCGCTGGCTGCTGGGGATGGGGACGAAGCGCTTATGAGAATGTCCCGAATGCTGTGATGTCGGTTCCTAAATCAATCAGTCAATCAGTCAACACAAAACCACAACACAAGGTGTCATGCAGGCACCCTAGATCAAAGAACTGGCACCAACTCGACGTGGTGCTCACTAAACGCAGCAATCTCCGCACTGTACGGCTAACTCGCAGCTATCATAGTGCTGATTGCGACACTGATAATTCACTCATTTACAGCAAGGTGAAGATAAAGCCTAAGATAATCTACAGAAGCAGAACAAAAGGAAGACCACGCATCGACATCAGCGGCACCCAAAACCAAGAGAAGGTCAATAAATTGACCCAGGCTATGTAGGAGGCTCTGCCTGGCCCTGCAAATGGAACTGCCACCGAGAGATGGAGTCATTTCAATGACACCATCTATAACACAGCACTATCAACATTTGCCAAGAAGCAAACAAAGTGAGCCAACTGGTTTGAAGCACACTCTGAAGAGATGCTCCAAGTCCTGGAGATAAAGAGACATGCATTCTCAGAGTATTAAAACATCACCGTCAGAGAAAACATTGCATGCATTGCAAACGGCCAGAAATAGAGTACAACGGGCCACTAAAAAAAAAAAAGTATGTCCACATTTGTTTGCCTTCATTCACGATCAATTATTTTGAAAACTGTCTGTTGCATCGTTATGAAATTTTTCCAGCCGTCTTATATTTACCCCCACCCAAGGAATATGTCTTTGATAGGTCCAAAAACAACTTAAATCATTGAAAGCGGCAACATTCCTTTGATGTTTTGCTGAACAACTAGTGATTTCTTCCTAACAAAGTTATTTTTACGGTAATGGGAGACCTGCAAATTCTGATGACACACAAAGGCGTATCCGGATTCGTATGGGAGTGGGTGCAATGAAAGAACTAGCTTAAAATCGACAGGGTCGGCTGCATTGCACCGGGGTTTTATCCCATATGGCTCAGTTTCTTTCCGCAGCGCGGAAAGAATCGCACAAAGTACGAACTCCGTAGCTCCAGCGACGACCCTCGGGAGTCTCCTAAAAAATGCACTCGTGAAATGAAGGATGCGGCCTGGAATCGAACATACAACCTTCGGAGCCCGAGTCAGACGGCTTGACCGCTTAACCACGGAGAATCCCGAGAGGGGTGCAATGTGTAATATTAGTAAAGACAGAGAATTTACAGAGGCACTGGGTAAATAATTTGTAAATTAACAGGAAAGTAGAAGGAATATATTTCTTACCTTATTTTTCATTTCCTTCTTGTTTCTTCAGCTGATGCTGATGCTGTAATGTTTAGGGCCTGCAATTCGTCTGAATAGTTGGAGCAAAATATCCCAGTAAGTGTGTACGTAGATTAAGGTCTGCGATCTGCTCAGACCTTAATCTGTGTAGGACGATTCCAGTAGGTTGATGATTGCTCTCGGTTGCATAAAATTCAATCCATCCTTTCTCCAATAGTCCTCTTCCTCTTTCAACACATGGTCCTGACGTTTTTTCCAGTAACTTTTATCAATATTTAATAGCGCGGACAGACAGAGACAGACAGACAGACAGACAGACAGACAGACAGACAGACAGACAGAAAGGTAGGTAGGTAGGTAGGTAGGCAGAAAGGTAGGTGGGTGGATGGCTGGCTGGCTGGCTGGCTGACTGGGTGGGTGGGTCGGTCGGTCGGTGGGCCGGTCGGTCGGTGGGTTGGTGGGTGGCAGATAGATAGATAGATAGATAGATAGATAGATAGATAGATAGATAGATAGATAGATAGATAGATAGATAGATAGATAGATAGATAGATTAGATTAGATAGATTAGATAGATAGATAGATTAGATAGATAGATAGATAGATAGATAGATAGACAAACAGATAGATAGATAGATAGATAGATAGATAGATAGATAGATAGATAGATAGATAGATAGATAGATAGATAGATAGATAGATAGATAGATAGATCAGACAGACAGACAGATAGTCGGGAACGGGAGCTTTTTGACTATTTATATGAATTAAATGAGATGCTTCCCACCAGGGAATGGGTGAAGCCGGATCAGACAGACAGACAGATAGACAGACAGACAGATAGTCGGGAACGGGAGCTTAGATGACTACTTATATGAATTAAATGAGATGCTCCCCACCAGGAGCTGGGCGAAGCCGGGCCGGGTCAGACAGACTGACAGACAGACAGACAAGCAGACAGACAGACAGACAGACAGACAGACAGACAGATAGATAGATAGATAGATAGATAGATAGATAGATAGATAGATAGATAGATAGATAGATAGATAGATAGATAGATAGATAGATAGATAGATAGATAGATAGATAGAACGAACAAACTTTATTTTCAAAGGGTTAAGAATTGGGCACGCAGGCCCGTCTAACATTCTGCCCTTCTATCACTCTCTTTCATACATTATTTCATTCACACATCCTTCAAGTCTAACAGAGAACAGCAACAATATAAAAGATATGCATTATAAAGGAGAGAGATAGATAGAGAGAGATATAGATAGAGATAGAGATAGAGAGAGAGATAGAGAGATAGAGAGAGAGATAGAGAGAGAGAGATGCCCCACATAAACATAGGTATAACAGTTGACAGTCACCACACAGAGAGATAGAGAGAGAGATAGATAGAGAGAGATAGAGAGAGATAGAGAGAGAGATGCCCCACATAAACATAGGTATAACAGTTGACAGTCGCCACACAGAGATATATAGAGAGAGAGAGATAGAGAGAGAGATAGAGAGAGATAGAGAGAGATGCCCCACATAAACATAGGTATAACAGTTGATAGTCGCCACACAGAGAGATAGAGAGAGATAGAGAGAGAGATGCCCCACATAAACATAGGTATAACAGTTGACAGTCGCCACAGAGAGAGAGAGAGAGAGAGAGAGAGAGAGAGAGAAAGAGATAGAGAGAGATAGAGAGAGATAGAGTGAGAGAGATAGAGAGAGATAGAGTGAAAGAGATAGAGAGAGAGAGATGTCCCACATAAACATAGGTATAACAGTTGACAGTCGCCACAGAGAGAGAGATAGAGAGAGAGAGATAGAGATAGAGAGATAGAGAGATAGAGAGAGAGATGCCCCATATAAACATAATAACAACAATTGACAGTCGCCACACAGAGAAGAAATAGAGAGAGAGAGATAGAGAACGAACGAACGAACAAACTTTATTTTCAAAGGGTTAAGAATTGGGCACGCAGGCCCGTCTAACATTCTGCCCTTCTATCACTCTCTTTCATACATTATTTCATTCACACATCATTCAAGGCTAACAGAGAACAGCAACAATATAAAAGATATGCATTATAAAGGCATGGGCAAAATTCGAACATCAAAACTACACGACACAGTAAAATTAGATAATGGTCTGACACTTGTTATTAGCCATGTGGAATATACTGGCCTACCAAAAGGGGACTGGCTGTTATACTAGGGTTTTGTTATTATTATTATTATCTCTATTATTAAGGGGGAAGATAATCCGCACTGAGATAGTGTTCGAGTAATTTGCGATTATATGAATAGGGATTGGTGATGTCTTTGATTTCTTGTGGAAGATTGTTCCACAGCTGAGCTGCGGAGTACGTTAAGCTTGTTTTGTATAAGTCAATCCTAGGCTTCGGAATGTGTAATATATTTAAACGTTTACTGTGTCTAGCATTATATTTAAACAATGGCCAAAGGTAATTTGGGGTATTCCGATGCAGGATTTTGTGAATTAGTTTAGCTTTATTGAAAAGCAGGCGTTTGCGGAGTGGTAGTAACTGAAGGCGTTTATACAGGCTAGGATTGTCAGATAAATGTTTGTTATAAATTAGACTCATGGCCCGTTTCTGGAGTGAGTAAAGTCGCTTGGTGTTTGAATTAGAACAACCGTCCCAGATTGTAGAGCAGTAGTCAAAGTGTGTCTGTATATGAGAAGTATAGAATAGTTTCCTTGTGTCCTCATCAAGGAAGTTTTTAATTTTGGCGAGTTGGTAGACCTTTTTCGCTGTTTGTTTAATAAGCGCTTGAACGTGGGAATTAAAGTTTAGGTTTCTATCAATGATTATGCCTAATGTTTTGTGCTCAATTACACTTTCTACTGGCATGTTATCGATGTGAAGTTGAAGTGATGAGTGTGAGCTAAGAGTTTGAAGTCTTTGTCTGGTTGTTAGTAACATTGATTTTGTTTTAGTGATGTTAATTTGCATACGGTTTGAATAGCTACATTATTTAATTCTTGTTGTAAAGACGACTCCAATAAAATACAGTTTTCAGCATTTGTGTACACTGTACAGTCGTCTGCAAATAGATCGCAGGACGACGAAAGATGTAAAGGTAGATCGTTAATATATATGGCAAACAATAGAGGGCCAAGAATAGAGCCTTGCGGTACTCCAATATTGAAGGTAGTGGTATGAGACAGACATTTAGATAGATAGATAGATAGATAGATAGATAGATAGATAGATAGATAGATAGATAGATAGATAGATAGATAGATAGATAGATAGATTAGATAGATAGATAGATAGATAGATAGATAGATAGATAGATAGATAGATAGATAGATAGATAGATAGATAGATAGATAGATAGATAGATAGATAGATAGATATATAGATAGATAGATCCCCGCCAGGGCCTGGGCGAAGCCGGGCCGGGTCAGCTAGTTATTTATAAAAACGAAGGCGACAGAAGCGAATGCAACAACTATCGCGGCAATTCCCTACTCAGCATTACAGTCAAGATTTTCTCTCGAATGATCCTGAAAAGATTACACAATCTTGTGTGCAGTAACAGAGGACGCCGGGAAGTGCAGAGAGAGAGAGAGCTGGGCGGGTACAACATCGACATTGCAGCCTTGAGCGAGACACGACTTGCAGAAGGCGGCAAAATCTGTGAAGAATTTGCCGACTATACATTTTTCTGAAGTGGAAGGAAAGCGAGGAGAGACGACAGCCCAGTGTTGGATTTGCCATTAAGTCGGTCCTGGTTGGCAAACTAACTTGATTTCGGAAGGCTATGAACGACAGGCTTATGACCATTATATTGCCCCTGCTGAACGGAAGGAAGCATGCAACCAACGTGGGTGTCTGCGCACCAACCATAACCAATGAAGATGACGTCAAGAACAAGTTCTATGAAGACCTGCGCAATGTATTAACATATATTCCCGAATGAGACAACTTATACTCCTTGGAGACTTCAATGCCAGAGTAGGCACGGACACCACCTCTTGGAGTGGCTGTCGCGTAACGTATTCTACTAGGATGGAATTAGATCAAAGTAGATACTAAATAGACTTCTACGAATAGAGAATCTAACCACTGCTGAAGAAGCGATCAAATGGCTCGCAATTCTAGAAGAATGATTATCAAAGTCCCAGAATGGATCACTACTTCTAAACAGTGCCAGGCGGAAAGTTATGACGACTAACTGTACTAACACACGAAGACAGTATGTCAAGTTATTCCTGCTAACTTGCCTGGATGAATAATGAGCCCCCACTGCCTAATGTATTCTCACACAACAGGAGATAAGACAGAATGATAAGTATAGATGTAGTCCTTTCACTCGTCACACAATCTGATGATGCTAATTCTAATTCTATAATGACAGACGCAGTTGTTAAAATTACAAATATAACAGAACGTTTAATCCTAAAGAACACTACGTGAGCCCCACTGGGAACTCACTGACACATAAGAGATACGCAGATCCCTGAAATTTCTACAAGATAATGTTCAGCTAGAGGATGTAATCATAGACTTCTAGCCGATAGCGGACAATTTGTGATTGCTGTGCAGTGGCAAACGGGTGGGTAGCCACTCATCTGATAATCCTTAGCCTCCTGGATGGTAAGCTGGCAGTGCTGACTGGATCGTGGTATGGACTCCACTCTCTGCTGCATCAAGTGAGTGGTTCGTAGCTCAATCACCGGTCGTGACTACGGCTACACATGATCAGGGTGCAGGCTCTGTGAATGACAGTGAGAAGGAGTGAATAATCCTTCAAGACAGAATTGTAAAGTCTTTTGGCCATGTCATTGTCCTGCATGGCATGCTTGTCTCATAAATTTCAATAGCATGTATTATCTCAATTTACACATTTTGATTCCTTATCTGAAATCTACAACAGCACACTGATCTAATGGAAACAGCACACAAATGATATCCTATTCTCTCTGCTGATATTTAGATCAAACATGTACAATCACACTGCTCTACGTCAAAGACCACATTCCAAATATATATTCTAAGTCATGATTAATCATGGAAACATGAACCACAATTCACATAATGACTTAACAGTACATATAGGATGACTTCAATGGAATGAAACTCAGACGCCACAACTCCGACGTCACATATACATTAACAAACCATTAAATCGATGAAACACCACACATCATTTTCCAAGTATGGAAACACCCAAACTACACTCCACACGATGAATTAACATCACATATTGATGAATTACATAGAATGAAATGAAATAACACACAACAACTATAACTTCACGATGTACACGAGTGAACCATTAAACTCAATGAAACACCCCAAGTTCACTTAAAGAGTTATGAGTTGTACTACTAGCAAGTCTTCCTTATATTAATTAAAACATAATTAATTATCTAGAAGATTTCTTAGCTAGGTTTAAGATTACTTTCACTATACACAAGAATAATATTAGGGTTGGAGAATACCCCCCAAGGTTTGAACTTTGTTAAGTGGGCCATATTGGACCACATGGTAGTAATCTGACTATGGGCAAGATAGAGATTAATAAAGGATAATTCATTGTAACTTATTCACTCTCTGAACTAATTCCTTCCACTAATAAGTATATTATCTAGAGAAATACGCTAGCTCCGAAGTTTAAGCACATAATTAAATTATCTTAACTCTAATCGTCTACTGACTAACTCAGGTGTCCTTCCGCAGGCGGATACCTAATTTCGAGAATCACGTAATGTAATTTATCCATGTTTTTAATGCCACATGTGACGAGCTTTGCGTTTTACCCTTGTCGGCAAGCCACATGGCACAAACATGGTCCTAATTCTAATATTAGTTAACTAACACTAGTTTTAATTACTAGTATATATTATCGATCGGCATGGCCTTTAGATTTTGCCGGCAGATTGACACACAGAAAAATATTTAACAAAATTATTATTAACTCACCCTGCAACTAGATTTTGACTGGCCTATCGGGAGTGGAGACTATCATTGGCTTTTCTATATTTTAGAGGGTTGTTCGGCTTAACAAGAGCCAGCAATAAAATATGTTTAAACACAGACAGGTGTTCAATTTTAGCCAATTGACGTGATAGTAGCTCCTGCTCCCTCCAGGTTGCTGTCAAAAATGGCAGATGTTAGGGTGCTACCGGAAGTTAACTTCTCATCCAGGAGAGTTCCCTTCCTGTGGCCAAATTATTATTCACAGCCAAACCTGTATATAAAATTCAGCCTGACTTGATTTCTTGGCTTGTAAACGAACTCTACCCTACATCTACTTCTAACTATATGAAGACATAATTTAACTCTCTCTATAGTTTTATGTATATAAATACACTAACCAAAGACGATTTTATCTAATATTTGAAAATATAGATAAAAATAAAAAATAATACAGGATACATAGAGGGGTTTACTGAGGGCTATCTCCATCTAGTAACAAAACGATCTGAGAGGTGGGCCAACCTGTCACAGTGGCATTATTATAAAGCACGGAGTCGGAAATTGTAACAGCAATGGACTTCTCCTTCTTCAGACATGTGACGAATACGATCTCCCGATCACCAACACATTTTCCGTCTTCCCATGAGAAAAAGGACATCGTGGATGCACCCTCGCTCGAACCACTGGCACCTCATTGATTATGTCATCGTTAGGAAAAGTGACAGACAAGACGTTCGGGTGACAAAATCCATGTGTGGTTCCGAATGATGGACAGATCATCGTCTCAATGACTCAAAAATAAACATACACATCAAACCACCACGGCTTCATCGAGGGGTAAAAGTGCAAAATAAAAAAAAAAAAATTAAATGTCACCCGCCTAAACAGCAAAAAACAATGCAGCTATCGTTTGACAATATGCTGGACGACCGCCTCAAGCCCAATGCTGCAGTTAAACAGGATGCGGAAACAGAGTGGAGAGCCCTATAGGACACAATTTACAACACTGTTATGGATATCCTGGGGGTCCAGACACCCCCCCCCCCTAAAAAAACAACAAACAAACAAACAAACAAACAAACAAACAAACAAACAGACATAAAGACTGGTTTGATACAAATTCAGAAGAAATCAACCAATTGCTGACCGAGAAACATCTTCTCCTCAAGGCATATTTGAATGACCCGAAGTCAACATCAAAACAAGATGATTTCAAAAACATCCAGAGAGTAGTGCAGCAGAAACTTCGGCACATGCGGAACTCCTGGCTGAGCAACAAAGCTGATGAAATTCAAGGCTTTGCTGACAGACATGATATGCAAAACTTCTACGCCCCATTGAAAGCGGCCTATGGTCCTACATCACCAGGCATAGTTCCCCTCCTCAGTGCAGATGGGTGAACATTGGTCACCGATGAGAAAAAAATCCTTCAACGCTGGGCAGAGCATTTCATCAACATCTTAAATGCAATATCCTTCTTCGATGATGAAACCATCAGCTGCCTTCCTCAAATTCCCATTAATAACACTCTTGATGACCTACCAACCATAGTGGAAGTAAACAAAGCTATCCAGCAACTTTGCGGCGGTAAGACGCCTGGTCCTGACTCCATCCTTTCAGAGATATACAAGGCATGTGGGCCGGTCCTAATAGATCAGATTCACCAAGTCTTTACAAACATATGGGTGAACGAGACCATATCACAAGATTTCAAGGACGAGTCAATAGTCCACCTTTACAAACGTAAAGGAAACTGCCAATCCAGTGACAACCACCGAGGCATCTCCTTGCTCTCAATTGCAGGGAAGATACTCACCAGAATTCTTCTCAATCGCCTAACAGTCCATCTCGACCAAAGTCTTCTTCCTGCGAGTCAATCTGGCTTCAGAAAAGAACGAGGACCTGTTGACATGATTTTCGCTGCAAGGCAGCTGCAAAGAGAAATGTAGGAACAGAATTCCGAAATGTTCTCCACTTTCATTGACCTTACCAAGGCTTTTGATGCAGTCAGCAGAGAAGGAATGTGGAAGACTATGGCGAAATATGGCTGTCCACGAAAGTTTGTCCAAACAGTGCGGCTATTTCATGATGGTATGCAGGCAAGAGTACAGGAAAATGGCGAACTGTCTGAACCCTTTCCGGTCACCAAGGAGTGGCACCAGCACTGTTCAACCTCATGTTTTCATCTATGTTGACGAATGACTTCGAGAACAACGACATTGGAATAGATATCAAATACCGCATGGATGGAAAGTTATTCAATCTCAGAAGGCTGAAAGCTAAAACCGAAACTAACAGCGACACCGTCAGAGAGCTGATGTTTGCTGATGATTGTGTTCTGTATGCCAACTCAGAAGCAGACATGCAACACAAAGTTTCAGCTTTGTCATATGCCTGTCCAAACTTTGGGCTCAATATCAACTTGGAGAAAAATGATTGATTGATTGATTTATTGATTTAGGAATCGACATCACAGCATTCGGGGCATTCCCATAAGTGCTCCGTCCCCATCCTCAGCAGCCAGCGAAGAGTTCCAACACTAATAGTACCAGCAGCAATCTGATTATAAGTCCGTCTCGCCTTTGTTTCTCACCCGTGACCTCCGAAGCGAAGCAAGCCACTCCGCACGAAGTCTGCCCGTCCTCACCCTCGTCAGCATGCTTCCTGAGTCAGTTACAATCACGATATGTGTGTGTGTGTGTGTGTGTGTGTGTGTGTGTGTGTGTGTGTGTGTGTGTGTGTCGTATTCTCCATTCAACGGAGAGCCGCAGTGACTGCCTCCACTTCCATTCTGAGGCTGGATGTTGTGGTATCATATGCCAGGCTCTCCTGCTCCAAACATCGACCATTAGCTTTGGCTATGAACCCCCAGCCACTTCTCTCACCTCTTGACACCGAACCATCTGTGTAGATAATCACATCACTCGAGTGAGCATTGTCCTGAATTAGTTGCTGGATTTCCACTTCCGTGGCCCCTGCTGGCCACTCCCTGCACTCCCGGCTTAATGTGATTATAACTCTGCACAAGTCTGACTGCTCCGCTGGCACTCTGACCCACTCCTCTCCACGCCCAGTGTTCTCCAAGGGGCACACCTGTCTGATCGTATCCTCCGCCTGAGCCATCCATGATTTCCCTCTTATCAGTCGCTGACCCTTAACTGCGTCCAGCGCCTCATGCAGTGGGTGGTCTGTGTCTACTCTGAGGTATGCCTTCGCCTGCATCACCTTGAGCCTACCAGCAACAGTCGGCAGACCAAGGATGTAACGCATACACACTACTGGGGTGTCTCTAGTGCACCCAGGAATGACCCGCATAGCTTCGTTCTGAATGCGCTCTAACTTCACCAGCTGACTCTCTGAGACAGTGAGCAGACCTAATCCATAATCAATTACTGAGAGGATCAAGTGCTTGTATAGTGTGAATAGCATTCTCTGCTCTATGTCCTTTGCAGCCATAGTTTTAAGTGCATTGAGTCCCTTTTGAGATCTTGTCACAACCGTCTCCACATGGTCCTTGAAGGATAGGCTCCTGTCAAATGTGATCCCCAGATACTTCAGTTTGTTCTCTCTGCTGACATTTCTACCATCTATCGCGAGGCTTGGATCATCAGCTCTTACAATCCTGTTGTCCAGAGAGCACCACAAAACAGCCGCCTTTTCCGGGTGGATGACAGCACTCATTTCTGTGTAATTCTCGGAGAAAACTGTAGTTATGTAACAGTCAGCTCCAGGGATTAATCACCCCGAGCCGAATATCAAAGTGAATGATCATAAGCTAAGTGTTGTGGACAAATTCACCCATCTTGGCAGCACTGTGTCACAAGCTGCCAAAATTGATGACGAAGTAAATGCAAGAATCTCCAAGGCCATCGGCCTTTGGCAGACTGTACAAGAATGTATGGGACAGAAATGGAATAAGCCTGCAAACAAAGTTAAAAGTCTACAAAGCAGTTGTATTATCCACACTGCTATATGCTTGTGAAACCTGGACTGTTTATCAGCGACACGCTAGGAAATTAAACCACTTCCACACAGTCTGCCTTAGGAAGCTATTGAAGATTAAATGGCAAGATAAGATCCCAGACACTGAAGTCTTAGAAAGAGCGTCCATGCCCAATATCCATATTCTACTAATGACGAATCAGATTAGATGGGCTGGTCGCTTAACTCACATGACAAATCACAGGCTCCGTAAACGAATTTTTTTTTACGGCGAGCTGAGCTGTGTTGTGGTAAACTCTTCCAAGGCGGCCAGGGGAAACGCTTTAAAGACACTCTGAAAATCTCACTGAAAGCTTTTGGAATGCGTCATGACACATGGGGACTGCTGCCAAAGACTGAAATTCGTAGCGTACATCATTACGCAAGGGTGCAGTCACTTGTGAAGCAGCCAGGACTGCAAGAGCTGTGAAGAAAAGGCTGGACAGAAAAGGCACTGCAGGTGATTCTCCTCCTAGAACGTGAAGCATTCTTTGCCACATTGACAAAGAAAGTTTCGAGCCATAATAGGCCTTATCAGCCATCTTAGAATTCACGGCTCCATACTTTAAACCCCACTGGATGAAATGAATGGTAATCATAATTCTCGATGGAGAAAACACAACTCTATGGGTCTGAATCCTAGACCTTGTACTCACGACAGGAAAGAAAGTTGAATTCCTTCAACATTTGATGTTTGAGAGGTATCCTGGACATATCGTGGGAAGACAATATAACAAACAAACACGTGCTTGAAAGAGCGGATATTACCACAGTGCAATCCCTCCTCAATCAGAAATGCCTCCCGTGGCTGGGACACGAATTTAGAATGGAGGATGAACGTATTCCCAAAGACTTCCTATACGGAGAACTAGCCACTTGGAAGAGGCCACCCGGAAGACCCGAAATGTGATATAAGGATGTGTGTAAACAAGATTTGACAACCCTCGCCGTAGATCCAGACGTGTGGGAAAGAGTTGCAGCAGACAGATGTTCCTGGAGAAGAGATGTACGAAACGGACTGGTGCTCTTTGAGAGCAATCTGATTCAACAAACTGAGGATAGGAGACACAAGCATTATATGCAAGCACTTACAGCTGGACCTATATATATTGGAGGCAATGAAGGTGTGGTGTCTCAGACGTATGTTGCCAGTACCTTGAATTGAAATAACTTGGATGCCTGGAAAAGGCTAATTAAAATATTACATTATTTACAAATATAAGACAAACAATGTTCTTTATTCATGTAATGAAAAGAGAGGCATTGGAAAACATCGTGACGACTAGAAACATTATAGGTAAAAGAGGCAGGGACAGACCAAGAGAAATGATGATGGGTGGACTGCGACGGCGGCGTGGAGGAATATCATTATTAGAACTGAATCAGAGCATCATAGACCGGGATCTGCGGACGTGCATGAATGTGCAGAGCACTTGAACATATGTAGACGTTTTCTTACAAATGATAAAGCATGGGACATTGTTGCATGTAATTAATGTTATGTCAGATAGATTGTTGCTTAAACAACCCTTCTTATCCAGCGATCTAGTTTAATTGTGCTTCTGTTTTTGCATTGATCCATCCATCCATTCATGTGCCATCCAGATAAGGTCATGTTCTGCCATCGCCATCGATCACCAGAGTCGTGTATCAGCTCCGTGATCCTGTCTAGACCGTGCCATGCGGCTAAGCCATCCTGGTATTTGCTTCTCGGTCTTCCCCTTGGTCTCTTCTCTTTGATTCTTGCCAGTTGTCACCAAGTTAAATGTGTCATTGGCGGTGCCATTGCATTCATGAATGTAAACTTTCCAACAATGCTGGCGTCTGCCTCTTCTCTACTATCTTCAGCCTCCTCCTAAAGAAGTCCATAATGCGAAACATAACCAAACCAGTCAAGTTTTGCTTGTTTTGCTAACCGCAAGTTATAGATTGTGTATGTAGTCGGTGAAGACCGCAAGCGCCTAGTAAAAGAGGCAGGGACAGATCGAGGGAAATGATGATGGGTGGACTGCGATGGCGGCTTGAAGAAATATCATCAGTAGAACTGATCCAGCGCATAAGAGACTGAGGTCTGCGGACATGCATGAACGCATACGCCAGTGGACAGAGCACATGAATATATGTAGACGTTTTCTTACAAGTGGTTTTATTATTTAAAGTTACATGTAGTTGCATATCCTCTACGATACGTTGCAGTCAACCCAAGCATAGTTTGGTTGTTTGTGATCTCTTGGCAAGTTTAAGTTTAGTAGTTTGGCATTGCTTTCTGAACGACCGGCACCCATACCATTTTATATTTTTTTTTTTAAATAACGCAATGCGGTTTGATGCCAAATAAGCTGTTATGATCAATGCAAAAACAGAAGCACAATTAAACTAGATCGCTGGATAAGAAGGGTTGTTTAAGCAACAATCTATCTGACATAACACTAATTACATGCAACAATGTCCCATGCTTTATCACTTGTAAGAAAACGTCTACATATGTTCAAGTGCTCTGCCAACTGACGTATGGGTTCATGCACTTTGGCAGATCCCGGTCCATGATGCTCTGAATCAGTTCTAATGATGATATTCCTCCACGCCGCATCATTTCTCTTGGTCTGTCCCTGCCGCTTTTACGCATAATCTTTCTAGTCGTCATGATGTTTTCCAACGCCTCTCTTTTCATTACATGAATAAAGAACTTTGTTTGTCTTAAATTTGTATATAATATAATATTTTAATTAGCCTTTTCCAGGCATCCATGTTATTTACTCTGGTAGTTCAAGGTACTCGCAACATACGTCTCAGACACCATACCTCCATTGCCTCAAATGGATTTTTTACAAGTAAATGTTGAAAATCTTAAAATCGGACAGTTTTTACATCTTGCGCAACATTTGTCACAATATACCTCAACCACAATATGGAGAACTGTACCATGTTTTTACTTGAACATGTCATATTGTGTCAACAATACCAGATTGGCTTCCTTTCTCTTCCTACAGTGTTGTACGCCGGTGTCCACTCCGTGGGAAATGGTGATAGCGCTGTAAATGAAATGATCATCATCGACAGCTCCCAAGATCACGGCGTCAACCAGATGGAGGTCAGGGCTGTCAGGAGTGTCAGAGGTTCTTACTTGGGTATTAGCAGATCTCCATGGCCTGAATTCGGGTAAATTTAATAGTACCATGCAACTATATGGAACATTGAATACGACCACCAACTGAACAGTCCTTATCAATATCAGTGAACTCCTCACCCCATTCTTTATTCTTAGTCCATTCGCTTCTTTCCTCCTACTCCTTCTCCTTGTCGTCGTCATGGTCATTCTCTCCATTCCTTTACTTCTTCCCCTCATTTTCTACTTCTTATTCTTCTCCTCCACCTCTTCCTCCACATTTAGTCTGCTTGTTTATACATAATGAACATGTGAGTCTTTGGAGTATCTCAAAGGATACATTCATTCCATGGTCATTCGATGTTCCTCTATATTAAGCAGTGTATATATATATATATATATATATATATATATATATATATATATATATATAGAGAGAGAGAGAGAGAGAGAGAGAGAGAGAGAGAGAGAGGAGAGAGATACTGTTAAGAAAAAAAAGAAACGCATAGCTGTCGAAGGCACATACATAGCCATAATGTTGATATTCAATAACGTTTTTAATGTAATGAGTTAATTGTTCACATTTTTTTTTTTGTTCGCTTTACAGGACATCGCTGTCAACATCAGCATCTTTCCGCTGATTGTTGATTTCTTGGCAAGATTACGCTCAGTAGTTTGCCATTGCTTTCTGACCGACCGGCTCACATACCCCGTAAGTTACCGACGCGGATAGAACCGCTACCAACTCTCGCGTACGTCACGTTACTCACCAGAATATACGGGATTACAGAGAAAGTCGGGTAGCCTCTAGACCAGGGATACCGGCAATTGTTCAAATTGCACACAAGATTACCTTAGGGTTCAGACAATCAATTTAGAGTTGTTTTGCATCAGGGTCACGAGAGATTTTTGGCGTACGGGCTTCCTCGTGACTATGGTGTGTGGCCTCCTCTTGTATCGATTAGCGACTGGCATCTCCTGGGCATGGATGCTTGCTTGCTTGCTTGCTTGCTTGCTTGCTTGTGTTCGTTGGCTTGAGCTCCAACGCGAAGTCTTGTATGTCGGATGAAGGCATCCTGTTGTCCAACATCAGTGTGATGTCATACAGGACCTGAGGTTTGCGTGAGTATCCGTTGTCCCATGTCTGGCTTATTGGTGTGCAGACTAGTGGTTCCTCGCCGTACACGCAGACCTCTCCGACTTCGGAGGAAGGCATGGATGCCATCAGACGTCTGATGTGGGCCTGTGGGATGGCAGCTGACTCTTCCAGGAGTGCCTGGAACAGATCACGATGATTGGCTGGAGCAACGTCTTAGCGACACGCAGATCTATGCAGCTCATCCCACAGGTTAGTTAGTTAGTCGACAGATCATCCTCATTGCACATCGAACCATTCAGTCCATAAGTGCTCGGATCCCCTCCTCAGCAAATCCCGCAGCATGTAGCGGCTAACGACAAAAGTTCTGTGCTGGTTTATCAATCTTCTTTGGCTTCCTGAGTAGTGTTCTTGTTTGGCCACACCTCTTTTAATTTGCTGTTCTCGCAGTCTGACCATGGTTGTAGATTCGCAGTCATCACTTGGTTCTCTCAAAGGTCTTACTTCTCGTAGCGCATTCAGTATGTCAGCCTGGTCCATGGCGCGTCCGCCCTCCACATTAGCCATGTCTGCGAGCTTGTCAGTCCACTCATTTTCTTGTATTCCTTCATGCCCTGGCACGAAGATGAAACTAATCTTTGCCAGCCGAGACCGCTCCAGAGACAGCAACCATTCTCTTCGGATCCATCCCGTCCCTATCCTCTTGAGCATGCTCATTGAGTCGCTAATGACACATGCCCTAGTGAATGTCTGTGTCTCGAGCCATGTTACTTACTTACACGCCTTACTTACTGCCATGACTTCCATAGTCAGGCTACTTGTGGTCTTAACAAAAGCACCAGAGTCCTCCTTCACAGTTCTCCCTCCGGCCCGCACCGTAAAGGCCCATGAGTTTCTCATATGTCGGACGACCGACCCATCTGTGTAAATGACAGCATTACCGTATAACGAATTCTCGAAAATCTCATCCCACAAGTGCTCAATCGGACTCATGTTTGGGGACAGGGATGGCCAGGGAAGGATGAGAATGTTTTTTGCAGTCAGGAACTGCGTGGTCAACCGTGCACAATGAGGTCTGGCATTGTCCTGTTGAAACACTGAACTTGGGTAAACAAAAGTGGAAGGACATGGGGTCGAAGAATTTAATTGACGTATAGTGGCGCTTCAGTGTGAGCCAATTGACTCCTTCCGCTGTAACTGATCATTCCCCACACCATTGCACATCCACCAACGTGCGGTGGAGCTTCATTACCGCAATTGTGGACAAAACGTTTATTTCACCCATGGTAGATCCTTCTCTGACTGTCATGACGCTGCAACAAAAATAAAGATTTGTCCCTAAACCAGACAAATTTCCATTGGTTGTCTTACTGCCCAAGGACGATGGATGCTGGTTAGCCTAAAGAAGTCGATTTGGGCGATGGTGGCGTGTAAGGACAGGTCCAAGATAAGGTCGTTGTGCCCGAAGTCCAGCGTCATGACGTCTATTCCGGAGTTTGATCAGACACATGAAGTCCTGCAGGCAATGGCTGGGTGCCACATTATTTCCTCCCTTTTGTCCAGCTCGTAGTCTAATAACAATAAGGCAGCTCAACAGGAGCAGTTCAATGTATCGTCAATGATTAGAGTAACGCCTGGCGTTTCTTGTCATTCCAATTTTATTTACACACATTGTCACGTCAGAGAAGGTCACCCATATTGAAGGTAGGGCCGGTGCCATGTTAACAAACATAAGTATAATGTTATTATCAACTGCCGTGTCCAAATACATATATTTATTTATTAGAATGTCAAGATAATTTCAAACCGCCTATCGTTCCCTAGACTGCATCACTGCCGACCATCATAAAAGGTTACTTACAAATAAACCATGTCTGTTGACAAGCTGTGCCTTTTGGTTGCGAACCAAACGACAACTTTCTAGCGCAGTGCCATTTCATCAATTTTTGATCTAAATATCCATGGCCGACCTTCCCTCTTAACTCCAGAGTGTGCCTTCCTTAAGTAACTTAATCGAATGACTGACCACCTCTTCGATGATTCACCTCTTCCGAAGGTATTTAAGATAATAATTCACCGCTGTAACTTTAGTCCGCCTTTGCTTCATCATCCCCAGACCTGACTGCCGGTTCATGACGTATTCCACAGTGACGTTTTTCACACAGTGACATCACTTAGCAACCTTTGCCTGTGCTGCTTCGAGATTAATCCTTCGGGTCCTTTTCACTTTAAATTATGTGTCTCATTCTGAAGTGCTGTTTATTCCTCCTTCTGCTACAAAGCAGTATGCCCCCCCCCCCTTCTGGGAAATGGTGGAACCATTTTGATAGTCTGATCGGTGTTCTACCATAACATGTAGCAGTTCAGAAATACTGAGTCATATCTCGCATATATTATATCCATATAGACATATTCCCACATACGTATAACTGTGCTAATACCATGGTATGGTCTCTTATTAATCACACACAAAATCACTTTAGAAAAATAGTATTATTATTACAGGCACGCTCTTCTATCTACACCCCTAATATATGTCGTGTAGCACCAGCCTATGGGAGGGCTGTGCTAACTAAGTTATGCGTTTTATAAGGTCCCGCGGCCTACCCATAGTAGTCCATCATTTGCCATATAGACAAGCATCCCCAACGAAGTCAATTACGCCCGATTTAGGGGACGTTTGTGATTAAATGGTACCATTACCCTCTGTATTAGTGTTGGTGTTTGACATGTGGAATGTACATATACCTATATGACTTTTCTTTCCGTATCATTCTTGCTATGTTGTCTTTATCGATTACCGTTTTACCTTTAATTGCTTACTATATTCGATAGGTGAGGTTTGCTGCCTTCCTAGCTGTCTTTCAAGTAGAATTGTAGGAGTCCTCATGACATTTCTGTTTCCTCCAATTCTATGTGTGAGACCTGAGGTTCTTATCCTGCTTTGTCTTTCTTCTCTGTCGACTTGTTCTTATAGATCATTATTACGTATGCCTATTAACATGGATGGGTGTTATCATCATAATTCTAAATATCTAACTGTTACAGCAAAAATGAAATTATACATTGAAATAATAATAACATTATAACATCATATTGACATTCTGGAATGTGTCATCTAATACTATATACTGTACCTACAGTAATTGTAGCCTGATCTTCTTCTTTTGAAATATCATTGTTGGTGGTTTTGACTTGTGTGTCTCTGCATTCATCTCTATTCCTGCTATGGAGTATGTTCCCTCAATGTGCTCCATCGATAATACAGATGAGGTTAAGTATTCATACTGTGTTTAAAAAATCTTATAGTAACTGGAATAATCATGTGTATGAATCATCAATTGTAGGACACTGAAATCTTAGAAACTCTAAGCATAATTCGTTATAACATTATTATAATTATCGTAATACTATGTCCAAACCTGAAAATTGCATGTAGAATTACATTACATGAAAACTTATAACACCTTTGTTGCATGTTAACTACTATATACATATCGTCATAGAATCAGTATCATTAATGCGATGCTATGTTTACCTCAATATTTAATCATAAATGTATTCATGCTCTCACTCATTCATGCTATTCAGACTTTGTACTTAAGGTGGTGATGGATGGAGTTTTGTTTAGTCAGTAATGTTCTGTGTGTTTGCTGTTTTGAAATAAATAGTGTATGTTCTATTCGACTGTGTTTTGCTTCCAAAACTCCTATCCACAAGACAAAACAAACAATTCTCTGTTGTAATGTTATGATTTTGTAAAAGCCTGTGGCCTCATCACTCATTCCATGACGTATAAATGGTATGTGACAGATATATTCAATGTTTGAATGACATGATTCTCTCATAGATAGTGTAATGAGTGATCAATAACGTATAGATAGCATACATGTGATCATGCAATGGTGGTATGATCATAATCGGTGAAGTTTTAAACATATATGGTCTATGAAATTATTGTAACAATGAATGGAGATAAAACGCTCAATGATTTGTTATTAAAAGTTGGTAACATCACGTGGTTTTCTTGCGGTGTAGATGCTTGTTGGTGTTGTCCAAACTATAGCCCCGACTTAGTTTACGATCGACTCGGATATAAGCATAAATGTCACTATATCTCATTTCTCGTTTGGTGTAGTGTCGTGCTGACAAGGTCCGTATGTAATCACATTCTTCCTCTACTCATTCTGGCAATCAACAAAATCGGAAAAAATCTGTACATATCTGACTATCATTAACTTAATCAAAGTACATATGACGAATTGCATGTTGAATATTGGTAAGCGCTGTATACGGAAGTTCAGAAGGGAAAGTACTATTCGGAATACTGTATTACTCCACATTAACATGTATGCACGCAGACTGTAACATGGAACGCTATATATGTACAGTCTTCTATAGTCTACTAAGAAGATCAGCCAGGTTATTATCTCTGTTGTGTTGTGTTGTTTGTCCACCAAGAATGATGATGACCATTCATTTCATCCAGTGGGATTGAAAGTATGGAGCCGTGAGTTCTAAGATGGCTGATAAGGCCTATTTTGGCTCGAAATGTTCTTTGACAATGTGGACAAAGAATGCTTGACGTTTCTGGAGGAAGATTTTCTTCAGTGGTTTTTCTGTTCTGTCTTTTCTTCACAGCTCTTGCAGTCCTGGTTGCCTCACAAGTGACTGCACCCTTGCGTAATGATGCACGCCATGAATTTCGGTCTCTGGCTGCAGTCTCCAAGGTGTCATGATGAATTCCAAAAGCATTCAGTGAGTTTTCAGAGTGTCTTTAAAGAGTTTCCTCTGGCCGCCTTGGGAGCGTTTACCACAACGCAACTCGCCATAATAAATTCGTTTAGGGAGCCTGTGATCTGGCATGCGAGTCAAGTGACCAGCCCAGCGAATCTGATTCCTCATTAGTAGAATGTGGATACTGGGCATTGACGCTTTTTCTAGGACTTCAGTGTATGGGATCTTATCTTGCCATTTAATCTTCAGTAACTTCCTAAGGCAGACTGTGTGGAAGTGGTTTAATTTCCTAGCGTGTCGCTGATAAACAGTCCAGGTTTCACAAGCATATAGCAGTGTGGATAATACAACTGCTTTGTAGACTTTCAGCTTTGTTTGCAGGCTTATTCCATTTATGTCCCATACATTCTTGTACAGTCTGCCAAAGGCCGCACTGGCCTTGGCGATTCTTGCATTCACTTCATCATCAATTGTGGCAGCTTGTGACACAGTGCTGCCAAGATAGGTGAATTTGTCCACAACACTTAGACTATGACCATTCACTTTGATATTCGGCACAGTGTGATTATTCCCTGGAGCTGGCTGGTACATAACTACAGTCTTCTCCAAATTTATATTGAGCCCAAATTTGGCACAGGCATGTGAGAAAGCTGAAACATTATGTTGCATGTCCGCTTCTGAGTTGGCGTATAGAGCGCAATCATCAGCAAACGGGAGCTCTCTGTAGGTGTCACTGTCAATTTTGGTTTTAGCTTTCAGCCTTCTGAGATTGAATAACTTTCCATCCATGCGGTAGTTGATGTCTATTCCAATGTCGATGTTCTCGAAGGCATTCGTCAACATAGCTGAAAACATGAGGCTGAACAGTGTTGGTGCCAGGACACATCCTTGTTTCACTCCATTGGTGACAGGAAAGGGCTCAGACAGTTCACCATTTTCTTGTACTCTTGCCTGCATGCCATCATGAAATAGCCGCACTATTTGGACAAACTTTCGTAGACAGCCATCTTTTGCCATAATCTTCCACAGTCTTTCTCTGCTGACTGTATCAACAGCCTTGGTAAGGTCAATGAAAGTGGATCTCTACCCGGTATTTGAGAGATGTCAAAATTATAATCTTGCAAAAGAAGAGACTATCTGTGTAATCTGGAGTGTTTTGGATATCCATCTTTGAAGATTTGTAAAGGTGTATTGTCAGAAAGAACAAGAAATTTCTTTCCGAGCAGATATTTAGGAAATGTATTGATGCTTTCTATCAGAGCCAAAGCTTCAAGTTAAGTGACAGCATATTTATTTTGAGTTTCTGAAAGTTTCCTGCTAAAGTAAAGAACAGAGTGTAATTTCCCATCATGAATTTGTAAACGAATTGCCGAAATTGCATATGAGCTAGCGTCAGTCTGAATAATGAAATCTTTTGAGATGTCAGGTAGTTTCAGAATTGGACAATTACTGAAAAGTGTTTTAATCTGTTGCAGAAGATCGTCATGTTTTCAGTCCATTTGATTTTAGTGGGTTGTCCCGTTTTCAAGAGTTCTGAGAAAGTTGCTGTCATGTCAGCGAAATTAGGAATTAACTTTTGGTAGTAATTTATGAGTCCTAACACACTTCTAACTTCTTTCTTGCTGGTGGGAAGTTTGATGTTTAAAATTTTGGTGACCACATGTGGGTCTGTTTTTCGAAATCCATCAGACATTCTATGGCCAAGAAATTGAACTTCGTTGTAACCTATTTCAACTTTGCTAGTGTGAAGGTCCCACTTGAGTAGACAAGGGACATAATATAGATAGAGAATAGACATAGGAACAGGGAATGAATAGGGGAGAGAATAGAAGAGACTCGAACAGTCTAGAAAGACGAGTCAGATGCCAAACGGTACATTAACTACGCAATACGCCCAGCCACAACCCGGCATAAGCGTGAAAGGTGAAACCCCACGAGGTGCATGGAGGGGCGAGCACACCGTGGCCACCTCACGAGAGAAGAGAGGTCAGACGGCAACTGGACATTGACGGAAGAGGGTGTAGCTTCTAGAGGGAGACACATAGATAGACATTACTTAGATCCTTAAGATATTAGCGATATACATAGTTAAGATGTTGTGTATAGATACTTGTATGCTTTGTGTGATGAATTTGTATATAATACTGTGAATACTGTGCGAGAATATTATTCGCCACATGACAGACATCGTAATAAAATAGCAACGACGATAATCGTACTCAGAGTTCTGTCTTATCTTTGCTCGCACTATTCTACCTGTCTGAACCCGAGTTTCCTATCCCTATTTACGACACGTTTACAGCTAGGTTTAGCTTTTAGTCCATGTTGTTGTATTCTTTGGAATACCTGTTTCAGGATATCAGTATGGGTATCGATAGTCGTAGTGTGGATGAATATATCATCCATGTAAGTTGCTACATTGGTAATACCTATCAGTAAACTGCGCATCATCCGCATGAAAGTGCTCGGCGCGTTCTGCAGCCCGAAAGGCATGTATGCCCACTCATAAAGACCGACAGGAGTGGTGAAGGCAGTGATGTGCATGGATTCTTTATCCATAGGGAATTGCCAGTATCGCTTAGTGAGATCTGTTTTTGAAAAATATTTTTGAATTTCGCCATGCCATCGATTAAATCGTCGACATTAGGCATGGGTCCAGGGTCTAATAAAGTTAATGCGTTGACCTTTTTATAATCAACAAAAATCCGTAACGAATTGTCTTTGTTCTTTACAATAACTAATAGTGACCAATAATGTGATGTGGACTTTCTAATCATGCCACACTGATCCAGTTCAGATATTTCAGCTGTTACTAAGAAATGTACTGTAATTGGATACGGTTTTACTTTGACTGATATATTTGATAGTAAAGTGATCTTATGTTTTTTAATGTTGTTCGTCCCGGTTTATCCGAGAAAATATCGCCATATTGTTGAATTGCTACTGTTAATTTGTTTATATCTTGAGTCGATAAATTTCTGTTAACTTGAACAGCCTTCCAACTATTAGTATCGTTAATTGTTGGTGTCGGTATCTGTTGTGTTACTGCGTCATCCTGTTGTTCGTTAATGACCAAGCATGCTGCTGCTATTCTGTGTGGTAATTGTTGGATTGTTTGTGTTTTGTCTGTATTGCGATCCATGTATGGTTTCAGCATATTTATGTGAAAGATTTTGCTTTTACCCTTGACATTTATTAAATAATCAACATCACTGATTTTCTTGACAACCTTGAATGGACCCTGCATTGATATGACGAGACAATCTCTAGGGTCGGGTAATAGGAGCCATACCTTGTCTTCTTCTTTCAAGACGATTGTCTTGGCATTTCTATTGTCATACTGCCTGTATTTTCCCAATGCTTTCTGTAGTGCCGCTTTCATAAATTGGCATGCTGCATTGATTGTCTCCCTTAGCTGGGTGACCATCTCGTACGCCTCCCGTTTCGGATGATGATGCTCTTCATTTGTGAGCAAATCATTGTATAATGTCAATGGGCCTCGTGGATTTGCTCCGTACACATGTTCGAATGGGGAGAAGCCTGTTTTCGCCTGTGGCACTTCGCCGTATGCGAACAGTACAGCTGGCAACAAAATGTCCCAATCTTTGGGCCGTTCCGCCGCGACCTTTGCCAAGATTCGTTTCAGGACTCCGTTGAAATTTTCAATTACTCCATTGGTTATTGGGTGGTACGGAGAACTGAACACCTGAGGTATGCCCAGCATCTTCATGGCAACTTGGGTAGCTTCAGAAATAAATTGGCAACCCCTGTCGGATAGTATACACAATGGAAAACCTATCCTGCTGAAAATCAAAATAAATGAGTCTACAATGGATCTAGACGTGATGGATCTTAAAGGAATTGCTTCTGGCCATCTAGTGCACAGATCTATCATTGATAGGATAAATGTGTTGCCTCAATCTGTTGTCGTGTTGAGGAGTCCCACGATGTCGACCGCTATTTTCTGGAACGGTCGAGGCGCCAGATCAGTTTGTTGAACTGGTGCCTTAGGATGTTTACCTTTCAGTGTAGTCTTTTGGCATAGCTAGCACGATCGGGCATTCTACCAATATCCTTTGAATAGCCAGTCCAGCAGAATTGTGCCAAAATTCTTTGTGTAGTTCTGGCTATCCCCATGTGACCTGCACATGGGAAGTCGTGTGCAAGTTTTAGCGCCTCGCTGCGATATTGACTCGGCAGTACTGTTTGGAAGAGTAGTGTTGATCCCTTTCTGTATTGTCTGGTAAGTATGTTGTTATCTAAAATAAATTCCCATTTACCATGTTTCCCTTGTCTGGCTGGTTTGTGTATGTTCTTGAAACATGTTTGTAGTATGGGGTCTTGTTTCTGTTCTGTGGCTAAGTCTTTTGTCAGTAACAAAGGGACTTGTGTAATGTCCGTCAATGTATGCTGTGACATGGTGTGCCTAATTTTTTCTTCTTTTTTCTTTCGAACCTGGGCTCTCGTGAGTGCATTGGCTGGTATATTTTTAATTTTCCATTTGATCGCTTCTTCGTGGGTACAATCTCTAACATTTGGGATGTTTCCAATCATCAGACCAGCGCATGGGTTAGGAAAGACTGCTGCTCGTACTTTACCTTCAAAGTATGGGGATTTTATTGTGACCCATGCAATCTTATACCTCTCTACGGTACCGCCAAAAGTTCTACATGTAACACTCTTGCCTGTATAGTCTATCGTCTTTACAAGCTTTTGGTCTACCACTATAATGGATGCTCCCGTGTCCCTGACACATGTTGTTGCCGATCCATTAAAGCATGTTTGATGAACTTTAAGGGTACCTTTCTGGATTTTGACTGCGTTGGCTTCCTGTATTGGTATATTATGGCCACATGCCAGGTTACCGTCTTTATGGAATTGTTTGCAAACGTCACACGGTCTGTCATTGGGGAATGTCTCTATTATGGCTGCATTAGTGTCTTCGAATTCATCTGCTTCACTACTGGTAAATATGTATGCTGCATTGGCTTCTTTCCATCTTTATCTCATTTTACAATCTTTAGAAATATGCCCGTACAAGTTACAGACGAAATATTTAACACTATTCCTGTAGGAAGTATACTTACTGACCTTCTTTGACGTTAAGCTCTTGAGATATGTGTCACAATTGGGATTCTTATCGCACATTCCAGGGAACCATGGTGCAATCTACAATGTGGATTATGCATTAAATAACCTTTTCTAGATCCATCTGGTTCTCTGTTTGGGTTGCCTCTCATGTGATATGTTCCTCTACCTCTGTACTGCTGACCATAGTGTGAGAATCTGTTAGGTCTACTGTGGTATCTTTGATTGGGCAATATCGCACTAGCCCCTATAACTAACTCAGGTAGAGCTCCTTCAGCAAAAATATCCCTATGTGCATTATAATATGCCTCACCTTTGGATTCCATTTCTGGGACTGACGTACACTTGTTTTCCACAAGAAATGTAGACATTGATTCCGGTACTGAGGAAAGTAATTTTCTCTCAGCATGATATCACGGAGTTTATTAAACTCAGCACCGACATCAGCTGACTGAAGCCACTTGTCAAAAATGGAAGTCGTTTCTGACACATAGTCCAAGAACGTCTGGTTTACCTTTGGTGCCAGAGTTTTAAATTTCATTCGTAAGCCAGCTTGATCTAAAGAAAAATGTGACAAGACTCTGTCTCTAATATAGGTGTAGTTGTTCGCATGCTTTCCGGAATGACCTCTACGACCTTGAAAGGTTCAAGACCCAAATGACGGTGAAAAAATATTGGCCACTCTTCGGTTGGTACTTTATAATATTTAATTAGCACTTCAAAGTTATTTATCTATGCTGAAATAAAATCGCCTTGTGTAAAATTTCTGATAAGACCTGGTACCGTTTAATGGGGTCTACAATTTTCGATTGTAACTTTGCTTGAGCTATTTCGGCCTCCTTGTCTTTCTCAAGAGTCTTTACCTTTAAGTTACCTTCTTTCTCTTTGTACTTCATTACTAACTCGGCTGCCAGTTTATCTTTCTCAAATGCAAGCCTCTCCCTTTCTGCTATTAGTGTTTCCATTTCTATCGCAAGCTCTCTTTCTTTGCTTTCTTTCTCTGCTGTTGGTTTTTCTTTTTCTAAAACTGCTTATAATTCTCTAGCTTCTTTTTTCAAGAGCTGCTTGTAATTCTCTAGTCTCTTTGGTCGCTGCTCTTTCTTCTCGTTGCTGTGCCTGGAAATCTTTTAATTCTTGTTTGGCCCATGCCATAAGTTCATGGCCAGACAAGCCGCCCCTTTCTCCCATAGCCATAAGATCTTGTAACGACGCCATGATGAAAATAATATGCTGTAGAATGAACTGCTGAAAAGCAATATGTATGTCTGTGATGATAGATCGTGTGGATGTTTAAAAGTTGGAGTGTTAATGGTGTGCAGACTGACTGAGAAGAAGGACAATATTACTTACCAATGCTATGAAACGGTGTTCCAGACCGCAGATGTGCTAAGTCTGACGATGAAAATAATAATCCGCCTTATTATAATAATTTATTTCCGAGACAATGTGTTGTTGCAGTATGTAAAAAAAAAATTACACCACAGGACACATGAAAACTCCTACCAGAGATATATACTAAATTCAACGCAGACGAACAAAATTATTTACATAAAAAGAAACACTGATAACGTATAGTAAAATAGATAAAGACTATTACAAGACGACATATGTTCTAAACAGCAGTGAGGTCGTAACAATAACATATTAGCAACGATCTAGTCGCTGTTAGTACCGAATGTACGTTTGTACCGATAAAAAATGTATCTAGCACAAACTTAGCCCTCCAACCGCCCGCAAACTTACGACGCAGACAAACCAGGCCATGGAGAGAGGTTCCGAATAAACTACTTCTAAACCACCGAACAAAACGCACACAAATACCAACAGACAATTTGACTTTCCCGATCTTCTGGTCCGGAGTAGATTGATGATCCTGTGTTCTCTCCTGACTTCAGAAGACTCTGATGTTGACGGTATGTATCCTAATAAATTTTGATAATTTTCTCCAAAACAAATTGGTGTCCCTCAGATGCGGATCTAGTTGCACAAACATACTACTTTTTATACTTTTTATACTTTTTATACTTGATGGTTCCGTCGCCCTGCTACTGAGCTGTGAGTTTCATGTGAAATGCTTTTGAATCTGCCTGAGGTTTTTTGGAACGTGACTGCATGTTCGGCGCGATTACAGATGGCTATGTCCCAGAGTTGATCAGTTTTTGCCTTATGCAGAAATGCGTGGCTGCTGGGCTTCTGGTTGACTGCCACTGCCGTCGACGATGAACTGTATTTCGTGGACTGTGTGGGTGAACATCTACGAAACATCCAGATAGGAAAATGACTGCCGATTCCATCAGAAATGAACTGGGTGTTTTGTGGGGGACTATTGTGTTGACATTCTGGCGGCGGCATTATGCAGTGTATCTGTGCGGGCTGTTGTTTGTCGAGACTCTTGTCTTTTCCACTTTTCACATTGGGCAGTGGGGAGTGTTTTGTCTGATATTCACTGGCACAGGAATGGAGCATAATGGGGACGACCCGTTGCTGTGAAGTTGGAACCGCGACTAACTAACTAACTAACTAACTACTACTTTTTGGGCATAAATTTCACTTGTGAAGAAAGTATGTGACGTATTCGCTGAATTGATATTAAATGTGTATAATATAAAACTTGGAGTGATCCGAGGTCCGTTTCTCTATATTGGCCGCTTCCTAATGGGCCGTCTCCGCTGTTATGGTCACTCCGTTTTCCTTATGATTATTTTAGCTTATTCGGTCTTTTAATTTTCTAACTTGGACATTTTCGTTGGTGACAAATGTAAATAGTCCAATATAATTCAATTGTACTGAAATATGACAGATGACTGTCTAAACTGTATAATAATAATAATGACACTGACACTCGATTATGACTGGCACAATACACGACGTGGTCACGGTCTGGGGTGACATTCTAATGATTGATTGACATCGGCGGGGTGTCCATTATTCAATAAAGAAATAATAGTATTGGTGATGGCGTTTCCAAGGTCACTCCATCGTCCAGAGCTCCTGTTCTTAGAGCCTCCCATGTCTGCCACACTGTTTCCTCCCTTTTGTCCAGCTCGTAGTCTAATAACAATAAGGCAGCTCAACAGGAGCAATTCAATGTATCGTCAATGATCAGAGTAACGCCTGGCGTTTCTTGTCATTCCAATTTTATTTACACACATTGACACGTCAGAGAAAGTCACCATTCCCATGGTGTTAGGAGGTCCTGTGCCATCTTAACAAACATAAGTATAATGTTATTATCAACTGCCGTGTCCAAATACATATATTTATTTGTTAGAATGTCAAGATAATTTCAAACCGCCTATCGATCACTAGACTGCATCACTGCCGACCATCATAAAAGGTTACTTACAAATAAACCATGTCTGTTGACAAGCTGTGCCTTTTGGTTGCGAACCAAACGACAACTTTCTAGCGCAGTGCCATTTCATCAATTTTTTATCTAAATATCCATGGCCGACCTTCCGTCTTGACTCCAGAGTGTGCCTTCCTTAAGTACCTTAATCGAATGACTGATTACCTCTTCGATTCACCTCTTACGAAGGTATTTAAGATAATATTTCACCGCTGCAACCTTAGTCCGCCTTTGCTTCATCATCCCCAGACCTGACTGCCGGTTCATGGAACAAGATAAGCTGCAGAAGCTGCCGGATCAGCAAAGCAATGCTCTAACTGTCCGCCCGTCGGAGCTTCGATCCTAAACCAGCTGCCAACCAAGGCTTAGGGCCTGGTCTGCCCTGCCATCTTTAGGTTGCATTTCCTCGCACCAGGATAAGGCTTGTACCCTCCCAAATTCGCTCTTCCGCCCGAAGCCGTTGGCACAATGTGGGGTGTCGGGTTTGGTAAGCGCCGCCCAATGTTTGGCGCTAACAGCAAACAAGTAGTACCGTCTGCTGTCATTATGGTAGCTCAGTCATATCTGACTAAGACCTGACAAGAGATGTAGGATACAAAAAAATAATAGTAAAAAATAATAAACCCCTTCACACATCTTGAGTCGTACTGTATATGTGGTGTTCCCCCTTCTTATTACAGACTAATCCGCACTTGATGGGTGATGCGGTTACCACCAAACACACTGCCTTTTAACTTGGCAAGACATTTCCTGGTACCAATTTTAGGCTGGGTTTAAACTGGAAGTGCAGGTCTATTTTACAAATCTGCATCGGGGCATCTAACACATGACATAAGGTATCTGTGCTAGCCAATGTGCTACTGCATCGTCTAATATGTAAGAGATAATATGCCATAAATACTATATTATGAATGAGTTAGTTTGATATCCTTTACAGGACATCGCAGTCAACACCAGCATTGTTTGCTGCTGTGATCTCTTGGCAATTTTACGTTCAATAGTTTGCCATTGCATTCTGAATGACCGACACCCATAGCATTTCATTAAAAAATCAACACAAGGCGGTCTGCTGCCAAATCATCCACAGCTGTGTTTCAAACATGGGTATAACTGCGTCCGTAACCCCTTCGC
Source organism: Cepaea hortensis (assembly GCA_963921405.1). Taxonomy (NCBI): domain Eukaryota; kingdom Metazoa; phylum Mollusca; class Gastropoda; order Stylommatophora; family Helicidae; genus Cepaea; species Cepaea hortensis. The sequence goes on along the minus strand of OY992883.1, from coordinate 65,759,833 downwards.
CACGGAGACGGCATATTATGAGTAGCTTAGCTAATGAAAAGCAATTTGCCAGGTGGTGGTCAATTACAGCCTATACTTGTGATGCTGAAGATTGTTCCTATATTTAATATTATTTCGTCACTCCTGGGTGTCCATGGCGAAGGGATTAAGCTGCCCGACTTGCATTCTGGTGTTGTGGGTTCAATTCCATACTCCGTCATTCGTTTTCATGAGTGCAATTTTCTTGGAGACTTCTGGGGGTCATCACTGGAGCTATGGAGTTTGTGCTCTGTGCGGTGCTTTAACCTGGCCACCGAGCAGAAATAAACTGAGCCATGTGGGGTCACATCCAGTGCAATGAAATAGATCCTCTTGCCTTTTTCTTTCTGATTACAGCAGACATCTGTTACAAGTGATAACTGTCTGGGCAACAAAGGATAACAGCCAACTGGGAGGACGCTCAAAAATAACTGTGTTGGTAACTGGCATAGAGTGAGTTAATAAAACAACTGTCAAGGACAGCAGAGTTAGTCATGAAGTTGAGTTAGTCATGAATGAGTTAACTGTGGTGAAAACAATTCTCAGAACCGACTTTCAACTGCTAATTAAACAGAAAACTTTTCTCAGAACCAACATTTAACCATTAATTGAGGAGAAAACAATTCTTAGAACCAAGATTTAACCATTAATTAAACAGAAAGCAATTTTCAGAACCAACAATTAACCATTGTTGTCCATAAAGTCACCTTCATCTTCGTCCCGGGACATGCTGGAGTCGTCGAGTGAAATGAACGAGCTGATAAACTGGCTGGCTCTGCACCCCCTGCAGATGGCCAGCCCATGGATCGTGCCGATGTTATTAACGTCCTTAAAGACATGTCGAGAACAGATGACTTTGGCGTCAGTAAATCCACATCGCTGTCCAGGATGAAAGACTTGGGAGTAAGAATTGGCACGGCCAGACACGAGAGGTACATCGGGATAACGAGGTGCCTCGTTAACCAACACAGAACTGGCACTATTATAGTGTTGTTTTTTTTTTTTTTTTTTTTTTTTTTTTTTTTTTGCCGCAATATAAAATTCAATATCTCAGTAACCAATTGAGGGAAAATGATGAGATTTAGTATATAACCTTATAATTATGTCCACCCAACAAAAAAATTTTTGTTCTGGAGATTGTACAGCAGATTTCAATGTTTGGTTACACGCGGTATATATTTTATTGCCCCCGACATTCATTCCATCATTTTAAGAGTATTACTGTTTCAACAAGACACACCCCCAAATTTTTGAAATTTGTCTGCGAGGTTTTGCTTTTGGCAGACTGAGGGAATTTATATGGGGTAGGTTCAGAGGTGTCGTCAAACTGTGGTTTCTTTCATGAAACGTGATTATATAAATAAACTAGCTGGCTCGGCCCGGCTCCTGACGGGTATCTATCTATCTATCTATCTATCTATCTATCTATCTATCTATCTATCTATCTATCTATCTATCTATCTATCTATCTATCTATCTATCTATCTATCTATCTATCTATCTATCTATCAATCTATCTATCTATCCATCTATCTATCTATCTATCTATCTAACTATCTATCTATCTATCTATCTATCTATCTATCTATTTGGCTAGCTGGCTATCTATCTATCTATCTATCTATATATCTATCTATCTATCTATCTGGCTATCTATCTATCTATCTATCTATCTATCTATCTATCTATCTATCTATCTTTCTATCTATCTATCTGGCTAGCTGGCTATCTATCTATCTGTCTATCTATCTATCTATCTATCTATATATCTATCTATCTATCTATCTATCTATTTTTCTATCTTTCTATCTATCTATCTATCTGGCTAGTTGGCTATCTATCTATCTATCTATCTATCTATCTATCTATCTATCTATCTATCTGGCTAGCTGGCTATCTATCTATCTATCTATCTGGCTATCTATCTATCTATCTGGCTATCTATCTATCTATCTATCTATATATCTATCTATCTATCTATCTATCTTTCTATCTATCTGGCTAGCTGGCTATCTATCTGTCTATCTATCTATCTATCTATCTATCTATCTATCTATCTATCTATCTATTTTTCTATCTTTCTATCTATCTATTTATCTGGCTATCTATCTATCTATCTATCTATCTATCTATCTATCTATCTATCTATCTATCTGGCTAGCTGGCTATCTATCTATCTATCTATCTATCTATCTATTTATCTATCTATCTAATCTACCTACCTGCCTGCCTGCCTGCCTACCGGCCCACCGACCGACCGGCCCACCGACCGACCGACCGACCCACCGACTCACCCACCCACCCACCCAGCCAGCCAGCCAGCCAGCCAGCCATCCACCCACCGACCCACCTACCTTTCTGCCTATCTACCTACCTACCTACCTACCTACCTACCTGTCTGTCTGTCTGTCTGTCTGTCTGTCTGTCTGTCTGTCTGTCTGTCTGTCTGTCTGTCTGTCTGTCCGCGCTATTAAATATTGATAAAAGTTACTGGAAAAAACGTCAGGACCATGTGTTGAAAGAGGAAGAGGACTATTGGAGAAAGGGTGGATTGACTTTTATGCAACCGAGAGCAATCATCAACCTACTGGAATCGTCCTACACAGATTAAGGTCTGAGCAGATCGCAGACCTTAATCTACGTACACACTTACTGGGATATTTTTCTCCAACTATTCAGACGAATTGCAGGCCCTAAACATTACAGCATCAGCATCAGCTGAAGAAACAAGAAGGAAATGAAAAATAAGGTAAGAAATATATTCCTACTACTTTACTGTTAATTTACAAATTATTTACCCCGTGCCTCTGTAAATTCTCTGTCTTTACTAATTTTACACATTGCACTCCTCTCGGGATTCTCCGTGGTGAAGTGGTCAAGCCGTCTGACTTGGGCTCCGAAGGTTGTATGTGCGTGGCGCGACACTGTGAGCTGTGAGTTTTGTGTGAAATGCTTTTGAATCTGCCCAAGGTTTTTTGGAACTTGACTGCATGTTCAGAGCGATGGCAGCTGGCTATGTCCCAGAGTTGACTGGTTTTTGCCTTATGCAGAAATGCGTGGCTGCTGGGCTTCTGGTTGACTGCCACTGCCATCGACGATGAACTGTATTTTCGTGGACTGTGTGGGTGTACATCTAGGAAACATCCAGATGGGAAAATGACTGCCGATTCCATCAGAGATAAACTGGATGTTTCGTGGGGGACTATTGTGTTGACATTCTGGCGGCGGCATTATGCACAGTGTATCTGTGCGGGCTGTTGTTTGTCGAGACTCCTGTCTTTTCCACTTTTCACATTGGGCAGTGGGGAGCGTTTTATGTGATATTCACTGGCACAGGAACGGAGCATAATGGGGACGAACCGTTGCCGTGAAGTTGGAACCGTGACTAACTAACTAACTAACTAACTAGGTTGTATGTTCGATTCCGGGCCGCGTCCTTCATTTCAAGAGTGCATTTTTTCGGAGACTCCCGAGGGTCGTCGCTGGAGCTACGGAGTTCGTGCTTTGTGCGACGCTTTCCGCGCTGCGGAAAGAAACTGAGTCATATGGGATAAACACTCGGTGCAATGCAGCCGACCCTGTCGATTTTAAGCTAATTCTTTCATTGCACCCACTCTCATACGAATCCGGATACGCCTTTGTGTGTCAACAGAATTGACATGTCTCACATTACCGTAAAAATAACTTCGTTAGCGAGAAATCACTAGTTGTTCAGCAAAAGATCAAAGGAATGTCGCCGCTTTCAATGATTTAAGTTGTTTTTGGACCTATCAAAGCCATATTCCTTGGGTGGGGTAAATATAAGACGGCTGGAAAAATTTCATAACGATGCAACAGACAGTTTTCAAAATAATTGATCGTGAATGACGGCATTCGTTTGTGGACATACTATAGTCACCGGACGCTGATGCATATCCGGGGGGGGGGAGGATCTAAGCACCTATGGACCTGTCCGGAGTGCAATGAAGATGCCCCAACTGATAACTGATAACTTTATATATATATATATATATATATATATATATATATATATATATATATATATATATATATATATATATATATGAACGTCTCGCAGCATGTTTACTGTTTAAGACTGCCAGTACCAATATTTGTGTAATGCGCATCCTGTACTGGGGGAAATGTGTATGCCGAAAGTCTTTAATATAAACTACTCATACTCACAGCTTTACTATGGGAGCCTACCAATTAGACTTGACTACCCAGCTGCGAGCTGAAGGCTCGACCCATTTCCTAGCTCATATCATGAATTCTGACTGCTCTTGAATTGACTGTATATCAACAATGCAATTTCTTTCTTTCTCTCGCTTTCTTCTTCTTCTTCTTCTTCTTCTTCTTCTTCTTCTTCTTCTTCTTCTTCTTCTTCTTCTTCTTCTTCTTCTTCTTCTTCTTCTTCTTCTTCTTCTTCCAGAAGACATCTCCCATCAGATGTTTGACTGTTCCGAGATAGCTGTACCGATTCACTTGTTTAAGAATATGCCCATTTACTTGTATATTACATTTGGTATTTCTTCCTTCCTAGTGACGACCATACTCTGTGTCTTCTTACAATTGAATTCTAACCCTAGTTGTTCACTGTGTGCAACAACTGCATCTAGTAAATTGTGCAGGTCCTGATCATTGTCTGCAATCAAGACTGTATCATCTGCATATGTAAATTTTTTTTTTATGTATCGTCCCCCAATGTTGATTCCTTCCATACCTTCTATATTTCTGAAAATATTTTCACTATATTGAAAAAAGATCTTGAGACATTACGCATCCCTGTCTCACACTTCTCTTAATAGGCTGATATTGACCTACTTCATTATCTATTCTTATGGCAGCTTGTTGTTTCTAATATATGTTTTTTTTAAACAAGTCTAAGGCCTTTCCCATCAATTTGTAGATCTTCAAGCATCCTTATCATGTTGACATGTCTCACTTTATCGAAAGCCTTTGTGTAGTCAATAAAGCAGAGGTATAGATCTTTGTTTAATTCTATAGATCGTTCAATTACTGATCTCAGTATGTACACAGCATTTACAGTACCCTTACCTTCTACAAACCCGCATTGTTCCTCTCCTTTTCAGGTTGTATTTTCTTCCTAACTCTGTCTATGATAATTCTTAGCAAAATCTTCGTGATGTGACTCATTATACTAATTGTTCGACGGTGATCACATTCCAAGGCTTCTGATTTCTTTGGGAAAGCAATAAATACAAATTACAGATTATATTACATAATTCATGAGGTATATCTCCAGTATCATTTATGGTATTCAGGAGTCTGGTAACTTTCTTTTCCGTATTCTTCTAAAGCATTAATCATTTCTGTCGTGATGCTGTCTGAACCGAGGGTCCTGCCATATTTCACATGGTTAAGAGCATTCTGAACCTCCATCTTCAATATTGATGGTCCTTCATTATTATTTTGAATGCCATACTGTTCTTCTCTGATATCATCATAAAGGTATTCATATAATCTGACCATACATGTAAAATCTGATCTTTGTTTATTATGATTTTTCCATCTTTTGTCTTTAGGCAGCCTGCCGATGTATGTGTTCTTTGATTAGTAAGCTTCTGAATTTTTGTGTGCATTAGTTTGGTATTTTTTCTGGTGCGTTGTTTTTCAATTTATATACTTTTTTTTTTCGAGCCGAGCTTCTTTTGCCTCTTTACATAATGTTTTTGTGAAGTTCTTTATATTTGGCAGAATTGTTTTTGTTCTGTCTTCTTATTTCCATTAGGTGTAAAAAAAATTGCGTCAGTTATCCATGTCTGCGACCCACTTTCTTTAATTTTGGAATAGTTTTTTTTTTCTGCAGCTAACTAATTGAATTCTTGAACATTTCCCATTGATCATTCACATCTTGAAATAGGATCTCTAGATCAGACAATATATTAGATTTGTTCTTTACTTCTGTGTTACAATTATCTTGTATTTCTTTGTCAGTTTTCAACTTGCACAAATCATATTTAGAGTTTTCGGTTGTATACTTGACTTTCTTTAACTGTACCCTCAGTGCGCTTGTAATTAATCTGTGATCACTGTAACAGTCTGCATTGGGAACTGTTTTTACGACTGTTTGCGCATTTCGAAACCTTCTGCTAATCAGGATGTAATCTATCTGGTTTTTAATCCTGCTGTCTGGACGCCTCCATGTCCTTGATCGTCTAGGATGTTGTTTAAACCAGGTGTTTCCTACAACCATATTTTGTTCTTTTGCCTATTCTACAAGTCTGTATCCTCTTTCATTTGGCTCTCCCAAACCATGGTTGCCTACACTGCATCCATCGCCTTGATTTCCCACTTTTGCGTTGAAATCACCCATTGTAATATTTATTTCTTATTTTTTAATTTCTTCAAAGCACGCTCCATGTCATTATAAAATTCATCTATACTTTCTTCACTGCATTCACATGTTGGAGCATATATTTGAATGACATTTATTTTAAAAGGTCTTCCGTTTAATTTTACTAATAGAACTTTGTCTGACGCAGCCCAATAACCTTTAATAGAATTTGATGTTTGCCAATTCAGCATAATGGCTACACCTCTTTGCCGTTTTTCTCCTCCAGAATATATAATTTTACAATCCTCTTCTGTCTTGATCCTGCCCTTCTCCATCTGGCTTTGCACATTCCTAATATATTAATATTCTCTCTTCCCATTTCTTGTTTGATGTTATCCAATTTTCCATCTGCATTCATTGTTCTGACATTCCAGGTTCCTACCTTTAATGAAAATAAACTGTTGCGCCTAGTATCCTGCTGACCGTCTGGATTCACCTTGTGCAAATAACTATCCTTACCGGGCGAGATTACTCCTATGGAGCACCCATTTATGCCGTTTCTCTTAATGTCGATGATATCGCAAAACATAATGTTCTTGGCATCTGTGAAGAAGGTAGTTTGCCATTGCTTTCCTTCTTAGCTGTGACCATACTGGTCAATGACTGTAGCCATTGTCTCATCAAAAAAAGATCCTCTGCCTACCGTCGTGAAGCTGGAGACCATAACCCACAACTATCTGTCGGCTGCTCTTCAACCTCATCCATCACCTGCACCCATGGTTTCATGTAACCTTGATCAAGAGGCTAAACGGTTACCCCACCTTACCCAAGGGTTACCGTAGACTAGCGGAGGTAAGGAGGCACCTTACTTCTCCTTTGATAGGGGATACCCCTATCCCGCCACCCAGGTGACGCACATATGTTCAAATCTTAGTAAATAGGACTCAGTATTGTCCTTGTGCTTGTCAAATGGATCTAGCGGAAAGGACATATCTCCAGGATGAAGGCAGGATATATCTGGATGTACTTCTGTTGCTGGACCACCTTGGGATGTGGAGGGTGTGGGGGGAACCTCCAACTGATGTTGACGATCCTTCTCCTTTTCTCTTGATTCAGCCTCGAGTTTTTCTACTCCAATTCGAATGCCTGCTAGCGTTCTTTCTCCTTATGGGCTTTATCGGCTTGTAGCCATTCATGCTTATCAAATTCGTCCGAGACGTGCTTTGCGAGCTCTGGACCTACCAATCCACATTGCCTACAAGTTTCCGTGTATTGGGCACGTAACTTAGCCGCCTCTGTCATGTTTTATACATTTTTCTTGAAAAGCCAAATTAAAAAAAAAAACTAAGTGCAATCCTCCTCTGATCCGTGTAAGCTTAGCTCTCCTGGATCTAAAGATATATAGCAGAGCATGCACTATTTAAACATACATTTGCAACTTGTCAACCCAAATATGTAGGCAGTACTCACAACAGCAAACTAAAATGGGGTAAATAAGACAGTGAAATATTCACAACCCAAAATCCTCTAACCCAATCTGGATATTCCAGGGGCAGAGGGTATAAAAAAGCAACTCACAAAATCATTCCAATATTGCAAAAAGGATCTGATAAACCAACATATATTTACACCAATGCAGGATTTTCCTGACCAAAAAAAACAATTGGTGAAGCCCAGTAAGCTCAAATACTAATGAAAGATTCACAAAGTGTGTGAATTTGTGAGAGAAATCCCTAAAAGAAAAGGACCGAAATTCCCACACTATACAAAGATCATATTTATGTTAGAAGTAGATAGGAGTTCATTCAGTTTAAAACCCGGGATAAAAGTCCCAGTTGTAAGGGGTGTCATTCAGTTCAAATCACGACATAGAGGTCTGTAGTTGTAAGGGGTGTCATTCGGTTCAAATTCCGGCATCGAGGCTCCAGTTGTAAGGTGACAAGGATGGTGAGATTCAATAGCACTATGTGCCTCCCCCGTACTAATGACAGCTATAATAACACTGGGTCGTGAGTGCAGAGAATGGGCAGCGGGCCACACTGAGCTTGAGGTGCAACAACTGATCCAGAGCAACACACATCAAGGTGACATAGTCATCTATACTGATGGGTCAGTGGTGAGAAACAGACGTAGTGGCTGGTGCTTTATTGCAAAGGCTAATAGACGAGTCTTGAAAAAGGAGAGCCTGGCATATGAGATTACGACCTCCAGCATGAGAATGGAGGTGGAGGCAGTAACAGCGGCATTCCGGTGGCTAGAAGAGACTACTGCAACACATGTTGTGTTCATTACGGATTCAAAAAAATATGCTTAGCAAGGTGGAGAAAGGAGTGTTTCGTGTGGAATGGCTCTCGTCGCTTCAGAGGTCACAGATTGTGAGAATTGTATGGATATTTTGCCCTGGCCATGCGGGTGTACGGGGGAATGAACAGGCTGATAGGCTAGCAGGGAATGCACCTCTTGGTGGTATCTTGCCTATGGACAAGGGGGAGGTGGTCGAGCGGTTGTGGGACCATGTGGAGAAGGCGGAGGAACAGATTGAGAACCCATATGTGGAAAGAATGAGATTGTGGGGGATCGGCAGGGGTTCTGGAAGAATCTCAAAACTGAAAGGGAAGACCAGGAGAACATTTAATCAGATAGCGATGGTAACGATTAGTAGTATGACTCTTCGCTGGCTGTTGAACGAAGGGACTGAGCACGTATGGGAATGTCCTGAGTGCAATGATGTCGGTTCTTGACTCAACTCAACTCAACTAATGACAGCTAGAGTCTGGGGACTAATCACAAATGGTGTATAATGGTCAATGAAACATATTGTGACTGAATGAATCACCCAAAAAACGAGAAGTAGATTGTGAGCTTTACTGAAATACGACTACAAGAAAATTGGTCGTTGCGGCAAAAGCCTTCGTCAGCACAGAACAAACACAAACCGACACAAAACTACATGAAACAAACTATATGACAATATTAAACTAACTAAAGGTACTTATCTGAATCTGTAATCTTTGCTGGGAGCGACTGACACGCGTTGAATTACTGTCAGTGGATTGTATGGACCGGATATAAGGTCCCTGGGTCAAAGGTCATTGCCGTCAGAAGCTCAGGTATTGGCTGAGCCACTGGGCTGGAGAAAAAGCGGGAGGGGAGTGGGGGTGGAGAGGCGACCATTTGAGCGGAAATGTCCTTGCCCACACGAGTATTGAAATCACCGAGCATATAAATGTAGTCAGATTTTGGAACTGCCTTGATCACGGAGTCTAACTCCTCATAGAACGTATCCTTCACATCATCAGAGGAATCGAGTGTCGGTGCATATGCAGTAATAATGGTGGCAAACCCACAAGAGGTTGCCAAGCGCAGGGATAATAGTCTTTCATTTCCTCCTGCTGGAATTTCAATCATTTCCAGTAGCGAATTCTTCGCTGCAAAGCCCACACCGTGTTGCCTTTTTTCTGCCTGCCCTCTACCCTTCCAAAAAAAGGTGTAATTATTTTCCCTGAGTGACCCTTCCTCAGCGAGGCGAGTCTCCTGCAGGCCAACAATATCAGTGTTAAGACGATTGAGTTCGGCATCAATCACAGCCGTTTTTCTTACATCGTCAATATTGGTCAAGTCAGTGGAAAATCCTGGACACATGGTTCACACGTTCCAGGTTGCAAGCCGTAGCTTGAGGTTTCTATGTTTCTTTTTATTTGTACCTGGTGCATTGGTTTTACAGCCTGCGATTCAGATTTTGTCCTAGCCTCAAGCACCCATTGAAGCAGGCAGGCTGTGGCGGATCAGCACCCAAATGACCGTGGGCTGCCCAGCTTGAGGCGGGTGGTAGCTGATCAGTGACACCTGTAGGTGTCTTCCACCATGAGAGGCATCGCATGGCGCCCCATGTCTACGCCAATTGACAGGGACTTATAACCCGTAACAGTTGCCTCTCGCTTTGATTCCGAGACCAGTTAAGACCAGGGATGGAGTTATTGCCTCTCCATAGCACAAAGCCTGGGCTAAAATATAGAGATCATGTGTTGCCCATGCAGCATGATCCCTCTCTCGGCCTGCCTAGTTCACTCCAGAGGAAAGGTAACACCCCTACATCTGGAACAAGACAAGCTGCAAAAGCTGCCGGATCAGCAAAGCAATGCTCTAACTGTCCGCCTGTCGGAGCTTCGACCCTAGACCAGCCGCCAACCAAGGCTTAGGGCCTGGTCTGCCCTGCCATGACATTTTGTCTTTACCTTGCATTTCCTCGCACCAGGGTAAGGCTTGTACCCTCCCAACTGCGCTCTTCCGCCAGAAGCCGTTGGCACAATGTGGGGTGTCGGGTTTGGTAAGCGCCGCCCAACGTTCGGCGCTAACAGAAAGCAGTTAGTACCGTCTACTGTTATACGGTAGCTCAGTCATAACTGACTAAGACCTGACACACACACACACGCACATGCACACACACACACACTCATATATATATATATATATATATATATATATATATATATATATATATATATATATATATATATATATATATATATATATATATATATTAGCGTGAGAATCCGAAAACAGATTTCTCCTCTCTCACGTGAATATGTCTTCTTCCAGAGCCTGAACGCAATATTGTCCCCTGCTGCTGGCAAGCAACAGTAGGTAAAGACAGGGGTTTGAATCATCCCCATTTCTGGACAGATAAACCATGCACACTTCGTTACGAATGCAAAATGACCTTCCTTCAGGAGGCAAGTGCAATTGTTGAACGTAAATATTAACCACAACAGCAGAATGATGCTGGGCCTGAGTGCAGGGTCTGCCAGACATGCTATAGGTATTTCATCAATCTATGGTTCACATATGAGCAAGATTAAAGGAGGAAAGTTGTAATTTTCTCACTTACTCACATTGTTTTCCAGGCGAAAGTGCAAGGATAAAAAGAAGTATTGATCAAGCACATTAATAGTCCTCTCAGCAAGAAGATAGTAAAATCTTGCATTTAGAAAAATGCATAAGAGTGCATTGATGAACCTACTCCCTACAGCATCTTTGGATGTTAATGCATGATATGCATTTATTAAAGGCAATAGAATTGAAGAATAAATCAAGAACTTGCAGAAGTGGAAGCATAGCGTTGCATCATGTTGGCCGGTAATGGCCTCATATCTGCCGATCTTTTCAGGTATTGAAGTTAACATTTCCAGTGCATTTAAATTCAAAATATCACACTTAGCACGACAACAAACACATGATACCACAACCTTCGCATCAAAGATCGTCAGGTTGTTCGGGGAGAGGCAAGTTTACCAGGTCATGTGAGGAAAAGCCACAGAAATTATATAAATCCACCACACAGAGAAAACACATCCATCTGCTTTCAAACCATTTTGAAGAATACGTGGGGTGTAAATTTTGAAGCGTCCTTGCACATAGTTTCTGAGTCACGAGTGCTCAAGCATCCAATCGGCTCCTTAGTTTGAGAAGCTGAACTGATTTACTTTCACTATGACATGGGTAGTATTAGATCTGTCAAGCCTGTCCAAGGGTGTTCGATGTGCGAAATAGTGCGATTGAATTGTCTTTTCGTGAAATGAAGTTGAAAAACAGGGCATGATTGCATCCATTATGTTACAGTCAGATTTCACACACCAAATGCTGTTCGTAGTTCCATAGCACCTCAATCTCTAGCCTTACCCTGACGATGCACTGACACAGAGTCGGCATGCGACAATGTCCTCCCCGGTCCTGTGATCTGCTTGTCGGTGATTCTCACAGTGATTATCAGATTACTGTTGTTGTCACTGCTTCCTTTGGTGACGAGAGTTAGGTTTCCATGGTGTGGTGACTTTCACTATGTACTTACAATTTGATAGATGTTTTATTAATTTGGTTTTGTTCCCTGTATACATGTATATACTGTGTTCGCCAGGAGTGAGGCGTTGGAATCTCTTGCCCCCGGGTAGATTGGGCCCGTTAGCTAATAAAGCGGCCAATCTAGGAGATGGAAAACTCCGATTATAAACCCCTAAGTTTAAGGTGGACCGTCGTGCCGAGGACTGAATGGCCACGGGTGAGTTGGTCGTGAACGTGGAACGTCTGGTATGCGGGCGGGGCGGCGCCAGGCGTATGGACTCCTGAGGGACATCCCCTGCCCCTTCCCTGGTAAGCAGGCAATGCTAGGGTGACCGTTTATTTCCTGCAATATCTAAACTTTGCCTATGGATTTATTTAAACACGGGAATCGTCGCCGGAGCTACGGAGCACGTGCTCTGCGCTTGACACATCACTCAGTGGCTAGCGAAGAGAGAGTGAGGAGGAGAAGACGAGGACATGGTGTGAGAAGACGGCATAGAAATAGGAGGGCAGGCGCCAGGAGAACAAGACGAAAAGGGGAGAGACTAGGTTTCAACCATGTAAGAGTGGGATACTGGAACTGTCGTAGTGCCAGGCAGAGAGGTCCTGTATTGGAGAGGCTAATATATGATTTTGATGTCCTCATGCTCCAAGAGTTAAATACAGATAAATACCATTGCCCTGGGTACGTCAGTTATATAAACCCCACTGGGCAGAAGAGACATGGGCAAGGTCTGCTGGTGAAGAAAGGAGTAAAGCATGTGGCACTTGACTTGAGCCAGTGGAATCACAGTGCAAGAGAGGTCCAGGGTATACAAATGGAGATTGGTGGCTTAAGTTGGAACATCATAAATGTATATGCCACAGTGGACTGTTTTGTCAGAAAGGAACAATGAGACTGGCTTAAGGAATTAGAGGACTTACCAGGTGATAGGTTACTCATATGTGGAGACTTCAATGCGAGAAACAGAGATTGGGACAGTAGTGGAGAAAATCGACAAGGAATTGCACTTGCGGATGCCATGGTGGACTCCGATGTGGTATGCATAAATGATGGTAGGCCGACTAGAATGGCAATGAGGCCTGGCGATGCAGATACTGCTATTGATTTGGCACTTGTCTCCCAGTCATCAGTCATTGATGTAAAGTGGACTGTTTTGAATGACCATAGGAGTGATCACATGCCATGCTCAGTTCTGATCTCTAAGTCCAGGAAAGTTAAGGCTGGGAGAGCGCGCAAGACCTTCCGGTATGATCGGAGCGACAGCCTTCTTGGACGCCTCAGACATGGGGCATGCAATAGGACTGTTAAAACTCCTTTTTTGCACCCCTCATGGTGGACCCCAGAAGTAGACAATGCGTGGAAAGCAAAGAGAGCTGCAGTGAAGCAGCTAATGAAATTGCGACAGACACCCCTAAGCTCACGAGAGGAAGTGGACATAGCGGAAAATGACAAGAAAGACAAGGTGGAGGCTTTCAAGCGATGTGCTGCAGAGGCCAAGAAAGTAAAATGGGAATGTTTTATGAAGGAGATTGGAGGTGATAAAACACTGCATAAATTCTGGAAACTGTACAGACAAATGCAAAGAAAAGATCGGCCTATGACAGTGGGAACAATTTATAAAGAGGATGGGGTACGCGTGACAACAGACAAGGAGAAAGGGGAGGCGTTTCTCCAGAGATTTTTAGAGCAGACCAATCATAGTGATGCGGATACCAGGGATGCAGTTAGAGTGGAATTATCTGGCACAATAGAGAATATGTCTTACGAAGACATTATACTGTTTGAAGATGTTAAACATATTTTGCAAAAGGCAAAAGACACGGCACCAGGGCCTGATGGTGTCAGGTATGGCCACATGAAGGCTTTGGGCGATGTAGACCTGAAGGAGATGGCCGGCTGCTTTAATCAGAGCATTAGGACAGCGTCAGTACCGCAGGATTGGCTGCATAGCTATCTCATCCCTCTCCCAAAACCATACAAGGATCATTCAAAGCTTGGCGGCTTTAGGATCATCACCCTTCAAAATACATTTGGGAAGGTTTTAGAGAAGATAGTCGCTGTTAAGCTGCAGGATTTTTTGGAAAGGGGGAAGCTTCTTTCAAGAGGCCTGGGGAGCTACAGGCCAGGAAAAGATACCTGGTCAAATGCAGCCACCTTTGCCTTTGACGTTTATGAGGGGTTCCAGAGTAGACAGGAAACGATGGCTGCAGCGCTTGATCTTGAAGATGCGTACAATAGAGTTCGCTATGATATTTTGATGACCGCACTGATGGAGAAGGGGGTCAATCCCTGGTTGGTGAACTGGATAGCAGCCGTCCTGCATTCTCGTCAGGTTGCTCTCCGTCTGGGTGCATGGACCTCAGAGCCACATATTCTAACCCCGGGACTGCCACAGGGATCTGCAATCTCACCGGTGCTCTTTAATGTGTATACGAGCAAGATTGCATACCTAGAAGCACCAGGGGTTGGAAGGATTCTAACATTTGCAGATGATATTTTTGCATACAGGCAGGGGAGAAATAGGGATCAAACAGCCCAGGAGCTACAGGTGACAGTAGACAAAGTGATTGACTGGTGCACTGAAATGAGTGCTGTCATCAACCCGGAAAAGGCGGGGGTGTTGTGGTGCTCTCTGGACAACAGGATTGTGAGAGATGATACCCCAAGCCTCACGATAGATGGTAGAAGCGTCAACAGAGAGAACAAACTGAAGTATCTGGGAATCACATTTGACAGGAGTCTGTCCTTCAAGGACCATGTGGAGACGGTTGTGACAAGATCTCAAAAGGGACTCAATGCACTTAAAACTATGGCTGCAATGGACACAGAGCAGAGAATGCTCTTCACACTATACCAGCACTTGATCCTCTCAGTGATTGATTATGGACTAGGACTGCTCACTGTCTCAAAGAGTCAGCTGGTGAAATTAGAGCGCATACAGAATGAAGCGATGCGGGTCATTCTGGGATGCACCAGAGACACTCCAGTAGTGTGTATGCGTTACATCCTTGGTCTGCCTACTGTTGCTGGTAGGCACAAGGTGATGCAAGCGAAGGCATACCTCAGAGTAGCTGCAGACACAGATCACCCGTTGCATGAGGCGCTGGACGTAGTTAAGGGTCAGAGACTGATAAGAGGGAAATCATGGATGGCTCAGGCGGAGGATACGATCAGACAGGTGTGCCCCTTGGAGAACATCAGGCGAGGAGAGGAGTGGGTCAGAGTGCCAGCCGTGCAGTCAGACTTGTGCAGAGTTGTAATAACATTGAGCCGGGAGTGCAGGGAGTGGCCAGCAGTGGCCACGGAAGTGGAAATTCAGCAACTAATTCAGGAAAATTCTCGCCAGGGTGATGTGATTATCTACACGGATGGGTCAGTGTTGAGAGGTAGGAGAAGTGAGTGGGGGTTCTTGGCAAAAACTAATGGTCGGCGTTTGGTGCAGGAGAGCCTGGCGTATGATGACACTACATCTAGCTTAAGAATGGAGGTGGAGGCGGTCAGTGCAGCTTTCCGCTGGATAGAAAACACGATACATACACACATTGTGATTGTAACTGACTCAGAAAGCATGCTGAGAAGGGTGAGAACAGGCAAGCTTCGTGCAGAGTGGCTTACTTCGCTTCGGAGGTCACGGGCCTTGGTTTACTCACGACATCTTACCTTGTACTGTCATGCTTGAAAGTCTTCACCGGTGACTTGTGCTGCTTAGCTCTGCCTTTCTCTATCAATATGCTGCAGGGTGGTGGTCGCTGCCTTGGTACCCTAGGACACCACATCTGCACACTGTAGTGAGTGAAGGAGAAACCAGTGCCAGGTCAATACCACTGTCCCAATCACCTGAACGTCTAGCTGCACTGGTGACACAGCCACTATTGATACAAACAAGGTCGATGGTTTCAAGTGCAGTCTCGAGCTTCTCCCCCTGTGTGCTGGAAGAAATGTCACTCCGTGATCTGCCTTTAGCGTTGAGATCGCCACAGAAAAGGACATTCCTCTCGTGACATAATATGTCAGTCAAACACTGCCAATTCTGGGAATCCACACTCGCTTTACAAGTATAAACTTTAACTAACACGAATGGTAGACCGGATTGAACTCTTAACAGCCTGTATTTGTATCTCGTTACTGTCCCACCTGAACATGTCTACGTCTGAAGCCACAATATTGTCTCGAATAGGAATCGCCATTCCCAGATGTCGCCTGCTGTAAGAACATTTGAAGCCGGTGAATTAACAACCAATCTGATCTCCTGAAGCACTGCAATATCGTTCCTGTAAGCCAGGCTTTCCAGAATAGGGCCTCATTGTTTTGCGCTTGCACAATTCCAAAATAGAATACGCATATTCTTGAGGTCGTATTTGAGGCTAGATCGTCAGGCTCTAACCCGCCTGTCCTGTCAAGTGCACGAACTCCGTAGCACCGTCGAAAATCTTGAGGGGAAACTCCTGGTTTACATCCTTGCACAGAAATCACACGTACGAGATTAAATTATCGATCCCACCGTGAAAAAGGAGCGTTTTTAAAACAACACAATTGTCCGCCGCCATATTGACCGGAAGTCAGCCACTATTTGAAAGCATTCAAGATATAAGCTTGCTAAGAAATGGATCGAGTCCTCAGCTCGCAGCTGGGTAGTCAAGTCGAGTAATAGGCTCCCATAGTATAGCAGTGAGTATGAGGAGTTTATATTAAAGACTTTCGACATACAGTTTATTTATGTTGTTATATATTTTTTTTTAAAATAAACAATAAACATTTTTATAAAATTAAACATTAAAGAAAAATAAATTTACAGAATAACATTTTTAAAAAAAATAACATTAAAGAATAAGAAATTTACAGAATAAAATTAACACACACAAAAAAAAAAAATCTCAAAAGTAAAATAACAATGTTTGCTCTCAGTTAATACAATGACAGAATTAATTCTCATAAGATTTAAAATATTATTTTTAATCACTGAATTTGTACATATTGAAATTGCTAAAATTGACTTGCTTCTATATAACTCTTAAGAAATGTTTGGTGTTTCTTATATATAATGTTCTAGTTTCATTAGTCTCTTTCAAGCAATCATTGATAATTACTATGGCAGTCCAAGAAATTCGCAACATTCGGCTCATGAACAGCATCTCTGTCTTTAAAAATAAAGGGATGTTTTAACTTTCTCAGCACTGTGGGGAAGCGGTAATAATTAAGCATATATCTGATGTTCTCAATCAGAGGATGAACAGGTTAATGCCTTTTAGTGTGATGTTGACTCTAGAAGCATACGTTACTGAGGATGACAAAAGCACACTAGAGAACAGCACTAAAGTAAATACCAAACGTTTATCCTGGAACACAGTTAACACATAACCCTTAAATATCTGATGAGTGAGAGACTGAGAACCGTAGGTTTAGTCATAGTTAAGTAATATCAGTTGTTTACAAACAAAAACTTGTAGAAATAAATCCTCATGTTGATCATATCTTTCATACCACCAGAAGTATAACGCTTATGTAAGAGAAATGCAACAGTAAGTGCTCAATGGATTTAATACTTTAATAGCGTGTCTCTGTTTCTCTTACAGTCTTTCGTCTTGTCATATAATCATTGTCTATAGTCTAGCTGAACCGTGAAATCCGTTATATTATGTTGTCTACATGCAGGTGTCCTTTAAAACTACATGGCAGTGTGAGAAAAGCCACAATGGCCTTTTATTTGACATATTATTAGGACTATCACGAGCCAGAGGTGATAGCAGACAGTCACCAAACTATCCTCATCATGTACCCTGCCAAATGGCATAGACGATTATGCTTCTGCGTTTATCTCGGGCTTTCGTGTTCTAGATCGGCTAATATTCCCCCATCACACAAAAGTTAGTTCCACATACAAAGTGGGTAAAAACAAAAGTGAGAACATCGCGTAAAAAGTAATATGATTACATCAAAATTCTATAATAGCTTCAATTGTTTACCCATTTACTTACTTATCTGTTTAACTATACGATGTCATTATTTCGACAATTTCCGGGTGCCATCTGTGGTTTTTAATATACTTATTGTTTACATCAACAGGTTGAAATTTTCTACCCTTTATGACAAAAATTACCGAGGAAGATTGTATTCTGATTAAACATTTGCGAATTGAAAAACAGTGGGGTGCTAGGAGAATGACCAATTAGTTTCCAAAGTCTGGAGCATAGCTAGTGTCAGTCGAGTTATCAATAAAATTAACAGCGACAGCACAACAGAACGTAAACCCGGAAATGGTAGACCAAAATCTGACAGAACACAACATAATAGTGAGCGGGTGATGGGTCTATCTGCAGTCAAGATGAAGATCCTCACAGTCACAAAAGTCCGCGGGAAGTAGAAAGAGGAACTGGTATACCACGGTCGTCGGTTCGAGCAAGATTTACAACTCAAAATGTACAAGCATGTGATCGGACAGAAAGAAGCTCAATGAAAATTTCAAATTGAAACGCTTGCAACGCAGTCGGCAGCTACTTGAGCGGTTTCCTAATGAGAGAAGTGTAAGAATTACAGACGAAAAGACATTCACCGTTGCCATCCCAGTTAATTCTCAAAATCACCGTGTTTATTCCGTTGAAACAAAGAAAATACAAGTTCAGGAAAGTCGTCTTATACTAGAACGTGACCATTTCAGCCGCAGTATCATGGTATCAGTTGGTGTGTCTCGAATGGGGAAAACTAGTATTGTGTTCGTTGAACCAGGCGCCAAAGTAAACAGTGAATGCTATTGTGAACATGTTCTGAGACAAGGTTTGCTGCCTGTAACTCAAACGACATGTGGTCGCCATAACTGGACATTACAGCAAGACGGAGCTCCATATCACACGGTGAGAAATACGATCAACTTTCTTCGTTAGGAGTATGTTAACTTCATCGAGCCAGACATGTGGCCACCGAACAGTCCAGATTTAAACCCAGTAGATTATGCCATATGGGGCGCTTTGCAAGAAAAAATCTACCTTCGGCGAAAATGTAACACAGTTGAGAAGCTTAAGTTGGCAATAATTGAACAATGGAGAAATCTGGGGCAGCCCTTTATTGACAGTAGCATAAGCGAGTGGCGTCGGCGCTTAGAAAAACTCGTTGAGAAGCAAGGAGGACACAATGAACATGATTTCTGATTAGCTAAATACTTGGCAAACAAAATTACATGAAACAATATAATTAATTGAATATAAAATTTTAAATAACTCGTATGCTACAAGATGTTCTCACTGTTTTTTTTTTTTTTTTTTTTGGGGGGGGGGGGGTGGCCACCCTGTATATGCAATAATGTTATTCAAACAATCTAGCACAGTGGTTCTCAACCGGTGGGGATTCCCCCCTCCCAGGGGGGAATTTGAGGGTTTCCAGGGGGGGGGGGGGGGGGGGGGAATGAAGACATTGTCAAATTGGCTTCAGAACCACACAAAACATGATCGGAATATTAAGCGTACTCGTGACGTTAAATCCCCCGATTATTTCAAGATCGCGTTAATACAAGAACCGATTACTTGATATTGTTTTCCCTCCATAATATACGGTTCTTTTCCTTCTACCTAGCCTCTATGGTTTAGGTTGCCGTATTTTACCAGAGATTTTAATTGCGGTAACTTACGTTTTTTTGTTATTGCTTCTCCGTTTTAATGAGGTTTAGAGTACTCATCTTGTTAAATTTCGCGATTATTTCAAGATCGCATTAAAACAGAAACCGATTACCGAGATCCCTCCACTGTTTAAGAATCTACACTTCTCAGCTTTTCAAATTATTATATTTGCGGAGGTAAGGAAACTGTCTTTTTAAGACGTAAGTTGACTCGTGGATATATATATATATATATATATATATATATATATATATATATATATATATATATATATATTTCATATCCTATTTACAGGGCATTGCAGTCAACTCCAGCATTTTACAGCTGCTGTTGATGTCTTGGCAAGTTTTATGTTCAGTGGTTTGCTATTGCTTTCTGAACGTCCGGCTCACATACTTTTCCATAAGAAACTGATGCAACGCGATCCGCTGGCGAATCTCGCGCAGCTGTGTTTCATACCTGGGTATACGGGATTACGAACAGCGTCCTTAACTCCTTCATCAGGGAGACTGGCATATATATATATATATATATATATATATATATATATATATATATATATATATACCACCATCTCTGTGGCCTAAAGGCTTGCCAGCGGTGACCGATTTAACAGCAGACCACATCGTGCTGGGGTTTTAGCTTGTTGGTATTGGAGCCGGTCGTTCAGAAATCAATGACAAACTACTGAACGTAAAACTTGCCCAGACATCAATAACAGAAGTAAAATGCTGGTGTTGACAGCGATGTACTGTAAATAGGATATGCAATATAATTGTGTGTGTGTACGTATATATGTGCGTGTGGGTGTGTATACACGTCTGTGGGTGTTTATGTGTATTGATCATGACTTTATCGTTTTATATTTATAGAATCTGAAGCCCATGATGAGTGTCAAGAAACGAAAGTATGACCTGTCTTATTTGAATTATGGATTCACAAATATCGTCATCAACGGAGAAGAACGACCTTAGTGTGTTATTTGTAGTAAATGTTTGTCAAATGATTCTATGAAACCGACACAGTTGAGGAATCATTTGTTGAATGTTCATCCTCAATGCAAGGACAAGGACAAAACCTAGTTTGAACGTCTTGGGAATGCTGTCAAAAGGATGGGACTGGATTTAACAGGGGTATTCCAAGAAACAAACCAAAAGGTTACTGAAGCTTCCTATGTCGTAGCACTGGAGATAGCGAAGCAGAAAAAAACCACATACAATCGGGGAATCTTTGATCAAACCTTGTTGTCTCAAGATGGTGGAAATTGTGTTGGGAAATGAATCAGAGAAAAAACTTGCAGCGGTTTCACTATCAAACGACACTGTTCAAAGGAGGATCAGTGATATGGCCAATGACATCAAGGATCAAGTTGTGCAAGAGATCAAGTCTGCAGCATTTGGGCTCTATTCAATTCAAATTGATCAATCGACTGATGTGGCATCGTGTTCTCAGTTGATAGTGTTTGCAAGGTATGTGCATTCAGGATCATTTAAAGAAGAACTTCTTTTTGTTCTCCTCTTGAAACAACTACCATGGCCTCTGATATTTTGGAAAAGGTTTCATCTTTCCTTGAATCAGAAAATCTTTTATGGGATAATATGTGTGGGTGCTGTACAGATGGAGCACCAGCTATGTTGGGGACCAAATCAGGATTTCAAGTTAGTGTGAAGAAACGTGCCCCAAAAGTGTAAGGCATTCATTGCATGATCCATCGTCAAGCACAGGCCTCCAAAACACTTCCAGCACCTTTGGGGAAGGTTTTGGATCAAACCGTTCAGATAGTGAATTTTATCAAAGGAGGAGCTCTCAACTCACGGCTTTTTAAGCAGTTATGCGTTGACATGGATGAAGGCCACCATTTGCTTCTTTTCCACACAAATATTCGATGGCTGTCAAGAGGAAGTGTAACTGCGCGAGTATATGAGCTGAGAGACGAGCTCAAATTATTTTTTGAAGTTCAGGGTAAGATGGACTTTTTCGCCTGGCTGGATGATAAGGAATGGATCATGCACCTTGCCTATTTAGTTGATATTTTTGAGCAGTTGAATAAACTCAATCTTCAGATGCAAGGAAGGAATACAAATATCATACAATTTGTGGATGCCTTGAGAGCTTTTATGAGCACGCTGGAAAACTGGAAAAGAAAGGTCAATGTGACAAATGTTGCAATGTTTGAGAAGCTGTCATCCGTTCTCGTTGTTGATCAACAACGAGAACGGATGACAGCTTCTCAAACAAGTACTTCAACAATTACCAAGTACTTCAACAATTTGCAAACAATGAAATTGTGCAGCATTTGACAGCGCTAGAAAATGAATTTGAGCGATATTTTCCTGAACTTAGTGATGATGAGCTGGATTTGGTGCGAAACCCATTCAAATTATCAGTTGAAAAAGTTTCTGATGATTGTCAAGATGAATTTCTGGAGCTGAAAAATGATTCGGGGGCAAGGGATGTGTTCAGTGAGAAACCAATTAAGGAATTTTGGCCTTTAATGTGCGGTTCATACCCAAAAGTGGCAGAAAAAGCAATCCGTGCATTGCTTCCATTTGCGTCAACATATCTTTGTGAGTCAGGCTTTTCAGCTCTGCTAGAAATTAAAACGAAACGACGCAACAGATTAGATGTTGAAAACGATCTCCGTTGTGCCCTTTCAAGCACTCCTCCGCGTATTTCAGAATTGCTGCGGGAAAAACAATCACCGTGTTCTCATTGATTACAATTTTCATTTAAATTACGAATCTTCAATATCCAGGTTTTGTAATGAGCGTTTTGTTTGATGAAGCACAATTTTCTGGCATCCTGGTGTTGTATATTAAGCTACAATTCTTTGACGTTTTAACTGTTTGTTTATTGTAGTATGATTAATGTGGTGTTTTAATAAAATATTGCGAATGTAAAAATGCTTCTATTTAAGTTTTATTTTCCATCAGCATATTCATTTGCTATTAACTGTAGAAAATTACACTATAAAATGTATCTTTACATGTGAAGGTTATGTAAAACTATGGAAGAAAATAAGTATTTTCATTATTATAGGCATGTTATTTTTAATGCACCTTTTGAGGCTGACAATTTTGGAAAGTTGGGGAGGGGGGGGGGGAATGACGTTCTGAAAATATGGTGAAGGGGGGAACGGGTCAAAAAAGGTTGAGAACCACTGATCTAGCACGTTGTCGGCTGGTAGCATCGAAGGTGGCTATCATGAATTGACTGGCGCTCAACTTCATCTGCCAACATTAAAAATCAATAGCCAAAATTATTCGTATCAGGTCTGCAAGGATTTTCCTAGTCAACCATAGCAGAACTTCCCCACCGTTCATGTCTGATCAAACTCGATGTATGATACTGCACAGCAATTACATGGTTGACAATCTGGTATACGTTGCTATTCGTATTCAGCTCTGGATTCACTAACCCAGCTCATAATCAATGATAACAATTGCAGTGAGTAAATTTTAAGACAAATCCATGGCAATCACCGCTCCTGTTCGACATGAGCAAAACAATTATACTCAAAGATGTGATTGATTTCATTATATCTTCATTACCAAACATTATATTCTTCATATTATTTTTATATTTTATAAATATTATAATGAAATAATCAATCAACAATATTATATTATCCATCTTAGGAACTCCATTCCTTTTAACTTAATAAACCACAATATCATGAAATGAATTCTATTAATGCATTCAGATACAATCAGTCAATGCAAAATGATGGTAATAATTGACATTTGTGATCTCTTTATTAATCTTTATCATTTCTATTACGTATAATTATTTATCTTAAATGTACCAATCAATCAATCAATCATAACCATTTGTTGGAATTTGTTATTGTTTAAACACACGATCAAATCATGCAAGCAACATATGCAAACAGTAATTTATATGTGTATTATATGATAAAACCATTAAGTAATCGAGTACTATATATCGAATCCTGTAGCCGAGCACGTAAAACTTATGACAAGTTCCTCGTTAACATATCAGCCATTCGGCACGTATAGCCTCGACAGTCAAGAGCTCCAGCTTAGTATCCATTTATACCCATGGATGCAATGTCAATTGCTAGTCTAAGACTATGTTCAAACAGTCTTCTATTGGAACTAGTAAGGTGATGTTTCTTTAGTCGATTAGTCTCGTTTGGTTTAGTCGATGGATCAACATCACGGCACACGGGGTGTAACCCATAAGTGTTCTGTTCTCCTCATAACTCAAACCTGAGTTTGGAGAAACTCAGCACAGTGCACGAACTCCGTAGCACCGGCGAGGATCCTGAAATACTTTGGGTAGATTTTTAACTCGAAATTTTGCCCAGGCAGCGCCGTTAAGCTACTCTTTTTTTTTATTTCCAACTGCCAAGGGAATTTTTACGTGCGCAACAATACACACGGGCGTCCGATCTCACTACCCAGAGACTAGGGGAAATTTTATTACTAGAAGTCCACGTGAAAAAATCCCGGTCCTCACAGGGGCTTGAACCCGGGACCTACAACACTCGAGGCGGACACCATACCTCGAGACCACGCAGCCCCCTAAATGATGTGAGGTGATGCTTCTATATAATTCCTTGACTTAGTACCTTTTTTTTTTTTAAGCATATCCTTTTACAGGACTTAGCTGTCAACACCAGCATCTTTCAGCTGTATGTTGATCTCTTGGCAAGATTACGCTCAGTAGTTTGCCATTGCTTTCTGAGCGGCCGGCTCAGTATCCCGCAAGTCACGAGCGGGGGTCGAACCGCCTCAGCTCTCGCTCCGCTACGAGACTCTGCGTGATAAACGAGATTACAGAGAGAAACTGTTGTAACCCCACAGCCAGAGAGACCGGCTTTAGCGTCATCATTACCTCTCTGACTGTTAAATTTATGCACCATATACACTACATTAGCGCATTAGTCCAAAAGGAGAGTTTCCCCGAACCTTCTAATAGTCCAACCGTATTTTCTCCAAGCAAATGTTTTCTCCCCACGGGATAATTCTAATGCTCTTTGTTTCTCTTGAGACGCTAATTGTTTTTCTTTCATAGTTTTTCCTGTACTTAATCTTTTCTCCTCAAGGGATAATTCAAACATTGTTTGTTTCTCTTCATAAAGCAGAGGTTAGTTCATAGTGCACATCTCCAATAGATCCGAGATGTTGCATCAATCTTGGCACAGTATCGTGCAATGGTCCCTCGGCTTAAAGAAATCACTGTGCTTCCACTTAACCACAGCGTACCCGTATATTCAGTGTGTTTCTCTGCGTACTCTTGCTACTTGTAACTGCAATTATACTTGATTAAATCATGGCAATGTTATGACAATAATTAACAATACTTAACTATGCCAAATATAAATTTAAACTTAAATGCATTTTAATTCAACTTTATAACATCAAAATAATTATGATGTCAATTCAATTGTAATTTCGCATGCAAAAATCTAAGTTCAGAAATAGAATATTCGATGGAAAATATGAATCAATACTTTTGAAATCATGCTTCACGACAACAAAACACTGTCATTTATCATTACACAGAAACATAACAGCGGTTAGCTGAACATGCAACTTGACCTCACATGCGTTATCTAACCACGTATGCACTTGCAAACGCTCTGCAATGCGCACCTGTCGCCACATAGCGAGAACCAGGGTATTGTTAAACACACTGTATGCCGACAAGGCACTCCAGATGATGACAAACATTACTTCATCATGCAAGAATTCAACTCGAGCCAATGTTTCCCACAATCGTTATACCAGTGCTGTACCCGGGTGTGTGTGTGTGTGGGGGGGGGGGATGTTAAAATTAGCACAACGCTGACACGGCAACGTAGGATTTTACCGACCCGAAATGAAGCTCTTCAAATCTTTAGATGTTAACTCAATATGTTAGTTTTCCACTGAACAAATCAAGCCATAATATTTTTTTTTTTGCATATCCCTTACAGGACGTTGCAGTCAGCATCAGTATTTTTCACCTGCTGTTGATGTACTAGACAAAATTACGCTCAGTAGTTTGCCAATGTTTTCTGAGCAACCGGCTCACTTATCCCGTAATTTACCAATGCGGAGAGAACCGCTTCCAATTCTCGCGTGCTGCGTTGTCCTACATGGATAAACGGGATTACGGAGAAAGTCGTTTAACTCGTCGGCCAGGGAGCACGGCTATAATTGTTAGTTTCATTTTAATTAATGTTAGTTAATCAATCAATTTACTCAATCAAGATTTTTAACTTTCAACTCTGAGTCCTTATTTACACTCCAAATAATTATTATAATTTTATAATTCGATCATCTGTAAAAAATGTTAGTTTATTAATTGTATAACATACAAAAAAGTTAATTATAATACTGTATTCGAATGACTAATAAACAGCAAATAAATTATAATAACTATTAACTAATATATATATATATTAGGAGCGTTCATTTGAAATCAGTTCGAGCCGCACCGCGCGTAATTGCGTACGTTGAACATGATTATGTCATGGTCATGTGATAAGTTCTGACCAATGAATAAAAGAACATGTGCTTATCGTCCATTAATGCATAGGTTCTGTTTTTGACCGTTGAGAAAATGACCGGGTTGATCCAAAATCCGTCCAAAGAAGCTCAAAGAGCGGTGATTCAGTTTCTTTCATTTGAAGGATGTCGACCAGTGCACATTCATCGAAGAATGCAGGCAGCGTACGGTAACAAATGTGTGTCGAAGACAGCAGTGACAGACTGGGCCCAAATTTCGGAAAGGACGTCAGTTCACGACAGATCTTCGACAGTCGGGTCAAGCGCATATTGTTGCAACAGATAAAAACCATCGCCAAAATTGATGCAGCAGTACAGATGAACCGTTGTCAAAGCATTCGTTCGCTGGCGAAAGAATTTGATGTGTCAATTGGGACAATTCAAAAGGTCGTTCGTAAGAAACTGCAATATCGGAAGCTATGTTCACAGTGGGTACCACGGATGTTGACCGGCCACCGAAAAGAGGAACGCATGGGATGGTGTTTGAACCACTAGCTGCGTTACAGAGTGGAGGGTGATGCATTTCTCTTCCCCATAATGGCAGGTGATGAATCATTGTGATACCACTGTGAGCCGAGTAGCAAAAGAGAGAGCATGCAATGGAAGCATGCTGGATCACCAAAGGCCAAAACATTCAAGTTACAGATTTCCACTGGTAAGGTTATGCTGAGCGCATTTTTTTTTACCATGAAGGGCTATTGTTGGCCGACTTTAAAGAACCCGGTGTCAACATCAACTCTACCCACTACTTGCAAACACTAGACAAGCTGCCAAAAGAAATCAAGAATAAATGACCCGGCATGCTTTCTCGCGGTGTGATATTTTTGCACGATAATGCTAGCCCACATGTCACAAAGATTGCGCAGGAAGCATTAGCAAGGAAGAAGTGGGAAACTCTGCAACATCCAGCCTATAGATCTGATTTGTCACCATGTGATTTTCATTTGTTCGGACCTCTAAAAAAGCTCTCAAGAGGCAACGATTTCACACAGATGCAGACGTATTGAACGCGGTAAACACTTGGTTCAGTGAGCAACCACAATTCTATTTTTTTTTTTTGCGGACGGCTTTCGCCGCCTACCTAATCAATGGGATTCTTCTCTGAATGCCTACAGCGACTTCTGACCAACCCATGGTGCATAATTCATTCAAAATGAATGCTTTCAGTTACCAGTTATCAGTTGGGGTATCTTCATTGCACTCCGGACATGTCCATAGGTGCTCAGATCCTTCCCCCCCCCCCCCCCCCCCCACAGCATATGCGCATCAGCGTCAGGTGGCTAATAGTGCCAGTTCTGAGTTAGTTGACGAGGCGCCTTGTTTTCCCGATGTACCTCTTGCGTCTGGCCGTGCCGATTCTTACTCCCAAGTCTTTCATCCTGGACAGCGATGTGGATTCACTGACGTCAAAGTCCTCTGTTCTCGCCATATCTTTAAGGACGTTAATAACATAGGCACGATCCATGGGCTGGCCATCTACAGGGGGTGCAGAGCCAGCCAGTTTATCAGCTCGTTCATTTCCCTCAACTCCCGCATGTCCCGGGACGAAGATTAAGGTGACTTTACGGACAACAGACTTCCGCAGCGACTCAGTCCACTGTCTACGTACAGATCCAGCTTCGACCTTCTGAATCATGCTCATTGAATCACTTAGTACACACACGTTGGTATAATGCTGTGATTCCAGCCATATGAAAGCCTGTGTAACTGCCATCACCTCCATCGTCATGCTGCTCGTGGTCAAAGAGTGGGCACCACTGGATTCTTGAACGGTTCGGCCCGCTGAACGGGCTGTAAATGCCCATGCACTTCTCTGCTGCTTTACAACAGATCCATCTGTATAGATGAGCACTTCGGGGCTCTCTGAGTGTTCATAGATGAGCGCGTTAACCTCTGCATTGACAGCGGCAGGGTTCTGCTCTCTGCACCGTCTGTCGAGTGTGATAATGCAGGAGAAAGTGCACTTAAAAGCTGGAGGTAATGGCACCCATTCCTTGCCGGGGTTGATACTGGTAAGACTGCAGACCTGTTTGACATCTTCCGCCCGACCCATCCATGATTTGCCCTATTTAGCCTGTCACCCTTTTCTCTGAATATAGCGTCATGCAGAGGGTGCTGCTCATCTGCACTTATTTTTACGTATGCACGAGCTCTCCAGATCTTGATCCTGTGTTCCATTGTCGGGAAGTCAAGGAGGTATCTCATTGCTACACAGCTGGTGTCTCTCGTGCAGCCCAAAATGATGCGCATGGCTTCGTTTTGTACCTTTTCAAGTCTTCCAATCTGTGTAGGGCTGACAGTGAGGATGGCCAGGGCATACTCGATGCGTGAAAGCATCAGTCCTTGGAACAGAAGTATTAGCAGTCTTAGCTCGATATTGGCAGTCGCCATGACTCTCATTGCTGACAAACCTTTTCGAGCTTTCGTTATGACATAATCGACGTGATCTCTGAAGGACAGGCTACGATCAAGCCTCACGCCAAGATATGTCATTGACTGGGTTCTACTCAAAACGCTTCCATCCATTCTTACTGCCGGCAGGTCTGTGTTCACAATATGGTTGTTTAGAGAGAACCATGTAACCGATGCCTTTGCAGGGTTGACAAGGGCGCCGGCATCAGCACACCATGAGGAAATTCGATCTAGTTCGCCCTGCATATCATTGCCAACCGCCTGACTATCTCGACCCTGTCGATACACGAAAATGTCGTCAGCAAATGACAGAGTCCTACCCCTCCCGTTCAACTGTTGTTCAGTGATCGGCACCGTATACACGTTGAATAGTACTGGTGACAGTGGTGAACCCTGCGGCAATCCTGGACATATCGTTACCGGCTCAGAAGACCAACTCCCGCATCTTAGCACCACCTTCCTTTGGAGCAGAACTGCAGCTATCCATCGTACAAGGTGAGGGTGCACTTTCAGTCTGAGGAGGGTTTGCATCAAGTGCTCGAAAGATACTCTATTATATGCGTGCTCTAAGTCTATGGCGGCAGCACATGTCTCTTCTCTGACCTGAAATCCTTCGTAAACATCTTGAGCAAAGACCGCCGCATTCAGCCATGACTCTTTGTTACGTCTGTATCCTCCAAGTGTGGGCAGGAAGCAGCTGAGTTGTTCCAAGTCACAAGCAAGTCTGTGTTTGGCAGCGGCAGCAAGTAGCTGTGTAGCCATTCTTCTTTGATCTGACCCCTCTGGATACTGGTGTTGAATTCTCTGGCCAGTTCTTCCATGTCATCATCTGATATCACCAGTAGGTCACCATATCGGATGCCGTCTGCGCCTGGGGCGGTGTTAGGTGATTTCTTGAGCATCGCACGCATTATCTCAGCTGTGATTTTCCATTCTTAGTCTGTCCCGACTCCCTCGCACAACTGAGAGAGTGTCGTTGTGGTCCTCTGTCTGGCGGGCTCGTCTTTCTGGTCAGTCTGTTCTATGTAGCGTGCAAGAAGGGCCTTACCTTTATCCGCATCCGACTTTTCCATGTGAGGTCTGTGCCTTGAAAGTCTGGAATACCCCTACGTTGTAAAGCACCGTTCATGCTCCTATGGAGGCGCCAGAATGTCGTAAGAGATCGCTCGAAGCACACCTTCCTGCAGAACTCGTCCCATTTCTCGGCCTTGGCCTGTTTGGCGCAGGATTTGAATAAATTCATCGTCCTATGGACCTCAGTCTGTCTTCAGGTTCGCCAACTCAACCTGTGGCATATTAGCTTATCTGGCCTTTTGCCAGTCTTTGACAGCCTGCCTCTTTCACAGCCATGCCTTCTCGACCTCTCCATTCCACCATGGTGGCTGCAATCATATTTCTTGTCTCCTGCGGGAGGAAGTTGGTTTTCTTCTTCTGATCTTGCTTGTGGCGTCTTGACCACTGTTGTCGTACGGGAAGGCATTTGTCTTGTTTCTTTGACTCATGGCCCTGTCTTTCTTGATCAGGATGACACAAGGGTAGTGGTCACTATCGTGGTATCCCAGTGTGCCCCTCATCCCCTCATACACTCATCCCCAGACACACGTACTTATCCCTCAACCACTAACACCCACACATCCCTTACCCACTCATCAACACATACATCTCCTATCTACCCACCCACACTCACACACCCCAACCACCCATCTAAGCACACATCCCCACCCACACACACATCCTTCACCCACCCGAACACCCAACTACACCTTCACCCACCCACACACACATCATTTATCCACAACCGGCTCCCCTCCCACACAACATCACACCCACACACATCCCAAAGACACATCCCTCACCCACACACACATCTCCCCACACATCTCCTACCCATCCACACATCCCCCAACTACAATCACCCTCACTACCCACACATACATCCTCCATCCAGCCACACACCCCCACCCAGCCAGCCATATCCCCCCCCACACACACATCTCCAAATCCATCACCCACACCCATCATGCACCCCTCCCCAACCCACATACATCCCCCACACATATCTCACCCACACACACTCCCCACCCATCCACCCAAACATCCCACACCCATACACATCCCTCACCCACACCCCCAAACCCACAACCACCCCCACCTGCACACATCTCCCACCCACCACATATCCCCACACCCACATCTCCCCACCCATACATATACCCCCACCCATCCCATAACCCATCATCAATCATCCACCAACATATCCTCCTCCACCCACTCACCCACAACCACCTAGCCAAACACACATCCCCACCCACACACACATCTCCCCGCCAACCCATACATCCCGCACGTACCCACACACAAATCCCCCACCCACCCACACAATCCCACCCCGCCCACCCACACACACATCCTCCCATCCCCCAACCTACTATTATGATCAAACTCCCACACTTTACACACACATACAATGACGATTGTCGTGAGCATTGTCGCAAAATTGTAAAGAAAATGTACATATACATTTTGTAACTTAAAAATTAGTGATGCAATTCAACTCTCTCTCTCTCTCTCTCTCTCTCTCTCTCTCTCTCTCTCTCATACTCTCTAATTCTCTCACCCACTCTACGGTGATGTACATGTGTTCATGTTATAAATTATAACATCAGTTGGCATTCAAAATGGTAATATGAACATGAGAATACACAACATATATGGAATAGCATGTTACATGATATGCGTGCTCTTAAATATCTCTCTCTCTCTCTCTCTCTCTCTCTCTCTCTCTCTCTCTCTTTCTCTGTCTTTCTCGCTCTCTTCTCTGTCTTTCTCGCTCTCACACACCCATAGACACTCACAAACAATGGCCGCACACATACACACATTAACAATACCATTCTTCCACTGTCTTCTCTCGTACGCTCACTCCCCCCCCCCCTCAATATCTCTCTCTCTCTCTCTCTCTCTCTCTCTCTCTCTCTCTCTCTCTCTCTCTCTCTCACTCGCAATCACTATTTCACCCATTAAGTCACTCTCTCCATCTTTCATTTACTCAATATCACACTCTCTTTTACTCTCACTCACAAACAGACAGACAAACACCCTCTCGCTATCAAATACACACTCCCTCGCGTGCGCAAGAAAGCATATACACATACACACACGAGCATACACACAATATACACACGCAAATACACACATATCCCCACGCACACATACACACCCATATACACATACTTACACACACACACAAATACACACTCCCTCGCATACACTGCACACATACACACAATCATGCACTCACATACACGAACATATATATATATATATATATATATATATATATATATATATATATATATATATATATACGCACATACACACATATACACCCGCACATACATATAAACACACGCATACATTTACGCACACATATAAACATACTTACACACACAAGCACACATACAAACACACATTTACACACACTTACACATACACACCCACATTCAGAAGTGCACACACATACACACACATAAATACACGCATACACACATATGGACACACGTACACACTAACCCATCCACCCACACACTTACTCACACATAGACGCTGCCTCACATAATCTCACCCTCTCACTCACTCATTTACTCTCTAAACCACACTAACTCACTCTCTTACAAGCACAGACAAGTACACAGACACACACACATTCACCCACTCTCTCTCTTTCTCACCCTTCAATCACCTGCACATCCCACATCTCCCCACCTCTCACACATCTCCCCTCCCACACAAATCTCCACCCATAAATACATTCCCCCCCACACACACCCCCACATACCTTCCCCACAGAGAAGTACACATCCCCGCCCACACATCTCCCCACCAACTCACACATCCTCCACCTACAAACATTCTCGCCACCCACACATACATTTTCCACCCACTCACATTTACCCATCCACACTCCCACCCACGAAGACATATCCCATTCACAGACACCCCCACACCCATTACACACTCATCCCCCAACCCACACAATCTCCTACACACCCATTCACCCTCCCCTCCCCCCAAAAAAGCGTAAAAATTAGTGATGCAATTCAACTCTCTCTCTCTCTCTCTCTCTCTCTCTCTCTCTCTCTCTCTCTCTCTCTCTCTCTCTCTTGCACACACTCACTTTTACACTCACTCAGGCAGACGCGCATGTATACTCACTCACTTTCACTCATGAAAAATGATACTAGTAGGTGACTTATGGAGGCATATAGTCGGTATGAAGTAAGTATTGAAAGAGTTTTCGGTTGAATGTGTAGGGACTCATTGGTGTTTTCAGTTCTTGTGGAAGGCTATTCCACAAGTGAGCACCAGAATATGCGAAACAAGTTTTGTATAAGTCCAATCTAGGCTTAGGAAGCTGTAATAAATTTACCAACACTTACTGTTCATTGCATTAGATTGAATTAACGGTAGAAGATACTCTGGGGTATTTTCAGATATAATTTTATTCACTAATTTGGCTTTGTTAAATAGGAAGCGCTTTTGAAGTGGTAGAAGTCTTAGATGGCTGTATAATTTATTACTTTCAACGTGCTTTATGCTAGAAACCAGACGTATAGCGCGATTTTGAAGCGAACACAATCGTTTCATATTAGATTTAGGGCAACCATCCCAGACTGTGGAACAATAATCGAGAGGTGATTGGATATAGGATGCATAGAATATTTTTCGTGTGCTTTCATCCAAAAAGTGTTGAATTTTAGCAAGTTGGTAAACATTTTGTGCTATTCTCTTGGTTAGGACGTGAACATGAGGGCTCCAGTTTAAATGTCTGTCAATTAAAAGACCTAATGTTTTATGTTCATTTACATTAATTATAGGTAATATGTCCATGTGGAGCTCGAGCGGTGTCCCAGTTATGGCTAGGGTCTGTAGTTTTTGTTTGGTCGTTATTAGCATGGATTTGGTTTTGTCGATGTTAATTAACATGCGATTTTCATTGCTCCATCTACTAAGGTTGTCAAGTTCGTTTTGTAAAGAGCTCTCTAAGTCACAAAGGCTCTCTTGACTTGTGTAAATAGTACAGTCGTCCGCAAATAGGTCACACGAAGTATTGAGGTATAAAGGAAGATCGTTAATATACACTGCAAAAAGCAGCGGACCTAGTATTGAGCCCTGAGGCACCCCAAAATTAAGTGGTGTGGGTCTTGATAGACAGTTATTGAAGGACATTACTTGTTGTCTGTCAGATAAAAATGACGTAATTAGGTTCACCATGTTGGTGCTAGTCTTCATGTGTTTTAATTTTCTAATTAAAATATCATGATCTACCATATCAAAGGCTTTTTTAAAGTCTACAAATACTGCTCCATAAATGTTGCCATTGTTGATACAAAGATGCCAGTTATCGGTCATTTTTGTAAGGGCACTATGGCAAGAATATTTAGGTCGAAACCCAGATTGACTGTCAATTATTAGATCGTTGTTAATTAAATGATGTAGTGTTATTTTATGCATGTGTTTTTCTAATGGCTTTGATAGCGACGATAGTAAGGAAATAGGTCTATAATTACCCAAGACGCTAATATCAGTTGAGCCATTTTTAAGTAGAGGATACACTTTAGCAACTTTAAAGGCAGATGAAAAGTAGTTTTTGGACAGGCACTGGTTATATATGAACGTTAAGGACTCACTAATAATAGGTGCAGCACACCGAAGAATTCTATTACTGTTACCATCTAGGCCTTCTGAACTTGTTGCTTTGAGATTCGAGAGATATTTATATACTTCTGCAACAGACATCAAGGGAATATTTCTAGAGCACTTCCCTTCACAGAATGATGACAGTGAGCTTAAATTACAAGCTGAGTCTGGTATTGTGGACTTTAGATTCTCTATTTCTGATTGAAAGAAGCAACTGAAATCCTCTCATGTTATAGTGACCCGAGAATGGGTCGGCGTTGACTAAATGATGCACAGTTCCAGTACAGTACTTGAACGTGTCCGATGCCCAATCTGTCATATTTTAACCGCCTTTTGCGCGCGCCTGCTCTCTTACCACGCTGTGTCCTTGCCGGTCGTCTGGTCGTCATGTTAGGTTTAACCATCGCCACCGGGCGCCGATGATACGCCGACGGAAGTCCGGGCGCGCGTGCACGAACTCCGTTGCACGGTCCGAACTCCATTTCACCTCGAAAAACACACTTAATCCATTAACATTTCAGAAAAAACACGTTCCATTTTACGGGACGAAGAAATGTCCCGCCATCTTGCACCACACCTGTTAATGTTTCTTTCATGCTTTTGTAACAAAACCATTGGAACGGGTTTCAAATGAACGAACCTTATATATATATATATATATATATATATATATATATATATATATATATATATATATATATATATATATATATATGCCCATAAAATTACATACTAATTACTGTAACAAGGCGAACTCATACAAATGACGGAACTCAGTTGGTTCTTTATAAGAAGTGTTTAATACTATAGATGACAGCTGGATCTAAGTTGGCGACCTTCTGGTTCTCTAGCTTGATGGTAACTGCCCCTTTGACAACAAACCACGTCACGACTTGAGCATCTCTCCTCTCGTTCGACCCCGATGCTCAATCGTGCTGTAGTCGTTTCCCACCTAAATATTACCAAAACCCCTACCTCTGTTACACCTCCCTATGTTTTTCTAAAGAATTTTTCCTATAAAGGAAAAATTCTTTACTCCCAACTCTCTTCCTCTTTTTCCTTAACTCCCACATTTCCTCTAATCTTCCCCAAACCAACTCAAATTTGAGTATATATTATATCCTTTAACCCTTCTCCCTGTCATATTGTTAATCTAGTAACCTACTATAAACTTCTTCTTCGTTTCTGCCTATTCATACTTTACCGGATATAAACCTCTACTTTATAAACTTATACATGTACTTCATACCCCATATGATTACGCCTTTAAACTAACTCCTTCTTCCCTTTCTTTTAGTTCTCACAGTTCCCCTAATCTCTTTACACTACTTTATTTTAAATAAACCAATTTATTTCCTCGAAGCATATAGCAATCCACTATATATACTCCAAATTCTTGCTTGTCTCCTCAAGTTCCTGTATCAAACATACATATCATAAGAATAATAGGTCGTATAATCGTTATTGTACACATGGCATTATAAAATCTCTCACTCCTTCACAACACAAGACAACCAGAAATAACGTAGTTAGAAAAAGGAAAGAAGGGGTGCGCACCCAGTGTAAAGCATAAAGAATGAATAGTCAACATGATCACATCTACATACAGTAATGCATAGTCCACATAACCACATTTACCTCCCTTGCCAATAAAAAAATTTAGTACAACAATTTTTTTAAATACGTCTTATAGATCTTTGTTCTCCATAAACCAAGTTGACATAAGTTTTTCCAACATTTGTATATATAACATTTATATTGCCATCCACAATCTTGTCTATTTTTCCGTCACCTCACCTTTTACCACGAGCCAATGTTCATATTCTATGAGCATTATCAATTTAATTAACGCTGGTTTTTCACAGCACCTATTTCTTCCCCCCGCACATCCCATTATTTGTTTCTTTATCCAACCATATAATTATACTCGCCTATATGCTGCCATTCACAGTTTTCTCCTCCTTTTTCTTCATATAATGCTGACTTTACGCAGCTCCTATTTTATTTTCTAAGACTTTATATCCATACGAACCTCTTCATGCCGAGCATCTATATGTCTCTCCAATAGCCCTCATCTATTCCAGCCAATACCATAACTTAATTAAATATATAACGAGGTAATCTAATACACATAATAATTAAACAAAATCAAAACCACATATTATACCTCCCCAACTCAATCAAAGAAAAACACATTTTAACACAATAAAACATTATTAAATCAAAAGGAAATATTCTAGTCTACCTAACACCACTGGTCTCTTTTATGGACCAATAGTATGTATTTTATGAACACAACAACCCAAAAATCAAATTATAACAATCATCTCATAGGATTAAATCAAAACCAAAAAAAACATATTATATGATGCATTTCAACCTCAGCCTCAACAAAACAAGTGTCATCTCGCTAAAGAGAAGAGAAGGTCTTCAAAAAAATTATAATTCATATAGACTTAGCTACTTAAAGCAACCAAGCAAAATTTTCCTCCTATACGAATCAACGTAAGTCATATCTATTCACTCAAGTCATTCCATTGTTTTTATAGCGAGAAACTGAAACAATTCACCGCCAGGTCTATTTATATCTATATCTTTTATTTACAGAACAAATTCTAACTTAAAACAATATCTGTTCTTCTCATGAAAGTCTTTAACTAACAATGACCATACTATATACAGTCCATGTACTACTTACTTACTACCACACACCGCGATATTCTTATCACCTAATCTACCTGCTGTACCATTGACTAACATATAAGAAGCCAAAACATAATATCCACCAGCAATTCCGTCAGCGAGAGAAAAAATACATATATGCCTCAATCAAACCTACCTCCACTGCTTCACTACTCCTCTATATCATTTATAAAAATTAATTAACAGAAGTCTCCCACACTTCCTCAAGTATCACTTTCCCTAAAGCCTGAAACTTATATCTTGCTATCTGCAATATCTCTATCAATTTATCTCTCCCGTTTCCACTTCTTCAACAACTCCAAGTTTCTCTGTATCAACGCTATCTCTACATCAATATCTTCCTCTCCGTATAATCTATCATCTTCCTCCATACTACTAATTGACTCTGACTTCTCATCCATTTCTTCTTCTTCATCTGTTTGTCTTTCGTTAGCAGCCGCTAATCTCTTCCGTTCAATATCCCATCTAATCTGTCTATCATTATTTCTTAAGGACCTTTCTAGTAAAGGCATTTCTTCACCACTTGTTGAATACTCTCTAATTCTCCTCTGTCTTTTCACTTCTCTTTCTCTTTGTTTATCCATTCTTCTTTTTGTTGCTTGTCTAGTATTTTTAAATGGAGCACCTACTTCTTCTTCCATAGTTTCTATACTATCATAATGACTCTCATTCACCTTTTCCTCTACTATCGTTTTCGGTATTGTTTGTTCTTGAGTATCATCATAACCTGAAGAAGCTGTTTTTAACTGACGGTGTGTCGGATCTTTTCTAAAATCTGGTATTATTGTAGTCCCCCTGACGACTCGTTCATCTATGTATCCGGTGTTTGAACAACAATTATTATTATAATTATCATTTTCCTTCTCATCATCATCTCTTCTTAAGTGTTCCACGTGTGCCCTTGCTACATGTCCCGTCACCTGGTTCTTGATACTATACGATACCTTTCCTAGCCTTTCTATAACGTAATAACCTGGTATCCAACGATCATCAAACTTAGAGTTCCTTCTATGCTTTTTGTAATAAACCCTATCTCCTACTTTAAACTCCTGTAACTTAGTATTCAGGTTTTTGTACTTTTTCTGTCTTTCTCTAGCTTTAACTATATTATTCTTCAACCTCATGTGTGCTTTATGCATTTCTTGTATAATGGTCTCCTGAAAGTCTTCTCCCATATACTTCCGTCTTGGTTTTAACAGATTATCTATTGGTAGTATTGGTTCTCTCCCGTGTATTAAATAAAATGGTGAAAAGCCTGTGCTCTCATTTTGATTTGTGCGTATGGCGCTAAGTGCTGGTCCTAAAAATAAATCCGAGTCTTTTTCATGTTCATCCACAATCTTTGCTATAACATCATATAATGTCCGATGTTGTCGTTCGTTTTTAGCATTTGAAGAAGGTCTATAGTATGAGGTCTTTACATGTTTTATATTTAAATCCTTCAACAATTTTTCAAACTTTTTATTCACAAATTCTCTACCATTATCCGTGAGTATAACCTGTGGACAACTAAACCTTGGTACAAACTCCTGTAAAAAAAATATTAATGACAGTATCAGCGCTCTTATCTGGAATTGCATAAATGTCCGGCCAAAGACTGTAGACGTCTACTATATGAATTAAATACACGTTCCCTGACAATGTTCTAGGGTAAGGACCCGATATATCTAAACTAATTTTCTGCATAGGAAACTGAGGAATATCTGTATCTTGTAAAGGACACTTAATTGTTTTCATATTCCTTAACCTGCATCTTTCACACGTATCCACATATTTGCAAGCAGACCTAAATAAATTCGGCCAATAATATTTACTAGTAAGTGCTTTCACCAATTTATCCCGACCGAGATGACCATTTTCATCATGATATGCTTTTAAAACTTCACTTTCCAAATGTTTTGGAATATATTTTCTTAGCTGTTCATTCCTTTCACACATATAATATAACTGCTCGTCTTCTTGTAACACTAAATAATTTTTCTTATATTTGTTCTCTTCTGTTTCTTTCAACTTCTGTTTTATTTGTAAGACTTTTGGATCTAACTCCTGTTCTTCCTTCATACTAAATTGTGCTAAATGTGGGTCTTCTTCCACTCTATGTTCAGCCTCATGATCCGACGGTAAACTCTCAAAGTCTTCTCCATTTATTATGGCAGAATCTAAAATATTTACTTGCCAGTTTCGGTCGTCGATCTCTGGTTCTCCTTCATCTTCTGTGTCACCTGACGACTGTGGGTAGGGGATCCTAGATAGTAAGTCAGCACACGTGTTAATCCTACCTGGAATGTATTCAACTCTGGCATTGTATCCTTGTAGATTCAACGCCCAGGTCTGTATTTTCCTGTTCTGCACTGGAGCTTCTAAAAGAGACTTTAAAGGCATATGGTCAGTTCTAATAACAAAATTTGCATTATGTAAGTAATAATCTAGTTTCTGAAGAGCGTAGTGTATTGCATAAGCCTCCTTCTCAATAGTAGTCCATTTTCGTTGTGACCTGCTAAGCTTATGAGACAAGAAATAAATTGGCCTTTCATTTTTAACCCCTGGTATTCCAGACTCTTTTCCTTCATATGGTTGAACTAAACACGCTCCTATAGCACTATCAGAAGCATCTGTATATAGTATTAACTGTTTATTCAAGTCCGGATGCGTCAATAGCGGTACTACTGTTAAACTGTTTTTTTTTAAAATCGAATGCTTTTTGACACTCCTCATCCCACTTAAATCTAGCGTATTTGCCCGTTAAATTCGTAATTGGTTCTGCAATCTTTGAAAACGCTGGAATGAACCGCCGATAATACCCACAAGTTCCTACAAACGCACGCACTTCCTTTACGTTAGTTGGAGGAGGTAAATCTTTAATAACCTTTATTTTGTCTTGGTCTGGTTTGATTCCCTCTCTATTTATAATATATCCCAAATATTTTGTTTCTGTTTTTAAAAACTCGCACTTACTAAGCTTTAATTTCACGTCATGTACTCTTAATCTGTCGAACACTAACCTTATATGTTTTAAATGATCACCTACATCTCCTTTCGTATATATAAGAATATCGTCTATGTAAGCCAGGGCAAAGTTTTGCATGCCTTCCAGTACTTCATTTATTAACATCATGTAATGAGACGGAGCCGTTCGAACCCCGAATGGCATTCTTAAAAATTCGTAAGAACCCATATGAGTACAGAAAGCACTCTTCTTTTGAGCGTCCTTCGACATCGGGATACACCAGAATCCTGATCTTGCGTCCAGTGTCGTGAAAAATGTAGAGCCATTGAGCAACCCTAAAATATCATCAATCACCGGCAGTGGGTATGCCACATTCTTAGTAATTTTGTTCAACGCCCGATAGTCGCAACAGAACCGACTTGAACCATCAGGTTTGGCTACAATTACCACCGGAGATGACCACTCTGATTTTGATCTTGTGATTATTCCTGCTTTCAACATTTCTTCTATTGCTTTTTCGACAATTTCTCTATTTCTTAAGGGAGTTCTATATGGTTTTAAGCTAATCGGTGGATGGTCTCCCGTATCTATTTCCATTGTAACTGTTTTTGTCTTTCCCAATTCTAGATCACTAATTGCAAACACATCCTGGTTTTCTTTTATAAGTTGTTCCAATACTTTTTTATTTTCTGGTGGAGCCTTTAACTGTGCCAAAAACTCTTGTTCTCTTGTCTTTTTATCTAGTGAATGTATTTGGGCTGTATTTCTTTTGCATGGATGGATCAATTCATCCATTTGTGAGTTTCCTCTACTTCCGCGTCCGCGTCTGTTATTAACTCTTTCACTAGAAGATTGTGAACAGTTTGCTCCCGGCATTTCTACTCTATCAGTTGCCAATATATCACTAACGTTATGTTCTAGTTTTGCTACTACACACCCTCTGTATAACTTAATTTCTCTACCTGTGTTGTTAATCACCATTACTGGAAATGTTAAGTGTTTATCTAATGCTATTATTCCATCCGGAACTTCCAAACCAGGCTCATCAATTACTTCCTCTTGCAACTCAGTGATTCTGACTGTGTCCCCTGCCACATAATATGGGTTTCTCTTTACCTTTGCCTGTATCAAATTAACCGACTGTGGTTTTAACGTCGTGGACATTTTAACTCTAACTAGTGCTGATATATGCATGTCTTCTTCCATATCCACATAGACGTCCTTGAACTTTAATTTGTGAAAATCAAAGAAAAGTCTTACTCCATTTTTTATCAAAAATTCTCTTCCTAACAGCATGTTTCTATTTAAATCTTTCACTACATGAAAAAGATGTCTTACGTTGACCCCTCCTAGCCTGAAATTTATCATCGTTTGCCCAATTACTTGTAAATTCTGTCCCGTAACAGAGTGAAGATTATTATGGCTCTTAAATATCCTACAATTTCTCACTATTTTGTATAGAAAACTTTCTTTTACCACACTAACCTGACCTCCCGAATCAATTAATGTACGAATTCTATACTTTCCTATTTCTATTATACAAGAGCTATAATCTGTTTTATTTTCCGTAAACTGTTTGACTTCATCTAGTTGACAGTATTCTCTGTTCGTTCTACTATACCTGTTATTAACATATTCTTTAAACCTTGGGACCTTATCATTTTCCCTCCTATCACAGGTCCTATTTAATAGGTGGGGCGCCCGTTTCCCTGCGTTCCTGTACCTGTAAAATTTCTGTGTCTATCTTCAACATTCCTATTGTCAGTTCTACTCTGTGTATTCGACTGAACATGCCTGTTACCACAAAAACGAGAAAAGTGTCCGCGTTGACCACAAACCCAACAGACCACATTTGTGTTATTTGTTTTTCGCACTGTCTCACTGGTAGGATACCTTATTTGTCTTCTTTCATTGTATTCACCTCTATTTCTGCCTTGTAACATCTGTACACCTCCTCTCCTATTCCATCCGAACCTTGTTTGTCCTATTTCCATAGGCTCCTCAACTCTATCTTCTCGACTAGTTCCTATTTCTCGTCCTGTTCTCAATCTAAACCTACGTCTCAAATTTTCTTCTTGTACTGCAATATCTACAGCTTGTGACAACCTCTCAGGGTTTTCTCTCATCAACTTAAACTTTAATCCATCGGATTTTATGCCATCTACAAAAATCCCGACTAACATCCTCTCCACCTCTTCTCCTCGTACATTCTGTCCTAAGAATGCATCTTCAGCCAAGTTAATCAACCTATCGCTGAACAACTGTACTGTCTCTCCCGTCTCTTGTTTAGACTGTCTCAATACCGAAAACGCATGTTGTGGATCCGTTATTTCTGCGTACTTGTGTGCTAGGTCGTCCTTAAACTGTTCCCATGTCTCATCTATTCTAGCCTCTAATTTTCTTCTAATATGCTGTGAAACTGGTTCTGTGGCTGCCTGATATGCAAGTCTCATTTTCTCTTCATCTGATGCAGATACCAAATACGCATATTTCTCTATGGAAGTTATCCATTTCTTAAACTCTCTGGCCTGTCCACTAAACTTCACAATTTCAGTTGCCATACCTTGTTGTTTCATACTTGTATTTAGTCTATCTAACACTGTTCCTACTCCCGTCAGCACCTGTGTCAATGATTCCTGCTCTGTCATGCTGAAATATTATTGTATCACAATCTCAAACAATTTCACATTTATAATCAACCAATACAAAAAATATTACCTTCAATAACAATTTCACCTGGTTAATAAGTTTACTGCCTACTCTATTTTTCCTTCTTGGCTCAAAATTCCTCTACGTTCGCCGTCAAGTGAGTCACTATGAGTCTGCGTCAGCTGAAATCCAATCAATCGCGGAGTTCAGGTAGTCTGTCTCGTCTCTTCCTCCAGGGAATCTCGTCTCTTCAGGTAGTTACTTCTCTTAGGATGCCTCGACAAAACTTCAACCCCTGGTTGGGTCCCGACCAGATTTCTGGCTTCTGACTTCGCCCCGGGTGGGGTACATCATCGACGTTTTGAGAAGGACTCAAAGGTAACAGAGCCCAAAAGGATCAGGATCAGCTAGCGGCCTAGCGATAGTCTGACTGCTTCAAACAAAACATGGCCCAATCAATGGAAGAACGAGGTATTTATCTGCTGTCCTGATATTTCATGATCACCTCCATTAATTTGACTTGATTACACGAACTTTGGAAGAGTTCTGATTGTAGGCGAGTAATTCTTAAAGTCTTTAATTTAGCTTTGAAACTTTAATTGGAGGCAAGGGGTCAATTTGAGGGAGCTATTGGAAAATTCTCGCTCACCTGCAACAAACCACGTTCAGACTGTATTGACCTTCAACAGCATGATGACCGGAGATTGATCTTCAACGGAATTCTTGAATTCTTGTTCACCCGACAAAATGTTCAGACTGGATTGACCTTCCACAGCATGATGATTACGCTCGTAGGCAAACTGGTTTTCACTCTTCTCTTGACGCCAATTAAATTTTGACAGCAAGTCTTGAAAAAGACTTACAGACAACCACCCCTGGGCGGGCTTTTGGTCGCTGTACTTCTCGCTGATAAGTTATTGGCCATTTTTCTAACTGCGCTTTGTTTATGTTCAGTACTTGTCTAGAACCGCAATTCTGTCCTTGGCGACCGACATGAACGAAGTAAAGATCTTCAGCATTTTTGAGACTCCGCGTTATACCAGGCTCATATCCTCGGTCGTTGGCACCAATTTCACCTTCTGTAACAAGGCGAACTCATACAAATGACGGAATTCAGTTGGTTCTTTATAAGAAGTGTTTAATACTATAGATGACAGCTGGATCTAAGTTGGCGACCTTCTGGTTCTCTAGCTTGATGGTAACTGCCCCTTTGATCCCAAACCACGTCACGACTTGAGCATCTCTACTCTCGTTCGACCCCGATGCTCAATCGTGCTGTAGTCGTTTCCCACCTAAATATTACCAAAACCCCTACCTCTGTTACATTACTAATAAATTACCAATTTGTAAAATAATGTTTATCTTTAACAATAATAATGTACCAACTAACTTCTAGAACTTCCTAAAGTGTTAATCACATATCGAATAATCTAAACCAGTTCTAACATAATAAATCATAGACGTGTCATGGTAATTTATCAACTCGCTACAGATTATACTATCTAATTGTTTTAATAGTTTGTTGATATCTACTACACTTGAAATGTACGGTGTTAAATGTATAACACAGTTACTCTCTACGTAGGAATCTTCTAAATTCACAATTGTAGTATTTCTATTGCAACAGTTGTGATTCTACAAAGTCTCTATCCTAATGAACACATTTATAACTAAAACAAATATTTCACATTAATATTTCACATTCTAAAAGTTATTGACGATCACAGACTGTTCAGCTTTATGGCTAATCTGTCAAGTATTTACGCCGTCCTCTTTCCTGTTGACCTCTACACAGCTATCCCGTGAAGTTCTCGAAATCATGAGAGAACGAGATACAGCGCACAAAAATAAAGATTTTATCAATTACCGCAGACTAAGAAATAAAGTTAAATATGAAATTC
This sequence comes from Cepaea hortensis, assembly GCA_963921405.1. Lineage (NCBI taxonomy): Eukaryota > Metazoa > Mollusca > Gastropoda > Stylommatophora > Helicidae > Cepaea > Cepaea hortensis. Next base: position 65,715,238 of record OY992883.1, on the reverse strand, counting down.
GTAGGATAAAGAAAGATCATTTCAAAAATTTGATTGTAAATAAATCAAATAACGCAAATATATGGAAGGCTATTAACTCGCTAACCAACAAGAAACACTCTTCAGAGACAGCAATACCGAGCACTATAACATGCGAGGATTTCAGTTGCTTCTTTCAATCAGAAATAGAGAATCTAAAGTCCACAATACCAGACTCAGCTTGTAATTTAAGCTCACTGTCATCATTCTGTGAAGGGAAGTGCTCTAGAAATATTCCCCCTGAGATTCCCTTGATGTCTGTTGCAGAAGTATATAAATATCTCTCGAATCTCAAAGCAACAAGTTCAGAAGGCCTAGATGGTAGCAGTAATAGAATTCTTCGGTGTGCTGCACCTATTATTAGTGAGTCCTTAACGTTCATATATAACCAGTGCCTGTACAAAAACTACTTTCCATCTGCCTTTAAAGTTGCTAAAGTGTATCCTCTACTTAAAAATGGCTCAACTGATATTAGCGTCTTGGGTAATTATAGACCTATTTCCTTACTATCGTCGCAATCAAAGCCATTAGAAAAACACATGCATAAAATAACACTACATCATTTAATTACCAACGATCTAATAATTGACAGTCAATCTGGGTTTCGACCTAAATATTCTTGCCATAGTGCCCTTACAAAAATGACCGATAACTGGCATCTTTGTATCAACAATGGCAACATTTGTGGAGCAGTATTTGTAGACTTTAAAAAAGCCTTTGATATGGTAGATCATGATATTTTAATTAGAAAATTAAAACACATGAAGACTAGCACCAACATGGTGAACCTAATTACGTCATTTTTATCTGACAGACAACAAGTAGTGTCCTTCAATAACTGTCTATCAAGACCCACACAACTTAATTTTGGGGTGCCTCAGGGCTCAATACTAGGTCCGCTGCTTTTTGCAGTGTATATTAACGATCTTCCTTTATACCTCAATACTTCGTGTGACCTATTTGCGGACGACTGTACTATTTACACAAGTCAAGAGAGCCTTTGTGACTTAGAGAGCTCTTTACAAAACGAACTTGACAACCTTAGTAGATGGAGCAATGAAAATCGCATGTTAATTAACATCGACAAAACCAAATCCATGCTAATAACGACCAGACAAAAACTACAGACCCTAGCCATAACTGGGACACCGCTCGAGCTCCACGTGGACACATTACCTATAATTAATGTAAATGAACATAAAACATTAGGTCTTTTAATTGACAGACATTTAAACTGGAGCCCTCATGTTCACGTCCTTACCAAGAGAATAGCACAAAAAGTTTACCAACTTGCTAAAATTCAACACTTTTTGGATGAAAGCACAAGAAAAATATTCTATGCATCCTATATCCAATCACCTCTCGATTATTGTTCCACAGTCTGGGATGGTTGCCCTAAATCTAATATAAAACGATTGTGTTCGCTTCAAAATCGCGCTATACGTCTGGTTTCTAGCATAAGCACGTTGAAAGTAATAAATTATACAGCCATCTAAGACTTCTACCACTTCAAAAGCGCTTCCTATTTAACAAAGCCAAATTAGTGAATAAAATTATATCTGAAAATACCCCAGAGTATCTTCTACCGTTAATTCAATCTAATGCAATGAACAGTAAGTGTTGGTAAATTTATTACAGCTTCCTAAGCCTAGATTGGACTTATACAAAACTTGTTTCGCATATTCTGGTGCTCACTTGTGGAATAGCCTTCCACAAGAACTGAAAACACCAATGAGTCCCTACTCATTCAACCGAAAACTCTTTCAATACTTACTTCATACCGACTATATGCCTCCATAAGTCACCTACTAGTATCATTTTTCATGAGTGAAAGTGAGTGAGTATACATGCGCGTCTGCCTGAGTGAGTGTAAAAGTGAGTGTGTGCAAGAGAGAGAGAGAGAGAGAGAGAGAGAGAGAGAGAGAGAGAGAGAGAGAGTTGAATTGCATCACTAATTTTTACGCTTTTTTTTGGGGGGGGGGTGAATGGGTGTGTAGGAGATTGTGTGGGTTGGGGGATGAGTGTGTAATGGGTGTAGGGGATGAGTGTGGGGGTGTCTGTGAATGGGATATGTCTTCGTGGGTGGGAGTGTGTGAGTGTGGATGGGGTAAATGTGAGTGGGTGGAAAATGTATGTGTGGGTGGCGAGAATGTTTGTAGGTGGAGGATGTGTGAGTTGGTGGGGAGATGTGTGGGCGGGGATGTGTACTTGTCTGTGGGGAAGGTATGTGGGGGTGTGTAGGGGGGGGGGGAATGTATTTATGGGTGGAGATTTGTGTGGGAGGGGAGATGTGTGAGAGGTGGGGAGGTGTGGGATGTGCAGGTGATTGAAGGGTGAGAAAGAGAGAGAGTGGGTGAATGTGTGTGTGTCTGTGTACTTGTCTGTGCTTGTAAGAGAGTGAGTTAGTGTGGTTTAGAGAGTAAATGAGTGAGTGAGAGGGTGAGATTATGTGAGGCAGCGTCTATGTGTGAGTAAGTGTGTGGGTGGATGGGTCAGTGTGTACGTGTGTCCATATGTGTGTATGCGTGTGTTTATGTGTGTGTATGTGTGTGCACTTCTGAATGTGGGTGTGTATGTGTAAGTGTGTGTAAATGTGTGTTTGTATGTGTGCGTAAATGTATGCGTGTGTTTATATGTATGTGCGGGTGTATATGTGTGTATGTGCGTATATATATATATATATATATATATATATATATATATATATATATATATATATATATATATATGTTCGTGTATGTGAGTGCATGATTGTGTGTATGTGTGCATGCATGCAGTGTATGCGAGGGAGTGTGTATTTGTATGTGTGTGTGTAAGTATGTGTATATGGGTGTGTATGTGTGCGTGGGGATATGTGTGTATTTGCGTGTGTATATTGTGTGTATGCTCGTGTGTGTATGTGTATATGCTTTCTTGCGCACGCGAGGGAGTATGTATTTGATAGCGAGAGGGTGTGTGTCTGTCAGTGTGTGAGTGAGAGTAAAAGAGAGTGTGATATTGAGTAAATGAAAGATGGAGAGAGTGACTTAATGGGTGAAATAGTGATTGCGAGTGAGAGAGAGAGAGAGAGAGAGAGAGAGAGAGAGAGAGAGAGAGAGAGAGAGATTGAGGGGGGGGGGGGGGGGGGAGTGAGCGTACGAGAGAAGACAGTGGAAGAATGGTAAAGTTAATGTGTGTATGTGTGCGGCCATTGTTTGTGAGTGTCTATGGGTGTGTGTTAGTGAGAAGAGAGCGAGAAAGACAGAGAAAGAGAGAGAGACAGAGAGAGAGAGAGAGAGAGAGAGAGAGAGAGAGAGAGAGAGAGAGAGAGAGAGATTTAAGAGCACGCATATCATGTAACATGCTATTCCATATATGTTGTTTATTCTCATGTTCATATTACCATTTTGAATGCCAACTGATGTTATAATTTATAACATGAACACATGTACATCACCGTAGAGTGGGTGAGAGAATTAGAGAGTATGAGAGAGAGAGAGAGAGAGAGAGAGGGGGAGAGAGAGAGAGAGAGAGAGAGAGAGAGAGAGAGAGAGAGAGAGAGAGAGAGAGAGAGAGAGAGAGAGAGAGAGAGAGAGAGTTGAATTGCATCACTAATTTTTAAGTTACAAAATGTATATCTACATTTTCTTTACAATTTTGCGACAATGCTCACGACAATCGTCATTGTATGTGTGTGTAAAGTGTGGGAGTTTGATCATAATAGTAGGTTGGGGGATGGGAGGATGTGTGTGTGGGTCGGCGGGGTGGGATTGTGTGGGTGGGTGAGGGATTTGTGTCTGGGTATGTGCGGGATGTATGGGTTGTCGGGGAGATGTGTGTGTGGGTGGGGATGTGTGTTTGGCTAGGTGGTTGTGGGTGAGTGGGTGGAGGAGGATATGTTGGTGGATGATTGATGATGGGTTATGGGATGGGTGGGGGTATATGTATGGGTGGGGAGATGTGGGTGTGGGGATATGTGGTGGGTGGGAGATGTGTGCAGGTGGGGGTGGTTGTGGGTTTGGGGGTGTGGGTGAGGGATGTGTATGGGTGTGGGATGTTTGGGTGGATGGGTGGGGAGTGTGTGTGGGTGAGATATGTGTGGGGGATGTATGTGGGTTGGGGAGGGGTGCATGATGGGTGTGGGTGATGGATTTGGAGATGTGTGTGTGGGTGGGGGATATGTCTGGCTGGGTGGGGGTGTGTGGCTGGATGGAGGATGTATGTGTGGGTAGTGAGGGTGATTGTAGTTGGGGGATGTGTGGATGGGTAGGAGATGTGTGGGGAGATGTGGGTGAGGGATGTGTCTTGGGATGTGTGTGGGTGTGTTGTTGTGTGGGAGGGGAGCTGGTTGTGGATAAATGATGTGTGTGTGGGTGGGTGAAGGTGTAGTTGGGTTTTCGGGTGGGTGAAGGATGTGTGTGAGGGTGGGGATGTGTGCTTAGATGGGTGGTTGGGGTGTGTGAGTGTGGGTGGGTAGATAGGAGATGTATGTGTTGATGAGTGGGTAAGGGATGTGTGGGTGTTAGTGGTTGAGGGATAAGTACGTGTGTCTGGGGATGAGTGTATGAGTTGGGGATGTGTGTGTGGGTTGTGTGTGCGTGGATGGGAGGTGTGTGTTTGTGAATGGGGGATGTGTTGGTGGGTGGGGATGTGTGGGAGGGATGTGTGTATGGGTGGGGAGATTGTGCGTTGGTGGGGATGTGTGTGTATATGGGTAGGGGTGTGTGGTTAAGGGATGTGTGGCTGGGGGATGGGTGGATGGAGGATGTGTGGTTGGGTAGAGGATGTGTGGGTGGGTGATTGTATATGAGTAAGGGTGTGTGGTTAAGGGATGTTTGGTTGGGGGATGGGTGGGTAGAGGATGTGTGGGTGGGTAGAGGATATGTGGGCGGGTGAGTGTGTGCAGGTTAGGAGATGGTGGGGGATGTTTGTAGGTGTAGGCTCGGGATCTGTGAGTGGGCTGGGGGAGATGGGAGATTATGTGGGTGGGTGCGGAATGTGTGTGTGGGTAAGTGCGGAATATGTGAGTTGACGGGGAGATGTGTGTGTGGCTGAGGAATGTGTGTTTGGCTGGGTGGGTGGAGGTGTGTGGAGGAGGATATGTGGGTGAGTGATTGTTGGTGGGTAATGGGACGGGTAGAGGATATGTGAGTGGGTGGGGAGATGTGTGTAAGTGGGGGGATGTGTGGGTTATTGAATGTATGTGTGCTTGGGGTGTGGGTGGATGGGATGTGTGGTAGGTGAGAGGTGTGTGTGGGTGGGGAGATGTGTAGGTGTAGGGATGTGGTGGATGGGTGGGGGAATGTATATGTGTGTGTGTTATGTGTGTAGTTGGGTGGGGGAGTTGGAGTGAATGGGGGATGTGTGGGTGGGTGGTGGATGTGTCTCATAACATAGTAATATGCATTGTTTATGTTTACAAAATTCATGTGACAATGTTTTTTCCTATGCACTGTTGATGAAAGAAAGCTGAGTGAGTGGAAGGACCGAATGTAAGACGGGCCTGCGTGCCCAATTTGTTACCCTTTGAAAATAAAGTCTGTTCGTTCGTTCGTTCGTTCATTCGTTCATATCGTTCCTGTGTTAACCTAGCTAGAATCCGCTCACTTGCCACAGCGCAACTCTAATTAAATGCGCAACTTCTATTATGGTGTGACTTATATTTTTATTGGGGGGAGTTTGAAGATTTAATCTTTGATATCAGCCTTGTTCTCCAATATATTGATTCTAGGGGTTTACTTTTATCACAGGTTGTCGCCATGGTTATTTCTCGGGTTCTTCGTCATTGCCGAACACAGATCTTAGTAGTTGAAGATGCATCGTCACGTCGTTGATTGTATCATAGACTTTACTTTGGAATCACTGAGTGCTTTAACAGGTTACTATTTAGTATTCAACATTCACACTTTATTCTGTCATACGAAGGATCACAGTATGAAATATATATAAACTCTACATAACTCTGAATATGTTTCTTTCCTTCTATTATACTAACGGGACGCAGGGGTGTTTCCAAGGCACCAGGGCTGGGTTCTATACTGGGCAACACCTATTGACGCGTCCTCGCCGAGCGTCCTGGGCAACAGGTCCCTTTGGGGTCCTGGCTAAAGTCAGTAGGATCGTTGATTCCTCCGAAGTCGGAGAGTATCTGACTGCATGGCGAGGAACCACCAGTCTGCACAGCAATAAGCCAGACATGGGACAACGGATACTCACGCAAACCTCAAGTCCTGTATGACGTCACACTTATGTTGGACAGCAGGATGTCTTCATTCGACATACAGGACTTCGCGCTGGAGTTCACGGCCAGCGAACACAAGCAAGCCAGCAAGCATTATTATACTGACGCAGTTGCAAATCAGCAGATGTTCACAGTTATCAAGTACTCTAACAACACATGTATAAAACATCTCTATATCCACAACTCTAAAACATTAGACGGCACTCTCTACGGTAAAACATTAGACGGCACTCTCTACGGCCATTGCTATCCTCGAAAACATGACCTGTTCCGCTCTTTACCACGGTCCAACGCAGAGTGACTTTCAAGGATCCGATTGGTGCTCGCTACGAAACGAGTTCCGGCTTTTTCATTTTGTGTGAAAAGTGCTCACAAGCGAGTCACTTTTCACGGTTCAGATGTTCAATTGGACTTTCCTTCTGAACGCTGCCATAACATATGACCCAGTCTAATTCAGGTTATGGTAATCCCCACAGAAAGGTGTGCTACGTACACATGTCTGCCAACTGTAATAATGGCAGCAGGACTCGACTTTCGTGAAATGATATATTTTTTTTTGGTTGTGTAGAATGACAGACTAGTCCGGGGTTCGACAAAACGTTTTAGTGTTGTGCCGAATTAATTGTGGGAAGTCACTCAGTGATCCGCCATAATTATACTGTCCCTATTCAATTCAACAACCATTAAAGCAAATTAAGCTGATCTTACGTTAACATATGTCCGGTACATTAAACGAATTGTTATCATAATCATCATCATCAAGTGCCGTGCCGGCTGGCGTAGGCGTTCATGGTTCTCCATAGATCTCGGTCTTTGGTTTTCTGGATCAACTCTGCTGCTGATATTCCTCCATGCCACCGTCTCAATCCACCCAGCATCATTTCTCTTGGTCTCTTGGAATTGTTATATTCTTTCTAAATTATTTAGTACTTGAAATATAATTTTTTTTTTTTATATTGTGTATTGCAAAATGTAAATACTGAAGACATTATTTTGAAATGCTTACCGGCTCCGAGGCGAAGGGATACGGACGCAGTTCGCAATGCCATATACCCGCATTCGAAACACAGCTGCATGCAATTTGGAAGCAGACTGTCTTTCGTTGGCTTTTTTTTTTTACTAAATGGTATGGGTGCTGGTCGTTTAGAAATTAATGGCAAACTACTGAATGTAAACTTGCCAAGAAATCGCAACTGCAAAAAATGCTGGTGTTGACTGCGACGTCCTGTAAAGGATATGCAACAAACTTGTATAACTTGTTATTATAAAATTACCACACCTATAGGTTCCAAATGTTGCTGTATGTAGCCGGAGGCGGAGTTGGGGTGAGCGCCCAACCTTGCATAAATACTCCAATGGCTCATACAATCATCACCTATGCAGTAAAAGTCCAACTCCTGGCCTTCTCGTGGTGGAGCTGTTTTAACTAATAGGAGAAGGTGCGGTGGCGAGTCACTGGCGCCGAGAAATAACCAGTGTGCTCTAGATATGTATGAAAATACATGCATGCGCAGACATGTGTGTGGGTGCCTACACACCTAAACTCGAGTAAGACCACAGTCTGCTCTAGCACAGGAAAGGTGCTGAAGACGGAGGCAACCAGTCAGGAGGCGCATCACAGAAATCAGGATGCCACGCAATCACGTGTAATGAAATATGTCGACTACTGCTACATGTTATGGTGCTCGCCCTGCTTTGGACCCCCAGGCAGGTGCGGTGCCGGGCCATATGCCTCGAAAGGGTCCAACTACAGCTACTGGAGGTCCTTCTCAGATGCCCTGTGGAGCCAGAGGACCTGAGAATAGAGCGTCTGGTCATACAAAACACAGACTAAAATTAATGCACTGGAGTGCGGAGGAAGTCAGCGAAATAACAATAGAACTAGGAAACATCTTCGACCAAGAAAATGTAAGCGTATGTTGCTTGCAAGAAACTCACCTCAATGAAAATATAGCTTTCAAAATCAGAGGCTACCAGTGTTACCGATCTGACCGAAAGGACAGGCGAAAGGGTGGGATACTGACCCTTGTAAAAAAAAATAACACCACTGCTTCTCAAATTGAAGTTTACATGGAAGGGGCTGAGTATCATACAGACCGTCATCTGATCAATTACTACTGTCCAAGTGACCGCCCACAGGCATTGGACACACTACCATTAAAAGAAAAAAATTATTGTGTGTGGCGACTTTAACAGCCACTCGCAAAGCTGGGGCTATGATCACATGGACCAGAGAGGAGAGAGACTGGAAGACTGGCAGGATGAGAATAGATTCATCTTGATTAACAAGCCGTCCGACCCACATACTTTCTACTCGAGATCATGGCACTCTACAACTACACCTGACCTGGCTTTTCATTCACCAGACCTGGAGTGGAGCATTACACGAATTGTTGGGAAACAACTTGGTAGCAGTGACTATCGGCCAGTCATTCTAACTGTAGAAAATGAGCTTGTAAGTTAAAGCAGCACCCTCTCGAGGTGGAACTACAAGAAAGCAGACTGGGCAATGTACAAGCATCGCACCAGCGTACTGGTTAGAAACTTAAATACTGAGAAAGACATAAATAAAGTAGTTGAAGGCTTGGGAAATGCATACTACAGGGAGCACAAGACACAGTACCAAGAGGAGTCCGTAAACATTATAAACCCTACTGGAGTAGTGAACTGGAAAAGTTGCATAATGATGTGGAAGTATGTAGAAAGCAAGCAGAGGCCAAACCCAGCCAAGAGCACCACAATAAATACCAGCACGCAAAAGGGCCAAGCTGCAGGCTAGACTGAAATCCTGGCAGGAGAAAACAGAGTCTCTAAACTTTGAAAGAGACACAATGAAATAGTGGAGGCTAATAAAACAACTTAACGATGAGGGCACAGAGAGAAACTCAAAAATTGCACTACATAAAGACGGAAACATCTTAACAGGAAAGCCAGCAGCTGACCATTTTGCGGACTCATTCGCACAAGATAACAATATCGACATTAGTCCAGAGAAAAAACAAGAGATTCGAGAGAAATGGCAACATACAGGACAGAATGAAACAGTACATGAGGTTCTGGAGGCATCTGCCACAATCAGAGAACTGGAGCTAGCCATACCAAAACTGAAAATGAGGAAGTCACCAGAAGCTGATGGTATCTCCAATGAAATGATCGGGAACCTAGGAACGGAGGCCAAAGCAAAGCTGTTGCAGATCTTCAATAACAGCTGGACCTTAGGCAGTGTTCCACAAGCCTGGAGAGAAGCAATCATGATACCCCTCCTAAAATCAGGGAAAGATAGTTCCATTGCCTCCAGCTCCAGACCAGTTAGCCTCACCAGCTGTCTCTGCAAAACAATGGAGCGCATCATCAATCACAGACTGCAGTGGTACATTGAAAGTGAAAACATCCTTGTGCCACAGCATGCTGGTTTTAGGCAGTGCTACTCTACGGAAGATCAGACAACCTACCTCTCTCAAGAAATTGAGGATGCATTCCAAGAGAAGAAGCTGGTGCTTGCTGTATGGATAGATCTGAAGAAAGCCTTTGATAAAGTCTGGAAAGAAGGTCTGATGAGGAAACTGAGAAACTGAAAAGTCAATGAAAGAATGTACAAATGGGTGACAGCATACTTTCACAACAGAAGAGCCCGAGTACAGATAGACGGATTCAAGAGCAAGAAAGTACTACTGCGCCACGGTGTTCCCCAGGGTGGAGTCTTGTCCCCCACACTATTTCTAATCTTCATCAATGATCTTGTTACTAATATACCGCATGAAATTAAAGCGGCATGTACGCTGATGACCTGGTTCTATGGAGCACAAATGAACATGCATCAGCGGCCACCAGATCGCTACAAAGAGATGTAGATGCATTGTTGCATGGGCAAATAAATGGTGCGTCAGTATAAACACTTACAAGTGCAGCACCACTCTATTTACCCTCTCTCCAAAGCAAAAGGCAGGGATCATCCAGATAAATGGAATCCCCCTTAGAGGAGATAAAGAACCGCATACCTTGGAGTAACATTTGATGGCAGGCTGGCATGGAGAAAGCACATCAACAAAGCAGTAGCAAAAGCCAGAAGGAAAATAGCAATCCTGAGAAAACTAAGTGAAACCACATGGAGAGCCAGTGGGAAAATTCTTAACAAAGTTTATCACCAGAGCATACGACCACACCTGGAATATTGGTCAACTGCGTGGTGTCCAGCATCAAAAACCACACTACAAGAGCTGGACAAGGTACAAAATCAAGCACCACTTAGAGTCACCACAGGAGGGATGAGATCAACCTCTATAGTGGAGATTGTGAATATGGGGAGGACACAGGCATTAAGAGAGCGCAGAGATACGAAAACGATAATACAAGCAGACTAAGTTCCTCAGCTTGCCAGGCCACCCTATGAAGAATAGATTTGAAAACTGAACTATGGGGCGGTTGAAAAGAAACAGTGTTATCCACCAGGCCAAACGACTCTGCAGAGAAATCACCGATCTGCCCACAGTTGGTATCCCCCTGAAAACTATACCAGAGCGAACTCCATGGAAAGATGAACATAGACTATCACTACAAATCCAGACAAAAGTGAAAGGAGTATTTGACAAGAAAGAACGGAATAACAGCCACTCTCAGCTTCCTTGATGAAGAATACCCACATGAACTCTGGATCCGAGCCTACACAGATGGGTCAGCACAAAATGCTGTTCGAAATGGAGGAGCAGGAGTGTACATAAAATATCCAAATAATACAAGGGACACGGCCTGAGTACCAACAGGAAAGTTCTGCCATAACTATGATGCTTAAAGCGAGGCAATCAAGATAGCAACAGAGACATTACTAAATATCAGGCATGGTACACAACCTGTGGTGCTATTGACAGGTGCAAATTCAGTATTCGAGCCGCTCCTGTCTGGGAAATTGCTAGTACTAAGGACAATACTTTCTGAACTTAGCAGTCAGCATAAGGCCACCATACAGTGGATACCATCCCACTGTGGAATACAGGGAAACGACAGAGCTGATCGATTGGCTAAGGAAGGAGCAAAAGAAGAACAGCCTGATGTGCCCGTTACATACCACCAAAAGAAAAGAATGATCACATCAGTCAGAAAGCCACCAAGACCTGCTCAAGACGACTACCACATTATGGACAGACCAGAACAAGTCATTATTCTGCGCCTCATAACAGGACACCATAAATTACGCAACCACATGTATACAAAATTCAAGATTGGTGAATCAGCCATGTGCACATGCGGATTGGCGTCGCAGACAGCAGAGCACATTCTCCAAGACTGCCCAAATTACAACATATCTAGGCAAACCTTCTGGCCTAGAGAGGCGACCATGGACCGCTGAGTGAACTAAAAATGACAGTTAAATTCATACAAGAGACAACATTGCAGTTATAGGCATATTTCAAGCGAACTAAAGAAGAAGAAGAACCACACTTATATATTGTTAAGACGAAGAATCCAATAGTTTGAAAAGCACAACAATTAAATAAATCAAATATAAAACAAATTATTAAAATGTTAATGAGGAATTATTTTCTTGAACCTATATACAGAAAGAATTTATAAACAAGTTGAAATCATTGTACTTAACATCAATGGAAGAATCATACACAATCTTAGGTATGCTGACGACACCATGTTAATAGCAGAAAGCGAACAAGAGTTACAAGACCTAGTGGAACAAGTAAACAGGCACAGTGTAGAATGTAAATTATATATTAACATCCAAAAACAAAAACTATGATAATTAGCAGTGAAAAGAAAAGGTCATCAATGAACATCACAGTAAACGGGAAGATACTGGAACTAGTAACAAGTTTCTCCTATCTTGGGCAAATGATAACAGATGATGGCAGAAGTGAAATAGAAATCAAAAAGAGAATAGGAATGGCCAAAAATGCCTTCAACGGCATGAAGTGATAAAATCTCCGCCGCGGAGCAAACACGGCAGGGGGCTTCTGATCGTCAGAATGGTACCGCCTTCCCCAAGTTTTTTGGCCCATTATTCCCTTAGCACTCTCTAGGGGCGAGCCCGTCCGGGTCTTAAATCCGGGCGTCTTTCCCTCGGTCGATTTCGTTGTCCTTGTTGTTGTGCTTATCCGTAAGCTGTTAACATGCCCACTCTCAAGCGTCCCCTCCCTCAGTGAGGCCAGCCCGTACAGTCTGTGCTTGCCCCTTAGCACCCGTGGTCGTGAGGAGCCTGCCTCTTCCCCAGCCACGGCCTCCATCGCCTCCAGCCGTTTCTGTTACCGTGTTCCTTCTTCCTGACCCGTTCACGGCGCCGCACTCTGCTAGGAAGCCGGCTTCCATTGGTTTTTCGACGCATCTTTTGGTCTCTGCAGGTGAGTGCGACTAACGAACGATTACCGCTCTGGTATGGAGGTTGGACTTAGACCGACATTTGAATGATTTGACTGCACTCAGATCCACCACCCTCGTTCGGAGGAAATGCTAGAGAGTTGACACGAGACGTTGCAAGTTCGTGGTCTTGGTTGAGAGATCGTTTGTTAGGAGTTCTGCAGTTACCGCTTTTCACCATACTAGTTTCGAGACTTGTCCCACTCCAGGTTCCGACTATTCCACAACCAGCACGAGGCCTTTTCAGCTGCCTCACCGAGTTGCATTTGTGCCCGAGTTCTGGCCTGTCTTTTAATGCCCATCTGTTTTAGCACATCATACACGGAGTGGGAGACTAGACCTCTTGCGCCTACCTCTACGGGGAATAGCCTTACAGTGTATCCTTTCAGCCTAAGACTCACGACCATGTCATCGTACTTCTCTATCTTGTACACATGCTGCTCCTCAATATTGGACTCATATGGGACGGTCAGCTCAGTCAGCGTTAGCTGCTTGGCTGACGAGAAACGAAGTAGATGTCAAGTCGCAAGCCAAACTTTCGGATCACCATGGGGTATTTCCCTTTAGATCCACGATCAGTTCCAAGTCATCCACACCATCGAAAATAGTCGGGAGTGGCAAGTCGGCAGCAAGGCCACCGTTGTTTCTGCGTTGTTGCCCGGCTCGGACAAAGGAAATTCCCTCCGGCCTCGGCCTAACCCCTCTGTTCGCCTGCATTCTGGCTACATCCACAATGGCCGCCAACTCAGTAAGGACTTTGTTGTGGCGCCGAGTAAATCGGCCTTGGGTGAAGGCGACTTTACCTGCGGACAATACGTGCTCCGCTGTCTGATCCTTTTTACAGAGGTGACAGGACGGGTTGGTGGCTTTTCCCCACTTGACCAAGTTGACAGCTGATGGCAAGACATCGTAGAGGGACTGGACGACGAAACGTAAGCGCAATGGTGCCATACGCCGTATTTCATTCAAGGTTAGAGATATATGTAGTATCTCGTCCCATGACATCCACTGGCTCTGCTGCGCCTGTTGAGCAGCCACACGAACTCTTTCGTCATCCTCTCCCTTACGGATCTCCTTAATCACCATGTTTCTGCGTTCCTTAGTCGTCGCCCTTGACCACACCGGGTCTCCGTCATGGTACCCGAAGCCTCTTCTGTCGGTCTTGGTGTGCCCCATGACCTCCTTCAGCTGGAGCGCTGCTTGGGAATCTTTGACCGCGCTGACGACTTTCTACTTCCTTCCAGTTTTCAGGGCGGGAATTGAGGTGCTGACCGTTTTATCTGGAGACTCGCGCAGCATCAACGCGAGTCTTGCTTTTCCGACTTTGAATTCTTCCATGAGGAACCGGAACGGGAGGACGAGCTTACTCTGCTTGAAATATAGTGCGACAGTCGTTACGCATGGTGGCGCTCCAAGCCACTTTCTTCTGCACTTGCTTATCTTCCCCTCCATAGGACTCACTGTGGTCGTGCCTATATCATATATCAGCAGCGACCACAGGAGTTTCGGAATAAGCATGAATATGAGGCACCAGATTTTGTATTTGCCTATCAGCCTGGTTTTATCGATGGTACGCAGGCCGTTCGGCAACACTTCTTGCATCTCTACCACCGCGTTCCTATCCGTCAGGGTTGAATCGTACACACGACCGAGACTCTTTACCGGTTCCTCTAACACCGTGGGAATTGCTTGTCCGGCAACCATGAACAACCTTTCTGCCGCTCTACCCTTCAGGATGGACAGGCTTCTCGATTTCTTGGGCTTGAAGCTCATCCTGCATCAGCGAATCAAATCGTCCGGTCTGAGGAGGATAACTGCGGGCATCACTCTCCTTCGGTGTCAGGATTGTCGTATCGTCCATGAAGGCCTTCAGCGGCGGCATGTTCCGTTCCTCGCCGAGTTTCAGGCGTGTGCGTAGCTGGATGCCGCATCCAGGATGACCTGCATGGCCATGACAAATAGTATCGGCGAAATCGAACATCCCATGGCAATACCCACCTGCAGGTCGATCCATCTCGTCGTGAACGTCTTGGTCGAGAAACGGAGAGAGAAGCCCGAGAAGTACTGCGTAAGCATTTCCATGATGTTCTCGGGCACGTGATACGCCTTAAGTGCATGCTACAACATCTGGTGTGGCACTGACCTATACGCATTGGCCAGATCCAACCATATCACGTGGAGTTCTTCCTTCGTTATTTTCGTTCTCTGGATAGCCCCCCAGATCATGGAGCCGTGTTCAAGACACCCGGGTACACCAGGCATTCCCCCTTTTTTGAACCTCATCAAGTACGTCGTAATTCGGCTGGCCATGACTGAGAAGAATATTTTCGCCTCGACATTCAGAAGAGAGATCGGCCTGAATTAGGCAATACTAGCTGAGTTCACCGGTGGAGCCAATGTCACCACTGCGCTACAGCAGCGCTCTGTCTTTCCAGAGTGTCCATTCGTCAATCGGGATCGTCTAATGGACTGGCCATACGTTATTGATAAAAACTCAGCCGTGGAGCAAACACGGCATGGGGCTTCTGATTGTGACATTAGTATAAAATCAGCATTAAAAATGAGAATTGTCAAATGCTACGTACGTATATTCAACGCTACTGTATGGCGTGGAAGCCTGGATATTGAACAAGCAACTAGAAAGTCGCATGGAAGCCCTGGAGATGTGGATATACAGACGAATATGTCGTATTTCATGATAACAAAAAGAATAAATTGCTAGACAAACTGGGAATGACGAGAGAGTTGATGAAATAAATAAAGACGAGGCAAGTGAAATATTTCGACCACGTTAAAAGACATGATACTCTTATAAAAAACATCTGGAGGGAAAGGTTTAGGTCAAGCGAGCAAGAGGTAGACAACGACAACAAGTGGGAAGATAACATCAAGAGATGGACGAACATCAGACTGACAGAATGTACAGTCAAGGTGAGAGATAGGCAGTATTGGAGATCCATTGCAATCAATCTTCATTGTGGAGACGGCACCTGATTTATTTATTTATTATTATTGCTCTGAGTCAGTATTAACTTAATGAAATCATTGTCCTTGCTTCTCCTTGGTTAATTGTACAATATCATAATAATGAGCACATAGACCAGGTGATAACAAAGGCCAAGCGGAGTTGTGCTGCGTTGCGGGTGATGGCGGCAGCAAACTGTGAGCAGCGCCATCTCTTCTATAGAGGGTCTGGTCATGTCTGTTTTTGAGAATGCGATGGCGATCCTGACACTCAGCAGTAAGCAGATGGAAAGAACGAAGCTATGCGTATTATTCTTGGATGTACAAAAGATACAGCATGCAGGGCGATCAGCTATCTTCTTGATTTTCCAACCATTGGTGATAGAATACAAATATACAGACCACGTGCCTACCTCAGAGTCAATGCAAACACACAACATCCACTGCATAGTGAAATTAAGAAGGTAAAGGGCTGCAGGTTAAAAAGAGGAAGGTTGTGGATGGTTCAAGGATTCAGTCAAGGCATTCTTCAACAGCTATGTTCACTTGAGGCCTTAGAACCTGGCGAGGAGTGGGTACAAGTGCAAACAGATTTGTGTACGTCCTTTTCAGTTTGCATCCAACTAGACAGTAAATGCAGACAAGAAATTCCGATTGCTGTGGAGGCGGAAGTACAAGCGTTGATCTTTGAGAATTCGTTAAACGGTGATGAGTCGGTCATTCGACGAGTTAGAAGTTCATGGGCCTTTACGACTCAGGCTGGATGGAGAATTGTGACGGAAGATTATGGTTCTTTTGCTTTGACCATAAGTAGCCTGCCTAACTATGGAAGTCATGGCAGTAAGTAAAGCAATAACATGGCTCGAAATACAGACATTCACTAGGGCATGTTTCCTTAGCGATTCAATGAGCATGCTCAAGAAGATAGAGATGGGGTGGATCCGAAGAGAGTGGTTGCTGTCTCTGAAGCGGTCTCAGCTGGCAAAGATTAGTTTCTCTTTCGTGACAAGCTCGCAGGCAAGGCTACTGTAGAAGGCGGACGCGCCATAGACCAGGCTGACATTCTGAATGCTTTAGGAGAAGTAAGTCTTTAGCAAGAACCAAGTGATGACTGTGAATCTACAACCACGGTCAGGATGCGAGAAAAGCAAATTAAAAGAGGTGTGGCCAAACAAGAACACTACGCAGGAAGCCAAAGAAAATTAATAAACCAACACAGGACTGGTGTCGTTAGCCGCTAACTCTGCGGGATTTACTGGGGAAGGGATCCGAGCACTTATGGACTGAATGGTTCGATGTGCAATGAGGATGATCTGTCGACTAACTATCATGTGTGTATTTGGTTAATTCAAGCTTCACGCAGGCTTCCAACCTCACGGGTATTAGGCGACGTCTGTGTGCACACAAAACAGAGTCATGTGTAAGAAAACTTGACCCAAAAGAGACAATTTGACCCAAAAATAAAACTTACCCGAAAGCCGAAAAAGAAGCAAATGAAACTGCCGTAACAAATGGGGAACGCAACAATCAGGGGTGTTTTTTTATAGTGTCTTTGTATACTTGGCGTACAACGCAAGGCACTTACACAACATAACATACGAACAGCACGAATGTTTTGTTGAATGAATTCGTTTGTTCAAAAGTCTAAAACGTGCATCAAGTTTTGTTTTTGATGTGTGTGTGTGTGTGCGTGCGTGCGTGCGTGCGTGCATGTGTGTGTGTGTGTGTGTGTGTGTGTGTGTGTGTGTGTGTGTGTGTGTGTGTGTGTGTGTGTGTGTGTGTGTTGTTTAGCCATTTAAACGAACAGTATTTCGTTATACCAACACCAACGTCTGTGCTACATTAAAGGATTTTACTGAAATGAGTATACGTCACACACACACACACACACACACACACACACACACACACACACACACACACACACACACACACAAACATTGGCACGTTGCCGTCTTGACAGCCGATAGTTTATGCTTCAAAAAGGCATAACGTTTACCCATGGCGGTAGCGAATGTGACTGGTAAGGCCAATTCGCGCTGTAAATGTTCGTTCACAGTGGGTACATGTGAACACCTGGTCATTTCCACCATCATGCACCATCTTACGTCTCACACGCTCGGTGTGTGACTTATCTGCAATAATTTTCTCCTTTGTCTTTATTCCATTTCTGATGTTTGCCCTCTATGCAACACGTTCAGCGGCGACTTACTCCCAATGTGCATTATCAATGCCTGTATCAGTCATGTCCCGCTTACACACATCTTTGTATCGTAGTAGAGGCGGACCCTGAGATCTCTTACCCATCTGTAATTCACCAAAAAAGATGTCCTTCGGTATTCTACCATCATCCATCCTCCTAAGATGTCCTATCCATCTAAGTCTACGAAGACTGAGCATGGAATAAACCGTCACACAACATGATCTTTCCAATAATTCAGTATTTGTGATTTTGTCTTGCCACTTAATTGAGTATACTTAATAGAGTAAATTGCCACTTAATTGAGTATGCGACAGTCGAGAACAAATATAGAGTTGGTGTTGGCAGTGGTCAAGTGAAGGGGATAAGACCGAAGTAAAACTTCTCACACGATCACCAGAGCCACCCCTGATGTCTGTTTCTTTAAATCCTGTAATATTTCTTTGGAAAAATATTTTCAATGTCTTTCAGGCAAGTGACAGGCGCACCTGGTTCTAGCGGACGACAAGGAAATCGCTCTAGAGGACGTGGTACGGACAGAGACAGACGTCCTAGACTTGGCGGAAATAAAAGTGTACTGCCACGAGGTCTCAACCGCCGAACGTTACGACTAGCTGAGAAGATCTGCAACGCCAGTACGCCTTTCGCTGCTCGGCTACTCAGAGCTGTGACCTCAAAGTCGCTGGGTAACTCTGTCATATCTCCATTCAGTGTACATATTGCCTTGTCCATGGCGATGCTTGGTGCCAGCGGTGCAACAGAGAGGGAAATGCAAACCGTCTTAGGTAAGGGAACCTAATGCTGATAAGTCATTCTTCCAAATCTGTTAACTCATTCTTCCAAATCTGTTGTAGTAACCGTCTGTCCATGTTATAAATGAAAACCCTTATGTTGTAAACAGGTCTGCAATGTGTGGCTGGAACATGCACTTGCATCCAGTAGTGTAACATGGGTTAGGTCATACTATAGGAGTCAGCTTGAATAGTCCGCTGACGCCCGAGTGTTAGACAAGCCAATTCTACCCTTACCATCCTCTAGAAGTGACACATTGGAAACTACAACCGCCCTTTTGACATTTGCAAGGCGTGCAGTGATGCAGTGACACAAGACAACTTAAAAGGGTTTAGTTTAGAGGAAAGGAAAACAAGAAGGGAACGGTGACAATGATCTGAGTTAGGATTCAAGGTCTGAAATTATAAACAGGTGTTAAGTAATCTATATATGGCTATTGTTTTCACAATAATTTTTATTCAAACAGTTATGTATTTAAAATAACAATTGCCTGGGAAAGAATAAGTTAAGAAACAGTGTACGGGGTAAGAAGTTCCAATAAATGCAAAGTTAGTTGCTTGGTATAGAGTGACTAAGACTTTCTTCCTTGGCTGTTTTTGTGTCTTTTAATTTTATAACACAGCAACCCTATGACATCACTGGTAGTGCTGTGGCTTGTACGCTTGCGGATTTTTTAAATTGACCTGAGCTCCCAGGTCCACCCAGCTTAAAATCATCATCATCATCATCCACGATAAGCGTGGGCGGTCATGTTTCGCCATCTCACACGATCACCAGAGTCGTGGATCAGCTCTGTGTTCTTGACTCGACCAAACCAAGTAGCCGAGCCATCCAGGTATTAACTTCACTGCCTTCTCTGTGCTCTTTTCCCATCAATCTTGCCAGTTGTCACCAAGTTTTCCAACTTATTTATACTCCTAACCAATCCGAAAGAAATATGGCTGTCTACGTCTAATTTCTCTAATCAGTGTTCGATTTTCATTTGTTTCTTTAGGATTTGGTCATTGGTTTTTCTGTCTGTCAATGATATTCTTTTCATTTTCCACAACCATTTCACGTTTCCACAACCATTACATACTGTATATTACATTGTGGTATTTCTTTCTTTTCATCTGAGAGTTGTTCTTGTTGCTGAAGATGTGTTTTGCTTCTCGACATGACAGCGTGTAGCAGAGCTGTTCCATTATGTTGCTAATTTATATAATGCGTCTGCAGTAGTTAGGTTTGTAGAATTCAAGTATTATTTGTGGCGAATTATGTGGCGGACACAGCCATAAATGGTTATATATTTGTTATACGGCCCCTGTTCGATCTTGCAAAACTCCACCGCCATTGACCTACTTTTCTCCTGTGGTCTGCTACATCCGGGCGAATAACCGCGGACCCGGTGCCCCACCCCGTGTTCGGTCCGGCTCGCGCTGGCCTCCTCCGCTTCCCCCGTTCCGTCCCGCGACCACTTGATGACTGTGACGCAAGCCCCCTGCATGTGGAATACTTATATAGTTAAGTAGACCAAATAGGCGTCGGGCACCCAGTTCGAATTCCAGTGTGGGTGTGTGTGTGTATGTGTGTGTGTATACGGGTTAGGCCGATGTGAGGGGCACGAGGGAATGGGCCCCTACCTCGGATATTAGACTTTGCCCCACAAAAGGGCCACCAACCCATACCTACTGAGAGGAAATGAAGAGTGGTGAGCCACAAGGTGGCCCCAAAGGCAGTATTTACTACACTTTGATCTAGCCAAAAGATCGCTTGGGCATATTCAACTTTAGGAAAAAAGACTGAAGCCAGATTACGGCTATTAATTCTATATATGGGTATATTGCAACAATTAATAAACACGTAATGAAATATAGACAGTGATTAATTCTAGAGAAAAATAACACTAAAGACCAGTCCCAATAGTATACATTCAATTAAAATAACATAATCAGTGTAGATTGCAAATTAATCATTAAAATAATATTTAAAAACAATAACGCCAGTTATTTCCCCTTGTACAATAATAAATAATCTCCCTTTTCTCTAGTAAGAAATGGTACTTCCGATAGGTAAAGCTCACGTGCTGACCCCAGCACGCACACGTGAGAAATATAATAGCCACGGGCCAGCAGTCACGGCTGATAAACGGGCGGATAAATGTGAAGATAATTATACCGGGAAGGTTAGCCGCATTCTAGTGAGTAGAATAATGCTGGGAATTTTGAAATGTAGAGGTTTTAAATGAACATACAGTCGCGTTTTATATCATCATCATAAAGTGCCGTGCCGGCTGGCGTACATGTTCTATGTAGCACTTCGACACTCTTTTTCTCATTACAATTGACATTTTTTAAATTTGTCTGTATGTTTTCCATTTTGCAAACTTCTACCTTTACAAATGCGATTCTTGTTCTAATCTCTTGAGACTCCTCCCATATGATGTCATAACTGTTCCGAGATCATTAACATCAAGTGCCCTGCCGATTGGCGTAGGTGTTCATGGTTCTCCACAGATCTCGGTCTTTGGTATTCTGGATCAACTCTGCTGATGATATTCCCCGTGCCACCGTCTCAATCCATCCAGCATCACTTCTCTTGGTCTACCTCTGCCTCTCTTCCCCTCGATCTTTCCAGTTGTTACGATGTTCTCCAATGCCTCTCTTCTCATCACATGACCGAAGAAAGATGTTTGTCTCTGTCTTATTGTTGTATATAATGTTCTAGTTTCATTAGCCTGTTTCAGGCAGTCGTCGTTAGTTACTCTGGCAGTCCAAGGAATTCGCAACATTCGTCTCAGGAACCACATCTCTGTTGCTTCTAATTTCTTCTTAATGTGTTCATTTACATTCCACGATTCACTGCCATACAGCAAAACTGGTTCTACATAGCATTTCAGCACTCTCTTTCTTACATTCAGTGATAGTGACTTATTGCATAAGATACTCTTCATTTTCTGAAATGCGGCTTTTGCCTGCCCTATTCTGCTCCTAATCTCTGATGTACATCTTCCATCTGATGTTATAAGTGCCCCTAGGTATCTAAAATTATCAACTTGGTTAAGGATTTTCCCTTCTATTTCTATGTCACATTTTGGTGTCACCATTTTCTTTGATATTACCATTGTTACTGTTTTCTTGATATTCAAGGAGAGTCCTTTCCTTGCACTTTCTGTTACTACAACGTCTAATAATTGTTGTAGGTCTGTTGAATTATCCGCCACCAATACTGTGTCATCTGCGTAGCGTATATTATTTATATTATAACCTCCAACTAGTATTCCTGGCATCTCTTTGATCTCTCTCATTATTACTTCGCTATACAGGGAGAAAAGATCTGGTGACAAGACACACCCTTGTCGTACTCCTAGCTTTATCTGTTCGTAACTACCCTCTTTATTTCCCATTTTAATTGCTGCTACTTGGTTCCAGTAAACATTCTTTATTATTCTTAAATCTTTTCCATCAGTGTTGATATCTTCCAACATTTTAATCAGTTCATCATGTTTTACTTTATCAAATGCCTTAGTATAATCTATGAAGCACAAATATATGTCTCTCTGTTTCTCTATTGATCTTTCTATTAGTGTCCGTAATGTATAAATTGCATTGTTTGTGCCCTTTCCTTCCACAAATCCATACTGTTCTTCACTAATTTCCATTTTTATTTTCTTTTTGGTTCTTCTCATTATGATTCTGAGTAGAAGCTTAGTGATATGGTTTATAAGGTCTTCACAATCAATTGCTCCTGGTCTTTTTGGTATAGCTATAAATACAGATTTCAGCATATCACTGGGTAAATATCCACTGCTGTAAATATCATTCAACATTTTGGTTAATCTATCTACTCCAAATTCTCCCAATACTTCTAATTCTTCTATTATGATTTCATCTGGCCCAGCTGTTTTTCCTTTCTTCATACGTTTCATAGCGTCAGCGACTTCTTCTTTCAGAATAGGTGGACCTTCTAAGTTACTATCTTCTGTTAATTCTCCCCTTTCTCCTTCATATAATTCTCTAATATACTCATTCCACCTCTTCATTATAGCATCTTCCTCTAATGTTATCTTTCCTGTTTTTGATTTCAAACACCCTGTATTTATTCTTATTTTTCTTCCTGTAAGCTCACTGATTTGTCTGTGCATATTTTTTGTATCTTTAATGGAATTTAATTCAATTTTTTTTGCATTGCTCGTTTAACCAACTTTCTTTAGCCTTCCCACATTTATCTTTTATTTCTTTATTTATCTTAGCGTATTCTTGTTTGTCAATTTTACTCTGTTTTATTTTGTCCATCAGTTTTAAGATATCTTCATTCATCCATTTTTTCTTAGCTATTTTGTCTCTCTCCGGTAATACTTCTTTGCTAGTTTGATGGATGGAGTCCCTTAACATTTCCCATTGTTCATCTATACTCTGTATTTTATTTATTGCATTGTACCTATTTTTCACAGTCACTCTGTATTGTTCTTGCATTTCTTTATCTATTTTCAGAACCTCTTTATTAAGTCTCATGTTCTTAACCATTTTTTTCCCTCTCTTTAATCTTACTTTTATTTGTCCACATAGTGATACATGATCACTATTGCAGTCAGCACCAGGCATTGTCTTTACATTAATTAAAGCATTTCTAAATCTTTTATTAATTAGTATGTAGTCAATTTGGTTGCGTATTTTCTTATCAGGGCTTATCCATGTGTACAGTCGTCTTTTATGGTGTTTAAACCATGTGTTTCCAATTATCATATCATTGATATTTGCCCATTCTATTAGCTTTTCCCCTCTTTCATTTCTTGTACCTAAACCATAATTCCCCACTACATCCTCCATTTTTCCCTTTCCTACTTTTGCATTAAAATCACTAAGTATTATTTTTATTTCTTGTGATCCAATTTGAGTCATCGCCATTTCTATTTCGTCGCAAAAGTGTTGTATTTCTTCATCACTACTGCTTGCTGTTGGTGCATATACTTGTATAATATTTATGTCTATTGGTTTGCCTTTGATTTTTACCATAATAACTCTATCTGAAATACACCAGTATCCATTAATTGACTTGGCTGTTTTTTCGTCTAATATTATTCCTACACCTTTTTCATGTGTATCCCCTCCAGAATTAATTATTGTGTGATTGTCAGCTATAATTTTGCCCGATCCCTTCCATCTCATCTCACTAACGCCTAGTATATTCATTTTCATGCTATCCATCTCTCTTAGAACATTGGTCAACATCAGTGTGATGTCATACAGGACCTGAGTTTTTCGTGAGTATCCATTAACTAATGGTGCTTGTTGTAATGTAATGTAATGATAAACCATCATCAGCGGCATGTGACGTGCCGACTGACGTAGGCTCTCCACAACTCTCGATCTTCCGAAATAAATAGTTTTGCCCCGCAGTGCGTGTGCGTGCGTGTGTGTAAGTGCGCGCGTGAGCGCGTGTGTGTGTGTTTGTGTATGTGTGTGTGCGGTGTGTGTGTGTGGGCGTGCGTATGTGTGGGCGTGTGTGTGTGTGCTCGTGTATGTGTGTGTGCGCGATGCGTTTGTGTGTGGGCACGTGTGTATGTGCGTGTGTGTGCGCGATGTGTGTGTGTGTGCGATGTGTGTGTGTGCGATTCGTGTGTGTGTGCGTGGTGTGTGTGTGAGTGAGTGAGATCGCCATTTTCAATTGCATACTATGCGTGAATACTGGATACCGTATTTATCTCTCTTTGTGTGCTGGTAGTAATTCATAATGTCGGGGCGTGCATAGGCATGTGAGCGGGTGTTATGGGGTTACGGTACTGTTCCGCCGAATGGAGGAGTGGCTGTGGAGTGGGTGTAGGACAGATTGCCGTTAGTAAAAAGGTGGGCGGGTCAAGTGGCTTCGTGGCTGACTTGTGGAGACAGGGGTGGAAAAGATACTAGCGAAGGTTTCACAGGGGCTGAATGGTGGAGACATGGGGTGGAAAACTGATTAGCGAGGAGGTCACCGTGGCTGAATGATCCTATCACAAGTTGTAATGGGAAAACTATACCACGTGCTCACCGGCTGGAGCTGAACCCGATCACCCGTGGCTAATGGTCACATCCGAGCACATATGATGCTGCTTCCGGTCGCATGTGTAATGACAACCAGACCACATGCTCACTGG
The DNA here is from genome assembly GCA_963921405.1 of Cepaea hortensis. Classification (NCBI taxonomy): domain Eukaryota; kingdom Metazoa; phylum Mollusca; class Gastropoda; order Stylommatophora; family Helicidae; genus Cepaea; species Cepaea hortensis. Next base: position 65,690,572 of record OY992883.1, on the reverse strand, counting down.
CTACGAGATATCAATGTTGGCGTCGCATGGGTGTGATGGGGTTACAGTGCGGTTCCGCTGAATGGGGGAGTGGCTGTGGAGTGGGTGTAGGACAGGTTGCCGTTAGTAAAAAGGTGGGCGGGTCAAGTTGGGTCGTGGCTGAATAGTGGAGACAGTGGTGGAAAAGATACTAGCGAAGATGTCACCGGGTCTGAATGGTGGAGACAGGGGATAGAAAACTGATTAGCGAGGAGGTCACCGTGGCTGAATGATCCTATCACAAGTGGTAATGGGAAACCCATACCCTGTACTCACTGGCTGGCGCTGCACCCGATCACCCGTGGCTAAGGGTCACATCCGATCACATCCGATCACATATGACGCTGTGCCCGGTGGCATGTGTAATGACAACCTGACCACATGCTCACTGGCTAGACGGGATTTCGTTAGTAAAAAGGTGGGCGGATCAAGGGGCAGCTTGGTTGAATGGTTGAGACAGGGGAGAAAAAAGATACTAACGAAGAGGCCACCGGGGCTGAATGGTGGAGTCAGAGGGTGGAAAACTGATTAGCAAGGCGGTCACCGTGGCTGAATGATCCTATCACAAGTGGTAATGGGAAACCCATACCACGTGCTCACTGGCTGGCGCTGCATCCGATCATCCGTGGCTAATGGTCACATCCGATCACATGAGTGGCGGGGTGGCTAGATTAATACGTCCATTCCTTGATAAGAGCCGGAGGTTAAGTCTCATATTAAAGTCTGATGCATGAACTCATAGTTGGCTGAGGTGAGGGTGGCCTCCTAGGTGACTCAACACGTGGCGATGCCATAAATGAACGTCCGTGAACATGTTCAGACATGTCTTTGGGGAAAACCGGAGGATGATTCAGATCCTGACCGCATAACGATACAGCCAAGATACTTGGGTAATGGTCACACTGGATCAAATATGGCACTGCTACCTGTCACATGCATAAGGACACAACCAGACCACGTGGCTAATGACTCGACTGGTCAGATATGGCGCTGCTTCCGCTCGCATCCATAAAAATACACCTGAAACACGTGGTTAAGATGGATACTACAGAAAAACTGTCGATTGTCGAACCAGGGGACCTAACTCATGATGATCACCATGTATGGGGTGATTCCACTACACGTCAACATGGCATCTGAAGACTAAAACGATCGCCCTTCTCTCTCTCTCTCTCTCTCTCTCTCTCTCTCTCTCTCTCTCTCTCTCTCTCTTCTCTCTTTTCTATATCCGTTAGGGAGGTCCACCAAAGAACAGCCCACCCTCAATAAACATAAGACACTTTTGATTGTAGTGTGCACAACTATAACCAAGTCAGCACAGTGGTCGACTAAACCTTTCTCATAGTCACAGTGCATAGATGTGATCACCGACGTCAGTCGAGGAAGACATGCATTTTACCTAACAACTAGAGGGTCATACAGCGACGAATGGCTAGCGAAACCTATCAGATGTATAATATTACACGCGAACACAGCAAACTAGCCCGACTCAACCTTAGGTGTCTCATGTAACGTGGCTTGTCACGTGTCCACTGTCCTAACCAGCGACTGTAGCACAACATAGAGCAAGCATTTTACACGTTAACTACCTCTCTATGTGTCTATTCGGGACTTTGCATCTTTCCATAGAAACACATTTCAAAGACCAATATATGGTCTTCAGTGAGGCTGCTCATTGCCGCGTATCAAATCCAGACAAAGGTGCACTTCAACAGTCAAATAAGAAAATATGTTAGCCAAATGGAAAAATATGGGTCAAACTTATAAATATATCCACCAAATTTATGAAAAGTAGGAAAAGCAAATACCCAAAAGGAAAATATTTGGGCCACATTTTAACCAAACTTATGAAAAGTAGGCAAATTGTCAGCCAAATGGTAAAAAGTTAGGCCAAAATTCAAAAATATCTCAGCCAAACTTATGAAAAGTAGGAAACTTTGTTAGCCAGAGGGGGAAAACCTAGGTCAAGTAGAAATATATGTTACCCAAATATGAAAAATGTCGACCAAATACAGAAACAGCTGATCTACACTTATGAAAACTAGGAAAATTTGTTAGCCAAACAGGCAAAATATTGGCCAAGTAGGAGAACTTGTTAACCAAATGTGAAAAAATATCAGCCAAAGAGAAATATCTCGTCCAGACTTATAAAATGTGGGAACATATGTCAACCAAAGGGGGAAAATGTCGACCAAATACAGAAATATCTCAACTAAACTTATGAAAAGTAGGAAACTTTGTTAACCAAAATGTGAAAGATATTGACCAAGTAGGAAAAATGTGTTAGTCAAAGAGGAAAAATATTGAACAAGTAACGAAATACATCGTTAAATCTTATGGAAAGTAGGAAACTTTATTAACCAAAGGTGAAAAAATATCGGCCAAAGAGAGGAATATCTCGTCCAAACTTATAAAAAGTAGGAGAATTGTCAGCCAAAGGGGAAAAAGTTAGACCAAATACAGAAATATCTCACCCACACTTATGAAAAGGAGGAAACTTTGTTATCCAGTCTTCACGTATAGGCCCAGTATGCAATAGAAAATGGCGATCTCACTCACACACACACACACACACACACACACACACACACACACACACACACACGTGCGGACGCGCACACACGCACGCACAAACACACCGTGCACACACACACGCATCACACACACACATCACACACACACACACATGCACTCACACACGTGCCCACACACATACTTGCGCACACACACATACATGCACACACGCACACACACGCCCACATACACACGCACCGCGTGCACACACATACACGGGCACACACATGCCCACACACACACACCACACACACACACACGCACACACACACGCGCACGCACACACACACACGCACATGCAGAAGCACACTCGCGCGCACCCAAACACACGCACGCACGTTCGCTGCGGGGCAAAACAATTTTTGTGGAAGATCGAGAGTTGTGGAGAGCCTACGCCAGTCGGCACGTCACATGCCGCTGATGATGGTTTATCATTACATTACATTACAACAAGCACCATTAGTTAATAACTAGGTCTGGCACGCGTGTAACGCGTGAGATTTGAAAATTCCTCGCTTACCTTACATACTCACACAGGACATCTGTAAAGGTGCATTTAATTTATCAGAACGAGAAACGAAAAGAGATGAATGAAATAAAGGAGCAACAGACAAGCAATCTGATGCACGGCCACACTCAAACACACACACACACCGCGCGCGCACACACATACACGCGCGCGCACACACATACATGCCAACACACACATACACAGACACACACACGCACACACCCCGCACACACACGCACCCACACACAGTTCGCGCACACACACACCACGTATATATATATATATATATATATATATATATATATATATATATATATATATATATGAACATACAGTCGCGTTATATGAACATACAGTCGTATTTTCATCAGCCTGTTTATCAGCCCATGGCTATTATATTTTTCCCGTGTGCGTGCTGGGGTCAGCGCGTGACCTTTACCTGTCGGAAGTACCATTTATTACTGGAGACAAGGGAGATTATTTATTATTGTATACAAGGGGAAATAACTGGCGTTATTTTTTTAAAATATTATTTTAATCATTAATTTGCAAACTATACTTATTATGTTATTTTAATTGAATGTGTACTATTGGGACTGGTCTTTAATCTTATTTTACTCTAGAATTAATCACTGTCTATATTTCATTACGTGTTTATTAATTGTGGCAATATACCCATATATAGAATTAATAGTCGTAATCTGTGTTCAGTCTTTTTTCCTAAAGTTGAATATGCCCAAGCGATCTTTTGGCTAGATCAATGTGTAGTATATAATACTGCCTTTGGGGTCAGGCCAGGACCTTGTGGCTCACCACTCTTCATTTCCTCTCAGTAGGTATGGGTTGGTGGGGCAAAGGCTAATATCCGGGGTAGGGGCCCATTCCCTCGCGCCCCTCACATCGGCCTAACCCGTAAACACACATACATACACACACACATACACACACACACACACACGCCCATACACTGGGACTCGAACGCGGGTGCCCGACGCCTGTTTGGTCTACTTAACTATATAAGTATTCCACATGCAGGGGGCTTGCCTCACTGTCATCAAGTGGTCGCGGGACGGACCGGGGGAAGCGGAGGCGGCCGGTGCGACCCGGACCGGGCACGGGGTGGGGCACCGGGTTCGTGCCGGTTCGCGGCGGTTCGCCCGGATGTAGCAGACCACATGAGAAAAGTAGGTCAATGGCAGTGGAGTTTTGCAAGATCGAACAGGGGCGGTATAACAAATATATAACCATTTATGGCAGTGTCCGCCACATATTCTGCCGCAAAAAAATACCTGAATTCTACAAACCTAACTACTGTCTGCTCTCTCATCATCAATATGTTCATAATGGAAAGGTAGCCAGTGGATGGCAACAGTTTAGAATCGCTTGATGCTGGTAAAAACTGATATTATTTCACACAAAAGGTGTTCATATCCAATTATTTGTCCTGTCCCCAGGCAAAATCAGCGAAACGTGACAGACATGACCCTGCCTGGTGATTAGTTTTTGGTCAGATTTTGTGTTGATTTTCACCGAATGCTGTAGAATTCTTTCCTTCTGCCCTTTATCCCCGAATGTAGAGCATAAAACCTCAACCAATTCTCACTAAGTCGTCCAATCTTTTGCTGCCTTCTTAGGCTCCCTCAGTGCCATCCTCATATCCATGCATTGTGTGCCATGCCGGAAAGTTTGTGTGGTCATGTTTCGCCACCTTACACGATCACGAGCGTCGAGGATTAGCGTTGTGTTTTTGTCCCGACCATGCCATCCATCCACATATGACATGTGGTCAAGCTATCCAGATATTTACTTCTCTGCCTTCCCCTTGTTCTTTTCCCCTCAATCGTGCCAGTTGTTACCAAGTTCTCTGGTTTATTTCTTCTAATAATGTACACCAAAAAATAATTTGACTATGTCTAATTTCTTAACCAATTTCCGGTTTTAATTTGTCTCTTGCAGGACTTGCTATTTGGTTTTTCTATCTGTCCATGGTATTCTTTAAATCTTTCTCAAACAACCACATTTTCACTGCCATTGGATATTTTTCAGCTGGTTATCGTCCACGCTTCACATCCATACAAAAGTACAGGTTCTGTGTAGCACTTCAACACTCTTTTCCTCGTTGCAATTGACATATTTTTATTACCGTAGTCAGTATGCTTACCACTTTGCAAAAGGCTACCTTTGCAATAGCGATTCTTGTTCTAATCTCATCAAGGCCCCTCCCATCAGATGTTATGACCGTTTCGAGATAGTTGTTACGATTCACTTGTTTAAGAATATTCCCATTTATACTTATATTACATTGTGTGTATAGTTCTTCTTAGAGACAACCATAATCTCTGTCTTCTTAAAATTTAATTATAACCCTAGTTGTTCACTGTGTACAATAACCATCTCTACTAAACGTTGCAGATCATGTTCATTGTCTGCAATCAATACTGTATCATCTGCATATCTAATGTTATTGTTGTTATGTCCACTAGTGGTGATTTCTCTCATATCTTTTAAATGTCTAAAAATATTCTCACTGTATAGGAAAAAAACACTTACTAAACAAGCTGAACAGAGCATAAATGCATTTGAATATAAATTTTATAGACGAGTTCTAAGAATATCTGGGTAAAGAAAAGAACAAATGCATCCATTCTTCAAGTACTGAATATTGAAGAAGGCTGGCTATTAAAGACGATAAAACAAAGAACATTAAAATATTTTGGTCACTTGAAACGTCACGAAAGTTTGGAGAGAACAATAATGGAGGGGTGTATGCCTGAGAAGAAAGGAAGAGGAAGGCCAAAGAGAAGATGGGTGCAGTATGTGGGGGATGATCTCAAGATGGGTGTATCGGACGCGGGACATCTTGCTTATGATCAAGAGGTTTTCCGGAAGGTTGCTATGGGAGCGACGTTCTGCAAAGGACATGCTACTAAATGAATGAATGAATGAATGAATGAATGAATGAATGAATGAATGAATGAATGAATAGGGAAATAAGATCTGGAGACACTACACATCCCTGTCGCACACCTCTCTTAATAGGCTGATATTGACCTACTTCATTATCCAACTTTATGGCAGCTTGTTGTTTCCCAAATATGTTATTTACAAATCTAAACCTGAACCCTCATTAGATTGAATTGCATGGGCAATAAAGAACTTGAAGAATGTGAAGAATGGTATATCACCTGGATGTGATGAGAAACCAGCTAAACTAATTAAGCGGGAGGAGAAGAAATCATACAAATCTATGACGCATTATTGTCACGAGCTCGCCATGAGTTAACCAGATAATAATACCGACGTTTGCTTGGCGTATATTTTCTAGGCCACAACAGTCGTACTAACAGAGTAAACATAGCTGCACAGGTTACATCGTGTCAGCCCATAAACACATTTGGTGGTGAGTGAGAAGGAATGGATACATCGAGTTGGCAGTTCATTAACAGTTAGAATCACATATGATTGTCGGCTTAGGATATGGAATGGTTCCGTTTGTCATCTATACTGCCGGACATCAGACGGAAATGGCTGCTGGGATTGTCACCACGGAACAGAAGATTGACAGTTTATCAACAGGTCGGAAGTGCCCGACTAGGGAGAAAACAGTGCATCTGTCAATTCTTGGTTTCCGGCACATCGAGAGGATTGACGGGGTTATTTGCAACTCTTTGTTGTAACTCGACAGAAACTCGCTGGCTTGTTTTGAGAATCTAAACTATTACTGACAACTTTGACAGGACTTAAGCCAGGAAAATAGTTTCCTGACAAGGGATGATCTGCCACTGTGCCACCTGTGTGGGGGCATAAAGGATAACGTCACGTGGCCAACTTTAGGAGTTGCCATAAAAACCCGAGTTGGGACCAACTGGGGAAACTTGAAAATGTGGATCTATGGCAGACATGCTTGTCACTGCAGCAGTTAGAACATCTAACGTGTGAAGGAGATATTTGATTTAGTTTACACGAGCCTGTATGGCTACCATTAGATGTAATTTAGTGTAAACTGCAGTGCCGTAAGGTATAACCTATTATATATATATTCGTTATAATTAATATAGACTGTGGCCTTGTTAAACTATAGTGTGATGATTAGCACTGTTAGTGGAAACTAGCTAGAGTAGTGAAGTGATACGTGGCTCTGTTAGCTAGAATAGATTAGTGAAGTGCTGATAAGCTTTACTAGTTGAGAATTGAGTAATGAGGGATAATTGGGATCTTCCCGTAGGTGTCCCTGGTGGGCGGGGTTCCGCATTCTGTTTGCTGATTTTTTCTTTGTCATAGCCTGATTCGGCTCTAGGTGGGTAGCTAATCTGCTCTATGACTAATTCTAGTTAGCTAAAGATCATTAAGCAAGGTGATAGGCTTACACTCAGCCGAAAGGATCAGTGACTAGTACTATCACCAGATGTGTTGTTTCTATCCTAGGTTCCCTACCAGATCCAAGGAAACTCAACAAGTTTTTGGGAAAGAATCCAATCCCATTCGGAAGAACACCAGTTCAACAATCAATAAAGTTGCATACAGAACGTAACTAAAGCTAGAAGGAAGTTGATTCACCAAAGAGAGTGATGCGTACTGATGCACCACACAGCATCAGACAGTAGTAACGAACTGAAAACATTAAGTCTAATAATTACATAGTGTGATATAATCTCGTGTAATAGAACACAAGACTTGATACTTGAGGCTAGATAGACACGAGGGAGGATCCAGTACAGTAACAATTAACATTAATCTGTGTACACACTACAAAGGACTTGTGCATTTTTTTTATGAACGTTAGGAACGGACATTGTGTAGAGTGCAACCGGTCCATGATTAACTGTTTATACCACCGGTGTCTATTTCGGATGTTTATGAAATGGGATTACCAGAGGTCTACAGAGGCAAAGCAGTATCCGGCAAGATGGTTTCGGCAACGGGTGAGAAGTACATGTTCTGACGTAACGTGCTGTGGTCTATCTTTGCTGGGATCAGCTGACTGGGTTGCTGTCTGAGAGTCAGAGTCTACACACTTTATAGAACACGTCACACATTTTCTTCACATACACGTCTCATATACGTTACACTTTTATTTTAATAAATTACTCTTTAGTAATTTTTAGAAGCAAGAGTTGTTGAGTATGTTGCGTTGGGAAGTATGAGAGGGGGCATAGTACGACAGTGAGAGAGTGATAGGAAAAGGTGTCCATAGGCTGGTGGAGTGTGTTGGACGGAAGCTGGTGGATTCTCCAGAATAGGGAGAGGAACAAAATATTATAATGTGGGTGTCGACTCTCTTCACTCCAGGGACGACACTTTAAAGGAGGACACGACATTTATGCAAAAAGATATGGAAATATGGTATTTGGCCTAAAGATTGGAAGAGAACTATCTTCATTCCAATACCTTCCTCCGACGCCGGAGAGTATTTGCCTGCTTGGCGAGGAACCACCAGTCTGCAAACCAATAAGCCAGACATGGGACAACGGATACTCACGCAAACCTCAGGTCCGGTATGACATCACACTGGTGTTGGACAACAGGATGTATTCATCCGACATACAGGATTTCACGCTGGAGTTCACAGCCAGCAAACACAAGCAAGCATTCCAATACCAAAAAAGGGCAGCCTGAAATTATGCACCAACTATAGAACTGTTGCCCTGATCAGTCATTCAAGTAAAATTCTACTAACAATCATAATGGGAAGACTTCGTAAGAAAATGGGAGAAGAAATTAACGTGGTTCAAGCTGGATTTAGACAAGGAAGAGGAAAAAGAGATCACATTCTCAACATGAGTTTCTTCTTCATCTGCGTTCATCCGGAGTTGTTTTTTTTTTCGGAATTGATTGCATTGTGCCTGCTTACAGCAGAGCTGCGTTCTTGCACCGTTAGGCCAACACATCCGACTTCTGCGGGCATTTGTTGACAGGGTTAACGTTCACGGCAACATGCGTTTAATAATACAGACGTGCAGAGAATTTAATGTAAACCCTATTCTCATGTTTTGTGGATTATTCAAAGGCATTTGACTGTGTACAACAACAGAAACTTTGGGAAATCATAAGGAATATGGGATTTCCATCACATGTAGTACAACTCATAAGAATGCTCTATCTAGACCAACAAGCAGCGGTTAAAATAGATGGCGAGACATCAGATTGGTTTGACATCAAGCAAGGAGTCCGTCAAGGATGTGTGCTGTTCCCCTATTTGTTTAACCTGTACGCCGAAAATATAATGAGAAATGTAAGAGATGATATAAATAGGGAGCTACATGATGCCCTAAATATCGGTGGTCTTGACATACCAGAAATTCGTTATGCTGATGATACAGTATTGCTATCCACAACATAGAATGGTATCGAAAACCTAATAGCCTCAACCCAATTGAATAGTCAAAATCACAACTTAAATCTTAACATAGCAAAAACAAAGATAATGCATACAGATAAAACTACTATGGAGAAAGAAATATATGTTAATGAGGAAAATTTGGAGCTTGTGGAACATTTTGAATATCTTGGGACAGTGATTACCAACAACGGTGACATAATGAAAGAAATTAAACGACCACTGTCAATTGCTCTTCAAAGACTAAACCAACTGAATGAAATATAGAGTGGGACAGACATAACTACACAAATTAGATTTTTAAGAGCATGCATCTTTCCCATTGCAACATACGCCTGTGAGACCTGGACACTTACAAAACAAGCTGAACAGCGCATAAATGTTTTTGAATATAAATGTTATAGACGGGTTCTAAGAATATCTTGGGTAAAGAAAAGAACTAATGCATCCATACTTCAAGAGCTGAATATTGAAGAAGGTTGGCTATTACAGACGATAAAACAAAGAAAATTTAAATATTTTGGTCACTTGAAACGTCACGAAAGTTTGATGAGGCGGATGATCTCCAGATGGGTGTATCGGACGCGGGACATCGTGCTTATGATCAAGAGGTTTTCCGGAAGGTTGCTATGGGAGCGACGTTCTGCAAAGGACATGCTACTGAATTAATGAATGAATGAATGAAGGTCTTTCCCATCAATTCTTAGACTTGTAAGCATCTTCATCATGTTGACATGTCTTACTTTATCGAAAGCCTTTATGTAGTCAGTTAAGTAAAGATGTGAGTCTGTGTTTACCTCTATCGAAACGCTCGATTAATGTTCTAAGCAAATATACAGCATTTACAGTGTCTTTGCCTTCTACGAACCGACATTATTTTTCTCCTATTTCAGGCTGTATTTTCACCCTAACCCTGTACATGATGATCCTTAGTGAAATCTTTGTGATAATGACTCATTATGCTAATTTTTCGATGTTGATGACGATCAAGTGCCAATGAGTCGGCGGGGTATTCATTCATCTATTTTCGTCTAGGTTCTCCAACATATGGCAACGCTGAAACGCACTGACAGACGACAACTGCTGAAGGATATTCGTTTCATAAACTCCAATATTTTACTGAGCACACCTCACAGTTCAGCTCACATACTGACCAGATTATGTCCTGCTTACGTACATTACACACCTGGGCGTCACAGCTATGGAAGTCTGTCGAATGTGGTCCTAATTGTCATTAAATGACGTCAACATCGAACTAATTGTTTCTACTAGCGCTACACACTTAAGTTCGCTAACTACTAACAGTTCTCGGTCGTACACATTGTACCACAGACACTTACATCTCAACTAGGCATGCTTTTGTAGCGTCACGTCTGTCGTGTTGACGGCCTGGCAATGGCTCGCTGTGAGTTCTGGTTGTGAGGCACTTTACAAATCTTCTGTGAGTAAAATCAGCGCAGTGCGGCTTCAACCCCATCACTAAATCTTCGCCGTAGCCGAATATGTTTCAATATAATAAATATGTTTCTCCTTCAAGTAGAAACAGCATGGTATCATTTCCTGAGTGTAACCGGAGATCTTACTTCGTCAGTACCATGAGCCGCAAGTGGAGTCCAAAATCTTCACGGCTTCAAAGCTGCGTGTGTTGACCTCACTTTTTCCTCGAGTCTACTTCGCTCGTGGCGTAATCCACTTGACGCCCGAACTAAGTTGCACTCAATTACCCTCGGTAACCCTGGGTTTACTCTTTTGTTTACAGTGTTATTTTGGATATCTCCCTTACCATAACATTAACTCTCCTCATACGTACTTTGCATCATGGCACCAAGGTTCCTGAAGTTTTCGGAATTGCAATAAACAGTTATTTACATAAGTCAGTGACAATATCACCAGTATCATATATACTGTTTAGCAATCTGGTAACTTGGTCTATACCGTAATCTTCTACGGTATTAATAATTTCATTTTTTGTATATAATGTTCTGGTTTCATTAGCCTCTTTCGGGTAATCGTCGTTAGTTAGTCTCGGGAACCACATCTCTGTTGCCTTCTATAATTGCATCTGTGTAAAATTTCTTTTGTTCTGCAATGATTTAAATCCATTTTTAAAAGTTTAACTTTCTTCAATTGTCATAAGTAATTTTGCGTTATTCATGCTTTATATTTTTGTTATCTTTCCCCCGCGGATTATATACAGGATTCGTTCCAAATGCTTTAACCAGCTGTCAGCAGCCTTCTGTGCTCAACTCGTCTACTAACTGTTGTAAGACCTGATATTTGTTGGACACTGACCATAAGCTGATCTCTGGTGTGTTTTTTTTTAAAGTTACATACCCTACACCAGTGTTTCCCAACCTTTTTTGTGCTATGCCCCACCTAAGCCTTTCTAAAATTCTTATGCCCCCCCCCCCACCCCAACATATACATAATTTTTAATATTCAAAAATTGAAATGTTCACTAAAGAAATTTGAATGATATGTTTTAGGAAGAAATCCACTAGGAAATTATTGAGCAAACACACACAGTAAGTAAATTTTCAAAACATATAATGAAGAACTGAAATTCAAGTAAAAAATAATTTTAATGAACGATTTTTCTATATTATTTTAATTATTAGTAATTATTTATTATTTAAATTTAGTGAGATCCTTGCGCTTGATGCTTGCCGCAAAGAGATTTTATGTCATATTCCAATTTAGTTAACTTCAGTCTCAAGTCTTCCCGTTTTGTTATATCCAGCCGATTTCTTTTTTTTTTAAAGCAGCAAATCATTGATGGCACTAAATCCGCATTCAGCTAAATATGAAGATGGAAACTGTAACAATAGTTCTCTTGCATATTTGGTTGTATTTGGATATTTGATATCGGTTTCCTCACAAAGCCATGCCATCGCTCCTTTTATATTCAATAAAGTTTTAATTGTCTCATCATTTTGCATTTCTACGAGTTCTTCTTGATACTGCATATTCGAAATATCAGATACATCTACTAACATTGGCTGCATCATCCAAGTTGAGAAATCAGTTTGTTTCAAATCAGAAAATCTTTCTTTTAAATCAGCCGATAACATTTTCATGTGATCGACAATAACATATATAGCGGTATCAATCACTTCACATTTTTGGAACCAATGAAACTTTTCAAAATTTTTGTAGTAAATGTATGTCTGACATAATTCAAGAAAGTCAATGAAACCAAATATCTTCGTTTTTGCAGCGACAAGAGTTTTATTTGTTCCTTGAAGTTATTTATTTAATATATTTAGTTTTTCAAAGATATCGGCTAAATAACCGATAAATGCCTTACTATCGACCGTTAACAGATTTTTCATTTCAAGTTTATCGCTTAATAAATCACTAAGAGTATCAAATAGTTTCATAAATCTTTTCAAGCAGTTCCCTTTCGAGAGCTATCTTACTTCAGTGTGAAGTATAAGTCTCACATGGTCTTCATTTTGTTCTTCACAAAATAACTTGAAGAGACGTTCACATTTGGCACTAGCTTTAATAGCATTGATACACTTGATAACTAAATTTAGTACTTCATTTAGAACAGGCGAAATGTTTTTAGCTACCAGATTTTCCCTGTGAATAACACAATGCACAAGAAGCATTTCTGGATTCTCATCTTTCATCAATTTTAAGCAACCATTTTTCTTCCCCATCATATTTGGAGCACCATCTGCAGCACAAGATGTTATATTTTCCATTGGTATATTATTGTCATATAAGTAATTTTTTTTTAGCTTACTATATATATCTTTGGTGGTAGTGTGTCAAAGACCTAGGGAGTACCACATGCATGAGAAGTGGAGGAAAAGGATATAAGAGGATATATGATACAATCCCTACTGGGAGTGGGGGTAACAAGGCCCTACCCAGGGAATAGAAAAGACAACGGGAATGAGTGGGTGAACAGGTCTCCACTCAGACACACCAGTGTCAACCTAAGAAGTGCGAACTCTGGTCGGGTTGTAAGTACACCCGCCCAAAGAGATGTAAGGAACTCTTAAGAGAGTGTACCCGTGGATAGGCCACGTGAAGCGTGCTGTGAACCGCAGCACGCAATCCTAGGGATCTTCGTGATCCATCCGCGCGTGGTGTGAATGCCACGGCTGGGTCTTGTCAGACGGGGGACTGACTGTTTAGATGAACGCATCGGCCAAGGCGATGTGGTTTTTGTTATGTAGATATCAGTAGTGCTAGTGCCTGGGACTGACTTTGATAGAGTGAATATTGTATATTATTATGCTTGTAAATACTGTGTGAATCAATGATGGCTCTACATTTTGTGAGCGCCAAGCTGAATTAAAATGTGTAACTAATCCTCTTGTACGCCTTACGAGTTTATCGTGTGGTGCAAGAGAAGTATCCAGTAATGCTTGTCAACCTTGGTTGTTGACAAGCTAGGATAAAAGTGGTGTCTGAAGTGGCCGCTTGAACTATTGTTCAAGCTAAATAATATATTAAACTCACCCACAGCTCAAAAGCCAGAGATTCACAGTGTGTAGTTTAGCGTAGTGAAAATTGACGAGTGTAGACTAGATTTAGTGCCGTAAAAAGTGCCTATCGTGAATAAGTGCCATTTGTGTATTCTATTACAATTATATTGTGTTTTGTGAAGATGATTTCAATGATTTTGTAAGTATTATTGTTTTCTTTGCATATATTTCTTGTGAAAAATGAAACATGGCGCAATGATACATTGTAAACAGAGCCGCTGAGCGATATTGATTTTTGTCAGCTAAAAATAGCATTGCGCCTGTGACGTAGAACGCCCTGACAGCTGCGTGTGTTACAAATACTACAGATCAACGCTGTCAACTGTGCTTGTGTACATTACTACAAGTGTTTGCGATAAGATTTCAACCTCACAAGAATTATAGATCATTTATATTTATTTATTTCGAAGTTATTATGTTTTAGACAGTTCATTTGAAGCAGTTATTTTTCTTTTTGTATTGATTTATTCACGATAGTACTGAAGCTAATAGGCAAATAAGAAAGCATAGTCTACACGTCATTATCATAGATTAGAAAGTAGTTAGGTGACGAAAGTAGAAGATATTACGACAAAGACGGACATTGACTGATGATTGACAAAACATTTATTCATTTAGTATCATATCACATCAAATCGTTCACATCAACCATACCACATCTGTTTGTTGGGGGTATTGCAAATGTGTTATTTTTTTTTTTTTTGGCAACTATCTGGTTTCCTCTGATATTTGCAAGTTGCTAATTGGTATCTCTATAAACCAGATACAACAAGTACAGCGCAGAATAGTCTTGCGTGCCAGGCAATAGAGTGTCACTGACATCAACTTATTAGCCAGGCAATAGAGTGTCACTGACATCTGCTGATTCGTTTCGGGAAATTTTGAATCCAACTTGAATTAAAAGTCATAATAGTAGAAAGTACTCGTAAATACACTCCATCATGTCGACTTTAGGGGAATGTATTCAGGCAGGAAAGGAGTTAGGATATACGGGAGAGAAGTTGGAACAATATGCAGACTAAAGATTTAAACTAGCGAAAGATGCAGAAAGGGAGGAGCGCATGCATGAAAGACAACACCAGAAGGATATGTTAGAATTATCAGAAGCCACCAAACAGAAACAGTTAGAACAAGATAGGGAGTTAAAACAAAAGGAAATAGATTTAAAGCGAAAGGAAATAGAAGAAATGGCTAGGGTTAAGGAGAAACAAATTCAGGTTGAATCAGAGACACAGTTAAAGATGAAAGAAATGGAAGTAGACTCACACATCCAGATCACTTCCACAAAATTAAAAAGTCAGGGAGAAGAAAATAAATTCAATAAATATAAAAACATCATCAAACCCTTCTGTCAAGGCGATTCAATATCTGCCTGGACAGAGAATATCGAGTTTCAACTTAAATTCCAGGAGGTTCCCTTGGAACATTGGGCAATGATCTACATGAAGAATTTAAGTGGAGAGCCCTTGAAGGTTATTGAGTCAATTCCAGCAGAATTAAAAACCAACTATCAGTACATTCATGATATAATAATGCAACATTTTTTACTAGATGCTCCTGGATATCAAGTACAATTTTCGAGTCTTAAACCAAAGCCAAATGAAACTTTTATAGATTATCTTTCCAATGTTCAAAGTGTATTCAACCGGTGGCTAAATGCAGCTAAAATAGGGAATGATGTTGAGAAACTGAAAAACTTAATTATAATGGATAAAGTCATATCTACAGTTCCAACTCCCTTTACAAAGTTCCTGCAGCAGGCAGACATTGAAACACTAGAACAGTTCGAAAAGAAAGGCTCCGCATATTTTTCTTCGAACAGAGACGTGTTCAAAACACCCACCATCGAATCTGAGATTGTCTCCTTTGCTAAAGAGCAACCTAAAACTTATCGTAATAAGAAACCATTTCAGCGAAGGGACAATAGAGATCAAAAATTGCCTAAATGTCTGTACTGTCATCTTTATCATGAATCTTACTCGATGTGTGACAAGAGCCCTAACTATCCTGCACATCTTGAAATGATGATAAAAAAGCAGGAGAGTAAGAGAATGGCATACAAGCGTGCGGTCAAATGTTTTTTTTTTGTGCGAGTTATGGCCATTATTCGTCCAAATGTTTGGGACGTCAGAAAATGAGGGCTAGTAATGCAGTGTTGATAGATACCTCATCTGACAGTGGTAGTGAAACTGAGTGTGAAGTCGAGAATGAATTGCCAACTAACGATTGTGAGAATGTATGTGCAGTTACAGATATTTTAAACTTCGATAGTTGTAAACAATGTCACCAATTTCATACAGACGGCAAACTTACATGTGGACATACTGTACCATTCTCCAATGAGAGTGCAAATGCAGCACTGGCCTCCAGAGGCAATCTTGTGTTCCACAATGCAGTGGTCAATGAAAAACCATGCCAATGTTTGCTCGACAGTGGCAGCACTCTTATCGGTCTTAGAAAAGAACTCGTTGACCCAAGGGATTATACGGGTGACTCTGTCAAATGCCGGACTTTTTCTGGTAATATTGAAATTTACCCACTGGGAAAAGCCCGTATAAACACCCCGTTTCTTTCTGGTACCTTTACATGTGCTATTTTAGATAACCCTTGTACTGATTTGATTTTGGGATGCTTACCCCAATTGAAAAATTGCACGAACGAAGAAATAGCTGCATGGGAAGAAATTAATACATCAAATGCAGTCACCAGAGCAGATACCACCAAACACTAAGACACACTACAGGAAGAAAGATTGTTACTACTATCACCAAGTGGTACAAATGCGGATACCACCAGACAGAAATTCATACAACAGCAACATACTGACACAAGTATTTCTCCCTATATAAAATTATTAGGTGAGAAAGCCAAGATCAGCAAAAATGCTTCATGGTTTTTTAGACTTAATAGCGGGATTCTTACTCGTTATTATACAACCAATAATCATGAGATTCAGCAGACGGTGTTACCTGTACAACATCGCCAAACTGTGCTAAAGATTGCACATGAGTCACCGTTTGCTGGACATCTTGCATATGACAACACCAGAGCTAGAATTCAGGCTCATTTTTATTGGCCTGGTTTTTGTAACGACATAAAACTATTCTGTCGTTCATGTAATGTGTGTCAGCAATTAGTGCAAAAGGGGAAGCATGCAACAGCAGAAGTACAACCTTCCACATTGGCCTCTAGACCATTTGAGATGGTTGCGGTAGATATTGTTGGACCCCTGAACCAGGTGTCCAGCAAAGGAAATCGCTTCATCCTAACACTAGTAGACCTTTGTACAAGGTGGGTCGAGGCGGTAGCTCTAAAATACATCACCTCCAAAGATGTTGCCAATGTATTTTTACACCTGTTCTCACGATTCGGATTTCCACGTACCATCATATCCGATCGGGGAACTCAATTCATATCGGCTGCAACGCAAGCCCTTACTAAAATGTTAGGAATTAAGCAGCATTTTACAACAGCTTACCATCCAGCCAGCAATGGAATTGTGGAGAAAATTAACGGTGATCTAAAACATATGCTGGCTAAGGTGACAGCAGAAAACCCATCTGATTGGGATACACTGTTGCCAACAGTGCTGATCGCCTATAGAGAGATTCCCCATTCTAGTACGGGTTTCTCACCTTTTAAGTTAGTATACGGGGCTAACCCACGTGGACCCCTTACAATTTACCATCAGTTAGCTACTAATACATTTGAAATTCCAGCTCCAAAAACACCGTACGAGATGGTAACAGAAACACGCGATAAGATAATGAAATCGTGTGTAATAGCCAACGCATCTTTGGAGAGGAAAGGTCAAATCTACCGCCAATACGCCAATAGAGGTGCTAAGACTATTAATCTTGAACCTGATCAAGAAGTACTGCTGTTACTGCCAGACAAACGTAATTTATTATTGACTTCATGGCAAGGGCCATTCAGTGTGGTACGCAAAATTTCTGATGTCGATTATGAAATATCGATAAACGGACATTTAAAGATATTTCATATCAACATGTTGAAGCCTTACTTTTCACGACAGGAAGAACTGATGACAGACGAACAGAATGCACCAACATCAGCTGATGAGACGACAGACATACATAACGCAACTACACTAGTTAGCGAGACAGACTACGACGACAATATGCATACACTTAGTGAGCAAAAAGAAAACGCACTTAGTACCACCACTGTACTGAATAAGGTAGACGACGATGACATGGAACTACCCGTTCCGACAGTTGACAAGACAGCTACGATAGATAGCATACGGATAGAACCGAAACTAACGGACAAACAGAGACGACAGACAATAGAACTAGTGACGGAGTACCAAGACATATTTTCTGACATTCCAGGTAGGAAGGACAGAATCGAACACTCCATCATTCTTTCGGATAATAAACCTATCAAATGCCGACCTTACTCCATCCCACTCAGCTATAGGGAAAGTCTCAATAAGGAAATTCTAAGTTTAGAGGCTAGTGGAATCATCCAAAAATCTACTTCTGAAAACTCCTTTCCTATAGTTCTGGTGAAAAAGAAGGACTCTACGATCCGCCTCTGCGTGGACTATAAGAAGCTCAATAGTGTTACGAACCAATACCTTCCTGCGAAGATCTCATTCTTGACATGTCTACCTCCAAAATCTTTTCCAAACTTGACCTTACGAAGGGATACTGGCAAGTCCCGATGCATAGTCAATCCATTCCTCTCACTGCATTCTCAACACCATTAGGTCTTTACGAGTGGCGATTTCTTCCTTTTGATCTTCGAAACGCTCCTGCCACTTTCGTTCGTCTAACTAGAGATTTGCTCCATGGAGTGACGAATACAGTGACTTATATAGATGACATATGTGTGCACACAGAGGACTGGACAACACACTGACAAAAACTGCGACATGTCTTCGATAGATTACGACTCTTCGGCCTTACAGTGAAGCCAGCCAAAGTTGAACTAGGCCTACAGGAAATTGAATTTCTTGGTCATGTAATTTCCAATGGCCAACTAAAAACTGACAACAGGATTGTCACCAAAATTTTAAACCTAACCATGCCAACAACGAAAAAGCAGGTTAGGAGTCTTTTGGGATTAGTTAATTATTACAGTAAATTTATACCAAATTTAGCTGAGATCACAAGTGTGTTTTCCAATGTGTTAAAAGCGTCTGTAAAATTTGATGTAAAAGATGCATTATTAATTAACGCATTGTCAAAACTTAAACTTTTGTTTAGCGATTTACCAATCTTGCGCTTGGCTAATCCAGGCCTCGTGTATTATCTTAGGACAGACGCTAGCACCATTTCCATCGCTGGAGTGCTGGGCCAATTCTACGAGAGCATTTTCCACCCAATATGCTATGTAAGCCGCAAGGTAACACATGCGGAAGCCAGATATTCCATCTCAGAACTGGAGGCCCTTAGTGTGATATACTGCATAGGGAAGCTACACCGGTTCTTGGCAGGTAGTCATTTCATCATCCAGACTGACAACTCCCCGATCACAGTCATGCAGTCAGGCGTCCATCGGAACAACAGAGTATATCGATGGTCGCTTATTTTGCAGAACTATTCGTTTTCGATAGAGCACATCAAGGGTAAGCTAAATATGCTTGCTGACACTCTTTCTAGGCCATCTGGTGTGGGGTTACCTGACATTTCGCACACAACTGAGGTTACGACGTCTAAGTAAAGACACGCTAAATCATATGTGTCCAAGGTGGTCATGAACAGCATTCTAGTGACAGTGCTCATATATTGAATAATCACCTTGTGTTAATGTGATCAGAACAGTGTCAGAACAGTGTTATAGGACAGACACAGATGAAGTTGTCTACGGCATCAACAGATTGTGAGAGTGTTATCAGACGAAGATGACTGTGAACTGAATAGTATTACCCAGTGCAAATACGTGGTTAATCTCCTATTGTGTTAACGAGATTTATTTCAGGACTATACGCCAACCACATACCTGAGGTAGTCTATATAAACATTGTATATATTGTCATGTATTGTGATATGTATTATAATTTTTTTTTTTTAATCGCAGTTGCAAATAATAGTTTAGATTAGTTACATAATTATAGAGTAGGATAAATCCATTTAATACCATACATTTTGCTAGTTTAGACAAATCATCAAGTTACTCCATCTAATCATAACATCAACATTTCATAGTTTAATTACAGTAGTTAGAGCTTAGGATAAAAGTGCTTATTAAATCATTTCATTTATTGGCATCATTTCAGATTTATCTTAATAATCAGCTAATTAAACACATCATTTAGTGATAAAAAGTTAAACCCATTTCCATTTACAACATATAATTAAAGCATCACCCATATTTCCTTCATTTAGTTGTTAAATACATTTGAAATCTGTTAGTTCAATAAACCATTATTGATGTTTTTTCCCATCATTTAGAATTCACATTACCCAATTTATAAACATCTAAAAAGGGAATTAACTCATTTCACCTTATTTTCACTTAGTTTAGTAAGTTACTTCCCTTTAGAGTAGTTTAGTACTGTGCACCAATTTACAGTAGTTTAGTACTGTGCACAACTTAGAGTAAATATTTATAGATGTCATTACTTGCAGGATGGGTAACCACCAATCCTTTCATTCATGTAAAAAAAAAAAATTTGTACATAAATGACCCGTGCAACAAAATAGCACAGTCATTAGGCTCAATAGCTTTTCAAACTCAGCCAAATTGTATAGTGTCACTACAAGGTTTTAATAAATTTTTTTTTCCGTTTAAAAAGTGAGTGAAGAATAAGAGGAGTGTGACAAATGTGTGAAAAAGAAGAGAGAATGAAATACAGAACGAGAATGATACAACCAGCGGATTTTTTTTACCGCCCAACGCGACCTTCCTCATTTGTCTGCATCAATGGTGTTGTTTCAATGTTGAAGTGTGGTGTGTCCAGTGTGTTGTGATGTAATCCGTGTTTAGCAACAATTACACTATAGCTTAGGGAATGTAATTTAAGTTTCATGAGACGGTCATGTAGTCACGAATTAATTTTACACACTCAATTGTGACTGCATTAAACCGCATTATGGCGCTTGAAAACCAACATACACATAAATTATAGACATACACACAGGTTTGTAGTTTAAGTACACTTTATTTAATTATAAACACGCAAACAATCAGGAAAACTTACATATAAAGTGCATACATTTCTGTTACATCAAAGAAAGATAACTAAGGGACAGGGGACACAATAGAAACTTGAAACACTAACTTAACAATGAAAGATTTCTTTACACGCGGAAGCGAGATAGGTAAAGCCTATCGTACACAGCTTGTACAATAGTTGTTAAATAGTATATGGAGGACATGAAGCAATTCAGGTGTTGATCCTAACAAGATCAGCTTTGTGTGGGTAGTGAGTTAATTTACTATTTGAGGGCAGGCCAAAAGGCAATGGCCCGGTTCAGACAAACCCCCAATAAATATAATATAGCGATGAGAGAGGGCTCACGCCAACTAGACAAGTGGGTGGCGATAACCAGTAGCCAAATGAAGGAGTACAACATTGTGACATTGGTTAGTAAAGATCTATTGGGGAACCAGAACCAAGTTACCAGTGGTCTTTGACAAAAAAAATTACACACTAATTTTTCTTTTTAACTACTTGCGTTACACAAGGGGTTGAAGGGTTGTAACGCAACACAGAGGGGGGGGGGAGTGTGTGTCAAAGACCTAGGGAGTACCACATGCATGAGAAGTGGAGGAAAAGGATATAAGAGGATATATGATACAATCCCTACTGGAAGTGGGGGTAACAAGGCCCTACCCAGGGAATAGAAAAGACAACGGGAATGAGTGGGCGAACAGGTCTCCACTCAGACACACCAGTGTCAACCTAAGAAGTGCGAACTCTGGTCGGGTTGTAAGTACACCCGCCCAAAGAGATGTAAGGAACTCTTAAGAGAGTGTACCCGTGGATAGGCCACGTGAAGCGTGCTGTGAACCGCAGCACGCAATCCTAGGGATCTTCGTGATCCATCCACGCGTGGTGTGAATGCCACGGCTGGGTCTTGTCAGACGGGGGACTGACTGTTTAGATGAACGCATCGGCCAAGGCGATGTGGTTTTTGTTATGTAGATATCAGTAGTGCTAGTGCCTAGGACTGACTTTGATAGAGTGAATATTGTATATTATTATGCTTGTAAATACTGTGTGAATCAATGATGGCTCTACATTTTGTGAGCGCCAAGCTGAATTAAAATGTGTAACTAATCCTCTTGTACGCCTTACGAGTTTATCGTGTGGTACAAGAGAAGTATCCAGTAATGCTTGTCAACCTTGGTTGTTGACATAGTGGTGCTTTCTAATGATTTACAGAACAACATTTCTTCAGCAAAATCACCTTTATCAATATATCTTAAGTAAGTTATAAGTACGGCCTCACTGTCTCTCAAAGTTTATTCATCCATTTGCACCGAGAATTTCCTTGTTTTCAGCTTTTCAACAAGTTGTATTTCAATATCCTCACTCATTTCGTCTATTCTTCTGCTTACAGTATTGTTACTTAGTGGCATAGCTTTAACGTCTCTGTCATCTTTTTCCAGAACTGTTTAAAGAAATGCTGATATTGATGGTTTGATTAAACTCTCCCCTATAGCATGACTTTTCCCAGATTTAGCGATGAGTAATGAAATTAGATAACTAGCCTCAATAGTACGATTGATAGATGCATTATGAGCGGTTAATAGAGACTTTAATGTTACTCTTATTTTACAAAATGTTTCTTTAAAGTTTGAAAGTAATTCAAATCTGAATTAATATGAGCATTATGTGTCGCCTTCAAATGTGCCTCAAGACGACCTAGTTTCATTGATTCGTTGGTCAAGCATTGCTGGCATAAAAGACAAAAAGGTGACCCTTCATCGTGGACAGCGGGTATGAAACCAAATTTTAAATATTCCTCCGAATGCTGTCGAACTTTTTTCTTGCTTGCACCACTCATTTCACTATTTGCTGAAAGAAATACATATAAAATCAATTAAAAACAAAAAAAAACAAATAATATGAACTGGAGTCAACGTTAACTAACAATGCACATTTAAATATGTATGGCATATTTACCCCACCGCAAAAAATCATACTTTTTCGTTTGACAAATTTTTCTGAAAAATGATGCTTTTAAAACTGAAATTAATACAGAAACTCTGGATCCGAGTCTACACAGATGGGTCAGCATAAAATGCTGTACGAAATGGAGGAGCGGGAGTGTACATAGAATACCCAAATAATACTAGGGCACGGCCAGAGTTCCAACAGGAAAGTACTACCATAACTACGATGCTGAAATTGAGGCAATCAAGATAGCAACAGAGAAATTACAAAATACCAGCCATGGTACACAACCTGTGATGATATTGACAGATGCAAAATCAGTAATAGATGCGCTCCTGTCTGCGAAATTGCCAGTTCTAAGGACACTACTTTCTGAACTTTGCAGTCAGCATAAGGTCACCATACAGTAGATACCATCTCACTGTGGAGTACCCGGAAACGACAGAGCTGATCGATTCGCTAAGGAAGGAGCAAAAGAAAAACAACCTGATTTGCCCATTACATACCACCAAAAGAAAAGAATGATCAAATCAGCCAGAAGGCCACCAAACTCTACTCAAACGACTATCGCGTTATGGACAGACCAGAACAGGTCATTATTCCACTCCTCAGAACAGGACACAAAAGATTAGGCAACCACATGTATACAAAATTTAAGATTGGTGACTCAGCCATCTGCACATGTGGTTTGGCGTCGCAGACAGCAGAGCACATACTCCAGGAATGCCCACACTACAACATATCCAGGCTAACCTTCTGGCCTAGAGAGACAACAGTGGAAGATAAACTCTATGGACCGCTGAGTGAACTAAAAAAGACTGTTAGATTCATAAAAGAGACAACAATGCAGTTATAGATATATTTCATGCGAAATGAAGAAGAAGAAATTAATAAAAATTACCAATTGAATTTACATACCAGTTATATATCACTTGTATTTATACAATGTATACATATTTTTTAAACAACGAGGCTTTTACAACAATTTAACGGACGCTTATTTCAAATTAACACCAACGGTGAATGCTGAGCTTCACACTGCAGAAACTGAGATCCCGGCACTAAGCATTTCGCGCCATTCAGAACAAATAGCGCAAAATGCTTAGTGTCGGACCAGTACAACCAGTAGTTCAACTCTTAACGTCTAACAATGAAGTCACGGCTACTAACATGGCTGACAGAAGTTACTTATACTGGACGTTTACCCAGCTCGAATAGCGACGAAGAGTCGCCATGCGGTTAACTTAAACTCTTGACGAGTCCATTTTCGAACTGCCCTCCTTAACAATCGAATTGCCCCCCTGTGGGGCGTGGGCCCCACGTTGGGAAACACTGCCCTACACTGTATTGATTTATATGTTTATAAGATGTTATGTATCCGTTAAATTTCAATAAAACTTTGTTCATCAACCGAAGGTGATATACAAGCATATATGCATCTCTGAAAAGTTTACACTTTGTAAAGATGATCTAAATTTATTGTTAATACAGATGTGATCTATGTGATTTTATTTATCTTGTGATCTGATAAGATTGCACATTCAGAAAAAGATCATGTTTCCTTTCATGGGCAGATTATATGAAATACCTAGGTAACGATATAAGAATGGAACAGTATAATATTCTGAATAATAATGAACCACCAATTTGGAAGATGGAAGTTCAGAATGCTCTAAACCATATGAAAAGTAGCAAGACCCCATGTTCAGACAATATCACAACAGAAATGATCAAAGATTTGGAATAAAATGGAACAGATCAGGACACCAGACTGCTGAACGCAAGATATAATACTAGAGATATAATATACCTCCTGAATTATGTGTCTATATTTATTGCAATCTTGAAGATTTCGGGAGCTTTGGATGAATAATGAACCACATCACGATGAATTAGAAGAAAATACAACCTGAAATAGGGCGAAAACAATGTGACTTCGTAGAAGGCAAGAGTACAGTAAATGCTGTGTATCTCATCATCTCATCTCATCATGATCCTCTAGTACCTTGCGGTGTCGAGGTGAAGTATAAACATCTTGAGAGTGCCCGCTTATGGGCTTCATGTATCGATATTCCCAAAGAATCTGCTATTCCCTCCTTCCAACGTTTACTGGTCGGTCTCTTCCTCTGTTTCCATCTGGTCTGTACATCATTGCTTGTAGTGGTATGCTGTTGACTGGTAACCTACTTGCATGACGAAACTATTTGACTTGCTGTTTTCTAATAAATTCTAGTGTTTCTATAATCCCCACTTTAGTCCTGATTTCTTCATTTCTGTTCGTATCTCTTCTTGACACAGTGAGTATTTTTCTCAGGAATCTCATTTCTGTTGTTGTGATTTTTCTTTTCTCTTTTTGTGTCATAATCCAGGTTTGGCATTGGTAGCGTAGAGTTGGTATGAAGATTGTATTGTAATGTGCTTTCTTAGTAGTTATTGATACATGTTTGTTCTTTAGTATTGGTGCCATTTGTCCAATGAGTTGTTTGCCTTATTGCATCTGTTTTCGATCTCGTCTTCTGATCTGCCATTTGATGATATTATACTTCCTAGGTACTTGAAACTCTTTACTTGTTTCAAGGGATGAACATTTAGGTGAATTGTTGTTGTTTGTTTCTTCTTTAGTTATAGTCATTTCCTCTGTTTTGCTTGTGCTAATTTCCATGTTATGTTCCCTACACATTTCCTTTAGTATTCATGTGGCTTTTTAAAGAGTTTGAAATCAAGAGTGGAGTTAAGCAAGGTTGTGTACCTCCCCCGCCCTCTTTGGGATATACTTTTCACTTCTACTGAAATATGCCTTTCGTGATCAGGATGACGGTATATACATTCACTCACGCTCAGATGGTGGCCTCTATTATGCTCAGAGATTGAAAGCCAAGACCAAAATTAGCAGGGTACTAATCAGAGAGTTGCTTTTTGCGGATGATGCTGCGATTACGACCCACTCTGAGGAAGAATTACAACATCTACTATCTGCATTCTCCAATGCTTGTTCTGAATTTGGTTTAACAATTAACAAAAAGAAGACACAGATTATGTCACAAGGTGCACATGGTGTACCATCAATCTTTGTTGACGACGCCGAACTGGAGATAGTAGACCATTTTACATATCTTGGATCAGAGGTAAATAGCAAATTATCCCTCGATCAGGAAATCAACATCAGGATTGGCAAGGCAGCAACAACAATGAACATGTTAGCAAAAAGAGTCTGGGAGAACAGGAAGCTTACTGCCAAAACAAAAGTCCTCGTCTACCAAGCCTGTGTCCTTAGTACTCTTCTTTATGGCAGTGAAACCTGGACAACTTACTCACGCCAAGAGAAACGTTTAAACAGCTTTCATATGCGGTGTCTGCGAAGAATACTTGGTATTAAGTGGCAAGACAAAATCACAAATACTGAAGTATTGGAAAGATCAGGTTGTGTGACGGTGTATTCCACGCTCAGTCTTCGTAGACTTAGATGGACAGGACACGTTAGGAGGATGGATGATGGTAGAATACCAAAGGACATCTTTTTTGGTGAATTACAGACGGGTAGGAGATCTCAGGGTCGGCCTCTACTACGATACAAAGATGTGTGTAAGCGGGACATGATTGATACAGGCATTGATAATGCACAATGGGAGCACGTCGCTGCTGAACGTGTTGCATGGAGGGCAACTATCAGAAATGGAATAAAGACAAAGGAGAAAATGATTGCAGATAAAGCACACACAGAGCGTGAGAGACGTAAGATGGTGCAAAATGGTGGAAATGACCATGTTTTCACATGCACCTACTGTGGGCAAACATTTGCAGCAAGAATTTGCCTTACCAGCCACACTCGCCACCGCCATGGATCGTAGTTATGAAGCCTTTTTGAAGCACAATGTACCAAACTATCGTCTGTCAAGACGGAAAGGTGCCAATGTCATATGTTCATGTGGTTTTGTAATTCAGCTTCTGATTTTGCTATTAGTGCTTGGTCGTCCGCAAACAGGAGTTCTCTAATGGTGTAATTTGCAGATGGTTCTTCTTCTGTGTTCTCGTCATGCGGTATTCTTGCGGTCTCTGTTTGGCGGTTTTTTTTTTTTTTTTTTTTTTTTTTTTTTTAACATATGTTGTCTATATATGTTATGAACAATAGAGGGGACAGGACACAAACTTGTCGTACTCCAGATCTTATGGCTAAGGGTTCTGAGTGTCCTTCAGTTGCTCTCACTATGCATTCACTGTTGTTAAATAAGCTTCTACATAGGTTTGTTAGATGTGCACTCACACCATATTGTTTAAGGATTTCCCACAGCTTGTTTCTATCTACTCTATCAAATGTCTTTTCTTGGTCGACAAAAGCTAAGTAGAGTGTTTCATTGAATTCGATTGATTTTTCTATAAGTTATCTAAGAGCAAAAAATGGCATCTGTTCATCCTTTGTTTTTCCTAAATCCAAGTTGTTTTTTGCTTGGCTGTGGTTCTATAGTAGTTCGTAATCTTTTCTCAAGAATTTTCAAAATATTTTCCCAGTATGACTCAACATTGAAATGCCTCTGTATTGTGTGCGGTCTCTTTTGCTGCCTTTTTTTTTCAAATTTGGATAATTATGGCGTTTCCCCAGTCTCGTGGTGTCTATTGTTTTATCCAAAAAATTATTGAATAATCTATGCAGCCATGCTGTTCCTACTTCTCTTGCTGCTTTAATTAGTTCATTTTATATTTCATCTTGTCCTGGTGATTTGTTCAATGGGGCTAATCTGATGGCTTCCATAATTTGCAAATACAGAGAAAATAAATGGCACTTTCAATATAATTAAATAAGGATCTACATCGTTGCTTCATTAACTACACAAAGCCTTGCGATAAATAAGACATGTCAACATGATTGTGACAAGACGCTTTGGCACATCCAAAAGATATTTAGCTAATGCCACCAGAGAATTATTTGAGTTCCCAACAAAGAAATAAGGATAAACTAAAATGGATTGAAAGCAAGAGAAAAATACATTTTGACCGCGCGCGCTGCGCCATCATTTCTATAACTCTAGTCTAAGGAAACTTTGAAGTCCAGATCAAACGTAAAGCCCAGACGCCACGGCACCAGTCGGCAGCGCTATCAAAGGTTTAAAACTCGCATTGTTTTAAAGAAGGGAAGATAAAGACGCAAAGTGTAAATCTCAGCTGATAGAAATCTTTGGATTTCCTAGCGAGAAACGCTAGCTTCTCACCTTGCCTGCACCAAGACTTAACACGACGCATAGATATGGCGGCGCCCCACATGGGGAAAACCCGTGTGATCTAAACACGGTAATTGAATGCAGGCCTAACACCTACCTAAAGTCCAGACTTTGCGGAGCCGGGACAACGTCTGTAGTTGCCACCACATGGGAGCAAGTAAGACCAGATGCCCTCCCACGATGTATCTCTACCTTGCCGTGGTGGGGGCGCTTGAGTGTCCCACTGACCCCAAGCGCTATGCCGATGGATATTAACTACATATTGGACAGCTCTTGGGATAGGGACCAGAATAAAAGAGACACAACCTGCTGCTCTGCAGGTAGACTGAGGATAGCAGCCTAAATAAGGCGAACGATGCCAATAATCTGTCTGGACACAACCTCTCAGGCTCTCAGCAGAGGGGTATGGCTGAACGTCTCTAAGCCATAACCCTCAGATGTGAGAGCCTGGCCGACACATACCTACATCAAAATTGAGGTGAGGTGCTGTGCACGCTACATGCTTGGTGCAGATATTCGTTCGATGGCTCTTAGCTGGAGGATATGAGGGATCCCCGGATGAGAGGGCCTGGCCGTTTCTCGCCCACAGACGCACGGAGGTAAGGTGCTGAGCCGGCAGCACATGTAGCCTACCTCGTGAGTGAGTACTCAATGTGGAAAAACACCTCGGTCGCACGTTCCGATGAAAATCTGTAACCGTACTCATAGAGTTAGTGTAGTCAAAGGTGAAAAACTTTCTCGTTGACACTAAATGGAACGCTTGGCTTGCGAATCTATTACTTGGCAGCCCGATGCAAAAGCTTGATGGGTGGAAGTCGAAATAAGAGTCTAACTTGTCTCGAAACCCGGGGAAGGCTAACCTCATTAAAATTGACCGCTGAAGACGGAAGTGCCAGCCTACGGGCGGCAAAATAACCATGGCACTACGAAATTACGTCCGAGTGAAATGTCTTTCGTTACCGGAAAAGCTCTAACTAGTCTTCCCTCGTGCTAGGAAAGTCTACCTAGTTTCCTAAAGCCGCTCTTGTTCGTCCGAATGTCCGTCGTGCCTGGAACAGCTCTGATGGGCACAACGACAAAGCACATGTCCGAAACGAAAACTCGCTGAGTGGATACTGTCTGCAGACCGGTCTGGTTTGTGCGGGAACGGCCCGGGACGAACGAAATGCCCAATATATTGAAGTGAAGATTTAAAGCAGCCATAAGCTGGACGTGACGAACATTTAGTGGGGGTTCACACACCTAGTCCAGGAGGAAATTATGTCGGGGGGTGGTATCTTGCCTATGCAGCATTTAAGTAACGAGCGTATCCTGCATATCTTAATCCCTCTTTCTCATTTCTGGTGATACCAAGAACAGCTAAATATATTTTATTTTTTGTTCAACGAGCCACTTCTTGGCTGTTTTCTTGAGTATCCAGGGACGATGTCTGCAATCAGCATAGCAGACATTTGTTCCGCGCTTTCTCTCTGGGGTCTGGGGTGGTAATTAGTCCCTTCTGACAGAGTTAAGGGATCATCTCAAACTGCACCCAGAACTAAACATCAGTAGGAGAAAATTACTTTTGACTGAGTAGTTGCCCACCCGGGATCTAACCCCAGTCAAACTGATGACATATTGGTCTGCGCGTCCGCGATATAATCCGGGAATAAACCCTAGAACACTTTGGATCGCTCGCAAGGAACGAACCTATTTCAAATCTGTTAGTCTGGTATTATTTCAGGTTTGCCCCGGTGATAGAACCTAAGTCAGTATCACTTACATTCTTAGCAGCATTAGTTAGTAATCATTTATTTCTAATGTAATAGCTTGCTCGATTGTAGGCAAGATTTTGACATATTACGAGAGTCCACAATAGAATCAGAGAATAAACCCTAGACTAACGATTTTAACAAACCGTTCTTTCATTCTTCACCCATTACAATTGCTAAGCATTAACTTAGTAATTTGGTACTAGGGAAGTTTGTAGAATTTAAAATAACTTGTTAAAACGTTAATAAAGGATAGTATCATTTTAGTTAATATACAACATTCACCATTGTAGAATTAATAATCACATTAATTAGTGATGTTAATTAGTTTATTGATGATTTATTTGATGATTTTTTGATTAAATTCTTCATCATTTGATTTAATCATAAATAATTTGATAATGCTTAATTAATTCAGTGTATGACGGACTGCTTGCATCAACTTTCTCACTCAATTCACTACTGTCATTCTCATAGCAGTTTCAATTCCTCTTGTCCCTATCCTGCTCTAGTATAAATCTGACTAGCTCTGTGTAGGGTAATAATTAAGCACTGCCTAAGTTTAAGCTGAACATAGATCATGTATGCACGCACAGATTTTGTTAAAGTCCGCGAGAGGGCGGGGCATATGTCGCATCTTAATAAGAGAAGCACTAGAACTATTTATTAGAGATGAAATTGAATGGTGGGACAAAGAATATGAACAGATGATGAAAAGACTTGCAGAATTGGAAGCAGATGTGCTTCACGAAGCTAAAGAGGATGAGATGAAGAAGAAGCAAATTGAAACATTGAACATAGAGGATTCTACCAGCTCGGCTGAGGAAAAGCCGATCACTCAAGCCGAAACACTGATAGAAAGCGGGGAAGCTGACCGATACAAAGAAGAGGCATGCATTCCTTCGCAAATCCCCATGGCTCACAAAATCGAAAACTTGGACACTGAAAGGCAGACGCTCCCCCTCGTCTATTCCTAAAAAGAAACGGAATAGGAGAAAATATACCAAGAGTACAGTAAAGAGTCACAAACGTGATAAATGTGTACACCGCAATGGCAGCGGATTAGCTAGCGTCGCAACCCAGAAAACTCAGGAGCTTCCTAAGACTTCTTCAAAGAGGAAAATCCAGGAGGAGAAGGATCTGAGGAAGACTTTGAAAGTTGAAGGCAAGGCCTTACTCGACTCTCTTAATCCCTTCGGTTCAGAGGAACTAGGGGTGGAAATAAATTCAAATGAGACCAGAATTGATGTAAAACAGGGTTCCATTGTTTCTTTTTGTGTGGCCACACAAGATGAAATAATTATCAGTTTGAATTACTTATCTCAGGTGCGAGATGGCATTGAAAATGACACCCCACAACATTTACTTCTATTGGATTTGGTACAAGAAGACCAGACCAGGGAGAGAAAACCTCAACTGGACTTGACACAAGAGAACCGGGGCAGGGAGGAAAAACAAGACATGGAGGAGAATTCTTACGATGCCAGTATCTTGGAGTCTTTCACAAAGGAAACTCAAGATATACAAAGCATTCATGTAGGTTGTACTATGGACTCTGATTCAGGGACGATAAACATGTCTGCTAGCAAACAAAGAAGAAAATACTTCTTTTGACAAGATGAAGGTAATACCTATCATCAACACAGCTGAAGCTAACATGGGACCACAGCTGATGAACTCTGCAGTGGAACAAGCCAGGACCTTGTCTGCCTTTCACTTCGAACGGTGTTGGATGTGTAGCACAGCTGTTTATGTATACTTCTACAAGGAATGATACAAATTCACAGCTCTTGGGGAACCACAGGATTTCTCAAAACTAGACAACTTCTACTAGACTAACACTTTCAAACACAGATTCAAAATAGAACTCACTCAGATAAAGTTTTATCGAGGGAAGAAAACTCTTAAATAAGGAGGGACTAAACGAACACCCTACCAAGAAAGAGGCCAATACAAGATGTATGCGCATAATAAATTAATGATGTTTAGCAAATTTCCTGCCAAATGGATGAGATTGAATATTTTATGATCTTTGGCCGATGGAGGAAAAGAAAATGGAGCAACATTACTGCGACAATTCTTTTAAGAAAACACCGGTGGCACTTCCTCGGCTTATAGGACAAGGGCCAGTAATAGAGTGGACAATAACAGTCCCTCTGCGGCGCAGAAGAATCTTGTTATCATGCATTTTGCAATTTCCAGGCTGGGAAAAAGTAAAACCTCCAGAGGAAGGACGTTAGGACGGAAATCCTACACACATCCAGGAGCAAAGATTTGCAAGATTTATCATGGGATGATGGACATTGGATTTTTTTGGGCTCGCAGGACAACCCACTGCTACAAGGAATATTCGGAACCCAGACTTGTAAGCAGTTGTGGAATGGAGAGCATTTCGATACATTTTTCAATGCTGCCAAGGCTCTGTTATAGGCTTCATTTCTGAACCTACTTAAATTGGGGAGCTATGTGACAAGACGCTTTGGCACATCCAAAAGATATATAGTTAATCCCACCAGAGAATAATCTCAGTCCCCAATAAAGGAATAAGGACAAATTAAAATGGATTGAAAACAAGAGAAAACTACACTTTGACCGCGCGCGCTGTGCCATCATTTCTATACCTCTAGTCTGAGGAAATTTGATATCCAGATCAAACGTAAAGCCCAGACACCACGGCACCAGTCGTCGGAGCTATCAAAGGTTGAAAACTTGCAATGTTTTCAGCAGAAGGGTCGAGAAAAACGCAAAGTGTCAAATCTGGGCTGATAGAAATCCTTGGGTTTCCTAGCGAGAAACCCTTGCCTCTCCCCTTGCCGACACCAAGACAACACGACGCCTAGACATGGCTGCGCCCCTCAGGGAAAACCTCGCGGGATCTAACTCCAGCCAAATTAATGACAACGATGAAGATGCTTGCATAACTACACATTGATGGGAAAGACCTTGTTTATAATGTGCAAAAACACATATTTGAAGCAACAATCTGACATAAAGATGTATAATGAAGTAGGCCAATAGCAGCCTATTACGAGAGGTGTGCGACAAGGATATGGAATGTTTCCAGATCTTTTTTCCTGTACAGTGAAAATATTATTAGAAATTTAGCAGATATGAAAGGACACGTCATTGAATGACATGACATCGCAAAACATTAGATATGCTTGTGACAAAATGACTCAGAGACAAAATGATGCTATGTTTTCCGTCCGATCTCATTAATAATTAATTCGATTTATTGATCGACCGAGTGCAAATCTAGGCCAGATGCCAAATATTAACTACATGTGTTTTCCAGCGCTAGCACACTGTTGCGTGTGCAGATTAGATATCCATAGGTGGGAAGAGAAGAACGGGTGTCCCGGCTCATATGGGGCCTAGTAGACGGAAAGTCCTATTCAGGGGGTCGGAGCAAGTTCGGGGGATATATCTAAGTGTACATTACCTGTCCAAGCCTCGGGGGTCTTGTTACAATGTTGATGGTATAGTTTTGATTCCAGACAATAAACATGATCTGCAACATTTAGTAGGTGCGGTTATTGTACACAGTGAACAAGTAGGGTTAGAATTCATTAATTCATTCATTCAATCAGTAGCATGTCCTTTGCAGAACCTCGCTCCCATAACAGCATTCTGGAAAAAATGTCTCGGTCGTAAGCAAGATGTTCCGTGTCCGATACCCATCTGGAGATCATCTGCCACATCCTGCACCCATCTTCTCTTTAGCCTTCCTCTTCCTCTCTTCCCAGACATCTACCCCTCCATTATTGTTCTCTCCAAACTTTCAATGATAAAAGTATTTTAATTTTGGGATAGGGTTAACTTATAAGAAAACAAAGATTATGGTGGTCTCTAAGAAGAAAGAAATCCACTATGTAATATATGGGTAAATGAGAATATTCTTTAACAAGTGAATATGTACAACTATCTCGGAATAAGTGGACAACTCTGCAGCTGAGCAGAGCAGGGCACTCACTTGTCCTGACAGTCGGACATGGCTGTCAAAATCAGAGTTAAAAGACAACCATATGAATGTGGAAGGCAAGGGGAAAACACCATATTATCTTCCCAAGATTTCATGGTGACACACATTTCAGAAATAGTGAA
The DNA here is from genome assembly GCA_963921405.1 of Cepaea hortensis. Classification (NCBI taxonomy): domain Eukaryota; kingdom Metazoa; phylum Mollusca; class Gastropoda; order Stylommatophora; family Helicidae; genus Cepaea; species Cepaea hortensis. The sequence goes on along the minus strand of OY992883.1, from coordinate 65,656,468 downwards.
CGACGTTAATGGCTGTCCGGTAGGGACAGTCATGAGCCACAGGTGACACCATACCGTCATCCAGCTACTGATGGCAAAATTAAAACTAGAGCTAAACTAAATAAATTTAGAGTAGGAACATGGAATATTAGGACATTAAATGAGATAGAAAAGTTAAACAATGTTCTAAGAGAAATGGAAAACATGAAAATGAATATACTAGGCATAAGTGAGATGAGATGGAAGGGATCTGGCAAAATTATAACAGACAAATACACATTAATTAATTCTGGAAGAGATACACATTAAAAAGTTGTAGGAATAATACAAAAAAAAAAAAAAGGAATAATATTTGATGTAAAAAACAGTCAAATTTATGAATGGATACTGGAGTATCCATGATAGAGTTATAATGGTCACAATCAAAAGGCAAACCAATAGGTATAAATATTAAACAAGTATATGCACCAACAACAAGCAGTAGTGATGAAGAAATACAACACTGTTACGAAGAAGTAGAAATGGCTATAGCTCAAATTGGATCACAAGACATACATATAATACTAGGAGATTTTAATGCAAAAGTAGGAAAGGAAAAAATAGAGGATATAGTGGGGAATTACAAAATAGGTACAAGAAATGAAAGAAGAGAGAAACTAATAGAATGGGCAAATATTAATGATATGATAATTGGAAACACATGGTTTAAACACCATAAAAGACGACTATACACATGGAAAAGCCCTGATATGAAAATACGCAACCAAATTGACTACATACTTATTAATAAAAGATTTAGAAATGCATTAATTAATGTAAAGACAATGCCTGGTGCTGACGGTAGTAGTGATTATGTACCACTATGTGGAAAAATAAAAGTAAGATTAAAGAGAAGGGGAAAAATGGTTAAGAACTTGAGACTTAATAAAGGAGTTCTAAAAGTAGATAAAGAAATTCAAGAACAATACAGAGTGACTGTGATAAAATAGGTACAATACTACAGCTAAAATACAAAATATAAATGAACAATGGGAAATGTAATGGGACTTTATGCATCAATCTAGCAAAGAAATGTTACCGGAGAGAAGCCACAAAGCTAAGAAAAAATGGATGAAAGAAGAAATCTTAATGCTGATGGAGAAAAGGAAACAGAATAAATATGACAAACAAGAGTATGATAAGATAATTAAAGAAATAAGAGATAAATGTGTGAAGGCAAAAGAAAGTTGGTTAAACGAGCACACAAAAAATTTAATTAAATTCCATTAAAAATCAAAAAAGTATGCACAGGCAAATCAGTGAGCTCACAGGAAGAAAATTAGAATAAATACAGGGTGTTTTAAATCAAAAACAGGAAAGATATTATTGGAGGAAGGTGCTATAATGAAGAGGTAGAATGATTATATAAGAGAATTATATAACTGAGAAAGGGAAGAATTAATAGAAGAAAGTAACTTAGAAGGTCCACCTATTCTAAAAGAAGACGTCGCTGACGCCATGAAACATATGAAGAAAGGAAAAACAGCTGGGCCAGATGAAATCACAGTAGAAGAATTAGAAGTATTGGGAGAATTAGGGGTAAATATATTAACCAAAATGCTGAATGATATTTACCAAAGTGGATATTTACCGAGCGGTATGCTGAAATATGTATTTATAGCAATACCAAAGAGACCTGGAGCAATTGAATGCGAAGATTTTCGTACAATTAACCTCATAAACCATGTCACTAAGCTCCTACTCAGAATTATAATGAGAAGAACAAGAAAGAAAATAAAAATAGAAATTAGTGAAGAACAGTATGGTTTTATGGAAGGAAATAAGTGTGTAAACAAAGGTACGTGGTCTTAATCTTCACCCCCTCACCCCTCCCCCAACCCGAAGTACATTCACCAATGTGCAAACAATCTATGTGATAGAGAGTGTATGGTATTGGTTTTGTTTCCCGTACACATGTATCTACTGTGCTCGCCATAAATGAGGCGCTGGAACCTCTTGCCCCCGGGTAGATTGGGCCCGTTAGCTATTACAGCAGCCAATCTAGGAGATGGAAAACTCCGATTATAAACCCCCAAGTTGAAGGTAGACCGACGTGCCGAGGACTGATTGCCCACGAGTGAGTTGGTCGTGAACGTGGTACGTCTGGTATGCGGGCGGGGCGGCGCCAGGTATATGGACTCCTGAGGGACATCCCTTGCCCCTTCCCTAGCAGGCTGGCTCTACTTGGGTGAACGCTCATTTCCTGCAATATCCAAACTTTGTGTATATGGTATTATTTGAACAAGGGAATCGTCGCAGGAGCTACGGAGCACGTGCTCTGCTCTTGACACATCCTTCAGGGGCTAGCGAAAAGAGAGTGAGGAGGAGGAGACGAGGAAATGGTGTTAGAAGAAGGCATAGAAATAGGAGGACAGGCGCCAGGAGAACAAGACGAAAAGTGGAGAGACTGTCATTTGTCGTCCCTGGAGGAAAATGGACTCGACAAGCACACCTTGCTTATGCTTCTACTATTGGAACTATTGAATGACTTTTGTCTACACTCCTCCCTTCTGTCTTCCATACACTATCTCTCTCTCTCTCTCTCTCTCTCTCTCTCTCTCTCTCTCTCTCTCTCTCTCTCTCTCTCTCCTTCATAACATACCCTGACAACAGTTTCCTCCAACAATTAATAACCTGTTTATTGTTGAAAACTATGTCAGTTGTATGTATTGAATGTGTATATGTAGTTGGTAGTGTCTGCTAGTGTGGGTGCAAGATATGACTCTGGAAGTCGTATGTGCCGTATACTTTCTCGCCTCGTCATTCGGCCGAACCACAGGACATCACACATATAATTGGACAGCTCTCACCCTGGATGCTCTCCTCCTGCTTGAGTCTGGACTTAATCCAAATCTTGAAAAACAAATGTTCAATGTCTTATCAGCAGAAAATAATCCGATTTAGGTAAGTCACTGAAATCCATATATTTCCTGTTTTTGGAAGGTATTACAGTCCATCACGGAATACACACCGCCACTATCCAACATTGTCTAGAGTTAATATAAATGTTCTACACAATGTCTCTCGTTAATCAAGTTTTATCTTTATTCCCAGTGCAATTGCATGCAGTTTTAAGTATCCCTGCTTGCCACAGGTTAACGTCTTTTTCTCCTTTTAAGTGCTTTACTTGTATATTCGTTTTCGTATACAGTGTTCTGTATTTGACGTTAAGTTATCTATTCTCACTAGTAAAACATGCTTATGTTCTTGTTGGTTCTAGGTAGGTACTTTATTTGCTCAAGTGAAGTAACCTTCATTTCTTCTCTGATTACAATAGTGGGATTGGAACCGGTGGGAGAGATATTTAATCATGTGATATGAGTCTGCCTCAATCTACTTCTTATGTGAGTGTCCTTCTCTAGCCATATTGAGAAGCCTCCGAAAGACACTCTGACATAAGACTGATGAGTGCACTAAAGTTTACACGATTAGATAAACGAAGGAAATGCTACAAGTCAAGAACAAACACCTTTTTCCCTATGCTAAACTATTACGCTAATGTTAGATTACCTAATATTATCTCTATGGTAATCCGGGAATTAAAATACACTAGCGAATAAAACACTAATATCCCATCTCCTTTCAACAATAAGGGACGTGTAATTCTTTCCACATGTACGGACACCTAGATAATCTCCGCCCAATTAGTTAGCACACACTAAAACAGAAAACCCAGTTTCTACTTTTTATATCGAGTGTCCATTCCTCCGTTGTCTTTTGATCCCCAATCAAATTTTGCCGTAAGTCCCCACATCAAACGTCTGTGAAGTCACGTATTCGTCAATTGCCCGCTCCGTTCCGCTCCTCCGCTAGGTCCCTGTGTTCTCCTACGCTAGTACTTCCAAGAGTCCGAACCCTTTGATCGCCGTCTCCGTTCGTTTTCCCGTTCTCGAAGTCTCCCCGTTGTGTTCTCCGTTGACAGAGCTGGTCAATGACTCCTTACACTGTATCCTATTTTATACTGTCGGTCAATAACCTTTAATTCGTCCTCATCTCAGACTGAATTACTCGACTGTTAACCCTCCTCATACCTTGTAATTAATCTTACTCTTAAAGTTCATCATGGAATCATTAACTCACAGTATCCCGTGACCTAGGCCCCCTCTTAAGAGAGTTGACCGCGTCGACACTTCCTCACTGTAGTTTTGATTCCTATGATCCAACCTATTCCTCTTCCTCGGGATTTGGATGTCTAGATAAGAAATCAGCTCCTACATTCTCCTTACCAGGTATGTATTCCACTGCGAAGTTGTACTGCTGCAGCAACAACGACCATCTCATCCACCGTGCGTTGAGCTTCTGCGAAGTAGCTTTGAACCTCACGTGTTGATGATATGACTGGATCCTCACATGGCTCACCTCCTCATCCAGTAGGCGACCTCATAGACACCCTACTATACTACTCATGACCGAAACTAGTGTTGTCACATCGCCCCTGTACGTCCTGTCGACCTACTTTCGACTTGCCTAAGCGACGGCTCACAATACAGACGGATTGTCCCATCCTGACTGTAACACTGTTTCCATGTCCGCTTGGTTTCCCCCGGCCTTGCCTCTGGGTATGTTCCGCCTCGTCCACGTTGGACCGAGTCGTCTTTCCCAAACCTCCTGGACTTTTGCTTCCAGGACCATCTTGGACGATATTGGATATGGTCAGCCAATCTTCGGTTGGAGTCCTGGGTATTTCTCGCCTTTCCCGACGTTACCCACCCCTTCTGAATTTGGTTACTAGTGAAAGTTTCACTCTTGTCCCTTCCCTGACGTGTGATTTCCCTCCTCCCTTCGTTGTGTAAATCTGACCTATCACGTACTTTCCCATATGCCCTCCTATGTAGTACTGGTGATCTCTGGTCTTCGTCTGGACTTGTAACCTTTGTCTTAATGGCTGCCATCACCATAAGGTGCGAAGCTTTGCTCTCGGATCTCTCCTCATATTTCTTAATGAGATGCCTAGGGAGATTTTTCCTTTCTCCCCCGATCCGGATTCCATAGGTATTCTTGGACACAACCTTTTCCACAGGATAAGGTCCTTTCCATCCTACTTGGAGTATATTAGTCTCTGCTGGACCCCATACTTCCACTCGGTCTTCCACCTTAAGAGCTATTTTACTCTTAGTCCACTTGGTGGGTGGTGCTTTCTGGCACTCTGAACCCGATTTCACCCACCGGCGTACATCACCGGTCATACCTGGCCAGCAATAATGGCCGGAAATTTGCTGCAATGTCTCTCTGACAACCATATGTCGATTCTCGGCTATGATGTGTCCACTCTGAAGAATGTGAGGACGGTGGGTCTCTGGAACCACCTACTGCTCGTGCAGGTTGTCTCCCCTCCCAGCTCTCCGATAGAGTAGTCGATTCTTCAGAAAGTACTGTCCCCGTTCTGGTGGCTCAGCACTTCTTTGCAGCTTCCTGTAGCAAGGACGCAACGTAGTGTCCTTCCTCTGGGCAGTATGCAATTCCCCTAGCACTGAGTTGTCGCATAGTGTCTCTGCCTCTTTTTCTCTCCCCTGAGATCGACTGGTTACGTCTCCCATGTGGGCTGGCTGTTTGGGCACCCCCAAGAACACGTATTTTGTGCCAATGATCATTGGGAATAGGGAATCCTCTAATACAGCTGCCGGAATAATGCCCGTGACGTACCTGGACTTAATCTCCACCTTGGCGATTAGCAGCGTCATGGTAACCGCACTCCTCATTGCCGGCTGTATCTCTATGGTCTCCCCTGTAAGTTGGTCTGGGCTTACCAGGCTGGCATCTGTCACAGCTTCCCCATCCAAACCTGAATCGTAGAGACAAGCAACCTGCTGGCCATTGACTTCAATCAGTTCAACCACAGGTGGTCTCTCTTGGTCCTGAGTGCGTTCCACCTCCTCGACCTTTTCCTTGCATCTGCAGTCCACAGTATTATGTGTTTTCGACCTGCAGTGTGTGCACCATGTTCCCTTACAAACTTTCCGTGGGCTTTCTTTGGTCAGAGTTTCTTCGCCGACCTTAGCCTTGTCTGTGATCACCTTCTTATGAATCACTTGGCATGCCGCGAAGTGAAAACTTTTCGGCTTCGATCTGCAGTCCTTTGTGTTATGAGAGGGCAACTTGCAGATTGAACACCACTTCTCGGACCACGGTCGTTTCGCTGGAGAATTCGAGGTGTTCTGGTTTCCTTCCTTCACCTTCTCTGAACTCTCCGTTGACGTCTTTATATAAGGTTTCACTTTTTCTCCTTCCCAGTTTTTACATTTCTTTCGGTCTTGTTTCTCCTGACTTTTTGTGGCGGGTATATTGGTTTCTTTAGCTTCTCCATGGACTTCTACGAATCTTTCCGCCAGCTTATTCACAACATCCAGCCGTTCCGCCCGTTGTTCTCCTAAAAATGTCTTCAGTGGTTCTGACATTTGCTGTCGCATCTGGTCGACCACCATGAGCTCTTCCAAACTCTCATGGTCCCGCTTGAACTCCGCCAAATCTATCCATTTTTGGAGGTATGATTTTAGCCTTAAACTGTAGGCGGCGAATAGCTCTCCCGGCTCTCGTCTTGGAGATCTAAACTTCTTCCGATACGTTTGTGCTGTGATTTCATAATGCTTCATCAAAGCGGCTTTTAATTCTTCGTAATTATTTTCATGTCCTGGTGGTAGGCGTGTGTATACCTCATAACCCGAACTCCTTAATCCCTGGGATAATTTAAGAGCCCATTTGCTTCTATCCAGTCCCATAGCAACGGCCATTACCTCGAAACGACTAGCGTACTGGTCAAAGCGTTCTTTCGACTCTTCATAAACAGCTAAGGGAAACTTCATGGCATGGTACCCATGTCCAATCATGTGGGTTGCACCATGTGAAGATGAACTTCCTTCTGTTGCATCTATTTCATACTTAGTTTGTGTCTTGAGTTCTAGCTCTCGCATGCGGTATTCATGTTGTCTTATCTTGTCGGCCTCTTCCGCGTGCAATCTCTGGTTTTCCTGTGCCATGTCTAGTCTCTTGGCCTCCTGTTCCATTTCCAGTCTCTTGGCCTCCTGTTCCATTTTTCTGAGCTCTAGCTCTGCCTTTCGATCTTCTCTTTCTGCTTGACGACGCTCTCTTTCTACCATCTGTATATACTCTGATAGAGCTTGTCCAGACAACCCCATCGCTTCACCCCTTTCCCTCAATTCTTCCATCTCCGGTTTATGAGTGGCCATAGTTAAAAGAAGGTAAGTCAGCAGGTAAAGTAAAGACACCTCAAGGCAGTAAAGAATGACTCACTATAGCAATATACTCTATTATATATATCTATTATATATATCTAGTTCGATGGTTATATAAATATTTATTTATGACACCACACAGTAAAATACAACCAATCTCTCAATCACTAGAGAAGATATAGGATAAAGACTTATCGTAGACGTGTCAAGTGTGAACAGGTATGTACTGTGTCTGAACACCTATCCACATTCACCCTTTCTGGAACGTGCTTCCACTAAAAGTCATCAATCTGTATACTCATATGTATATCCCAATATGTATGTACCAATATGCATGTACCCCTATGCAGTTACCCCTCTTCAAGTCTCCCGCTAGGCAAGTACCCTAATGCAGTTCAGTTAATATGGGTATTATATGTGTACCCCGCTATGCATATGCTATTTAATGTACCTATATGCAGGTACCCTGCTTCAAGTACCACGTTGCTCCACTATTTAATGTCGCTTGTCGTGCCTGGATGGAAATGGACTCGACAAGCACACCTTGCTTATGATCTACTATTGGAACTATTGAATGACTTTTGTCTACACTCCTCCCTTCTGTCTTCCATACTCTCTCTCTCTCTCTCTCTCTCTCTCTCTCTCTCTCTCTCTCTCTCTCTCTCTCTCTCTCTCTCTCTCCTTCATAACATACCCTGACAACAGTTTCCTCCAACAATTAATAACCTGTTTATTGTTGAAAACTATGTCAGTTGTATGTATTGAATGTGTATATGTAGTTGGTAGTGTCTGCTAGTGTGGGTGCAAGATATGACTCTGGAAGTCGTATGTGCCGTATACTTTCTCGCCTCGTCATTCGGCCGAACCACAGGACATCACACATATAATTGGACAGCTCTCACCCTGGATGTTCTCCTCCTGCTTGAGTCTGGACTTAATCCAATTCTTGAAAAACAAATGTTCAATGTCTTATCAGCAGAAAATAATCCGATTTAGGTAAGTCACTGAAATCCATATATTTCCTGTTTTTGGAAGGTATTACAGTCCATCACGGAATACACACCGCCACTATCCAACATTGTCTAGAGTTAATATAAATGTTCTACACAATGTCTCTCGTTAATCAAGTTTTATCTTTATTCCCAGTGCAATTGCATGCAGTTTTAAGTATCCCTGCTTGCCACAGGTTAACGTCTTTTTTCCTTTTAAGTGCTTTACTTGTATATTCGTTTTCGTATACAGTGTTCTGTATTTGACGTTAAGTTATCTATTCTCACCAGTAAAACATGCTTATGTTCTTGTTGGTTCTAGGTAGGTACTTTATTTGCTCAAGTGAAGTAACCTTCATTTCTTCTCTGATTACAATAGTAGGATTGGAACCTGTGGGAGAGATATTTAATCATGTGATATGAGTCTGCCTCAAACTACTTCTTATGTGAGTGTCCTTCTCTAGCCATATTGAGAAGCCTCCGAAAGACACTCTGACATAAGACTGATGAGTGCACTAAAGTTTACACGATTAGATAAACGAAGGAAATGCTACAAGTCAAGAACAAACACCTTTTTCCCTATGCTAAACTATTACGCTAAGGTTAGTTTACCTTATATTATCTCTATGGTAATCCAGGAATTAAAATACACTAGCGAATAAAACACTAATATCCCATCTCCTTTCAACAATAAGGGACGTGTATTTCTTTCCACATGTACGGACACCTAGATAATCTCCGCCCAATTAGGTAGCACACACTAAAACAGAAAACCCAGTTTCTACTTTTTATATCGAGTGTCCATTCCTCCGTTGTCTTTTGATCCACAATCAAATTTTGCCGTAAGTCCCCACATCAAACGTCTGTGAAGTCACGTATTCGTCAATTGCCCGCTCCGTTCCGCTCCTCCGCTAGTTCCCTGTGTTCCCCTACGCTAGTACTTCCAAGCGTCCGAACCCTTTGATCGCCGTCTCCGTTCGTTTTCCCGTTCTCGAAGTCTCCCCGTTGTTTTCTCCTTTGACAGAGCTGGTCAATGACTCCTTACACTGTATCCTATTTTATACTGTCGGTCAATAACCTTTAATTCGTCCTCATCTCAGACTGAATTACTCGACTGTTAACCCTCCTCATACCTTGTAATTAATCTTACTCTTAAAGTTCATCATGGAATCATTAACTCACAGTATCCCGTGACAGAGACTAGGTCTCAATCATGTAATAGTGGGATATTGGAACTGTCGTAGTGCCAGGCAGAGAGGTCCTGTATTGGAGAGGCTAATATATTATTTTGATGTCCCCATGCTCCAGGAGCTAAATACAGACAGATACCATTGCCCTGGGTATGCCAGTTATATAAACCCTACTGGGCAGATGAGACGTGGGCAAGGTCTGCTGGTGAAGGAAGGAGTGAAGCATGTGGTACTTGACTTGAGCCAGTGGAATCACAGTGCAAGAGAGGTCCAGGGTATACAAATGGAGATTGTTTGATTAAGTTGGAACATCATAAATGTATATGCCACAGTGGACTGTTTTGTCAGAAAGGAACACTGGGACTGGCTTAAGGAATTGGAGGAAATATCTGGTGATAGGTTACTCATATGTGGAGACTTCAATGCGAGGAGCAGAGATTGGGACAGCAGTGGAGAAAACCCACAGAGAATTATCTTTGCGGATGCTATGGTGGACTCCGATGTGGTCTGCATAAATGATGGTAGGCCGACTAGAATGGCAATGAGACCTGGCGATGCGGACACAGCTATTGACTTGGCACTTGTCTCCTAGTCATCAGTCCTTGATGTAAAGTGGACTGTTTTGAATGACCATGGGAGTGATAACATTCCATGCTCATCCTGATCTCCAAATCCAGGAAAGTTAAGGCTGGGAGAGCGCGCAAGACCTTCCGGTACGAGTGGACCGACAGCCTTCTTGGACGCCTCAGGCAGGGAGCATGCAACAGGGCTGTTAAAAATCCTTTTTTGCAGCCCTCATGGTGGACCCCGGAAGTAGACCAGGCTTGGAAAGCAAAGAGAGCTGCAGTGAAGCAGCTAAGGAAAGTACGGCAGACACCCGGAAGCTCACGAGAGGACGTGGACATGGCGGAAAATGTCAAGAAAGACAAGGTGGAGGTTTTCAAGCTGCAGAGGCCAAAAAGGCAAAATGGGAAGGTTTCATGAATGAGATTGGAGGTGATAAAACCCTGCGAAAGTTCTGGAAACTGCACAGACAAATACAAAGAAAAGATCGGCCTATGACAGTGAGAACAATTTATGGAGATGATGGTGTGCGTGTGACAACAGACACAAAGAAAGGGGAGGCGTTTCTCTAGAGAATTTTAGAGCAGACCAATCATGATGATGTGGACACCAGGGATGCAGTTAGAGAGGAATTATCTGGCACCATAAAGAATATGCCTTATGAAGACATCATACGGGTTGAAGATGTTAAATATATTTTGAAAAAGGCTAAAGACACGGCACCAGGGCCTGATGGGGTCAGGTATGGCCACATGAAGGCTTTGAGCGTTGTAGACCTGAAGGAGATGACCGACTGCTTTAACCAGATCATTAGGACAGCATCAGTACAGTACTACCAGAAGACAGTCGCTGTCAAGCTGCAAGAGTTTTTGGAAAGGGGGAAGCTTCTTCCAAGAGGCCTGGGGAGCTACAGGCCAGGAAAAGATACCTGGTCAAATGCAGCCACTTTTGCCTTTGACGTTTATGAGGGGTTCCAGAGTAGACCAGAAACGATGGCGGCGGTGCTTGATCTCGAGGATGCGTACAATAGAGTTCGCTATGATATTTTGATGACCGCACTGATGGAGAAGGGGGTAAATCCCGGGTTGGTGAACTGGATAGCCGCCGTCCTACATTTTCGTCGGATTGCTCTCCGTCTGGATGCATGGACCTCAGAGCAACATATTTTAACCCCGGGACTGCCACAGGGATCCGCATTCTCACCGGTGCTCTTTAACATGTATACGAGTAAAATTGCAACCTTAGAAGCAGTAGGGGTTGGAATGATATTAACATTTGCAGATGATATTCTTGCATATAGGCAGGGGAAAGATAGGGAGAAAACAGCCTAGGAGCTACAGGCGATAGTAGACAAAGTGATTCACTGGTGCACTAAAATGGGTGCTATCATCCACCCGGAAAAGGCAGCTGTTTTGTGGTGCTCTCTGGACATCAGGATTGTGAGAGCTGATGTTCCAAGCCTCACGATAGATGGTGGAAGCGTCATCAGAGTGAACAAACTGAAGTATCTGGGAATCACATTTGCCAGGAGCCTGTCCTTCAAGGATCATGTATAGACGGTTGTGACAAGATCTCAAAAGGGGCTCAACGCACTTAAAACTATGGATGCAATGGACATAGAGCAGATAATGCTTTTCAGACTATACCAGCACTTGATCCTCTCAGCGATTGATTATGGACTAGGACTGCTCACTGTCTCAAAGAATCAGCTGGTGAGACTGGAGAGCACACAGAACGAGGCTATGCGGTTCATTCTGGGATGCACCAGAGACACCCCAGTGGTGTGTATGCGGTACATCCTTGGTTTGCCGACTGTCGTTGGTAGGCTCAAGGTGATGCAGGCGAAGGAATACCTCAAGAGTAGCTGCTGACACAGATCACCCGTTGCATGAGGCGCTGGACGCAGTTAAGGGCCAGCGACTGATAAGAGGGAAATCATTGATGGCTCAGGCGGAGGATACGATCAAACAGGTGTGCCCCTTGGAGAACATTAGGCGAGGAGAGGAGTGGATCAGAGTGCCAGCGGAGCAGTTAGACATGTGCAGAGTTATAATCACATTGAGCCGGGAGTGCAGGGAGTGGCCAGCAGGGGCCACGGAAGTGGAAATCCAGCAACTAATTCAGGATAATGCTCGCCCGGGTGATATGATTATCTACACAGATGGTTCGGTGTTGAGAGGTAGTAGAAGTGCCTGGGGGTTCTTGGCAAAGGATAATGGTCGACGTTTGGTGCAGAAGAGTCTGGCATATGATACCACAACATCTAGCTTAAGAATAGAGGTGGAGGCAGTCAGTGCAGCTTTCCGCTGGATGGAGAGTACGATACACACATACATCATCATGATTATAACTAACTCAGAAAGCATGCTGGGTAGGGTGAGGACAGGCAAGCTTCTTGCCGAGTGGCTTGCTTCACTTCGGAAGTCACGGGTGGCAAGCATCGTCTGTATCTTTTCTCCGGGGGCATGCTGGTGTGCTGGGGAATGAACAGGCAGACAGACTGGCTGGCTCTGCAAAACTTGGTGGAGTATTGATGCATGATAAGGCAGACGTGGTTGCGGCCTTGTGGGAGCACGTGTACACCATGGAGGAGCAAATGGATCACCATGGTCTGGCAAGAATGCGACAGCGTGGAGTGACGAGGGGATCTGACCGATGCTCGACGCTTAGAGGAAAGGTGAGACGCACATATAATCAGATTGCTACTGGTACTATTGGGGTTGGAACTCTTCGCTGGCTTCTGGGGATGGGGACGGAGCGCTTATGGGAATGCTGTGATGTCGGTTCTTAAATCAATAAATCAATCAATCAATCAATCAATATATATATATATATATATATATATATATATATATATATATATATATATATATATATATATATATATATATATATATATATATATATTACGAACACTAATAGAAAGGTCAATAGAGAAACAGAGAGACATATATTTATGCTTCATAGATTATACTAAGGCATTTGATAATGTAAAACATGATGAGCTGATTAACATGTTTGAAGATATCAACATTGATGGGAAAGATGTAAGAATAATAAAGAATATATACTGAAACCAAGTAGCAGCAATTAAAATTGGAAATAAAGTGGGTAGTTACGAACAGATAAAGCTAGGAGTACGACCGAGGTGTGTCTTGTCACCCGATCTCTTCTCCCTATATAGCGTAGTAATAATTAGAGAGATCAAAGAGAAGCCAGGAATACTAATCGGAGGATATAATATAATCAATATACGCTATGCAGATGACACAGTATTGTTGGCGGATAATGCAACAGACCTACAACAATTGTGGGACATTGTAGTAACAGAGAGAGCACAGAAAGGACTCTCCTTGAATATCAAGAAAACAGTAACAATGGTGATATCAAAGAAAATGGGGACACCAAAATGTGACATAGAAATAGAAGGAAAAATTCTCAACCAAGTGAATAATTTTAAATATCTAGGGGCACTTATAACATCAGATAGAAGATGTACAACAGAGATTAAGAGCAGAATAGGGCAGGCAAAAGCCGCATTTCAGAAAATGAAGAGTATCTAATGCAATAAGTCGATATCAATGAATGTAAGAAAGAGAGTGCTAAAATGCTACATAGAACCAGTTTTGCTGTATGGCAGCGAATATTGGAATGTAAATGAACAAATAAGAAAGAACTTTTTAAGTAAGAGTAACTAACGACGACTGCCTGAAACAGGCTAATGAAACTAGAACATTATATACAACAATAAGAAAGAGACAAACACCTTTCTTTGGTCATGTGATGAGGAGAGAGGCATTGGAGAACATCGTGACAACTGGAAAGATCGAGGGGAAGAGAGGCAGAGGCAGACCAAGAGAAATTATGCTGGACGGATTGAGACGGTGGCATGGAGGAATATCATCAGCAGAGTTGATCCAGAATACCAAAGACCGAGATCTGTGGAGAACCATGAACACCTACGCCAATCGGCAGGGCACTTGATGTTGATGATCTCGGAACAGTTATGACATCATATGGGAGGAGTCTCAAGAGATTAGAACAAGAATCGCATTTGTAAAGGTTGCAAAATGGAAAACATACAGACAAATTTAAAAAATGTCAATTGTAATGAGAAAAAGAGTGTTGAAGTGCTACATAGAACCTGTACTTTTATTTGGATGTGAAACGTTGACAGTGAACAGACAAGCTGATAAACATTTAATTGTTGTGGAAACGTGGTTGCTTGGGAATACCATGGACAAAGAGAAAAACCAATGACCAAGTCTTTCAAGAAACAAATGAAAATCGTACACCTTTTAGAGAAATTACACGTAGAAAGTCAAATGTTTTGTCACTTTATGAAAAGAAATAAGTTGGGGAACTTGGTGACATTATCGAGCTCAACAAATCAAGGGGAAGGCAGAGAAGTAAATACCTGGATAACTTGGCCACGTGGTATGGTTTAGACAAAGAAAACTGAGCTGATTCACGACTCTGGTAATCGAGTGAGATGGCAAAACATGACCTCACAAGCTTATCGGCATGGCACATGATGAATTAATGTAAATATGGAACATAAAATCAGCTTCATCTTGTCGCCACCTGCTTTAATTTGGATTTTCCACATTTCACCTTTTCAATACATCATCCATCTACTGTTAACTATGTGCATATATATCTCACAGATGCTCAAAAGAGGCTTAATGTGCTAAGCTAGATAAGGGAAACTACAGATGTGTAATGTGCTAGATCACTTTGTCGAGTCGTCAGCCTTTCATGATAGCCATATAACCCTCGATCACAACGACTGAAGTCTCCACCGTCTGTTTATGATTATCAAATTACAACCGACCCCGGATTCTTCTATACTAGCCAAGCAACCCACTACCATTTATAACAAAACAGCCCGTGAGCCTATTAAAGATACCCCAGGTAGCGACGAGCTGATGTATGATTAACAAGCAGTTTTAGAGATGTTTTATGAAAACCAAGCAACCTGCGATGCCCTTTATTACAACCTGTGGGCCTCTCTATAATAGCAAAATACCCAGATACTATTTATATTATAGCCAAATAACCCATGGTCCCCTTTTATAACAGTCAAGTACTCATGATTTATAATAAGCATGTAATCCCTGACCCCCTTTTATAACAAACCTAGTAACCCAGGACATCAATGGCTAATAGCCAGAAGCCACGATTAAACAGCAAGTAACTAACAAACCTCCGCCATTGTTTTCTATAGTTGACAAATACAAGCGACGCCAACCCCTCAGTAAAAGCCGCTTTGAGTTGGGTCAAGAACCGACATCATTACACTGGGGGTATTCCCATAAGCGTTCAGTCCTCATCTTCAACAGCCAGCGAAGAGTTCCAATACTAATCGTTCCCGTTGCAATCTGATTATATGTCCGTCTTGCTTTACCTCGCAGTGACGACTGTCGACCAAATCCTCCGACCACCCCTTGCTGCTTTATTTTCTCTAGATCATGATAGTCTATGTGTTCTTCTGCACTATTCACATTATCCCACAGGGCCTTCACTATGTCTGCCTTATCATGTATCAACTCACCGTTAATGATGCGGTACCGGCCACTTTGTCCTCCTGTTCATTTCCAACCCAACCAGAGTGTCGTGGAGAAAAGATCCATTGAATGCTAACTACCAGCGACCTCTGAATCGATGCATGCCATTCTGCACGAAGCATGCCAGTCTTCCCCTTGGTCAGTGTCAGAGCCTAACATGGTATAGCTGTGCAGCAACATCGTTGCGACACCCGGCGGACAAGAATTGTCGGCGGACAAGATTGTTACCTGACACGCGACCAGCGGTCAGGCTGACGACAGACGCACGCAGGACACGTGACACCACTAGAGGCAGTGGGCAGTTGGCGTGCTAAGCTCAGACCGAGCTGGGACCGGAGACCGGACGGACATGTGCGATGAGAGCAAGGCGTTTGTGTGAATCTCCGTGATTGAAAGCCGAACGACTGATATCTTGAGCGTCAGACCTATGAGCTGTATTGTGGTTGTGAGCGTCGTGAGTTATATATTGTAGATCGTTGTAATTATCGTTCTGTATTTAATGTGGCAATAAATCCATAGAACTTGTGTTGCTGTGTCTTACGTCGAATCACGTTATACTTGTACTGTCTCACACGTGTTAGCTAACGAGCCAATTATAAGATCCTGACAGTCAGCATGATTTGTGTTACAATCACTACATGCATGTACAGTTTGTTCTTCAATCAGCGGAAAGCTGCAGTAACCGCCTTCACTTCCATTCTCAGACTTAAGGTTGTGGTGTCACATGCCAAGCTCTCCTTTACTAAGCAATGGCCGTTTGATTTTGCTATGAATGCCCAGGAACTTGTTTTGCCTCTTAACACAGAGCCATCGGTATAGGTAATCACATTGACAGGACGAGAGTCTGAATTAGTTGCTAAATTTTCTACTTCTACTTCTAAACTGGTCACTTCCTAGACTTACGGCTCTATGTGATTATAACTCCACACAAGTCTGAATTTCTATTTGGCACTCTGACCCACTCCTTGCCTCTGCAAGTCTTCTCAAGTGTGGACACTTCTCTTGTGGTATCTTCTGCCTGAGCCATCCATGATCTTCCTCTTAACAGCCTTTGGCCCTTGACTGTATTTGTAAACAGAATATAGGACAAGGGAGGGTTAATAGAGGAAAACAAAAAAATGGTTGCAAACGTATAATTAGGGAAAGTAAAGTGGAAGACTAAAATGGGCACGAGAACGCACCAAGGGGATACTACGTAGCATAGTTTGGCATAGTGACAAAGGCTAACAACAAAACGTCAACAGTAGAGACAATGCAAGAACTGAATCGGGAGCAATCGTGTTTGTGAATTGGTTCCGACATGAAGTCAACCAGTCTATATATTTGAGTCCCAATGGACGGACGGAAGAGGTTAAGCATGCTGAATAAAAGCGGCATTATTGTGGTGTAGAAATTGAATACAGTTAATTGATAGAATGATAATTTCTTGGTTGGTTCCTTCAGAAAATAGCATAGTGCCAGGCTCCCTCCAAGGTTGTCAGGGGTTTTGTTATTCTGAATTCATGAGATGTTGCTGATTATTATCATGAATCTTGTATTGATTTGAAGTAATGTGGTGACTGTATAATTTTGGATCCTTCCGAATGAAATAAAAGAGAAATGAATTTCGTCATTGTGCTAGTTGGAGTCCTTTGATAGTTTTTGAATGAGAATGGAAACAGGAGAGAAGGGTATATTCGGCTCTATCTGCCCAGGGATAAGTACTCTATAACACTGTACGATCGAGATGTACGGCCTGAGACAGAGAGGACGACGTTCGCGGAGAGAAGTTTAGAGCTGGGAAGAAGAGGAAGACCTTGAACGTTAGAGGACGTCGTTATGGGCGACGTGGTAACCAGCGACGACCCTTGGAAGAGCGCACTGTCACATATTATCCAGTGAATCGTGCAGAAAGTGTTCCTTGTCCGCAGCTACCTTGAAGTATGAACATGCCTGCAACACCTTGAGCCTGTCTGCAATGGTAGGCAATGCCAGGAACTATTGCATACACACTATTTGCACATCCCAGAATCACCCTCATGGCTTCATTCTGTATGCGTTCTAGTTTCACCAGCTGATTCTTTGAGACAGTGACATTCCCAGCCCATACTCTACAACTGACATGATCAAGTGCTGAAAAAGTGTGAGTAGCATTTTCTGCTCCATGTCCCTTGCTGCCATACCCTTGAATGCATTGAGCCCCTTCTGACATTTTGTAACCACCACTTTAATTTGATCCCTAAAGCGCAGGCTCCTATCAAAAGTCATTACCAGGTACTTCAGTCTGCTTTGTCTATTCACAAGTCTACCATTTATTGTGAAGCTTGGGAGGTCAGCTTTAACAATCCTAATGTCCAGAGAGCACCACAAGACAGATAGATGCCTTTTCGATGCTAACGACAGCTTTCATATCCGTACACCAATGCATCACTTTGTCCATTGTCATCTGTGGCTCTTGGGCTGTTTGATTTATGTCCTCCTCCCCACATCATCTTACAAATGTTAGTGTCCTACCAGTCCCTGGTGCTTCGATGTTTGCAGTCTTGTTCGTATACACACTGAAAAGCACAGGTGAAATTTCTGAATCTTATGGTCTTTGCTCTGAGAGCCACTCTACCAGAAAACAAAACAGCTGCAACCCAGTTCATCAACCAAGGACAGACTCTCTTCTCCATAAGAGCGTAGATCAAAATAGCGTATCTGACTCTGTTGTATTGCGTCCTCGTGATCCACGCCGTCTCTTGTCTGTTTTGGAACCCTTAATAAACATCATAGGCAAATGTGGCTGCATTTGACCAAGTATGTTTCCCTGACCGGTAACTTCTCAAACCTTTCGGGGGGAGTATTTCCCTTTCTAAATATTCATGAAGCTTAATAGCAATGATCCCCAGCACCTTGCCAAAAGTATTCTGCAGGATGATAATCTTAAACCCATTTAGCTTTGAATGATCTTTCCCTGGTTTAGGAAGTAATGGTAAATATTTGTGCGCCCAATCCTGGGATACTGATGACATCCTGATGCTCTGATTAAAACAAGCAGCCCTCTCCATAATTTCTCCATCACTCGTGGCACTCATGTGGGAGTACCTAACCCTGGTGTGGTGTCTTTTGCTTTTGTAAATACATATTTTTATATCTTCCGGCTGTTTATCTTCAGGGTAGGTATTTTTAATGCACATGATAAACCTTCTCTAACTGAGTTAAAAGCCGCTTTATGATAACCTACTAACCTGGGAGCTGCTTTATTACAGCGAAATAAAATGACCTGTTGCAGAAAATTAACCCGCGATTACCTTTGTGATAACAAAGTAGCTCCCGAGCTTCTTTGATACTGGATAAGAGAAGTAAGTGTTGCAGCAGGATATAACAATAGAAAATAAACAGTTGGGTATGTGTAACTGTTACATGAAAATGTCACGTTTCCACAGGAGTGTGTGGGTGGGTGTGGGGTGCGTGTGTGGGTGGGGTGTGTGTGGGTGATGTGTGTGAAATGGTGGGGATGTGTATGGCTGGGTGAGAGTGTGTGGGTGGGTGGGTGGGGTAGGGTGGGTATGTGGGAGGGTGGGTGTGGGGTGGGTGGGGTGTGTGTGGGTGGGGGATGTGTGTGGGTGGATGGAGGGTGTGTGTGGGTGGGTGTTGGTGTATGCGGGTGTGTGGTGGTGTATGCGGGTGTGAGGGGGATGTGTGGGTGGGTGAGGGATATGTCTCATAACATTGTAATATGCATTGTCTATGTTTACAACATTCATTTGACATTATATTTTCCAATGTGAATGTATCATTCACTATTGATGAATGAAAGATGAGTGATTGGAAGGGCCGAGTGTAAGACGGGCCTGCGTCCCCAATTTGTAACCCTTTTAAAATAAAGTTGAATCTCTCTCTCTCTCTCTCTCTCTCTCTCTCTCTCTCTCTCTCTTTCTCTCTCTCTCTCTCTCTCTCTCTCTCTCTCTCTCTCTCTCTCTCTCTCACTCTCTCTCTCTCCTTTTTTCATATTAGCCAAGAACCCGAGAGCTCCTTTGATAATTCACTCAAGTCAGTCGGGATCCCTTTTGATAACAGTGACGTAATGCTGGCATCCAGGCGCCTTCTCCATTCAGGTATTTACTTCTCTGCCTTCCCTTGTTCTTTTTCCCACAATCTTGCCAGTTGTTATCAAGTTCTCTCATTTATTTCTTGTTATAACGTGTCCACAATTTGTTGACTGTCTACGTCTAATTTTTCTACTCCGTTTACGGTTTGCATTCGCTTCTGATAAGCCTTCCTCTTTGGTTTTACTATCTGTCCATGGTATTCTATGCATTGTAATCAGAAACTACATTTTCACTGCCGTTAGATGTTTTTTAAGCTTGTCTTCTCATTGTCCACGTTTCACATCCATACAAAAGTACAGGTTCTATATAGCACTTCAACACTCTTTTTCTCGTAGCAAATGACAACATTTTATTAGTCAATATGTTTTCCATCTTGAAAAAGGCCACCTTCGCCATAGCAATTCTTGTTCCAATCTATTCAAGGCATCTGTCGCATAAATTCTAGGAGATGTCGATCGATGAAAGACTGTCGCACCATTAGTCTACAAGCAGCCGTCATTCTTTGATGTGTTGTCGATCGAAGAGAGACTGTCGCGCCATTCGTCTAAAGGTGGCAGCCATCCTTTGATGTGGTAGACAGACTGTCTGGGTGAAAGTCAGCAAGATCTTTTGTTGTGGGAAAAACAGGTCTCCAGATCACAAGCCGGCCAGAATTTTTGAAGTACCGGGACAAGTCCCCAGATGAAAGTGCGACAGCTAGCCAGTGTTTACATCCAGTCGGAAACGGAGAGAGAAAAATAGCTTCTAGATGTCTACTGTCTAGACAGACTTGTGACGTCATTCAGACACAGTATTAAAACAGTCGGGATAAACAACTTTGGCGGGAGTTGACCATATGTTGTGAAACAACAAGGACGTGTGTGATATTCCGAGTTTGATTCTGGAGAGGGACTACAGTGTCTTCTGTCGATTTACATTGGCGGACATTTTTCCATTGTGTGATTTAGTAGTCTCAATTTTCAAACCGGAATAAATATATGGTATTTAATTTAATAGACCTAAATTAGATTATTCTTAGGAATCGAGTGTAGTAATGTGCGTTATGAGAACGTATTATGGGAGCGTCGGCAACAGTAGGCTGTCGCGTTGCTTAAACTAGCTTGTGTGAGATATCAATTAACTCAGTGAGTTAAGAACAATGTAGTGGGATGATGTTTAGGGAGATTGGGGATGATTGGGGGGATAAAGGAAATGTAAAGTCGTAGGATCTTCCAGTAGGGTGTCTACTGGGTTTCTGCACTTTTCCTTTAGTCTTAGACCAATGTGATGAGCTTCTCTGCATTATGACAGAGTTTAGTTCTCTGTTATATATCTGAGTGCGGCTGTTGGCCTACACTCACCTAATAAAGGTCGGAATGGGTTGCTCTCACCAGGTGTGTTCTCTCTTTAACAGGTTCCACTAGGTTTACCAAGAAGTAGCAAAAACGTATGGCTCGATCAATGAAGGAAGTTTTTTTACTCAGCGGCTTTTGCACTGGGCCCATAACCCAGAGGATCTGCAAGAACCTGGCCTCTGCTGAGCAGGAACTGATGATCATTTTCAGAGTGATTCCTCGGTAGTGGTTCTTATTAGAGTATAGTACATATACTTACAATACCACCAGTAACCGGAACAATAGTAGTATATAGAAAACATGAAAATTAACACTGTGTTTTCTAAATGGGGAATTCATGTGAAACATTACCAATTAACACTGAGTTTTCTAATTGCTGAATTCCTATGACCTTAACTACTAACATTTAGTTTTTGTTCAAAGTGACAGTGAACATTGTTTTACGGTAAAAGTGTTAACAGATCATGGAACTTTGAGTGACCTGTTAGTTACATTGTGTGTGTCAGATTCATGGTCAGTATGGGACGATATCCACTATTGGTGACCAGGTAACCGGACTATCCAAGAGCTATTGGAGGAAGTCGACATTTGGCCGGACTGACGCATAATTTGGTGAGGTCTTCTTGTACTTGATCTATGGTGCAGTTGTGTGGCCAGTACAGTGATGAAGCCGACTTTGACCCTGAGCTGTTCGGTCTGAATCTGCATACATTTTAGATTATACGACAGACATTCTACACATACGCTTTGCACACACCTGACACTTTTCTTTATTAAATTAAATTGTCATTTTTGTTAGAGGCTAGTGTTGTGTGGGTATGTTTTGGAAAAGAATGAGAAGGGGCATGGTCCATTGGTAAGAGAGAGAGAGAGAGAGAGAGAGAGAGAGAGAGAGAGAGAGAGAGAGAGAGAGAGAGAGAGAGGGGGATCCGAAGACTGACAGGGTGTTGTGGACAGAAATCCAGAAGATCCTCAAAATAATGATATGGGGTTAAAAGAATGTGGGTGTTGATTCCCCTCACCCCAGGGACGACACTTATTACGACAGCATCTCCCATCAGATGTTATGACTGTTTCAAGACAGTTGTACCGATTCATTTGTTTAAAAATATTTCCATTTACCCGTATATTACATTGTGGTATTTATTTCTTCTTTGTGACGACCATAATCTGTATCATAATAGCCAATTAATCTTCGACACCGTGAGAGTAACCGAATAACCCCCATCTCTGGTTTATACTAGTCCCGTAAAAAGCGCATGTAGTTGTAGATACAAATGAATTTTCATATTCGATGTTATAGCATTATCGGGATTTTTTCCCCCTTCTGATTCGCTGTAATATGTTATCTTCTTCTTCTTTTCGTTCATCCGGAGTGTTTTTTCAGATGTGATTGCGGTGTGTCTGTTATGCGCCCTTGGGCCGAAACCCGTAGGCCAACACATCGACTTTAGCGTGCATTTTTGACCAGGTAGCATTCCTGGGAGACTCTCACTTTTGTGGCGCCATCTGCAACCATGCTGGCCAAGGTTGAACGGTCGAAGACAACGGTCATCCCTCAAAGGAAGGCAGGGACAGTCCATAGCATTTTCCGCCATACAAGGTTGCTTCCATAGTTGCAGGGCCGACACATAACGCCGTGGATCTGGGCTCACCGAGGGAGATCGTCACGTCCTGCTCATGGCTGCTTTAAATCCTCACTTCAATATATTGGTCATTTCGTTTCCCCGGGTCATTCCCGCACAAACCAGACAGGTTTGCAGACGGCATCCACTCAGCGAGTTTTCGGACATGTGCTTGTCGTTGCGCCCATCAGAGCTTTTCCAGGCTCAACAGACATTCGGAAAACTACCCAGTCAGAGCTGTTCCGAACAAGAGCGGCATTCGGAAACTAGGTAGTGTCGTGTCCTCCTTTAAAGTGTCGTCCCTGGAGTGAGGAGATCCGACACCCACATTATAATATTTTTTTTTCCTTCTCAATATTCTGGAGAATCCACCAGCTTCCGTCCAACACACTCCACCAGCCTATGGACACCTTTTCCTATCACTCTCTCACTGTCGTACTATGCCCCCTTCTCATACTTCCCCAACGCAACATACTCAACAACTCTTGCTTCTAGAAATTAATAAAGATTAATTTATTAAAATAAAAGTGTAACGTATATGAGACGTGTATGCGAAGAAAATGTGTGACGTGTTCTATAAAGTGTGTAGACTCTGTCTCTCAGACATCAACTCAGTCAGCTGATCACAGCAAAGATAGACCACAGCACGTTACGTCAGAACAAGTACGTCTCACCCGTTGCCGGAACCATCTTGCCGGATAATGCTTTGCCTCTGTAGACCTCTGGTAATCCAATTTCATGAACATCCGAAATAGACACCGGTGGTATTAACAGTTAATCATGGACCGGTTGCGCTCTACCCAATGTCCGTTCCTAATGTTCCTAAACAAACTGCACAAGTCTTTTGCAGTGTGTACGCAGTTAGTTAGTTAGTTAGTTAGTCGACAGATCATCCTCGTTGCACATCGAACCATTCAGTCCATAAGTGCTAATTACTAATGTTAATTGTTACTGTACTAACACTAGGTACTCTTAGCCGGTTCTCGGTTCGTTACTACTGTCTAATGCTGTGTGGTGCATCAATATGCATCACTCTCTTTGATGAATCAATTTCCTTCTAGCGTAAGTTATGTTTCTGTATGCAACTCTAGTGACTCTTGAACTGGTGTTCTTCAGAATGGGTTTTTTAATTCTTTCCCAAAACTTGTAGAGTTTCCTGGGATCTGGTAGGGAACCTTAAGTAAAAACCGCCTCATTCCCGGGATGGCTACTACACTTTGCCAGAACGGCACATGCTAGTTAATCTTAAATTAATCTAACACTGTAGAGCTCTCCCACAAACACGTCCATCATAATCCACGGTTCTTGGTCAACTCCCCCCTAGTTGATCCCAACTCGGGTTTATATGGCAAACTCCTAAAATTGGTCACGTGATATGGGTGACGTCCTGCAGGTGTTATTTGCGCATATCATCCATTGTCAGGAAACTATTTTCCTGGCTTAAGTCCTGTCAAAGTTGTCAGTAATAGTTTAGATTCTCAAAACAAGCCAGCGAGTTGCTGTCGAGTTCCAACAAAGAGTTTTCCTCAACAAGCTGTCAGTAGCAATCTGCCCCTCTGAGTGATGTCCGGAAACTATATGACATATGGACTGTTTACTTCCTTGCTGAGTACTTCCGTTTTCCATCTGACTTGTCAAAACGATGTATGATTCAGCGCACTCACTTCCTCCTCACTCCCCACCAAATGTGTATATGGGCTGACCCCACGGCTTCCATTTGTATTCAAATGTTGACAACCTTGTCAAGGCGATGTCGGGATTCGGCTCCCGCACTTCCGACAGTGGCCAATCCGTCAACCAGATGTACAAGTACAACTGTTATTTCTGCCCGACCTGTTTTGGAAACACGTGTAGCCACAACTATGAATGTTTTCTCTGTATTCGTTGAAACCCTTGTTGCTTAGCAGATAGTCCGGTTAATCAAAAAATCCTCCCTAACAATTAGCTGGGTAAACGCACGGTTTCATTTTGTGACATAGGCCCCCTCTTAAGAGAGTAGTCCATCTCACTCTTCTCCACCGTGAGTTTAATCCAGATGATTCATTCTTCTTCTTCAGGAGCTGGGTGTCTTGATAAGAAATCCGCTCCAACATTTTCCTTCCCAGGAATGTACTCCACTGTGAAGTTATATGGTTGAAGTAACAACGACCACCGCATCAAACGGGCGTTGAGCTTCTGAGAAGTAGCCAGGAACATCAGGGGCTGATGATCCGACTGGACCCGAAACTTAACTCCATACAAATATGGCTGAAATTTTTGCACTGCCCACACGAGGGACAAGCACTCTCTCTCGACGGTTGAATAATTCCTTTCCGCCTGTAGAAGTTTCTTACTTGCGTATGCTACAGGTTTCAAAACCGAAGCATCGTCTTTTCCTTCCTGTAACAAAGCGGCTCCAATTCCAATCGCACTTGCATCCGTTCTCAACACAAATGGTTTGGAAAGGTCAGGGAGCTGTAATACAGGTTTGCTGACCAAGGCCTCCTTTAACTGACTATAGGCATTCTCACATTCTGGTGTCCAATTGATTTGGTCCGGGAATCCCTTTTTCAAGGTTTCCGTCAACGGAGCTCCCAGTTCAGTGAAATGTGGGATAAATTTGTGGTAGAACCCACACAACGAGAGAAAAGATCGCACATCCTTCTTCGTTTTTGGCCTTGGTGCATTTCTGATTTTCTCCAGGTTCTTCTCTTCTGGAACAATGTGTCCTGGAGTGATGGTGTGACCTAGAAATTCCAGAGTCTGGTAACCAATCATGCACTTGGTTGGACGAGCAGTAAGCCCTGCTTCCTTGAGTCTATTAAACACTCTCTCCAAGGATTGTAAGTGGTCATCCAAGCTGTCACTGGAAATCAGAATATCATCCATGAATGAGATGATGGACGGATCCTGTAACGGATCTAGTAAAGTCCTCATCATGCGTGTAAACACACTAGGTGCATTGCTGAGTCCAAAGGGCATGACCTTGAATTCGTAGTGTCCACTGGGTGTACTGAAAGCTAACAGTGGTCGAATCTCCGGTTTGACTGGTATCTGATAGTACCCCCGACTCAGATCCACCTTTGAAAAGTACCGAGCCTTATGGAGCCTAGCGAATAACTGAGTTGGATTCGGCAAAGGTTCCACCTGAAACTGTGTATGACTGTTCAGAAGTCGGTAATCTATACACAACCTGTGTTCTCCACTTGGTTTGCGTAACAAAACTACCCCCGCATTGTATGGGGATGTGGATGGTGCAATCACGTCATCCTCCAGCAGTTTTTGTATTTCCTCCCCCAGGGCCTTTTCTTTAGAGAATGGCACTGGGTAAACCTTTTGGCGAACAGGCTCCTGTGTGGTCAAAGTCATCTCGAACTCAACCAACCTCGTTCGTCCTGGTTTATCAGTCAGTATCTCCTTATGAGACTTGAGAACCTGGGGTATCCTTTCCCTCTCCTGGGAGGTCAGATCAGGGTTCACTTGCACATCCCTATATGTTTCCTGGTGTACCAAGGGATATTCCCTGCCCTCGCTGGTTCCCACTTCTGTCTCCACTGCAACTGCCATTGCCATGAGGTGCGCTGCCTTGTCTCCGGGTCTCTCTTCGTATTTCCGCAAGAGATTGATATGGAAAATCTTCGACTTTCCCCGGATCCGGATCTGATAGTTGGTTCTGGATATCACCCTTTCCACGGGAAATGGTCCTTGCCAACCTATCTCCAGTTTGTTGTTTCCCGTTGGGAGTAGCAACAAGACTTTATCTCCTACCTCTAGAGATCTTTCTTTAGACCTACGGTTGTAGTAAGCCGCATGTCTTTTCCTGGCCTTTTTCAAGTTTTGATTTGCCAGAGTCCATCCCTTATGGAGTTTTTCTTTCAGTTCCTCCACGTATTGATAGGATGAGATCACTTCTTCTGACGTCCCCTCTTCAGTCCAACTCCTCAACATGGCTTCCAACGGTCCTTTGATTGGACGACCAAACAGCAACGTAGCGGGTGGTAGTCCTGTTGAGCCATGAGGAACTTCCCGATAGGCAAAGAGTGCTGCTGGGATATATTCATCCCACCTATCAGGTTTTTCCTGCGCTAGTTTCCTGAGCATTGTCATCAACGTGCCGTTGAAACGCTCCACTTGTCCATTGGCTTGAGGGTGGTAAGGGCTGGTATGTATGTGGTTAGAGTGAAACACCCTAAATACCTCCTCCATGAGTTTTCCACAAAACTGAGATCCATTGTCCGTCAGAATTTGATCCGGAAAGCCTAATCTGGTAAAGGCCTCCATCAGTGCGTCCGCCACTCTTTTCGAGTCAATCGTGGTCAACGGTATCGCCTCACCCCACATTGTACAGCAATCCACCATTGTGAGTATATACATGTTCCTCTTCCTAGTCCTGGGAAGTGGACCCACGATATCGATGGCTACCCTCTCGAAAGGAGAGTTCATGATGGGCATCTCACCCAACACCACCGGTGCTGTCCAGTGTTTCGGTGCCACCCTCTGGCACTCAGGGCAGGACTTCACATACCGACGCACATCATCTGTCATTCCCGGCCAATAGTAATGGCAGGAAATCCGCTGCATGGTGGCGGCAATACCCATGTGTCCACTAAAGGAGATGGTATGCCCCATATGAAGAATCTGGGACCGGTGAGCTTTCGGGACGACCAACTGACCGTATAGGTTGTCTCCCCTTCCTGCTCTCCTGTAGAGTATCCTATTCTTCATGTAGTACTGCCCCCGTCCTGGCGGATCAGCACTTTTCTGCAGCTTTTTGTAGCAAGGACGTAAAGTATCATCCTCACTCTGGGCAGTTCGTAGCTCCCCCGGCATTGGGTTAGTCACGATTGCGTCTGCCTCTTCCGTTTTCGTCTGAGAGCGAGTCTGCATTGCTCCCATATGGATTGGCTCCCTGGGCATTCCCAGAAAGACATACCGGCAACCTAGGATGACTGGAAAAATGGGATCGGTCAATACAGCGGCCTTGATGGTGCCGGTGACGTACCTTGACCGAATCTCCACATTAGCAATGGGCAACTTCATGGTTACAGCACTCTTCTGTGCAGGCTGTATGTCCATTGTTTCACCTGTGAATTGTTCTGGATGTACCAGATCCGCAGAAATCACGGCCTCCCCGTCCAGTCCTGTGTCGTATAAACACTCCACTTGACGACCGTTAACCTCTACCAATTCCACTACAGGTGGTTTTTCCTGGTCTGGAGTCTCTTCCTCGGCCTCGACCTGTTCGGTGGGCTCCACCTTAGGTTTTCCTGAGCACACGACGAATTGAGTGTCTCCTGACTTTCCCCTGCAGTCAATAGCATTGTGCGTGTTAGACTTGCATTGGTTGCACCATTTCCCTGTCCCAGATTTTCTATTGTCGGACTTGAGTGAGCTCTCCTGGTGGCGAGCTTCCTTGTTGACCTTGGCATTTTCTGTGACAACCTCCTTGGAAGTCACTTGACATGCTGCGAAGTGAGGGTTCTTAGCCTTCGATTTGCAGTCCCTCGTATTGTGAGAGGGTGACTTACAAATTGAACACCACTTCTCCGACCACGGTCGTTTAGGTGTAGAGCTTGAAGTGCTCTTGCTTCCCTCCTTCTTCTTCTCTGAACTATCCTCTGATTTTTGCACATAAGGTTCCCACTTTTTTGTTCCTGAGTTTTTGGCTTTCTTCTTGTCATGATTCTCTTGACTTTTGGAGTTGGTGGAAAGGTTCTCCCCTGCCTCCCCATGTACCTCGACGAACCGTTCTGCTAATTTAGTCACGAGGTCAATACGTTCTGCTCCTTGTTCTCCCAGGAACGTCCTGAGAGGTTTAGACATTTGCTTCTTCAGCTGGTCGACCACCATGAGCTCTTCCAGACTCTCATAGTCATGTGCGAACCCAGCCAAATCCATCCACTTGTGGAGATAAGATTTTAGACGCAAACTGTAGGCGGCAAACAACTCCCCCGGTTCTCGTTTCGCTGCTCGAAATTTTTTCCGGTAGGTATGTGACGTAACCTCGAATCGCTTCAGCAGAGCCGTCTTTAACTCATCATAATTGTTCTCATGTCCTGGTGGCAGGCGAGTATAAACCTCGTAACCGGTCCCGCGTAATCCCTGGGATAGCTTAAGATTCCATTTGTTACGCTCCAGACCCATAGCAACTGACATAGCCTCGAAGCGTTGAAGGTACTGGTCAATCTTCTCTTTGTCCTCCTCGTAGACCGCTAAAGGAAACTTCATAGCATGGTACCCATGTCCACCTACTGGTGTTGATCCTGGGATGGAGGAACCTCCAACTGCTCCCTCAGTTTCTCCATTAGATTGACTCTTGAGCTCGAGTTCCCGCATCCGGTACTCGTGCTCCCTTTTCTGTGCTTCTTGTTCAGCTTCTAATTTCCTAGCTGCTTGCTCAGCTTCAAATTTCCTAGCTGCTTGCTCAGCTTCCCTTCTCAATTCCAACTCGGCCTTTCGCTCTTCCCGTTCCGCTTGACGATACTCTCTCTCCACTTCCTGTATGTAATCCGTTAGAGAAGACCCAGCCAATCCCATTTCTTCCCCCCTGGCCTTTAATTCTGCTGTGCTAAGTTTAGGGGTGGCCATTATACAGAGAGGTAAGCTAGCAGGTCTAGTACAATATAACTGCAAATTACTATACAGATATATGAACCAGTACTATAAATCTAGATATTACCACACACAGCACATTCACTCAGTGACAAGAGTAGAATCAGGACCACAGACCTATGCAGACGTGTGAAGTGTGAACAGGTAAGATATTAATTAGTCCTAACCCCTATCCACATTCACTCTAGCTGGATTCTCCAAAATGATATCTCCCTCTTATAACTAAGGATCCCGTGTCAAAAGACCCCGTTGTCAGAAGATCCCACTGTCAAAGGTTCCTGTTTGCAGGAGATCTCGCTGTCCAAGGATTCCGTTTACGGGAGATCCCGCTGTCCAAAGATTCCGTTTACGAGAGATCCCGCTGTCCAAAGATCCCGTTATCGAGAGATCCCACTGTCCAAATATCCCGTTTACGAGAGATCCCGCTGTCCAAAGATCCCGTTATCGAGCCCCCAATAATGTCGTGTCCTCCTTTAAAGTGTCGTCCCTGGAGTGAGGAGATCCGACACCCACATTATAATATTTTTTTTTCCTTCTCAATATTCTGGAGAATCCACCAGCTTCCGTCCAACACACTCCACCAGCCTATGGACACCTTTTCCTATCACTCTCTCACTGTCGTACTATGCCCCCTTCTCATACTTCCCCAACGCAACATACTCAACAACTCTTGCTTCTAGAAATTAATCAAGATTAATTTATTAAAATAAAAGTGTAACGTATATGAGACGTGTATGCGAAGAAAATGTGTGACGTGTTCTATAAAGTGTGTAGACTCTGTCTCTCAGACATCAACTCAGTCAGCTGATCACAGCAAAGATAGACCACAGCACGTTACGTCAGAACAAGTACGTCTCACCCGTTGCCGGAACCATCTTGCCGGATAATGCTTTGCCTCTGTAGACCTCTGGTAATCCAATTTCATGAACATCCGAAATAGACACCGGTGGTATTAACAGTTAATCATGGACCGGTTGCGCTCTACCCAATGTCCGTTCCTAATGTTCCTAAACAAACTGCACAAGTCTTTTGCAGTGTGTACGCAGTTAGTTAGTTAGTTAGTTAGTCGACAGATCATCCTCGTTGCACATCGAACCATTCAGTCCATAAGTGCTAATTACTAATGTTAATTGTTACTGTACTAACACTAGGTACTCTTAGCCGGTTCTCGGTTCGTTACTACTGTCTAATGCTGTGTGGTGCATCAATATGCATCACTCTCTTTGATGAATCAATTTCCTTCTAGCGTAAGTTATGTTTCTGTATGCAACTCTAGTGACTCTTGAACTGGTGTTCTTCAGAATGGGTTTTTTAATTCTTTCCCAAAACTTGTAGAGTTTCCTGGGATCTGGTAGGGAACCTTAAGTAAAAACCGCCTCATTCCCGGGATGGCTACTACACTTTGCCAGAACGGCACATGCTAGTTAATCTTAAATTAATCTAACACTGTAGAGCTCTCCCACAAACACGTCCATCATAATCCACGGTTCTTGGTCAACTCCCCCCTAGTTGATCCCAACTCGGGTTTATATGGCAAACTCCTAAAATTGGTCACGTGATATGGGTGACGTCCTGCAGGTGTTATTTGCGCATATCATCCATTGTCAGGAAACTATTTTCCTGGCTTAAGTCCTGTCAAAGTTGTCAGTAATAGTTTAGATTCTCAAAACAAGCCAGCGAGTTGCTGTCGAGTTCCAACAAAGAGTTTTCCTCAACAAGCTGTCAGTAGCAATCTGCCCCTCTGAGTGATGTCCGGAAACTATATGACATATGGACTGTTTACTTCCTTGCTGAGTACTTCCGTTTTCCATCTGACTTGTCAAAACGATGTATGATTCAGCGCACTCACTTCCTCCTCACTCCCCACCAAATGTGTATATGGGCTGACCCCACGGCTTCCATTTGTATTCAAATGTTGACAACCTTGTCAAGGCGATGTCGGGATTCGGCTCCCGCACTTCCGACAGTGGCCAATCCGTCAACCAGATGTACAAGTACAACTGTTATTTCTGCCCGACCTGTTTTGGAAACACGTGTAGCCACAACTATGAATGTTTTCTCTGTATTCGTTGAAACCCTTGTTGCTTAGCAGATAGTCCGGTTAATCAAAAAATCCTCCCTAACAATTAGCTGGGTAAACGCACGGTTTCATTTTGTGACAGGTAGTCAGAGCTGTTCCTAGCACGAGAGACATTCGGACGAGACATTTCACTCGGACGTAATTGCGTAGTGTCAATTTTTAGTTTGCCACCCTTAGGACGACACTTCCGACTTCAGCGGGCATTTTTTAATGAGGTTAGCCATCCTCTGGTTTCGAGGCACGTTGGACTGTTGTGATGTCGCTAACATCTCAGCTGGTCAAGATAGAACGATGAACGACATCGTGGTCGGCCCTCAAGGGAAGGCAGGGGCAGACCATGAGCATTCCCTCGCTATCCAAGGAGGCTTCCATAATTGCAGAGCCGGTACATATTGCTCTGTGACTGGGCTCACCCGAGGAGTTGCCACGTCCTGCTCATGGCTGCTTTAGTTCCTCACTTCCATGTGTTGGGCAACTCGTTTGCCACTGATCGCTCAAGCACACACCAGGGACGGTCAGACTGCAAGCGACACCCACTCGGTGAGCTTTTGCTTTTGACTTCGGATCACGCAATAGGTTCGCTCGCCGTGCGTTCCATTTTGCGTCATTGAGACGTTCTTCCACTTTTGTCTACACTCTCTATGAGTTAGATACAGTTTTCGCAGCCATTTTCTTCGACTGGGGCACTTTTTGACTTTTTGTACTCGCTCACGAGGTAGGCTACTTGTGCTGCCGGATCAGCACCTTACCTTCGTGCTGCGGTGAACGAGAAACGGCCTGGCCTCTCATTCGGGAATCTCTCATATCCCCCTGCTGAGAGCCTTCGAACGTGTATCAGACCTGAGCATGTAGCTTGCTCAGTATCTCGCCTTTATTTTTCGAAAGGTGGGGATCGGCCCGGCTCACAGGTCCGAGGGTTTGTGGCTTAGAGGCGTTCAGCCACAGCCCTCGACAGGGAGCCTTTAGTGTTTTGTCCGGACCAAGAACTTCTGCCTTCGTGCGCCTGATTTAAATTTTAGACTGCTATCCTCAGTCTCACCTGCAGAGCAGCAGGTTGTGTCTCTCTTAGTCTGGTCCCTATCCCATAAGCTGTCCAATATGTAGTTTTTCATCCATCAGCAAGCAAATGGGGTCGATGGGACACGCAAGCTCCCCCACCACGTCAAGGTGGAGACTCATCGGGGGAGCATATATGTTATTATTCTGGTGATATAAATGTTTGTATAGGTGTTATCTTTAGGTAGTAACTCACGGCCAGCTTTGACATGAGGAAATAAATATTTGAGGTTCGCCACAGTAATTAGTCACAATATACAACGTTTCATGTAGATTAACACGATGCAATTTAAATATTGCATTATAGAGTGTGCAACTGCGGAGGCCTTAAGTCACTTCCTGTCATGTATCAAAAAATCTCCTTTACGCATACTAGTAGACTAATCCCGGTTAGCAGGGTAAGGGTATCCTATTTTAGAGGAGATGTACGACGCCTTCTTTCCTCCATTAGTCCACGGGACACCCTTGGGCAAGGTGGAGTATCCGTTTATCCCCCAATCAGGGTTAAGAGAAGCCATAAAGCAGGTGGTGGATGGAGAGTGAGAGCAGCCGACAGATAGTTGTTGGTTATGTACTCTGTGGTGATAGGCAGATGATCTCATCAGTAGAGACAATGGCTATGGCCACCGACTAGTACAGTCACTGCCCAGAAGGAAAGCAATGGCAAACTACCTTCTGCAAAACTTGCCAAGAAACCATAACAACCATGAAAGAAAACATAATAAGAAAGAGATCTGGTGGCGAGACCCCCAGGCCAAGCAGATCAGATAACACTGTGATACAGGGACCAGTATTAATAATCGTGATGACGGAGTTAATCCTGACTGTGTTACCAAGGAAATCCCCTGTGTCAGACTAAGAAACAGAATGAGAATAGGACTAAGAAACAGAATGAGAATAGGAGCGTGGAATGTAAGAAGCCTGTATGACGGGAAGCTTAAAGTTGTATGTGATGAGACTGAGAGGTTAA
Organism: Cepaea hortensis; assembly: GCA_963921405.1. Classification (NCBI taxonomy): domain Eukaryota; kingdom Metazoa; phylum Mollusca; class Gastropoda; order Stylommatophora; family Helicidae; genus Cepaea; species Cepaea hortensis. Next base: position 65,623,221 of record OY992883.1, on the reverse strand, counting down.
ATATTCAAATTTTAGGAATTAGTGAACATCGCTGGAGAGGCAAGGGGCATTTCACAACTGAAATCGGAAGTCTTTTCATTTATTCTGGTAGAGACTTCGGAGGCCAGAGTGGAGTGGCATTTTGCTTAGATAAAACAATTGCACAAGCTTTAATGGAATATAACCCAGTTAGTGATAGAATCCTCACTATTAGACTTAAAGGCCGTCCAAAAACACAACTCTCATACAGATATATGCACCTTCTTCAACAGAAGAGGACGAAATTGAAGATTTTTACAACACACTACAAGACACATTAAATAAAATTATTCATAATGATATAGCAATAATAATGGGAGATTGTAATGCAAAAGTAGATACGGGATGAACTGAAAATGAGAGACACGTTTTATGAAAATTTGGATTGGGAAATAGAAATGATGCAGGTGACAAATTAATTGAATTTTGCACAGAAAATGAGTTAGCGATAGCCAACACACTTTTTTAAACAACACCCAAGAATACTCTTCACATGGAAGTTCCCTATAGTATTACCAAAAATCAGATAGATTATATTTTAATACAAAGAAGATGGAGATCAAGTATAACATCTGCAAACACCCTACGAAATGCAGACTGTGATACAGATCATCAGTTATTAGAAGCAGATCTGAAATTAAAACTCAAAGAGCTTACCCGAGGACCAAGGCTACTTCGTTTCGATCTTACAAAAATACCAGATGCATACAACGTAGAAGTTAGAATTTTGTTTGGGGTCTTGATGTCTGTACAAGAAGAAATGACACCTGATGAACTGGCAGTACAAGCTAGAAATGTCTTGATAACTGCAGTCACAGATTTAATTCCGACCAAGAAAAAGCGACTTAAGCCATGGATTACATCAGACACTTTAGAATGAATAAAACAACAAAGGGAACTGAAGCAGAAAGGAGGTGAATCCGATAACAGCAGGATGAAGTATAAATCTTTAACTCGAGAAATAAGAAAGAACACAAGAAGGACAAACATCAATATATACAAGATTGCTGTACCAGAACAGAGCAGTATCATAAGACTGGAACAGATTACGCATTGTTCAAAGAAATGAAGTTATTGACAAGAAATGTTCAACCTCAATTGAATGTTATCTGTGACAAGATGGGAAATGCCTTAACAGAATCTAGACAAATTCTAAAAAGATGGCAGGAGTACTGCAGTGAAATGTATGATATGAGTGACTGTGAGTACATGAATGAGATACATGAACCAGTGACAGTAGAGACAGAACCTGAACCCTCATTAGATGAAATCGCAAGGGCAATAAAGAACTTGAAGAATGGAAATCACCTGGATGTGATGAGAAACCAGCTGACATAATTAAACCGGGCGGAGAAGAAAACATACAACTCTATCACGCATTATGTAAAATATGGAAATATGGTATATGGCCAAAAGATTAGAAGAGAACTATCTTCATTCCACGACCCAAAAAAGGCAACCTAAGATTATGCATCAACTATAGAACTGTTGCCCTGACCAGTCATGCAAGTAAAATTCTACTAAAAATCATAATGGGAAGACTTCCTAAGAAAATGGAAGAAGAAATTAATGTGGTTCAAGCTGGATTTAGACAAGGAAGAGGAACAAGAGATCACATTCTCAACATGCTTTTAATAAAAGAGAAGTGCAGAGAATTTAATGTAAACCTTTTCTCATGTTTTGTGAATTATTCAAAGGCATTTGACTGTGTACAACATCAGAAACTTTGGGAAATCGTGAGGAATATTTGCTTTCCATCACATGTAATACAACTCATAAGAATGCACTATCTAGACCAACAGGCAGCGGTTAGAATAGATGGCGAGACATCAAATTGGTTTGACATCAAGCACGGAGTCCGTCAGGGATGTGTGCTGTACCCCTATTTGTTTAACCTGTACGCCGAAAATATAATGAGAAATGTAAGAAATGATATAAACAGGGAGCTATATGATGCTCTAAATATCGATGATCATGACATACCAGAGATTCAGTATGCTGATGATACAGTATTGCTATCCACAACACAGAATGGTATGGACAACCTAATAGCCTCAAGCCAATTGAATAGTGAAAATCACAACTTAAATCTTAACATAGCAAAACAAAGATAATGCATACAGATAAAACTACTATAGAGAAATAAATATATGTTAATGACAAAAGATTGGAGGTGGTGGACAATTTTGAATATCTTGGGTCATTGATTACCAACAACGGTGACACAATGAAAGAAATTTAACGACGACTATCAATTGCACTTCAAAGACTAACACAACTGGATAAAGTATGGAATGGGACAATCAGAACTACAAAAATTAGATTGTTAAGAGCATGCATCTTTCCCATTGCAACATACGCCTGTGAGACCTGGACACTTACTAAACAAGCTGAACAGCGCATAAATACCTTTGAATATAAATATTATAGACGAGTTCTAAGAATGTCTTGGGTAAAGAAAAGAACAAATAAAGCCATACTTCAAGAGCTGAATATTGAAGAGGTTGCCAAGACGCTGCTGTCAAATAACTCTTGAACTTTTAACAGGAAGCAAATAACTGTAGGCTAGTTCTTCAACAAAACTTCAACAGCGCCTTTGGTTTTGACCAGAAGAAGAAATAAGATCGAGTCGCAAACAACGAGTAATCGAACATCAAACGCTGTTTATTGTTTTCTCACAGCTCATCGGTTTTGCCTAGCAACAAATAAATACTTACATATTTACCGTGCCTGTGCTGACAGGGCGGGCGGTAACTATATCATGGAATGTATTTAAAATTAATGATATTCTTACAAGACCGTTGTAAATTGACTTAGTTCTGACTTACTTTCTATGTCCGTGGGCGACCTTCCCTCTCTCCTCTAAGTCTATTTCTCGCCGCTTCTGAATTCCATCAAAATTCCTCAGCTGTCGGTTCATTCATTATCAGCATCATCTCATATGAGTGTGTTATTATGTCTTTAGCTCATATTCCAGCCACTTTGTCCATATAAAACTATTGATTCGCCAGTTTGAATGTCCTGATCGTTTCAAGCACAGCCTGCAATTCCAAACTCCAACAACGTCTGTTTGTTGTCCGGTGACGTCAGAATGACGTTTCTCTCTGTTGACAATTCGTCTCCTAGTTTTCTCTGAGTTTTTAGCTTCTAGGTTTCTCTACGTACTTTTTATGACGTCAATCTAAGACTAGCTACATGGCATTATGCCCCCTCCCCTTTAAAATGATGCAATCATTTTCTAGATCGTGATCAATAAATCTGACAATAGCAGTGCAGACGTAATAAGTCATAAGCTATGCTAAGTACGATAGTATGACCCCCTATGCATCCCACACAAAAATAAAAAAAAAATTATTATTCAACGGGCACGCACATCAGTCTACAATCACACGGTAGACGTCGTGTAGACAACCCATGGGGAGGCTGTACTAACTAACTATAACAAGTTAGTCCCTCATTTGTCCATTCAGACAAGCGTCCTAACTCTAGCTAAATAACCGGAGTAAGAGGACGTGTGTGATTCACAGGTACCAATCCATCCGTACTAGTGCTTTATAATTATCGCTGCAATCTCTATTACTTGCTATGATCTTGTCCGTATTGCATATATATGTGAGGTCATCTGCCTTCGTTATAGCCGTAGTGGTACTCTGCCCTAGTTGTAAACCTATACAGTTTATATATTGCCTCTCAACAATGCAATGGCGACTACTGACGTAATTATAATGTGGCCTAATCGTCGTCTGTGAGCTAACATTTTTGAATATGTTGACATCGATCAAAATAATGACCCAATTATAACACTCTTAATTAATAACTCATAATAACTTATAACAATCGAAGAATGTAAATACTTAATTAACTAATTTAAATTATGCGCAATAAAACTAAATTAACTTAATAATACTATACTAATTATTAACATAGTTAATAATGATCATATCATAATCACTTTGCTAATATCTCGAATGCACAGTTATCTATTAACGTAACAAATATACTAATTGTATTGTTCTGAGCAACACCACGCTAATATATTTAATATGACTAACACAATATATCAGTGTCCAGTTCTCGACTAAGAAGATCTGCCAAGTTATTATCCTTGCCAGGGATATGCCAGATATCGAACTCATAATCCTGTAAGAGAAGAGATCAACGATGTATTCTGGAGTTCTTAGTATGACCAGACTTAAAGATTTGTAATGGCCTATTGTCAGACAGAAACAGATATTTCCTCCCAAGGAGATACCTCGAGAATTTCTCAATACTTTCAATTAAAGCTAAAGCTTCAAGTTCAGTGATAGCATAATTCCTCTAGTATCTGACAGCTTCTTACTGAAATATAGAATAGGATGTAACTTGCCGTCATGTATCTGAAGTAACACCGCTGAAATTGCATGAAAACTCGCGTCTGTCTGTAACACGAAATCTTTCGAAATATCAGGCAGTTTCAGAATAGGATACGTACTAAACAGAGTTTTGGTCTGCTGCAAAAGTTTGTCATGATCATTTGTCCAGACTATTTTCGTAGGCTGACCTTTCTTCAGAAGTTCAGAAAATGTTGCTGTCATATCAGCAAAATTAGGAATACATTTCTGATAATAGTTAATCAGACCTAGTAGACTTTTCAGTTCTTTTTTAGTGTTTGGAGGCTTGATGTTGACAATTTTGGTAACTACCTGTGGTTCTGTTTTACGGAACCCATCTGAAATTCTATGACCAAGAAATTGTATTTCAGTGAATCCTATTTCAATCTTGCTCGGCTTAGCTTTACGACAGTGTTGTTGTATTCTCTGAAATACTTGTTTTAATATTTTAACATGTGTGTCTATGTCTGCAGTATGGATACAGATATCATCCATATACGTAGCAACATTGGAAATACCATGTAGAAATTTCCTCATCATGCGCATAAATGTGCTTGGTGCATTTTGTAGACCGAATGGAAGATATGTCCATTCATATAGATCTAATGGAGTGCTAAACGCTGTGATATGCATGGAATTTTCATCCATAGGGATATGCAAATATCCCTTGGTAAGATCAATTTTTGAGAAGAATTTAGAGTTTGTCTTGCCTTCAGTTAACTCATCGATATTTGGCATTGCTTCTGCATCAAGGAGTGTTAACGCGTTCACTTTTCTGTGATCGTTGCATAGACGCAGTGAACCATCTTTCTTTTTCACTATCACTACTGGAGAACAATAGTTTGAAATAGACTTCCTAATGATACCGCTTTGATCTAGTTCAGATATTTCAGCTGTAACTTTCTCTAGATAATGTATCGGAATAGGATATGGTTTCACGTTCACTGGAACATCAGAAAGTAATGTGATTTTGTGTTTGATAAGCGATGTCTGTCCTTGCTTATCAGAAAAAAATCGATCTTAATTCTTCTATTGCTGACAGAAGTTTATTTTTATCTTGTGTCGACATGTTTTGATTTATTTGTATAGCTTGCCAACCGTTGTGACTATTAACTGTTGGAGTTGGTATTTGTTGTGTAATGGCATATTCCTGTTGTTCATTAATTACCCAACATGCCGCTTCAACTCTGTGTGGTATTTGTTGTATCGCCTGTGGTGTGTCAGTGTCACGTGTAAAGTATGGTTTTAACATATTAATGTGGAAAATTTTATGTTTTCCTTTCACATCAATAAGATAATTAACGTCACTAAATTTTCTGGACCCTGCCATGAAGTGACAAGACAATCACGAGGGTAAGGTAGTAACAAACAAACTTCGTCTTCTTCTTTCAAGACTATTGTCTTGGCCTTTCTGTTATCGTATTGCCTGTATTTCTCCCCAGCATTTCGAGTGCAGATTTCGCAATTTGACAAGCCGTTATGATTTTTTCTCTCAACTGAGTAACCATTTCATGGGCTTTTCTTTTCGGGTGGTCATATGTTTTGTTTGTCAGCATGTCATTGTATAACATCAATGGACCACGAGGATTTGCGCCATAGACAAGCTCGAATGGAGAAAAACCCGTACTTGATTGTGGTACTTCACGGTACGCAAATAGTACTGCAGGCAACAAAATATCCCAATCTTTAGGTCGCTCAGCTGCAACTTTTACTAGGGTTCGTTTAAGGACCCCGTTGTAATTTTAATTGACCCCATTTGTCATTGGGTGCCAATGTGAACTAAAGACTTGTGGAATACCTAGCATTTTCATTGCCGCTTGGGTAGCCGCAGATATGAACTGACTACCTCTATCAGACAATATGCACCCTGGGAATCCTATCCTGCTGATAATTAATAATAATGAATCTGGGATGGATCTACTGGTGATGTGTTTGAGTGGAATAGCCTCTGTCCAACGAGTGCAGAGGTCAATCATGGTTAAAATGAACCGATTACCACGATCAGTAGTAGTATTTAGTGGACCGACAATATCCACTGCAATCTTCTGAAATTGGCGTGATGCCAGATCAGTTTTCTGAACATGAACTTTGGGGTGTTTGCCTTTTTGTGTGGTTCTTTAGCACAATGTACATTAACGAACATGCATGGTAATATCTTTGATATAACCAGGCCAATAAAATTGTGTCAACAATCAGTGAGTGGTCTTAGCAATTCCCATATGACCCGCAAATGTCAAATCATGTACAAGCTTCAGTGCTTCACTGCGATATTTGGTACGTAAAACTGTTTGTAATAGAAGTGTTGAACCTTTCTTGTACCGTCTGGATAAAATATTATTGTCTAAAATAAATTGCCAATTACCATGTTTAGCTTGTTTAGACGGTTCTTGAATGCTTTTAAAACAAATTTGCAACGTAGGATCTTGGTTTTGTTCGTTAGTTAAGTCAGCTGTCAGTGTGATAGTGTTCTGAGTAGTGTCACTATCAGTCTGAGAAGATTGTTCTTTTTGACGCCGCACTTGGGCTCTCGTGACAGCATTCTTTAAAGTGTGGCCAATCTCCCATTTAATTGCCTCTTCATGAGTGCGATCATTCGCATTGGGTACATTCCCAATGAGTAAACCGGCACAAGGATTAGGTAGCACTGCTGCATTTACTGTGCCTTTAAAGTACGGAGATTGTATCGTGATTGTGGCAATTTTATATCTCTCTATTATTCCGCCAAATGTTCTGCAGGCAACAGTTTTGCCTGTGTAATCTTGTTCTCTTATTAACTTTTGGTCTACCCCAATAATTGAGGCCCCTGTGTCTCGAACGCATGTTGTAAGCTCGCCATTCACCCATGCCTGGTGAACTCTAAGTGTGCCATTCTGTATATTTGCCGCATTGGCTTCTTGAATGGTTACTAAACATTCGTCATCAGGGATGTCTTTCTCAGTCTTGTCTATTTTATCACTATAATTCTGGATAATAGCTGCATGTGTGTCCTCTATGTCATCAGAATCACTACTGGAGAATACATAAGCAGTACTTGCTTCTTTCCAAGTATTTCTCATCGCGCATGACTTACTGGTGTGCCCGTACGCCCGACAAGAAAAACATTTAACACTCCTCTTAAAGGAGTCATACTTACTTCTTTTCTTTGCCATGATGTCTCTCAAATATACATCATATCCAGGATGTTGATCACACATTTCCAAAGACCCGTGAGACAGTTTACAGTGTTGACATCGTGTAAAGTGACCCTTTCTATGTATGTCTGAATCTCTGTTAGTGTTCTAGTAAGGTCCTCTGTTTCTATTTGAAAATTTCTTAAACTTACCATTACCTTTGTGATTCTGGATTCTGGCGCTAGCCCCTATCACAAGTTCTGGTTGTGCGCATTCAGCAAATATGGCACGATGGGCGTTATAGAAAGATTCACTCTGTGACTCCATCTCATTAAGTGACTAACATTTATTCTCTACAAGGAATACAGACATAGCTTCAGGTACAGCAAAAAAGAAGTTTGTCTCTCAGTATCAGATCACGTATCTTGTCAAAATCAGAACCAGTATCTGCTGCTCTTAACCACTTGTCAAAGCAATAAGAAGTTTCAGATACGAAGTCGAGGAGCGTTTGGTTCGTTTTAGGAGCTAGTTTCTTGAATTTTGTACGTAATAGGGGAGACTGGGGAGAAATGGACCAGCAATTTTGTAGTTTTCAATTTTTGCTCATCACCGGAACATATTTTATCGAAACATAACAAAACCATGACTAAAATGTTGTACATTCATTTATTTTAAAAGGGGAAAACATTTAGCAATCTATTTCTATATGTTTCTTTACAAAATGCATTTCAAAAATGTATATGCACATGGGGAGAAATTGACCACCATTGGGGTGAAATGGACCAGCACGTGGGGAGCAATGGACCATATTGGGGAGAAATGGACCTTTTTTAAAAAGAAGCAGCAACAACTCATCCATATTGCTATAAGAAATAAATAATCATTAAAAGGATATTTGCAGTTTTTTTTTATTATTTTAAGCGACAGTAAAAAAGTGTAATATGATATATTAATCTAATATAAAGTTTTATCGAACAGTTATGCCTGCAAGACTTTCTTTGAAGACATAGCCATCTTTGGTCCTAGAAGTGGTTCCAGTGATTGTAGATCTAGTAAGCTGTGCTTTAATACATGTAATTGAGACACTGGCGACATCTTCTACCTTAGGCTTAACAAATTTACCAGCAACCTTCTCACTCTTGCGCAAGAACTCTACCTCAACATCACCATCATCATCAATGTCTCCCCTTACAATTCCTACATAGTAAACACAAGTCTTCTTTGTTCCATATTCACATAGCACACACTGGCCTTCAAAAACCTCACGCACACCAGTCAAGCTAAGCGTACACTCCTCATTTTCACCAAATGAAACATCAGAATCTGTGTCATCACAAAACGAAATCAACATCAAGTTCTTTCAGCAGCTGTCTCTTTGCCTTTTTGGGTGGAACTTTTGCTGCCTTTTCTTTCATCACCGCTCTTTCCCTAATTCGATCCATTTCTGGCGTAGAAGTATCTAGCATAGTTTTTCCTCTTTTCCTCATATTATTTGAATCTTTTCGCGGACCAGCTTTTGGTAGTCCTCTGAAAACATGAGGCGAAGTAAAGGAAGAAGTAGCTTTATGTTGAAGACTCCCTGATATTTCCTGCAAGTCATCTACAAGGTTCTCAACATTACACTCTTTCTGATTTTCATGAAATTCTTGTGCAGTTTGATCTGTGCTGGTACCACAATGTGGAGATGCTGATCCTGTCTGTTCATTGCTTTCTAAGTGGCATTTTCACTGTCCTTGCTGATGGGCCTGTTCGTTATTTCTGAAGGCATAAAATCATCTTCTGTAAAAACATCTTCGTTAAAGGGCCAAATACCTGACACTGCAAAGCCTGATTGAATGTTAATGGGAGTTGCCGCTTTAAGAAAAGCGTGGCCTCCTAGATTTGCAACTTGATAGATTGTCAGTGGTGTCCCAACATTTTTCATCATCCATGAATCACACGCATTGTTGTAGACCGACTTCATGGGTCCAAAAACTGAACGGTCCAAGGGCTGAGTTTTAGATGAGGTGTGTGGTGGCAACGTGATCACATGAATGTTGTTTTTCTTGCACAGTTCAAGTGATTCAAATGAAATGTGGGAATCGTGATTGTCCAAGATCAAAATCAAAGGGAAGTCTTTGGAAGGTCTTGAATGCTTAATGAAGTGATTTATAACTTTGACGAAATTATCACGGGTCATCCAACCTGATTCATTCAAAAGGCCAAGGGAACCTTCAGGTGCTCCAGCAAGCATAAAATTCTTAAAAAATTTTCTGGGAAACACAAAAACTGGAGGGATAATGTGACCCGCAGCTGACACAATGCAACAGATTGTGACCAGTTCTCCTCTTTCTCTGGATGTCACCTGGCCTATTTGCTTCACTCCTCGTGGGGCAATTACTTTTGTCACTTTCTGTACAGTGGTCAGACCTGACTCATCTAAATTGTAGATTTGAGCTCCACTCACATTTAGTTTTGTAATGGTTTCCTTCACAATGTTGAAGAAGGTGCAAATATTATGTTTGTTGAAAGCTGTAGCTCTAGCCAGAGATGTTGCCTCAGGTTGCCTTATGGTCAGCTCGGGATTCCGTCGCAAAAATCCACAAAGCCAGTCATTCCCTGCCATCATTTGCTCATCCCAGGTTAAAGGATGTGCAATGTTATTGACTTTCGCCATCTCGTACGCCAAAATACGAACGTTTTTAGTTGTGAGTCCATGGAACATTCTTGCACAATCTTTCAAGTAACTAGCAAAATCAGCTTCTTGCTTAGCTGTGAAAACAAGGCTATGCCTATAAATTGGTACGAGTCTAGTAGGCAGACCATTTCCTTCTCTGTCTTTTGTAAGATTGTTATTGAGGGTAGAGCGAGCAATGCCGTACTCCCTTGCAGCTTTCCTCACTTTCATTCCATTTTTCACAGCATTAACAGCTTCTCTCATACGTTCCTCCGTAACGAGACCCTTGTTGGTGTTTCTGATGTACAATCTTGGCATCTGAAACAAAAGAGTGACAGAATTATATAACATTTAGAATGGTAGGCCTATCATTTGCAAAGAAATACTGATTATAGCACGAATGGCGTGCATCTTTAATAAATCACTGAAATCAAATTTGTTAACAGTTTTATTGGTCTAGATTTAGACCCCAGTATTAAAAAGAATCAATAATGCTGATATTCGAATGCAATCTTCAACACTTTTAATAACAACAGACTGTCTTGTCAATTTCTTCTATGGGGAAAAATGAACCATGGGGAGAAATGAACCGGTCCATTTCTCCCACATCAATGTATTAAACTATTCAGCCATAAAGTCTCTTAAATCTAATATTATATGCTATATTTTTTATATGAACTCTTAAATAACAAGTAAATAAAGATATTAACATAATTACCTTGTCCTGATTCCTGACTATGCGTCTGCTTTACGATGGTGTCTGGAACTGGAAAAAGAAACTTTAGTGCAGAAAATTTTTCAAACTTTGCGTGGGAACGACCTGTGCGGGAAGTCGATGGCAAATGAAAAATTCGGACTATGTTTGATGTGGAAAACAAACTTATTATGGTTTCACTTTCATTGCATCACAGCCAGGGGCCAGAGAGGGGGTGGTCCATTTCTCCCCTATGCCCATTTCTCCCCAGTCTCCCCTACTGCTTCGTCAAGACAACATTGTGCAAGTACCCTATTTCGCATGTATTTATAGTTGGTTCGCAAATTCTCAGGGATCAACTCAATCACCTTTAAAGGTTCCAATGCAAGGTGTCGATGGAATAAGATTGGTAAGTCTTGTTCTGGAATTTTATAGAATTTTGCTAAGTCTTCAAAATTTGTAATCCAGGAACTAATGGAATCACCTTGTTGGAAATTACGAATCAGTCCTTGGTACTTCTTAACTGGATCATTATGCTTTGCGTGTATTCTTTCTCGTTCTATCTCAGCTTCACGATCCATTTCCAATGTCTTAACCTTCAAATTACCTTCAAGTTCCTTGTCCTTCAAAAGTGCTTCGGCTGCAAGTTTCTTTTTCTCAAATGCAAGTTGCCTTTCTTTCATTTCTTTTACTGCCACTATTCTCTCCCTTTCCAATGGTAATTCATTTTCTATTATCGCCATTTCCTTTTCTTTTAATTCTTTCTGATATGCAAGCTCCTTATCCTTGCTTTATTTCTCTGCAGCTAATCTTTCTTGTCTTTCTTCTCTTTCACGTGCTGCTTGTAACTGTTTTTCCTCCTTCTGTTGCATTTGGAATTCCTTAAACTCCTGCTTTGCCCATGTCCTGAGCTCGAGACCGGTTAAACCAGACTTCTCACCCATGTTCATGAAGTCTTGTAGTGTCGACATGTTGTCCTAATTGCGCTATAACTTATCTAGCGGAAATAAAATAGCGAAGTGCAAAGGAATCGACAAGATGCAAGTATGTTGAAAACAGAGTAGGAGATATATCAAAATACAAATGTTGAACGAAATGTCAACTTCAAACTCAACAATGATGTAGAACCGAATAACACAAGAGAATTAGCAAACTTAGTGCGAATAAATACCGTCCTAAGCGTTACGATATGTAAATACTATAAATTAGTATGAAAAATATATTCCGTATAAATAATATAATGACGTAAGACAAATAACAGTTTACAAAGAAAACAAGTGACATGTAACGTAGACACACATATCTAGTCTCATAAATGAAAATAACACTACTAGTGATACAAAGATACTAACGTATATGACTGCTACGACACAACACAAGTGTACCTACAAATCATGAGATCGCTATAAAAGACATTCGTAACGAGCTGACGAATGCAAGTACGAAACGTATCTCTATGCTATATAATGCTTTTACTTAGCAACGAGATAGCCCACCAACCAACCACTGTTGTCAATGGAACGACGAATCGGCAATCGTTACATAATATGTATCAACACACCCAACCAGATAACAAGTAACACAACAATCAACAAAAATACTGTCTTTGTGTCCTTATGTTGACGTGATACGTAGACCAAGAAAACATCGAAGTGGGTATGGTATCTGATAATTATAGATACCAACGGTGGCTTGATGCAGTTATGTGGTTGAATAAACGTGATAAATATCCTGTGTCCCGCTGTCCATGTACGTTGCGATGAGTATGAGTATCCGTCTTGTGGGCGTGAGAAACGTGTGTGCTGTATCTGTACCGAATATATAGTTTCAGTATTAAATGTGACACCGTGGCAATGCACCTGCTGTATCGGACGAATTCACACTAACAGCACCGGTGTCACTGATTAAGGTGTGGACCTTACGACGATAAATACCTGGGCTGCTCAGTCTGCATGGTGGTGGAATGTAGAACGATTGTTAATAATGATCTCCTGTGTAAGGTGGTGTAAACGTCCATATGTGTCAAGTCTTTAAAATGATGTCCTATCCTGTCTGTGACGATGTCCGATGGTGTGCTGGCGTTCGATTAAAAGTGTCGGTTGAAATGTAGATACATCTTCATGAAAGATCCGGTGAACAAAGTCCAAATGAGCGTCTCAATAAAGTCCAGATTTTCTTGAGAATGATGATGGAAGGAAGCGTCGATGGAGGTCAAGTCTATAATGCCCCACATCCATATTGGCATCTGAGTTCATATACATCTCCAGATCAGTGTATACTCAGCAGCATCTATAATGTCCAGACAATCAGTAAATGTCTTTTATATATGTAGATGGCTGTGTGGCTTGGTATGTAAACTTAATATGTATGGCGTTGTACTGTGCATGCTCACGATATAGTGTAGGCTTGTTATGATGTCAAAAAGCATCTATAATGTCCAGACAATCAGTAAATGTCTTTTATATATGTAGATGGCTGTGTGGCTTGGTATGTAAACTTAATATGTATGGCGTTGTACTGTGCATGCTCACGATATAGTGTAGGCTTGTTATGATGTCAAAAAGGTTGATGAGAATTTCGTGGAGGGAAGTGTCCTCGTAAAATCTCTCCTCTGTTATATGTACATATTGGTGTCTAACTGTTCCAAATATGATGTCGAATATGTGTAAATGTACGTCCTACCAGTAAATGAATGCTTGGTGGCAGATACAGTATTATTCTCCAGTTCACGAATAAGCACAGACATTATGTTTATATACGTTTTTCGACTTTGGAGTTGCGATATTATGGCGTGTGCATTTCCTGGCTAAAATAGTGGCTAACTGTAGCTGACACTCCCGGATACGAGTCCACACTTCCCAAGACGCTGCTGTCAAATAACTCTTGAACTTTTAACAGGAAATAAATAACTGTAGGTTCGTTCTGCAACAAAACTTCAACCGCGCCTTTGGTTTTGACCAGAAGAAGAAATAAGATCGAGTCGCAAACATGAGTAATCGAACATCAAACGCTGTTTATTGTTTTCTCACAGCTCATCGGTTTTGCCTAGCAACAATAAATACTTCCATATTTACCGTGCCTGTGCTGACAGGGCGGGCGGTAACTATATCATGGAATGTATTTAAAATTAATGTTACTCTTACAAAACCGTTGTAAATTGACTTAGTTCTGACTTACTTTCTATGTCCGTGGACGACTTTCTCTCTCTCCTCTAAGTCTATTTTTCGCCGCTTCTGATTCCATCAAAATTTCTCAGCTGTCGGTTCATTCATTATCAGCATCATCTCATATGAGTGTGTTATCACGACTTTAGCTCATATTCCAGCCACTTTGTCCATATAAAACTATTGATTCGCCAGTTTGAATGTACTGGTCGTTTCAAGCACAGCCTGCCATTCCAAACTCCAACAACGTCTGTTTGTTGTCCGGTGACGTCAGAATGACGTTTCTCTCTGTTGACAACTCGTCTCCTAGTTTTCTCTGAGTTTTTAGCTTCTAGAATTCTCTAGGTACTTTTTATGACGTCAATCTAAGACTAGCTATATGGCAAAGGATGGCTATTAAAGACGTTAAAACAAAGAAAATTGAAGTATTTTGGGTACTTGAAACGTCACGAAACTTTGGAGAGAACAATAATGCAGGGGTATATGCCCGGGAAGAGAGGAAGAGGAAGGCCAAAGAGAAGATGGGTGCAGGGTGTGGAGGATGATCTCCAGATGGGTGTATTGGACGCGGGACATCTTGATTATGATCGAGAGGTTTTCCAAAATGTTGTTATGGGAGCGCGGTTCTGCAAAGAACAAGCTACTGAATAAATGAGTAGACTAATCCAGTGTGCGCATATTAAAATCAATACATGCTTATAACTATCATCACATGTGCCTGCCAACAAGCGTATGCGTTCATGCATCTCCACATATTTCTGTCCCGGATGATCTTGATTGATTCCACTAATGATATTCCTCCATGCGACTGTTCCAAACGATCCAACATCGGTCACGACTGCCTTTTCTACCGCCGATCTTTCAAGTCGCAACTATGTTTTCCCAAAGCCTCTCTTTTCATTACATGACCAATGCACAATCTTTGTTGATCTCTTATATTTTTATGTAGTGTTTTACTTTCATTAGCTTTTCCCAAGCAATCGTTGTTTAATAATCTATGACTCCAAGGTATTCGCAACATTCGTCTTAGACATCACATCCCCGTTGTCTCCAAGCTCTTTATAATTTGTTCGTTCACGACTCATGATTTGTTTCCATGTATTAGAACGGGTATACAACAGTACAGCACCCTCTTTCTGACATTAAGTGATAATAAAGTATTGTAAAAGATATTTTTAATTTTCTGAAATGCAGCTGTTGCTTGTGTATTATGCCATAATCTCTTTCACCACCTACCATATAACATTATGACTGTCTTCAAATATTTTAATTTTTGACTTGGTTAAGTATTTAACCTCCCCCGATGGTGTTTCCACCTTGTCGTGGTGGGGGAGCTTGAGTTTCTCAATGACCCTGAGAGCTATGCCGGCGGTAGCGTAGCTACCAGCAGGGCCTCCCAAGCCGGACAGGTCAAAGGGTAGAGAACAGACAAAGAGAAGCACCCTGGTCCTCCAGGTTGGGGGTTGAAGCGTGGGGTTAACATCCCCACCTTTGTAAAAACCTTTCTTTGTTACGAAACAAATACATGAGCCTCGATATCGGACTGACTTATCTGGACAACGACCTTGGAACGTTAAAGGACTTTTGAGATTTGGAACATGGAATGTACGGACACTATATCGAGCTGGAGCGGCCGAAGAACTAACCCGGGAGCTGGTTGAATATCAAATGGATATAACAGCAATTCAAGAAATAAGGTGGCCAGGAGAGGGTACTTTAGAGCAAAATGGAATGATTATAATATATGGAGGAAACACGCAAAATAAACATGAATTAGGAACAGGATTTGTCATCAAAAAAGAGTTATGGGGGAACGTTTTAAACTTTAAAGCTTTTAATGACAGGATTAGTAAATTACGAATAAAAGGTAAATGGAAAAATATAACGATGATTAATGTACATGCACCTACTGAAGAGAAAGAAGATGATATTAAAGAAGACTTTTATAATGATCTGGAAGATGTCATAGAAGAAACCCCCAAACAGGACATCCTGCTTGTGCTGGGAGACTTCAATGCAAAAATAGGTAGAGAGCAAACTAATAAAAAAAGTGGCCGGTATGGAAAGCCTACATACAACTTCAAATGATAATGGATGGAGAGTCATCAACCTGGCAGAAGCCAAAGGACTGCAGATTAGCAGTACCAGACTACAAAGAAAAGATATACACAAACAAACTTGGAAATCATGTGACAAGAGAACCTATAATCAAATAGATCACATTTTAATTAACAACAGAAATGCATCAAACATACAGCAAGTCAGAAGTTATAGAGGAGCTGAGTGCCACAGTGACCACTTCCTCGTTGGAGCAAAATTTAAAATAAAACTTAAGAGAGCTTTCTTTACTAAATTACAAAGATTACACCCAACATATAACAGAGAAAAACTACAAGACATTACAGTCAAAGAGAAATTTACAGATGAAATAAAATGTAAACTTGAAACTTTGCAAAACCCTTTGGAGGAAAGCGTTGACCAAACTTGGTTGAACATCAAGAATACAATTCAATCTACCGCAGAAGAATGTCTCGGTGTGTTAATCACGCATAGAAAGAACAGATGGTTCAATCAAAAATGTGAAGAAGCAGTCATTAGGAAGAAGAATGCCAGACATGTATGGTTAAATGACATCAATAACATCCAAAAGGAAGAGCATTATAGAAATGAATGTAAAGAGGCTACAAAAATAGTCAGACAGCAGAAGCGAGAATATATGAGTAGTATAATCAAAGATATGGAAACTAATCACCAGAAAAATGAATCCAGAAAATTTTTTACAGAACTGAAGTCAATGAAACGAGGGCACCAACAAAACACATATGGTTTAAAAGACAAAAATGGGAATATGATAAATACCAATGAGGAAATGTGCAACACATGGAAAGAATATTTTATTAATTTACTAAATTGTGAAGCTCCAAGTAACATTTTCCCACAGGAAGAGGTCCTAACATGCGAACCACAAATTGAAGAACCTACATTTGAAGAAATCCTATATGTAATCACACGACTTAAAAACAATAAGGCAACTGGGACTGATGGAATTGCTGCTGAATTTATAAAGGCAGGCGGCCATGCATTACATCTAAAGCTATACGAACTAATAATAAAAATCTGGAGGACAGAAGAATTACCCCATGACTGGAAAGAGTCATTATTGATACCTATCTTTAAGAAAGGAGACAAGTTCCAATGTGGAAATTATAGAGGTATATCACTACTGTCCACAAGCTATAAGATACTATCCGCAGTATTACTAAATAGACTAAAACCATATTCAGAAGACATATTAGGTGACTACCAGGCGGGGTTTAGACAAAACAGATCAACAATAGATCAGATATTTATCTTACGACAAATAGCCGAGAAACATTGGGAATATAAAAGAGATCTCCATAACATTTTTGTGGATTTTAAAAAAGGCTTATGATAGTGTCCATAGGAATAGTCTATGGAATGCTATGCAGGAATTTGGAATACCAAGGAAGTTAATCAACATAACCAGACTATGCATGGAAGATACTTATAATATAGTAACATATAAAGGCAGGAAATCAGACCCCTTCCAAATAACATCTGGATTGAAACAGGGTGATGCACTATCGCCGCTACTCTTCAATCTGGCTCTAGAGAAAGTTGTAAGGAAGGTAAAGGAGGAATGTGATATTGGAGGAACATCCAAGCTGCTTGGTTATGCAGATGATATAGATATTATAGGGCAAAGTGAACAAAAGACATTGGAAATATTGACTCACTTAAAGGAAAAAGCCCAACAGATGGGGCTGGTTATCAACCAAGATAAGACAGAATATATGGTAATTTCAAGAGACGGAATGGCTAAAAACTCAGGCCACATACAAATAGATAATATGACCATTAAAAGAACGGAAACATACAAATTCCTGGGTACAATCTTCAACTGCTCCAACATCATAAGGGAAGAAATACAAACTAGAATCAACTCTGGAAATAAGATATACTATGCACTACAACATCTACTAAAATCAAAGGCGCTATCTCGTAACACCAAAATCACAATATACAAAACACTGATCAGACCAGTTGTGCTGTATGGCTCTGAAACCTGGAGTACAACGAAAGGCGACGAAGCCTTGTTACAAACCTTTGAGAACAAAATTTTAAGACGCATCTTTGGACCCATTAGGGATACACAAAGTGGAGAGTGGAAAAGAAGAAGTAACAAAGACATTTATGATTTGTTTAAGTCCCCGCTAATCACTGGTATCATGAAGGCTAATAGACTACAATGGCTGGGGCATATAGAAAGAATGGAAGATAATAGGGAAACAAAACTCACTTACACTCAGGAAATAAATGACCGTAGACCCCGAGGTAGACCAAGAAGGCGGTGGAGAGATAATACATGTACAGACCTACAAGCACTTGGAATCAACGACTGGCAAGAGAAGGTTCACCAGAGAGACGAATGGAGACAGATTGTATTTGCAGCAAAGAACCTCAATGGCTCGGAACGCTGAAGAAGAAGAAGAAGTATTTAACGTCTATTGTTATATATATATATATATATATATATATATATATATATATATATATATATATATATATATATATATATATATATATCGTGTGACAGTTTATTCCATGCTCAGTCTTCGTAGACTTAGATGGATAGGACATCTTAGGAGGATGGATGATGGTAGAATACCAAAGGATATCTTTTTTGGTGAATTACAGATGGGTAAGAGATCTCAGGGTCGGCCTCTACTACGATACAAAGATGTGTGTAAGCGGGACATGATTGATACAGGCATTGATAATGCACATTGGGAGCAAGTCGCTGCTGAACGTGTTGCATGGAGGGCAAATATCAGAAATGGAATAAAGTCAAAGGAGAAAATTATTGCAGAAAAGTCACACACCAAGCGTTTGAGACGTAAGATGTTGCATGATGGTGGAAATGACCACGTGTTCAGATGCACCCACTGTGAACGGACATTTACAGCGCAAATTGGCCTTATCAGTCACACTCGCTACCGCCATAGTTAAAAGTTATTATGCCTTTTTAAAGCACAAACTATCGTCTGTCAAGACGGCAAGGTGCCAATGGAGAGAGAGATATATATATGTTCGTCTTTTCTTTGATATTTCATTGTCATAGTAAAATTTGCATTTTAGTCAAACAATTGCAGCTTACAATTACCATAGCTACCACACTCCATAGAAAACACTTTGTGAGCCTTTTTTTACGTCAAAGCCTGCAAATTTATAAACAGTGTACTATATAATAGGTTTCTACTGCTGCCACAGGTCATCGCCGAGCCGGGCTGCGAAGGAAGAAGCCACACAAGGCTTACCAAGGAATGATCACGTCTCTACAGAACATCCATTCAGAAGTGAAGCTCTACAGTGCCAACGCAGTCTTCGTCAAGCCCTCCATTGCTGTAGAAAACACTTTTCGGTAAATATATTTGAGTTGCGTTTGATGTGATTGATCCGTGGTGGCACAGATCAGAGTGGGCTGTCGTACTAAGATAGCAGTTCACAAAGATTCTCCCGACGAGATGTTGCTTTCTTTCCCCTGATTGCATAGTGTTGTGAAGTTCTAGTCATCGTAACGTTGGTAGCGATGATTTCCCTAGATAGACAAAGATGGAGAGGAAAGGAGATATTCAATCATCTTTTAATGATTGATTAATTGATTGACTGATTGATTGATAGATTGATCCTTATTTGACGTGGTATAAGTACAGTAAAGAACTTTTTTCTACACGTTGCAGCGTGTTGTATACATGGTGCAAAACTCATAATTTTATTGACGAATAGACACTCCGCAATATTATGTCGGACTCCTTTACTTCACAGATCATTTCCTGAAACCCATTTAGACTTACTTGACCTGAGAATTAAGTGACAGACTTTACGCTCATTTGGTGGAACTTCCGTTCTAAAACCATTTCCTGTTCAATTCTGGGAAATGCGGTCTTAACTTAATGGGGCATTTTATGATGAAATACTTTATCGATTAGGATGCTGAAACCTTCAAATATATTGTAAAATGTAATGACAATTGTATGTGTCGCGACAGAACGGTTAAAGTTTCTTCATGCCCCGAATTTTCTAGCTCCAGTATTTACTTACCCGGGATATCTTGCGAGTTTTAAGGTTGCTGAAACTAAAGGCCGTTTTTGTTATGATTACCTGACAAATCTAAATAAATTGCAGACGCCAATTACCTCTTCATGCAGTTTTTTTTTAAATTCCAGATTAAAGTACTATAACATTTCCGATGCAGAATATGAATTTATCAAAAAGTCTAGACAGATAATAACATGTCTACCGCCAGACACTTCCTAATATACTTCAAGAACAAGGACCCTTCAACCCTGTCTAGTCACCTGGGACGACAAGTGGCTTTTTATGCCGACTTGTAAACAGGCGATATCTATGCCCGGAATTACACTACACTATATCTTTAACATAACTAAAACGGATGCTTGCTTGGCTCTGTGTTTGAAAAAGGAGGAGCATTTACACAAGCTGATAAGGAACAATAAAATGGGTGGACCTAGTAATATCTTCCATCGCCACCATGAAACCAATAAGACAAGTATTATAGGGGTTAAATTAAACAAAACCATAAAGGATTTGATGCTAATGCTTTTTATCTCTGGTCCTTTATGCAAAGAGATTTTCCCATTTATTTTAGAAATAGAGAGGATTTTAATCACACAAATTATACAAGTAAACACTTTAGTGTTCGAACTGCTTAACATGGGATTCCCGTGTCAATAGCATACATTTGAAATCACAATTTAACAGTGTTTAGATTTAGTTTAGCGACCGGAATATCAGAGTAGATGGGTAGGATACGAACAGTAAGATATTTTATCAATTCCATGGCTTTTGTTTCATGGTTATCCAATCAGCCCCCTGACTAGAGGAAAAGAGATTAAACCTGCTAGTAAAAACAAATCCTGGTAAATTGTTCCGGAATACTTGTGATATTCACGAGTACCTAGAGAGTACTGTTGACGTGACAGCAAGCGTTCTTTTGGAGTGCGAGTGGCAAAAATTAAAAATATCAGGTTCAGCAATCAAACATTTCTTGTGGGAAACATGCATGAAACCAAAACTTCCCGGGTTTCCTAGATCCTCGAGGCTTTAGTTAAAGAGAATTTCTTGGTCTCGTTGAATGTGACATTTCAGGTACTGGATGACCTGATAGAGTACTTTGCTGAGATTCCTCCAATTTACAAGAACATGGATGTGTTGAGAGATGACATAGGCGAATTTATGAAATAATACACTATACAACATAAACTAAACTACTCTACGACGTACCTTGGTAGGTAGATACTGTGGGAAGAAAACCGTATTAGCCATCCCACTCTTAAAATGATATCTGTAACACGGCCTGCTAGTCACACACATCTACTAAACGATCGAGTATCGATCTAGCTGCTATAAACATTTGGAGAGGCGGAACCTAATGCCTGTTGCAAAGGTGACAGAAAGCTGCTAAGGCTATTACAGCAGACACCAAGAAGTTATCAGGTAATGCCACTTACGGCAAAACACTAATAACGCCAAACACACTGTTGTCTCCTGCTGTCAGGTGCAACATACAACAAAGTTAATCAATATCGTCCGCTTAAAAAAGCAAAGCCCCCCCCCCTCCCCACCCCGTTACCTATGATCTCTACAAGGTTGACTTGGTAAACAGAAAAAAAGAAAGCTCTTTATGATCTTCCTCTACAGATTAGATTTATTGTCTAACAATGTGCCATGTTACTATGATATCTTTTTATTACGATTTACTCGATAAATGTGTAGATAAATCGGATTACCAAATCACCGAAATGAACAGTTATTCACTGTACTTGGCCCTTAGTGCAAAATCACTCTCTTATGTTGTTACACAATGCCTATAAGAAGAGTTCTCTGGAACCTATACTCAATGGCTTCCAGTCGAGTTTTATTCCTCCCATCAATTATAGTACGAGTAATTGTTAGGCCCGACAGGACATCAAAGCTTAAGAAAAGAGAACCCCTGGTCTTTTAAATTAGAGAGTACGAAGGGGAGTGGATGGTTTCTATGTGCAGTAAAACTTGCCATTTTTTCGGTTGCTGCGCTAAGACAAGTACCAACGGTCTGACTAAGAACCCCAAAATATTAAACAAGGAAACATATTTTAATGTACTGACAACCAAAAAGGCTGATGGGGGAAAATATGAGGTTTAGAACCCATAAGAAGTTTATGTATACAACATCGAGCTTCCATTTCCTACCCTTACATAAAACGGCAAGTCCAGACTGATAATGTCACCACAACCCCTCTATTTTTTAAATTAATTGATTTTTAATGTTCATTTTATTGTGTGTCTATATTTATCCTTCCTTCTGTATATGGTTTCCCTTTATTAAAATTATGCCTCTTTTATCGTTTGTTTGTTAGTAATTTCAATGTTTTATATATGATGTACGCCCTCACAGCCCTCTTACGTCACTAGACCACCACCCCCTCTCTTAGCAGCCAGACCACCACCCCTCTTACGCCACGCCCATCCAGAAAAATCAACAATAATAAAGATTGCGAACTGAGGCTCAAAATCGATAATCAGTTGAATTATATAAGAAATTATATAAGAAATGTGCGTCTCGGAATGCACCTGATAGGGCTGCTACCATGCTACTCACCCCCTGGTTATGGTGTCATTATACCACGCTCTCCGTTACTATACATCGGCCTTTTTTTCATTAATTAGCAGGCACTTTTTTCCTCTTATCATAGAGCCACGGTATAGATATGGACTAGAATTATATTGTAAGAAACCAGAGATTATTGTCATATCCAAGGGGCAAATATCATAATGTAATATACAGTCATGTGGAACAATTCTTAAACAAGTGAATCAGTACAACTTACTAGGAACAGTCATAACATCTGATGGGAGGTACCGTGTAGATATTAGGACAAAAATCGCTATCGCAAGGTTTTACAAGTTAACAAACACAATGACCAATACAAATCAGTCACTTCCAGTAAGAAAAAGAGTTTTAAAAGTGCTATATAGAATCTATACTGTTACATGCATGTGGAACATGGACAATAAACATACAAGCTGAGAAACATTTAATGACAGCAGAAATGTGGTCACTGAAGAAAATACTAAGAATACCATGGACGGACAGAAAGGCTAATGAGCATGTCCTACAAGAAACAAATGAAACCGTAATTGTTAAGAGAAAATATTCGTAGACAGTCTAGACTTGTTGGGGAATGTTATGAGCAGAAATAAACTCCATAGCTTTTGAGAAATTGAAACCTTGAAAGGAAAATAACAAGTGGAAAGCAACGAAATATAATCCTACATGGCTTGGAAACATGTCATAATCGGGACATGAGCACAGACCTGATACAAGAATCTGATGATCGTGTGAGAGTTAGAACTCTGATCGTCAACGTTTATCAGCATGGCACATGATGATATAAACACCACATAAACAGTGGTGTATTGGTGTTGGGGTTTAGTGAATAGAATTATGAGTTTATAAAATGAAACATGTATGTTTTCTATTATATTTATTGTATTTACATTATGTTACGTGTTATAGTATAAGCGACGCTTCTTTTCGCGAGATTACAATGAAATAGATTATCTCAATCAATCAGGTGCCGTCTCCACAAAGAAAGTTGGCAGCAATGGATCTCCAGACTTGTCTGTATCTCACCTTGACTGCACATTATGTTAGAATGATGTTCGCCCACCTCTTGATGTTATCTTCCCACTTGTATCGTTGTTTGCCTCTTGCTCGCTTGACCTCAACCTTGCCCCACTGTATAGTTTTTATAAGAGTTTTATACGAAGGGCTGTACGAAGATTTGGTCAATCTGCTTTTGAGTATGCGATGGTTATCCTGACTCTCAGCCGTAAGCAGATAGAAAGGATGGAAAGGATACAGAACAAAGCCATGCGCATTATTCTTCGATGTTCAAGAGATACAGCATGCAGGGCGATGCGCTACCTTCTTGATTTTCCAACCATTGAAGACAGAATACAAATTTGCAGAGCACGTGCCTACCTCAGAGCTAACACAAACACACAACATCCTCTGCATAGTGAAATTAGGAAGGTGAAGGGCAGTAGGTTAAAAAGAGGAAGGTCGTGGATGGGTCAAGCCGAGGACATTCTTAAACAGGTATGTTCACTTGAGGACATAGAACCTGGTGAGGAGTGGGTACAAGTGCCAACAGATTTCTGTACGTCTCTTTCAGTCTGCATCCAACTAGACAGAAAATGTAGACAAGAAAATCCGGTTGCTGTGGAGGCGGAAGTACAAGCTTTGATTTTCGAGAATTCCTTAGACGGTGATGCTGTCATATACACAGATGGGTCGGTCGTCCGACATTTGAGAAGCGCATGGGCTTGTACGGCGCAGGCCGGAGGGAGAACTGTGAAGGAGGACTCTGGTGCTTTTGCTGAGACCACGAGTAGCCAGACTATGGAAGTCATGGCAGTAAGTAAAGCAATAACATGGCTCGAGACACAGACATTCACTAGGGCATGTTTCCTTAGCGATTCAAAGAGTATGCTCAAGAGGATAGAGATGGGGTGGATCCGAAAAAAGTGGTTGCTGTCTCTGGAGCGGTCTCGGCTGGCAAAGATTAGTTTCATCTTCGTGCCAGGACATTCAGGAGTACAAGGAAATGAGCGGGCTGACGAGCTCGCATGTAAGGCTACTGTGGAGGGCGGACGCGCTATGGACCAGGCTAACATTCTGAATGCTCTACGAGAAGTAAGATTGTTGCGAGAACCAAGCGATGACTGTTAATCTACAACCATGGTCAGAGTGCGAGAACTGCAAATTAAAAGAGGTGTTGCCAAACAAGAACACTACGCTGGAAGCCATAGAAGATTGATTTACCAACACAGAACTGGCGTCGTGAGCCACTACACGCTGCGGGATTTGCTGAGGAGGGGATCCGAGCACTTATGGACTGAATGGTTCGATGTGCAATGAGGATGACTAACTAACTAACTAACTAACTAATTAATTAACTAACTAACTAACTAACTAACTAACTATAAGATTTAACTTGGCCGAAATATTTCACTTGCCTCTTTTTTATTTCTTTAATCAATTATCTTTTCATTCCCAGTTTTTCTAGAATCTCTCTATTTGATTGTTTCTGTTTCCATGAAATACGACATATTCTTCTGTATAGCCACACCTCCAGAGATTAGACTTTCTGGGTGCTTGTTCAATGTCCAGGCTTCCGCGTCTTACAATAATGTTGAATATACGTAACATTTGACAATTCTCATTTTAATGCGTTGTAAATCCCTCTAGATGGTAATACTGATTTCATGCTGTTGAAAGCATTTTTGGCCATTCCTATTCTTTTGTTTTTTTTTTAAATTTCCATTTCACTTCTGTCATCATTTGTTATTATATGTCCAAGATAGGAGAATCGTGTTACTTGTTCTAGTATCACCCCGTTTACTGTGATGTTCATTGATGACCTTTCCTTTCCATTGCTAATTATCATAGTTTCCGTTTTTAGGATGTCAATATCTAAACTACATTCTGCACTATGCCTGTTTACTTGTTCCACTAGGTCTTGTAACTCTTGCTCGCTTTCTGTTAGTAACACGGTATAGTCAGCATATCTAAGATTGTTTATGATTCTTCCATTGATGTTAATTCCAGGCATTTCGACTTGTTTAAATATTCTTCTTGTGTATAGGTTTAAGAGGACTGGGGACAATACACATCCCTGCCGTACTCCTCTTTTTATCTTTATGGGCGACGAATAATTATTTCCGCATCTAATTGACGCCACTCGTTCCCAGTACATGTTACTAATAAGTCTGATGTTTTATCCGTCTACTCGTATGTCTTGAATTGGACATAAATAGGTATATTAAGCTCCTGTGAGAAGAATCGTACTAAACATCAACACGTAGCACATACCTTACAAGGAGATCCATCGTATCCCGAAATACAGGTAAAAATCCGAAATCAAAAGCACTCAATAAATATATAAAATGAGTAATAAAATAAAATACACACAAACGCGTACAATACGACACACAGGACGGCCGACGTTTCGATTCTCAGAATCTTTGTCAAGGACAGGACAACACGGATAGCTAGGACAACGAAATATAAAAAAGCACAAAACTAAAAAGCACAACCACTACATATCCATGTGGGAGCAGAAAAGGGAAGGAATGTCTTGAAGGAATGTAATTAGTCTTTCATGTTGTACTATATCAAAAACTTTCTTGTTGCCTATAAAACAGACATAAATATTTTTCTGAACTTCTATGTATTTTTCAATTAACCTCCAAACAGATTATTGCTTCCCTGGTGCCGCTGTTTTTGCGAAACCCAAATTATTCTTCAGCAACTTCCTCGTCTATTTTAATTTGCATTTTTTTTAAAAATGACCTTGAGTAGTATCTTAGCTATATGGCTCACTAAACTAATAGTTATGTAATCCTCACAATCAATAGCTCTGGCTTCTTGGGAAGTGTGATGAAAATGGATGTTTTCAAATCCTTGGGAATGTATCCAGTGTTATATATGCATATATCGTTACATAATTCTGCGGAGTACGACAAGGTTGTGTCCTGTCCCCTCTCTTGTTTATAACATATATAGACAACATATGTAAAGAAACCAGCCAAACGGAGACCGCGAGAACACCGCACGACGAGAACACAGAAGAAGAGCCATCTGCGAATTTAACAATTACAGAACTCCTGTTTGCGGACGACCAAGCACTAATAGCAAAATCAGAAGCTGAATTACAAGACCACATGAATAGTCTAAACGAAATGTGTAGGGAACATAACATGAAAATTAGCACAAGTAAAACAAAGGTATTGACTATAGCTAAAGAAGATAAAACAACAACAATTCCCCTAAACGAATATCCCTTGAAACAAGTGAAGAGGAGTTTCAAGTACATAGGAAGTATAATATCATCAAATGGCAAATCAGAAGACGAGATCGAAAATAGATGCAATAAGGCAAACCAACTCACTGGACAAATGGCACCAATACTAAAGAACAAACATGTATCAATGACTACTAAGAAAGCACTTTACAACACAATCTTCCTACCAACTCTATGTTACCAATGCCAAACCTGGACAATGACAGAAAAAGAGAAAAGAAAAATCACAACAACAGAAATGATATTCCTGAGAAGAATACTCAATGTATCAAGAAGAGATAAGATCAGAAATGAAGAAATAAAATTGCATTAAGGACAAGCGAAAAACTTGTAGGTTTGCAAAAAATGTATAGGTACTAGTGATAAATTTAAAGGTACAGCGAAAACCCAGGAAAACCAAGCTCTCAAATTCTGGCTTTTCCACTGCAGAACTTCACGCCGACCACTAATCATCCATATCTTCTGGACCAACGTGATCTCACTACAGGCCTTGGCGTCTATCTAACCTAGTGTGGTGGGTGTTAAAGGCCGGTTTACATGCGTCCGTCCTTTTTATACTGGGGCTGTAATCATTCCCAGGGTTCCAAACAAATCGTACAGCCTGCTCCCTGTGGCGGATTTCCACTATCATCTCGAGGGATTCTTAGCCGATGCATGTATAGTTGCTGTTCTGTTAGTTATTGGTGTGTGTGTGTGTGTGTGTCTGTGTGTGTGTGTGTGTGTGTGTGTGTGTGTGTGTGTGTGTGTGTGTGTGTGTGTGTTCTCTGTTACTGCCATGAGCTCCATGGTTAAACTGCTCGTAGTCACGCCAAAAGCTCCACCGTATTCCTTAAAACTGATTACCTGCCGGGAACCGCCTTTGTGGTTCCATGGAACGTTTTGGCACCCGTAAACCACTAGGTTGGATTGATATAGACAGTGTGTTTTTTGTTCCAGTTCTCTTATTTGTTCCGCAAGTTTTAGTGCTCCTCCGGTAAATTAAAATATTTCGTTTCCATTCATTCATTCATTCAGTAGCATGTCCTTTGTAGAACCTCGCTCCCATAACAACATTCCGGAAAACCTCTCAATCACAAGCAAAATGTCCCGCGTCTGATACACCCATCTGGAGATCATCCGCCACATCCTGCGCCCATCTTCTCTTTGGCCTTCCTCTTCCTCTCTTCCCAGGCATATACCCTTCCATTATTGTTCTCTCCAAACTTTCGTGACGTTTCAAGTGACCAAAATACTCCAATTTTCTTTGTTTTATCGTCATTAATAGCCAACCCTCCTCAATATTCAACTCTTGAAGAATGGATGCATTTGTTCTTTTCTTTACCCAAGATATTCTTAGAACTCGTCTATAACATTTATATTCAAAGGCGTTTATGCGCTGTTCAGCTTGTTTAGTAAGCGTCCATGTCTCACAGGCGTATGTTGCAATGGGAAAGATGCATGATCTTAAAAATCTAATTTTTGTAGTTCTGTCTGTCCCACTCCATAATTTATTCATCTGTTTTAGTCTTTGAAGAGCAATGGATAGTCGCCGTTTAATTTCTTTCATTCGTTTCATTTTCCACCACCTCCAATTTTCCCCCATTAATGTATATTTCTTTCTCCATAGTAGTTTTATCTGTATACATTATCTTTGTTTTTGCTATGTTAAGATATAAGTTGTGATTTTCACTATTCAATTGGGTTGAGGCTATTAGGTTTTCTATGCCATTCTGTGTTGTGGATAGTAATACTGTATCATCAGCATATCGAATCTCTGGTATGTCATGACCGCCGATATTTAGGGCATCATATAGCTCCCTGTTTATATCATCTCTTACATTTCTCATTATATTTTCGGCGTACAGGTTAAACAAATAAGGTGACAGCACGCAGCCCTGACGGACTCCTTGCTTGATGTCAAACCAATCTGATGTCTCGCCATCCATTCTAACTGCTGCCTGTTGGTCTAGAAAGAACATTTTTATGAGTTGTACTACATGTGATGGAAAGCCCATATTCCTCATTATTTCCCAAAGTTTCTGATGTTGTACACAGTCAAATGCCTTTGAATAATCCACAAAACATGAGAATAGGTTTACATTAAATTCTCTGCACTTCTCTATTATTAAACGCATGTTTAATATGTGATCTCTTGTTCCTCTTCCTTGCCTAAATCCAGCTTGAACCACGTTAATCTCTTCTTCCATTTTCTTACGAAGTCTTCGCATTATGACTTTAAGTAGAATTTTACTTGCATGACTGATCAGGGCAACAGTTCTATAGTTGGTGCATAATTTCAGGTTGCCATTTTTTGGTATTGGAATGAAGATAGTTCTCTTCCAATCTTTTGGCCATATACCATATTTCCAAATCTTTGTACATAATGCATGATATATGTGTATGCTTTCTTCTCCTCCCGCTTTAATTAGTTCAGCTGGTATCTCATCACATCCAGGTGATTTACTATTCTTCAGGTTCTTTATAGCCCAAGCAATTTCATCTAATGTGGGTTCAGGTTCTGTCTCTGCTGTCATTGGCTCATGTATCTCATTCATATCCTCACTATCACTCATATCATACATTCCACTGCAGTACTCCTGCCATCTTTCTAGAATTTGTCTAGATTCTGTTAGGGTATTTCCCATCTTGTTACAGATAACATTAAATTGAGGTTGAACATTTCTTGTCAATAACTTCATTTCTTTGAACATTTCATAATCTCTTCCAGCCTTATAATATTGCTCTAATTCTGGTACAGCAATCTTGTATATATTGATTTTTGTCCTTTCTTGTGTTCTTTCTTATTTCTCGAGTTAAAGATTTATACTTCATCCTGCTGTTATCGGATTCGCCTCCTTTCTGTTTCAGTTCGCTTCGTTGTTTTATTAATTCTAACGTGTCTGATGTAATCCATGGCTTGAGTTGCTTTTTCTTGGTCGGAATTAAATCTTTGACTGCAGTTATCAAGATATCTCTAGCTTGTACTGCCAGTTCATCAGGTGTCATTTCTTCTTGTACAGACATCAAGACCTCAAAGCGATTCCTAACTTCTACAGTGTATGCATCTGGTATTTTTGTGGGATCAAAACGAAGTGGCCTTGATCCTCGGGTAAGCTTTTTGAGTTTTAATTTCAGATCTGCTTCTAATAACTGATGATCTGTATCACAGTCTGCACTTCGTAGGGTTTTTGCAGATGTTATGCTTGATCTCCATCTTCTTTGTATTAAAATATAATCTATCTGATTTTTGGTAAAACTGTCTGGAGACTTCCATGTGAAGAGTCTTCTTGGGTGTTGTTTAAAAAGCGTGTTGGCTATCGTTAACTCATTTTCTGTGCAAAACTCAATTAATTTGTCACCTGCATCATTTCTATTTCCTAATCCAAATTTTCCTAAAACGTGTCTCTCATTTTTCAGCTCTTCCCGCGCCTACTTTTGCATTAAAATCTCCCATTATTATTGCTATATCATTATGACCAATCTTATTTAGTGTGTCTTGTAGTGTATTGTAAAAATCTTCAATTTCGTCCTCCTCTGCTAATGAAGTAGGTGCATATATATGTATGAGAGTTGTGTTTTTTGGACGGCCTTTACGTCTAATAGTGAGGATTCTATCACTAACTGGATTATATCCCATTAAAACTTTTCCAGTTGTCTTATCTAAACAAAATGCCA